>UFQX01000021.1:443718-1102353 GCA_900497675.1 Arapaima gigas | reverse complement strand
TGAAAGCCATCCAGGTCAGGCTTGTGAATCACAGTGAGACTGCACTTTGCATGAGGTATGTGCTTTAATACTCAGTGTGATAATATTAGTAATATCCATCTTCATATGATTTAGGATCATATTGGTTTGGTGTCACTATACACAGGCAACTCCTCTGCTTCAGTCTGTCAAATGGACCCTTGACAGCTATGATCCAGTGTAAAACCCTGATCATAAACTAGATTCCTACATGACTTGGCTTCTCAGTACCTCCAGACTCTTCTCTCCTTTCTCTCTTCCGCCTGAACTCTGCTCTGCTTCTGCCCCCATGCTGTCTGTTCTCAGGTGCACGAGAAAACATCCCATATTGTTTTCTGGTAGTTGGAACGTGTAGCGTGAGCTTCTTTTAGTGGAATGAACTTTAAGTGAATACCATTTTCTTCACTTGTCACCTCATAATGTTGTAAATATCTGCTCCTCTGTGACGCTCACAGCTTTCTCATAGTATCTCATTGTCTGCCTGACTTTAGCTGGGCTTTGAGTCCTGCCTCAGTTTTGATACTTTAATTTTGTTCAATCCTGAACAAAATCTAGTCTGCATTTGACTAGACAGTTTAGCTAACAGACTAGATTTTGTCTAGTCCTGTATCTAGTCCTACAGTGAGCGTGTGCACACTTCTTCAACCCAGATTGTTAGACTGTGATCACTATCCAGCAATCTGGTAGCCTTTTTTGTACAACCTTAACATTGTATGTCGCCTTGGAGAAAGCTTGAACAATATCATGCATAAAACAATAATAATAATAATACGACGTTTTCTTAAACCGCCATCTAGCGGTGTAATAAGTCAGAAACGGCACATACCTGTCCTTCATACCAGGCTGCCTTGCAGATAAAAATGATTTTGAAATGAAAGTATAAACCCTAACACCAATAACAATTTAAAGACAAACGTGTAATTCTTTAATTTAGCGATTTTTAAATGTAGTTACACACACACACACACATATATACAACTTCTGTGAGAACAAAATTAATATAGAAACATCTGATACGAACTGCTGTCCGGTTAAGTAAAGATTTAAACTGCATGTTACAATCTACACTAGAGATTTTTTAAAAAAATAGTGGGACCGAATGGTTAAACGCATTGTACCAGTTATTTCAGACTATTCCGAGAAAACATTTAAAATCTTGTTTTTGTATAAACATCCGGTGTATCGGCCCTAGGTAACTTAGGTCCGCAAGAGTAAACGTGGTTAAAGGTTTGACTGAGTTCTCTCAGCACATTGGTTCTGTAATCTGATGTAGGTTTGACTCCTGCTCGGGTTCTGTGGCGTTTGCATGGTGTTTTCACAGTCCAAAGATTTGCGTTTTAGTGAGTGTTTGACTGGCCCTGCGATGGACTAGTGTCCCACTGAGGGCGGATCCTGCCTCTCCTGCTACGTTTCCGAGACGGACAGAAACGAGCGGGTCGCTACTCAGTCAGGCTGGTAATCGTCAACTTCCTCCTCCACACCGGTAGGTGGGGGCATACATTCGCACACGCGTATCGGCGTGACGGCCACCGGAAGTTTGAGAAGTTCAACTGCGGGAGCACGAAAGGTATTGATTATTGTAGTTCGCTCAAACGAACAATTTTCTCATTTATTCTGAATCCACTCAAAGTATTTGGTATGTAAAAGTTGATCATTGTTAAATAGTTCCGTTTTCCCGTTTATAAAGACGCAGAAGGGTGTCCCTGCGTTAAATTAGCCAGCTGTCAGAATTATTTAAAATTAACCTAGTTTTATATCGGCTAGTTTTTGTTACATCTGTGGACAAAAATATCATAATTTAATCGGAAATGGGTTGTAGATTTTAAAAATGTCTTGTTTATTTGAACAAGTAGTGGCACTTTTATGTTAAGTCGTTTTATTTTTAATGCAGGGAAAAAGCAACAACACTAAAGGAAAACAAATATGCACGTCTTTTGTGAAGGTTTTCAGTTATAAGGAGTTTTTTTGCGTGTCAGGATTTTCAAGTTTTCCTTACATTTATTTCTTTCTAAGTACATTGTCAGCAGTCAAAATTTATTTAAAAAATGTATAATAAAAATCGTTTTTCCTAAAACACTTTTGATCTTATTCAGTAGAGGTGTTATATTACTGTTTAATTTACTAAGTGACTTTTAGCTAACAGATGTTGCATTTTATTTTGTGTTCTAAGAAAAGTGTACCTTTTATATGGGCAATTTTATCTGAATCTACATTTATTAAATGAATAGATGCCTTTCTCATAAAGAAATGTTTTGAATATGGGAAGGGAGTCAGCAGTTCTGAGGGACAGAGTTCCACCACATCAGAATTAAAACGGAGTGGCCCCACTGAGCAACTGGCAGCAGAAAAGAATAGTGCACTTGTCTGGGTATAGGAAGTAATGAGGTCTTGTAGAGATCGGGGTACAGACACTTTGACCACCTTATATGATGTAATCAGAGTCCTGATACTAGCAAGTTCAGAACCAGAGACAAAACCCATCTTTAAAGTCTGGATAAGTGGATGTCCACATCACATATATCCATATACTGAGGGAAGGGTAAGTCCGTGACTATATTAAGATGTATAATTTAGTTGAATAAATGTTCAGGATTGAGTGAACATGAAAGAAACTAAGGGTAAATGTCATCAGAATTGACTCTTAGGGGCCACTTGAATGGTTGTCAAGGTGCAAGAGGGTACATAAGTGTTTTACTATTCCTCAAGTCTTTAGACTGCCGTATGTGAGTATGAGGAGAACATGCAAACTGACAGTGCTGTTCATACCAAAATGTTTCATTTACTCTGGGGTATACATTGGAAATTGCAATATAAAAGCACATATTAAGGGTTTAGTTTTAAACATTCAATGGTTCAGATAAAATGGTTCATAATGTTAGCATTTTCTCATGATACCCTTAGGAGAGCATCTTAGAGGCTCAGTCATGGAGAAGGAGCCAGAACCAGCAGGGTGCAGTGCAGTGTTGCGCAGACTCAAGACCAGGTTGATTGATGCCCTGAGTGCAGACCCTGACTTTGTGCTGCAACATGTCGACTCACGTGCCTTGCTGACCATGGCAGAATATCGGCGAATCAAAGCCATAGTTGACCCCTCGGAGAAGGTGCGTGATCTTCTGGACTGTATCATTCAAAAAGGTAGCAACTGTGCCAAGAGGCTGCTGAAGCTGCTAAAGGAAACCAATATTCAGGAGACGTACCCCAAACTGGCCTTCCTCAAGGAGCCATCACAGCTGTGTCAGCTGGCAGGAGGTATTGTAGCAGAAACCCAGGGTGAATCCAGGGGAACCAGGGGGTGTCTGTCCTGTGTTCCTGTAGAGGGTCTCAGATGCTCAATTTTATGAAATATGACTCTTCAGACAATGCAGATTGATCTGCTTGTATTTCATTTCCTAGGACATGAAAGGGTCAAAAGGAAGAATGAGAAGCATGTTGAAACAGAGAATTCCATCAAGCAGAAGCGTGTGAATAGTAAGTCTTTTCTGGGTATTGCTCAATAGCAGGCCATTAGCAAAGTAGTTATGTGTCATTACTTTCTAAAATTTGTTTTCAATGTGTCCTGTGACATGAAGATGCCTGCAGACACACACAAGGAAAAACATATCTGTAATCAGTTTCTTTGGGTTTGCAGGGGCTGAGTTGGTGACTGAGAGACAGCTTATGGTTCTGGCTGATAAGGTGGGCCATTCCTGGAAGAAGATGGGCTTGCTGGCACTCTGTATCCCATCTGTGCAGCTGGAGCAACTGGAAGAGGATTACCCCAGACATGTGGAGCGGGTGTTTGGCATGCTGCGAGCCTGGCAAATGCGAGAAGGCCATCAAGCCACTGCAGCGCACCTGCATGCCTTGCTCTCCAAGGGTAACTTTGTCCTGCCAGAGAGCCTGGATGTTCTCCTGGAGTCCAGCTGAGTGACTGAGGGAAAGACAGTGCCACACTGCTTTTGTAGAAAAATGTATCTCAGATACATTTTGGTATTGGAGGGAAAGATGACTCTGCAGAAACTGTAAGCAATGGAAAAATAGTTACAGGTCAGGTTAGTAAACAAGTGATTAACAACAGTGCGTCAGAGTGGTACAGGTTGTTTGAGGGTGTGTTCATTACACAAGATAACAAATAGCCTGTTTGGGTTCAAACCAATAATTTTGAATTGTATAACTTTTTTGGATAAACACATTGGCTGAATTGAGTATAATATTAAAAGTAGTAATTCCTTTAAATCCAACCACTACCATTTCAGTGCTGGGAACCACTCACTCAGCAGCGTGCCACAGTTCTTTTTTTAATGTGTAAATGCTTCCGTTTAAAATCTTGGTTAAAAAATAGATGTTTGAAAATAGATGCCATGTAGTGGCTGTTATCTCCTGGTGCTTAACCTTTCTCCTCTCGGCAAGTATCACGTTGTTTCACCCTGATGTGATTTTACCCTTGTTCACCCTTGTACCTTCAGCTGAGTCATCTGAAACTTAGGAGGCGGGGTTTGTACAATCATGTGAAGCATCATAGCACGATTATGGTGAATCTGAGTTGCGGTAAAACTAAAACCACATTGCTGGTTTTAATGCCCACACCTGCTGTGTTCATCATGGCCGGCAGGAGCTCATGTCAACCCCTGTGTTCCAGACTTGTGGCCATTTTGGAGAAGAGCTTGTTACAAAAAAGCAAGCATGTGGGCTGGTCATTTAATTCAAGTAAAGACTGAAGATGAAAGGGGATTTTTTTTTTTAAATCTGTGAAGGCTTGGTGTAGGTGTTGATTCAAAGTTGTAGTTGTTGGTTCTTGTGTTTGACCTTTCTGTATTTCTTAATTGGAATTTTTTTCTTTATTTCTATATTTGCGTTTGCATTTTTTAAATTATTTAACCTATCAAGTCATATTTGTTACAAAGTTCTTTTGTAATGCTTCTATCTTTTATAATGGGGAGAAAAAATAAATCATGTAAATCTTCTCATTGATGCCTTGCTCCTGATCACTCCTCTGACCAGACACAATGCAGCATGTCAAAAGGTCATACTGTCCATCTTATCTTTGTTGTTGTATACATGCAGAGATGAGATCTTGATACCCCCAATACTACAAACTTGCCACTTTGGTCTGAGAGAAAGCTGTAGCCTTCTGTTTTTGTTTACAGAGTCTTACTGACAAACTAGAAAGTGCTGCTGCACGATGTGCTGTTGTTCAGCGCTGGACACACTACCACATCTTACATCATGCGTTGCTTCTCATAAGTGATTAAACTGAACACAGACTGTATTTCTTGTCCATTTGTGTCTCAGACACACAGGAATGGAACTGGCAATTGAAACATGGATTATAAATCCAATTTTCTTACGTTATTTATTAACAAAACTCTTGATAAGTCTCTAAGTTAACCAGTGACAGCCTTATCAGGCTTTATGGCCCTATTTAGATATTACTGTTATCTATAGACTTCAATAACTTATGGTTTTATTGAAAATGTTTTCCTCCAGGTTCTCACAGAAGGTGTTGTCCTACACTGGTTAGCTTGACTTTGCTTTGGACTCTTCAGCTCCAGCTAGCTGTACAAAGAGTCACCTGAACCTCTTTGGTGTGTTAGATGCTATATGTGGCCCTGGCTGAAGTTATGGAATATACTGGACAATGAGAAACCAATGAACAGGTGTGTAAATGTAAAACAACTGTTTATTTCATCAGTGATACTGTAACAGGAACTACAGCATGCAGCAATTCCAAATAAATATTTTATTAAAAAGATTGCACACACCTGTTTAACTTTATTTACCTTGTCTTCTTGCTGATGTTTTATTTCATTTTTAACTGAAAATTTTGTGGCATCTAATCTACAACATTTTATTTTGCAGCTTTCTCATTTGGTTAAGTTGGGACACATTGTAAATATTCTTTGCAGTCTTACAAGTTTACGCCTCTATTATACTTGAAAATCAGAGCACATAGGTTACAGACCAACATAAGCCAGTGTCAGTGGCAACTGAAATCCTTACTACACAATTAACTTATTTCTTGCTAAACTGACTCAGAAAAACCAAATCTTCTAAACCAGTGAAGGAATTTGTTCAGTAGATAATGATGTTATGATCATATCAAAGCTGTTACACCTGAATTTCTCCTCACCTGAAAGATGTGAGATGTAGCAACCATTATGCAATGTGAAAAACACCATAAATAGTACTTCTTCTATCTCCCTGCATTGTCTGCAACTTAGTAGGACATCAGACTGAATGTCTAATTTCACTGGTTTTCTGTTCAGACTGTGTAACATATAGGATCAGTGCAAGAGTGCGCTGGAAATAGCAGGCATCTCAGAATAGAAGTATGGAATAAATTCTCTAGAACCATGTGTCTGGGGTTTAGGGTTACTTATACTGCACAGTATGAGTCAGACAAGGCATGAGGAGAAGGAGTATGGCTTGAGAATGTGAAGCTTGGTATGACAAGAATGAGGTCGCCATATTGGTCTCGTGGTGGTGCCCTCACTTCGCCCCTTTCTCATCCCACTGCTTCTGCACAAATTACATATACTAATAAAATACATCACTGTTACTTTTCAGGTATTAGGGGACCAACAATATTAGTCCTTATTTAAAAGTACATAAATTTGGGATCGTGTTAGGCCTGCCTGAATCCTGGGGATCAGAACCCTCCTTGTTGAGCCTATGCAATGCATTGGTGTCTCCATTGTACAAAATATCAAAGTTTACTTTTAATTAGCAGAGTTACCCATTGCTACCAGGGTATAACACATTATATTACCAAACTGTTGATTGTTAACCTTAGAGTCATTAAATCCTCCATTCAGCTCTCCCGGTAACCAGTTCAGGTCCTTCCTCCAGCAACCGCCCTCATTTTCGCTCTTTGTTGCCCGTGACATCGGTTCACTGGCCTTTCCAAGCCTCATCAGAGACTGAACTTTAAAATTTCAAAACAGAAAGTGGCTTTTTGGAGTGTAATTAACTTCACTATGCAAAAACCTCACTTAGAAGTAAAACTGTGCCAAATGTAGAGCATTGCATAATAAACACATCGAGTTTTATAGCTATAGAAATTTCCCAAATGAACAGCAGAAATGCAAATGTTTATAGCCAAAAAGTGCAGCATCCTTCCAATTGTAGAAAAAGAGCTGGATTTATGGTCATAAGCAGTGGTTGCAAAGGGCTTTTTTTCCGGTGCTTTTTGGAGCACCGGAACTTTTTCGTGTAGTGGCACTTCTCCGCATTCCTTTCTGACCCCGCCTCTCTCAACACAACACTGCTGTAGTACAGTACCTGTCCATTATTAATAATAATCCTCATAGCTACATTCCACTACCCAGAGTCCACTGAGTACCGTGTGTCGTTTTCCTAGCCTTCGTTCAAAATTTGTGCCCCTTTATTTAAAGAAACACATGTGAACATCAGCGATATCTCTTACTAGAAATTCAAAATTCAACACAGTATTTAAGTTTGCTTACCGGCCGTAAGCACACTAACCTGCCAATACGGGCACGTCAGGATGGCCGCAGGTTCAGCTGTTAGCGAAGGCGCTGGTTGCGCGGCGGAAAGCTTGGTGAGGAAAATGCACGGTACGGATTGCTGTAGTGTCATATTATAATGCCTTTATCCTGCCCTGGGTGACAGTATTAAATGTGGCAACTTTTCAGCGTTTCTGAAGTGTGGCCATGAATGAGTTTAAACGCACCGTATCCCGCAGCAGCTTATTGCCGATAAGCGAGCGATAATGGTTGTTTAATCTCGCGTTATCTTCGCCTGTAACGGCTCGCAGCGAGAGAAGAGCGCGTGAGTTTTTTCTGAGCGCCCGCTACCAGGTTCCCTCGGGGCAAGGAGTTCCGTCACTCTGTCCCTCTGCGGGCCGCGCGCTCCCCTTTCTCTTCCGCGGTCCAATCCCGTGTGCCGCACGCGCGCTCTCCTCGCTGTCATTGGTTCGCGCGGCTCTGCGGTCCAGTTAAACGTGAGACTCCGAGGCGAACACGAAGATGAGCGTCCGCGGCAGCAACATGGACGGAACCACAGCGAGTACCGGTGTGCAGAACAGCGAATGTGGAGGTAAAGTGTTCACCGCCAATGGACCGGATCTGAAAAAAGTTACAAGGGTCTTACACGTCAGTTACATTTAACGTACATTTAATCTTCCTTTAAGTATTCAAAAGTCAAACAGCCCGTTTCACTGTCGCTGGAAGTATTAAAATGTCCAAACTGTAACAAGTGTAGAGGTGCAACTGGTACATAATAAATTAATATATTAATTATGGAAGGCAACATATTCAGGAATTCAATGCATGGGGACAGATATGGTGCGGAATCTCGTGAGAGCACTAAGAAGAAGATGTGATGAAGTGATGAAACCTGATTTATTCAAAATACTTTGAAGTACTTTAAAGTAGTTTCAGCTCGCCGGTCCGAACTGTTCTTTGTGGGCAGCGAACTACACTGTGCAGCTACACATGTTGGGCCCATTAGGCTTGTTGGACAATCGAGTATTCAAGGTCTAAAGTAGTTCATCACGTCCTGATTCTTTTAGTTCAAAAAAGGCGCAGTACGTGTGGCACGTGCCCAGGTGCGGTTCACATTGTGCCAAGTGCGGCTGGGTGGAGGCCAAGACCCTCTGTGTTGTTCTACACTCGGTAAACAGAGCAGATGCGTTTAAAGGCGGCGCTCAATATGTCTACGTACCAAGGAACACTTTTCGCCTCGTGTACTGCATTTTGAAAGACTGATAAATATATACATATATTTATAGCGAGAATATAATGCTTTAGTTGGTACAGAAAGGCTTAGATATAATCGATAATATAAATAAATACATATAATTTACACCTTTGACAGCAAATGTGCTTTGGTCTTTCACTATTGTTTTCAAAGTTGAATGTCAGTATGGATCCATTGATCTCTACGATCTTCCAACTTAAATTTTCTTCCTTCCCTGCGCTCAGCTACGCTGACGCTCCGACGCACCCTGCAGCCCAGTAGGCGGCGCTAACGTAGAGCTCAGATAAGATATATTTACATTATATTTGAATGTGTAATATAAATAAATAGAAATGCAGATAAGATGCACTGTCCAACTGTCGCAGTGACTCATACATTTAATATCTGTGTAAAATTATATGTAATCCACCAACAGCAGTGTGAATCAATTCATGGAACTCCTAAATTGAAAATAATTTTGCCACATGACTAATACCGAAACATACTTAAATTTACATTTATTTAATATTTTTATTTATTTAACTTGAAATGCTTTATATTTAACAGTCAACTCTGCTGTAGCAGCAAAATGAATATTCCACAAATGATTTCAATGAAATTACAGATAATTGTGATTTTGTTCATATGCTGCATTTCTGGGTTTTCACATTAATGAACACATTTTTCTTCTCCAACAGTGGAATCAATGAATAGTCTCCAGAATGGACAATCCTTCCATGAGCCTGCTGATGGGCAGTATTTCTTGACTGAAGCCTATAAAGTAATTCTGGAGGAGGTGCTGCGCAAAGGCACTGATGTGAAGGAAAAGGTGTGTATTTTTGCATTCGCCTTCTTATATCTGCACTAAGCTTTCTGTGCATCTGTTTTTTCAGCAGTGTTAGATGAATTGCTGTATGCTGCATGGATGCAGTCTCTGAGCACAGTACCTACATTCTGTGGTCCTTACAGGTATGTGACTGGCGGGACCCTGAGGAGTTGTCAGCCCTGTTGGACCTGGAGCTGCGTGAGGATGGGGAGTCTCATGACCAGTTGCTCCAACGAGTCCGAGATGTTGCTAAATACAGCGTGAAGACCAGTAAGATTCCGTGGGAAATCTTACCCACCGCTACTCAAAATGCATCTGGCACCCTCATCCATGATGTAGCAAGAGTTGATCTTTTAATGACACCAACAAATGTTTCCCTTGTCCTCAGATCATCCACATTTCTTCAACCAGCTCTTTTCAGGTGTGGACTACCATTCCCTGGCTGGCCGTTTTCTGACAGAGGCTCTCAACACTAGCCAGTAAGTTTGTGGCAGACAGCAAAGTGTTGAATTTCAAGTTGTGGTTCTTAAATTAAAATAAAATAAACCTGAACTTGGCTTTAAGTGTTTAAGGTTTTTAAATCAGCAGATCACTTTTAGTTTCTCACATGGGACATATTCAATTTATCACTACCCCAGTAACCCAGCAACCTTTTTTAACTTGACACAGTTTTGTAATATAATTTTATGTGGAAAGATAGGAGTGGTTAAAATTAGAAATACAGCTTCCACTCACATAGTTCTGCTAATCAGTTGCTTGGTCTCTTGCCAGTTTTTGGTTTGCTTTGGGATGCATGCAATGTGCAGTTCTTTCAGGTGTGCACAGTTTCTTCTGCCTCTGTGTGCAGATACACCTATGAGGTGGCCCCAGTTTTTGTGCTCATGGAGGACGTGGTGCTTGCCAAACTGCGCTCCATAGTTGGCTGGCCACAGGGGGATGGCATCTTCTGTCCTGGTGGTTCCATCTCCAATATGTATGCCATGAACCTTGCACGGTATCATGCCTTCCCCCAGGTCAAAGTACAGGGGCTGTGGACTGTTCCCCGGTTGGCAGTCTTCACATCACAAGAGGTAAAAACTGTTTGCAATTGGGTGGTGGGGGTCCAATTGTTTTTCCAGTTTTCTATGACAGTTACACAAGAAATAGGTAATTAAATTTATGTAGATAAGCATAAGGACACATTGTCTTCTCTCACTAGCAAAACAGTGCATTACGTGTCTGTGCATCATTATTTGTGTAATGTACCAACTGTTATCTGAGACTGATGTCTTTATTTTCTCAACAGCAACCATTCTGTTCTGTCTTTCTTTTTAGAGCCACTATTCTGTGTGTAAGGCTGCCTCATTCCTGGGGATAGGACTGGAAAACGTCTTCATGGTGAAAGTGAATGAAAGGTGCAGCACCTGAACAGCCTTCCCACTGTACATGCTGTGTTGTTGAGCATCTTATTTAAAGCCCCCAAGTGATTTGCATTGTATCTGCTCTTAGTGTCATTCTCTCTGTGTCTTTGTCTCTCTGCCCCACTGTCTGTTCTGTTGATTCACAGGGGTTGCATGATACCAGAAGACCTAGATGAGAAAATTGAGCTTGCTAGATCACAGGCACGTTTGTTGGAAAGCACCCTTTCTGTCCATTTTAATGGGAAATTGTTTTTTCTTGAGCCAACTGGTTCCATTTTTACTGTTTAATTTACCAGAATGTTTTATCTTTAAGCGCTTAGCAATACGATGTTTCAAACACAGTTAAGCTGGGTGTGCACGTGTATGTGCCTGCTCCTGCGTATGTTGCAAAATACCAATTCAGACATAGAATTGGCAAGAGTAAGTAATTTTAAGTAATTGAGCAGTGATTGACTATATACCTAAGGATGTTTACTAGATTTATCTTTTAGGATAGCATTCATTAGCATATGCTCATAAAATGAGACTGGTTAAAGAGTTACGTCTCTTACCATTTTGTGCCTTCAATTCAGCATGGATCTTAAAATCACAGTCACCCATTCAGCATTTTATAGTGTGGAACAGTCCAAATATATCATGCCAATTGATCTCTTGAACCTCTCCCCTCCTCACTCAGGGTGCAGTGCCTTTTTTAGTCAGTGCCACTTCAGGAACCACCATACAAGGTGCCTTTGACCCTCTGGACAGCATAGCTGATATCTGTGACAAGAATAAACTGTGGATGCATGTAGACGTGAGTTCCAGTCCCAGTTCTTCTGTTCTGTACCTTTAAGCTTGTTGTGCAAGCTATACTGGAATGTGAACAGGTGTTCCTCCCCAGCAGCATGGCACACAGCAGCCTCACAGCACCTGGATGGTACAAAAGAGTGTGGATTTTATCCCTGCTCAGTCTGTGTGGAGTTTGCATGTTCACTCTGTATATGTGTGGGTTGCCTCTAAGTAGACTGGTTTCCTTCCACTATCTAGAGACATGCGTTTCAGTTTAGTTGGTTATGCTATGTTTCTCACCCAGATCCTTTAGGGTTGGACATAGGATAGATAACCAGCCCTTGTAAAAATGCAAATAGTTGTGAACCCTGGAAAGAATATGAATTGGCTAAATTTATTATGGAAGTAGAGAAGCCTGGTTGTGAGACTTTAAGGAGGCCAGGGTTCTTCAGGGACTGTGGTGCCATGGAGTTTTTTTCCTGCCTTGGTCTTGAATAATAACCCTTTATGCATCCTCAAAGTCTGTTGTTTGTGTGTTCCACAGGCAGCTTGGGGAGGGAGTGTGCTGTTCTCCAAGGAACACAAGCACCTCATGAAGGGAATTGAGAGGTATGTGCTGACAGAACATTTTGCAATGTGATTCATTTTTGAAGACCAGCTTATTAGATTATTAATAATAAGATTAAGAATTTCATGAGCTCATTAACTTAGATGGCTTAATCAGTCGTTCTGGTCACTAAGTTTGTGGGGCTGGAAGTTTTACTGGATGCCCCCCCCCCCATCCTGTTTGTGCCCAGGGCACATTCATTGGCATGGAACCCTCACAAGATGCTGCTTGCTGGTCTGCAGTGCTCAGTCATTCTGCTTAAGGAGAATATGGTAAGGTGGGCAGCCAGTGCACCTGACCATCAATGCTTTCAGCATAGTCAAGTTTATGGGGTATCTACAAGTTCATGTATCAAGAAATTCAAAGAATTATGCTGTTCAGTTGATCAAGAGACAAAATGACTTCCAGGTGGTTTCTGAGTTGGATTAACCTGGTTTCTGCTCATCCCAGTTTCATGAGTCTAGCCTCTGAGTGCAGACCATTTCTCATCGTCTTTTTTTCCTTTCAGGATCTGCTGAAACAATGCCACAGTGCCAAAGCCACCTACCTGTTCCAGCAGGATAAGTTTTATGACATGCGACTGGACACAGGTGACAAGTCGGTGCAGTGCGGCCGTAAGGTAGACTGCCTGAAACTGTGGCTTATGTGGAAAGCTGTGGGCACTAAAGGCTTAGAAGAACGTGTGGACAAGGCCTTCGAACTCACCAGGTACAGTGTCTCAGGGTTCATGGGCAGCTTACCTTACTGAGAAAACTGTTACTGGTTGTAATTAAAAGTATGCAAAAAAGCCATTCAGTGTCGGTGTTGTCTTTTTACATCACTATGAATTTAGATAAAATTGAATCATTTGTTTCAATAGCTGCTTGGAATAAAATCCTGCACTTGACACTGAATAGTCCTGGTCTTTACATTTTATTGATTTTGAGCAAGTTCGGGTATTTCTTCAACCTGCCTGTATTTAATCCTGTCCGTTATCTGGCAGGTACCTTGTGCAAGAGATGAGAAAGAGAGCGGGGTTCCAACTTATCAATGAGGTATGTGGACTACATGTATCTATTTAACCATTCTGACATATGTTTGTACAAATGTCAGAGTGATAGTGTCTACGGGTTTAGACTCTTATTTATCCATCCATTTAATGACTTGCCTTCACTTTTGCTCAGAATTTAAAATTGGTATTTTTGTTTCTTTTTTCCTTTTGCTTGTTGAAAAAAGCCACAATTTATGAATGTGTGCTTTTGGTTCATCCCACCCAGTTTGAGAGGGAAGGAGGGAAGTAATGACTTCCAGGAGAAACTGTCTAAGGTGGGTTTGTCAAGAAATTTATTCACAGATAACTGTTCGTTTTATTATCCACAGTCTTAACATCTGATGTGGTCATTAGAATCCTGGGCACACATACTGTACAGTTCATTAGTAGGCTTAATACTACTAACATTTTCACCTAACTAGGTGGCCCCGGTCATAAAGGAGCGTATGATACGGAAAGGCACTATGATGGTGGGATATCAGCCCCTAAGGGAGAAAGTCAATTTCTTCCGCATGATCGTCATCTCCCCTGAGCTCTCCCAGGTGGACATGGACTTTTTCCTCGATGAGATTGAGAGGCTGGGGAAAGACTTGTAAGATCAAGAGCGCAAATTTACCACCTCTCAATACAGAGTAATTACTGTAGATGCCCAGGAGCCTCATTTATAAAACATTTGTACATGAGGATTTAATCTTAAACTCTACAGATATCATGTTTCATGCTACTCTAAACCAGAGCTGAAATTTAATGAACTTGCAATTATGTGAAAATGTGTCTACCTAGACAGATGGACCAGCTGTATGAAATGTTCTTACACATACTGTATGCACAGTATTCTACTGTTTTCAGGCATTTGAGTCATATTTTTCCTGTAGCAGTATTTTGAGATGTGATCATTTTTAGTGTTGATTTTAAGTCAGTTTACTAACTTTACAACTCTTACTTTCTAAGTTTTTTCAATAATTGAATTTAAATATGTAGCATCTGCAGTATTTACAACAGAAAAGCTTGTTTCAAAATTAGAAACCCTTTTCAATTTCAAGGAGACATCTTCATATTTGTAAGCCTGTCCTGTTACATTTTAAGTTTGTCTCATTCTTTGTTTTTTATATTTATGTCTAACATTTAGGAAGGACCAGCCCATAGTATGGTCCACAATTATACAAAAAACTGTTATATTTAAGAAAATAATATAAAGTGTTTTTTCATTTAATTAAATACATTTTGGTGTATTCAGGTTTATTACATAAGGGCATTTAACCACCGTTCTAAAGGACTGGGATTCTTGTATAAAAAAACTGATTAACCATTATAATCTTTTTTTTTGCATCCTCAATGAACTTTTTATTTAATAAAGATTTGCTCAGTTCAGTGTGTTCATTAAAATATATGAACCTTTCTGATACTTTCCTCAGATACAGTACCAATGGCATTTGGAAAAACAGCAAATAGAACACTACTGTATAAGGATGACTTTTAATTATGCCGCATGTAAAAACAGAAAGATGGTGATGGGTTTAAATAAAAAACAAACAAAATGTTTTAGATGTACGTAACAGTGCCACCTCGTGAAATGTATGCGACGTTACCAAGTTCTCAAAAATTGATTTTGTTGGTACGCGGTTTGGACTTCATATAACACAGGAAAATAAGCCTAATATTTAAAAGTATATTTCTGAACTTTACAGCAATTTAGACTCAAACTCTGCTTATATCGAATTAATTTAATATTTATTATATGTTTCAACTAAATGTATATGTGCAGTTTGTGCAAAGACCACCATGAATCTGGTGCTTGAATCTGGTGCTTGTTTCTAACATTTTGGATAATCTTAATCTTTCCCAAGAAGCTTCATTTTTTGCCCCAAAACCAGTTTACGGGACAGCAATTATTGTAATGGTTACAACTGGGGTTGCTGGGTTTAATCCTATTTTCATGATTAAGGAACTTTCCTTGAATTGATAAGTCGAAGTAATTGATATTTAAGTTGATGGTTAAGGTGCCGATAAATGTTATTCAGTAATGAACAGTGCCAAATGTGTAGATCGACACTTATCCTGTTGTGTTGCGAAATCGTTTTAAAAAGGATCTGCAGGTTTATTTTTTCCAGGAGTGACGCAAAGCGCACCTCAATGACAAATGCGGTCAGCGACTTAAGTAATAATACCCTGCACTGTAAACCAGTTTCGTTTTCCGATTATATCACACACATTTCAGAATAAAGCATATGATCAGTAATCTTAAAATAAAAGTATATTACATGGTTTCAAATGATTTTTTCCACGCCCCCCAAAAAAGAAGCACAAGTTAGAAGTCAGCAGCCAGTCAGAAACATGTGGCTCCTTACTTCAAGCACATGCACAGTCTGATTGGTGAAAACACGTTTCACAGTAACGTTGCTGTATCAGAGCGCAGTTATCGCCACCCCGCGAACACAGCAGCACATCCGGCAACAGCAACATGGCCGCCAGGCGGCTCGCGCTCCGACTTACGGCGTCACATGGTGCGCGTCTCCCCGGGGAGCACTTCCGGTAGCGTTTCCTGTGTTTGTAAACTGAGAAAAACTGGAACTCGGACAAGAAACTTAACAGCCAGCGAAACACGAGCAACTGAGAAGGTAAATCGGCATTTCCGGATTGTAAAAACCTTCGAAAGTGAGGTGCGCGCCGCCGGTGCGGTGCGGTGTGTGTTTAATGTTAGCTTAGCGGTGTGTGGGCTGATCCAAGTGAAGCCACACGCCCTGTTGTTGTGTTGATGCGGGGAGGGGGGACGCAACGGCTGTGGAGGCACCAGAGTCTGGGGAAGGAAAACGGTCAGTCCCTCTCCAGGCGGTGCTACTCACGGCCAGTGGCTCCCCGCTTCACCGTGTTCACGTGCGACGGTGGCTGAAAAGATGGCTCACTTCCAGCGACTGGGTTAAACTGAGAACGCGTGCGTGGCTCGAGCTCAGCTAGCAGACGGGAGCGGTGACGGTGGGACCACGGAGAGCCCACCGTGACCCCACTCTGCACAGGAGTACACCACACTACACTATAGTCCCGTACGGCACACTACATAATGCACAGGAGTACACTACCCTGCTCTTCAGTATGCTGTAGTAAGCTACACTGCATTACACTACAATGCACAGGAGTACAATACACTGCTTTCCAGTACACTGTAGTAGACCACACTGCATTACACTGTACTGCACAGTAGTATACTGCACTGCCCTGTCATACACTGTATCACATGACACTGCACTACATTTACATATTTGCATTTAGCAGATGCCTTTCTTCAAAGCAACACACAGTCCAGAGTGTACAAAAGTGTTTCAATACCAGATGAATAACATTACATAGACACACAGGATTATCAAAGTACAGCTAACCAGTTTTTCTAGTACACATTACTCAGTTTGCTGAATATGGAAGTGATGTTTGTATAGCAAATGTGTATGTAATAGGAACAGATGGTATTGGTGTTAAATGCAGAAGCTGCGAGGAAACCTTGAGAGAAATGGGCTAGAGAGATTTTGAGATCTTGCTGTATTGCCAGGAGGGATTCAGCAGTTCTGACGCAGATAAGCCCATTAACCCACACTGGAGCTAAAACTTGATACCTTGTGTGCTTTTGGTTTTTGGCCCTTAATGAGTAATACAAGCAAGTGGCCAGATGTGGAATCACCTTTGTAGGACTGTAGGACTGACCAGGTCTTCAAAATATAAAGGTACTGAGTTTGTACAGACTACTGAGTCGGGCTTCTCAGAAGCCAAACGAGAGACATTTGGAGCTCAGGTAAGATGTTATCATACAGGAGCTGGATGGAATGCATGCTAGATTCAGGCGATTTTGTTAATGTTGTAAAGTACAATATCTGCAAGACTGGATTATGGTTCCAGTGTGCCGACAGAAAACTTGTCAGCTGTTACTCCAAGGATTTTAATTGACAAAGTTGAACATATAGGTGAATTGTCCAGTTTGATAGGAGAAGGATCTGTAGGAAGTTGAAGGATTTCAGTCATAGGGAAGTAAAGGTGTATATCAGAGACAGATGCTGCAGCACCACAGGATACATCTATTTTGGTTGGAAGAAAGGAAAACAAGAGTAGGAAGAGAGCAAGTGGGTTGTTTGTATAGCAGTGGCAGAAGAGGGTGTGGTGGATAATGATTGAACCAAGAGAAGCACTGGAGATAGAATAGATTAAATGGGCCCAGGCACACAGTCCTACAGAACATAGACTGAGGGGCAGAGGGGGAACCATCTCAAACCGCCTAGTGATATCTATTTGATGAGTATGACCCAAAGCATATGGCTGACAACTTCTAGTGAGGTACAATGGATCTGGTAGCTGATGGTGCCAATAAGATAGAGAATGATAAGAGGAAGGCAGCTCAATCAGACTGAAGAGAAAGAAGAAGAGCTTGTTACTGTGAAGTAGTCTTGGAGGAATCCCTGGTCTTAAAGCCAGAGTGATATCTGTTAGCGGGATCATTTGAGGCAACAAATGTGGATAACTGAGTTTAAACTGCAAGTTCAGGAGTTACAGAAAGAAGAAAAGAGACTTCTCTGCCATTCTGAAATGAATTTAACAACAGAAATGATTTCTTTAGTTGAGCTGACAGATGGACCATTTTGAACACATGGGAAGCAACCAGAGGAGATGAGGAGTTGAATATACATGAAATTAAAGAAATGAGTTGGTATTGTACAGTTCAGTACTAATGACACAATGAATGTTAGTAAGGCTCTTTAGGAACAAAAAAAAAATTTCATTGACTTGTTACCTGCTCAATTAATTTACCTTTTCTGTTTTCCATATGCAGAGTTAATTTTTGAACACACCACTTATTACTGAAACAACTTTAAATGCTTGCTTCATGCAGGCTTAAAGTAGTGTAAAACGCTTTTTATACTAAATTATCTCTATCTGTGTGCACATATTAGCTGATTAGACATTTTGACATATTTGTTTTATCTCCTATTATCACTGCACTTGGTTTCCTGCTTATAAACATAACGGGGACTGAGTTGGTTTGTTACTTGAAGTTTGTAAATTGAATATGTGACTAGAGGTACAACTGGTTTGTCATAAATATTATATGCATCTACCCTTGTAATGTGTATCAGAAGAAATGGTGGTATTGAACTAAATTACTTTACTCTGAAAATCATATGTCTGTACTGTCTATTGATGAAATACTCTGAATTGTGTGTCACTTTGGAGAAAAGCGTCCGCTAAATGTATAAATATAACTGTCGTCTGCTAAATGTATAACTATAACTGTAAATGTCAGCAAACTGGACAGCTCTGGGGGAGGAAGGCAACAATAAGGTTTTTTTTCAGAAGGGAACAGAGCAGCACCACAGACTGACTGCCTCTCTTGACATAAACCTGGGTGATCTGAGATCCCTGACAGGAGCATTTACAACATGGTGTCAATAAAAGCCCAGTCTATCTGTAGTAACTATGCACTGATAAATGGATGTCCAGATATCGTACTACAAGTGTCATAATAAGAAGTAAAAGTAAATTTGCAATAAATTAAAAAAAAATTGCAAGTTGTATGTGATTCACCCTGAAGTGCAGAAAACAACAGCATCAACTTGGAGCCAGAGGTTTTACAGGGAAGGGTAGGATGACAGACTGGCAGTGCTTCACTGAGGGCTCAGAACTGGTAGAGCTACAGGATCATCTACAGCTTGTTCACCTTCTCTTTGCTTCCTTACTCTTTTGAAAAACTCAAGGCAGTGCTTAAGGTTCATGATCTGTTGGCACTTTGGGTGAAGCTAATTGTCACACTGGTCTCCTATTTGTAAGGTACGCGGTGGCACAGCAATTGGGTACCTCAGCTCCTGAGCTGCCTGTGTGGTTCATATGTCTCCCTCCATGTTTGCACCCTTCAAAACATGCATGAAAGGCGGCAATGTAAAACTACACTGTTCCTCCCTTGCTTATTTGAAAATTTTTAAGTAAGGGGTTCACTGTAAGGACAAACACATATGCTTCAATTACACATTAAAGTTCAAGAGTTTTAGTATGAAAGCAATACTAGAAAAATAATCTTGCCACAATAAACACAGCCCATCATATCAAAGTGTAATAAGCAAATGCAGGTTTTACTGATTCTGAAACGTCAGTCCTTTTTTAATTTGATGCATTGATTACTAGTAAAACAGATGTTTCCCCTCACATACCGCCATATTTTTGTTTGCTTATTAAATAACCCTTTTATACAATAGGTATTTTCATTTTGATACAGGGTTACTACTGGCCTTTGAAGATGTGGAAAAGATGTGGCAAACATTTTAGTCAGTAGTTTGAATCATTTGTGCAGCCATTGATTAAGTGGAACAAGCAAGCTTTAACTTTATATCCTTGTTTTAGGGGTTAACTTTTAGGATCTTTAGGTGGTGGCATTGAAGCTATAGCAGTGTGTTTGATCTATAAAATGAAATTTCAGTTAATCTCAAAATCAGGACATACGTGAATACTAGTCCAGTATTAGTAGAGTGACCTTGAAATTTGCTCTAGATAAGAGCGTCAGCTAAATGAGTGTGTCTACATGCACATGCAGCTAAAAAAGTTATACAAGTAGTATATGCTGCATTTATTGTGAAACAGCAGATTTAGGGTTAAATACAGCAGGTGGCATTAAAAAGGAAAGAAAATGTCTACCAGTTAATCGTGTCACTGTCTCCATTGATGGGTTGATGTGTTGTTGCAATCGCATCTTATTGAAGATTATGTGTCTGTGGGCCTGATATCAGATAACATATTACCTGGAAAACCTTAACCTTTGTGAGACAGTATAAATTAGTTGCCTTGCCGTTATCTTTTGTTTATGTGTATTTACCGCACGATACTTCTAATAACATGACATGAAAAGTCTTGATGCCAAGAACTTTTAAAAGTTATCAGTGGTATAAGGTAGGTGAGACCTACCTACTTGTACATGATTTTTTTTTTTCACTTATTGTGCCATGTGAGAGGCACTTTGTCTCACCTCTGTCTTTCCTCCAGGTCTGGGTGCCAGATGATTTGGGGGGGGGACTGATCATTTGCCAGACAGACCATCCTGAGTGACGATCCCACACGCGACACACATACAGTTACCACAGCAATGACGCACCTACCTAGCAATACTGTTCGTGACCACATGAAATGGGTCAGTATCATTCTCCTTGTGAATATTATTTAGCTGCTTAGCTGACGCTTTTATCCAAAGCGACTTTCAGTTTTACTCCAATGGATATTTTACTGGAGCAGAGCCTCGCATTGGAAGCCTTCAGGTTAAAAACTCTTTAACCAGTATGCTACCTGCTGCAACCTACTCCTTTTATAAAGCAGTTGATGACTATTATAGTGAAGATAACCATATTTGGTTTCTGTATGATGTTATAAGGTAGCCTGAATTATTTTTATCCCACTTAAATGGCTGTGGCCTCACGACATGCCTCCCCCTTGCACTCTATCCTGGTGCAGGAGCTCCCCTGTCTGAGCTGAACTCCCAATTTGTGTTGGCAGGCAGGGTTGCTGGGTTGTGAGGCTGTGCTGTCCAGCATGGCCTTGATGCAGGCCAGTTCCATGGCTGGGCAGAAGAAAATGACAACGCCGCTGGGCCAGGGGCAAAGAGAAGGCTCAGAGCATGTCCAGCACAATCACATGGTCCTGCCTTCTGGAATGAGCTGTCCGCCACTGGTGAGAGGGACTCTGAGTGCCACACGTGGGCCACTGCTTTAGCTGTGCCCTTATCAGTGCAAAATATATATTATTGTTCAAGTAATACCCTCCAGTTTAATATGTAAAGTCTTAGTGTCCACGTGATTTCCAGTTCGTGTGAACCATGAATGGGCTGTGAAAATTTGATCATCGGGTTGTGAATTTGTCATTTTGCAGAGCTTAATTAGCTTTAGTTATTCAGTTTTGTCAAATGATATCACTGAAATATGACATTAAGAAGTGGTTCATTTCCTTCAAGCTGTGAATGAAATTCTCTGATTTTTTTTTTTTTTTGAAGTTATTAAAATGAGCCTTTGCAGAAGTGCCTGGGGTTGTTAAACTAAAGCTGGTATTTTTATACAATTAAACTACATGGGGTATCTGGTCTTAAAATACTGAGTTGTTCCAACTCCTATGATGGTTACGTCTCTACAGGTAAATGTTTAACAAATGACAATCTCAGTCATATCTCTGCTTGCAAAAATTTTGGATTCTTTGTAGGATTTCTGAGTGTCCCTTGTGCCTTATTTCTTTTCACCCCATAGCTGATCCGGAAAGAAGGGGAGTTCCATTCATCCCGTCTGCTAGATGAGAAGGGCATGCGAGAGAGTGGAGCTATGCAGCAGCAGCAGCAGCAGCAGCAACAACAGAAGAAGAAGAACAGAAAGTCAGGGACACCCTGCAAAGTGAGAGAGAGAACCAAAACAGGGGAGGGGAGTATGAGCAACAGATCTCAAAGGGCATTATGTGAAGTGGTAAGAGGTGCGAAGGGACGGAAAGCAGGTGGTGTCAACATGGTAATGAAAACCACCATTCACCCACCAACACAGTTCATTGTACTCAAATAGAAGGAACCTTCTGTTTATCTTAACAGAACCATAATATTCACTGTAATGACAAAATATATTCATACACAGCCTTTTGTTGAAAAATACTTGTAGCATAAAGTACACTAAGTGTTAAAACATTAAAGCAGAATAATGTAAAATGCCAGTCTTAAATGGGTCTCAGTACTGTTCTGCCCTCACACTGGCTTAAAACACATAGAAACTTTGGTTACAAGTTAATTGTATATAATTTAAATGACCTGTAAGTATTGTGCTCTGATAACCTGGTAATGTTTTGAGTTTTCAGCTGGCCTGGAGGGGATACCAGCATTTGTGGACCCAAGTTATGGATGCGGATGTTAATACTGCACAGGGTGCTTTGTGTTGAGTGTCCTTTGCGCTGTTTGCTCGCTCAGGTGGGAGTGGCGGACGAGAACGGAGACTGTTCCCTCAAAGCGCAGAAAAACTTCATCTGCGAGCATTGCTATGGCGGGTTCCGAAGCAGCTACCACCTAAAGAGGCACATTCTTACGCATACAGGTGTGTGACCCATACTGGTCTCACAGTAAAAGTGAAGCCACCACTATGGGAACAGTAAGGGTGTAGTTAATTTTTCCCCATGTAGTTTCTGCATTTTGCCTTACTTTTTGTTAACAGATTCACTGATTATTTTTTTTATGTTTTGTTTGTTTTGTCATCTGAGGTTAGATTTATCCTTTTTAGGACCAGATGATTTTTTATGTCCTGACATAAAACTATAGAATTGTACGATGGTGTACTTTCTTTTTCACATGACTGTATGTGGTTTACTATATAAATTTAAAAATTTGCCTTGGAGGAAGAGTCAGTTAAAGGAAAAAGAGATTTTTTTTGGGGGGGGGGGGTGGCTCTGCGTACAGCCATTTGGTTTACAGAAGCTGACTGAGTTGGGTTATGTGTTTAGGTGAGAAGCCCTTTCCATGCGACGTGTGTGATATGCGATTCATTCAGCGTTACCACTTGGAGCGGCACAAGCGAGTCCACAGTGGTGAGAAGCCCTATCGGTGTGAACGCTGCCAGCAGGTGAGTGCCTCTGGCCTCTAACTAGCCAACATACACAAGCTTGTGTACATCTTTGAAACAAGCTACAAGAGTGTCCAACCATCTCCAAACAGACTGCAGGTTTTTTGTAGCTCACCATTTCAGTGATAGATATTTATTTTTTGCTTACATCACCCAGTTTTTAGATGTCAGTAACGTGCAAATTGGTTGCCCTTTCAGCGGTGGCAACCAGTGGAAAATAATGTTTACACGCATAATGGGACTTTCACACGCTTATGCAAGTATCACATGCATCATAGCTTCCAGTAAGCATTCCTCCATCTGTTTCCAGAACTTTTCTCGGACAGACCGACTACTGCGTCACCGGCGCTCATGTCAGGCAACTAGCGAAACTCGCCCTCACTCCCAGGAGACACCTGCTCCCACCGCTGCCTGGGCCCCCCTGCAGGCGGCCCCAAGTCGCCTGACTGTCTGATAGACCACTGCTACCCACCCCTTTGGAGAAATACACGGAGCAGCAGTTTCAGCTCCCCAAAGTCCAGGGTTCAGTGGCGCCATGCCCTGGAGTACACTGTTACTGCAGCTTAAACTTTGACCGCTTGTGGGAGACAAAGATCATTTTTTGTACACTTACATCCTTACAGTGGATTATTTTGTATGTATTTTATTTGACTACAGCAGAAGTTCTGTTTTATTATTATTTTTCATATTATTAGATAATTTTTCTGTACTGTTGATGGTACCGAAAGGAGTAGCAAGGGGACTGGGTGAGTCATGAACAACTGGTTCTTAAAAACACTATGGCAATAATGTTGAAATGTGTAAATTAAATTGTAGCTACCAAATGGAATATGTCAGTAAAAAAACCAAAATCTTGTCAACTTTAGGTAATGGTAGCACAATGGTTAAATATTCAACAGTTCAATGGTAACCATGTAGTTACTTTAAAGAAAGGAGGATACAAAGCTATTTATATTTTTGTGAATGGAAGCTACATGGAGTCCTAGAGAAGTGACAGCCTGGATGTGGGTGTTTTACATACCCAGCAGACAGCAATAACACCAGACTCCCGGTTACAGCAGTGGTTAGGAACCACCCAAAATGACAGTTGGCGAATACTGTTGAGTTCTGTCATCGATACCTACGTACAAAGTCACTGTAGAAATACNCCAAAATGACAGTTGGCGAATACTGTTGAGTTCTGTCATCGATACCTACGTACAAAGTCACTGTAGAAATACTCACTGTAAAAAATAAAAAAAAAAAAAAAAAAAAAAAAAAACACAAAACCCTGATGCCTTCGCATATTTAGAAAAATGGTAAGTTGTATTAAGTTATGTTTGTCTTTTTACGTGTGGAGTAGGACTCAGAGAACTGAATTGGTTCCTCAAGCTTAGAACAGGAGTGGAGAAACCCTTACTGGGAAATGAAGGGCAGAGCCACTGAAGGCCACAGCTGAATTTGAGAAAAGTTTGCTGAAGGTCCCTTCAATGATGACACATTATTGAGCAAAAAAGACAGATATCTCATAACTTCCAATATATCCCAATAAGTTTTCTCACGGATTTCTCAGATGTTGGAATCTGTGTTTATCTCTTCTCATACTGCTATAGTCATTAGTCATAGCCTGTTAAGTCTGAATTCTACTGAGTTGAAGAAGGATCAGATTTCAGCCCCTGCTTGATGGGCTATTGCTTTCTGTCACTGATGCAGGGATGAAATTTAGATTAGATTTTAAACCTGCTAGTCTGTTGTGTGTTTGTACTGTATATGAGATCCCTTATTGCAGCTTAACATTGTATGTTCACAGTTGTGTTCATATAATTTGTTATAAATCTTTTGAAAATGGTCAGTTTTTAAAGCTTAGACTGTCTACTATATGACACCCCGTTTGAAAACTACAGTTGCCATAAAAGTAATGAAACGGTTGATGTATTTATCTCTTGCCATCCTGTTTCTGTATCTTTGAGACTTATTTAATTCTCTTAACACTGGAGTGATAAACTGAGATGTGTGCTGGTTTTAAAGACTTATTTTACTTCAGTCATTGTGAAAGAAAGAATTGTTTTAAATCAAAACAGGTAAACAGTAGCTACTTGGATCAGTATTGATTTGAGAGCCCAAGTTATTTAGTACTTAATTGGTGTATTAGGGGCCTTTAGTACCTCAGAATATGGCAGTTTGGACTGCTGATTTTATTTTAATTTTTATATTCCAAGTGAATGATTTTATTTGAAATACAAGCTACTGCAAATGCCTGTCTAGTGTAGTAATTAGACAGTAGTGTTTTCATTTCCCTATTTTTCTGTCTTGCATGTAGTTGTGGTCCTCCACATTTATCTGTATAGGGATCTTATATTAACTCTTAGGATAAAAACTGTACAACAAAATCTTGTTTTTTTTGTTTTTTTTTTTTAAATTTTTAGGTGATTTTAACTGGCAAACTAATGTAACCTCACAGTACACTTAGTTAGCATTGTGATATGTAAAAAGCAGGGCTTCCTTTATGATTCAATTAAAACGTTTTTTAAGTCTGTTTCTGCTGTATTCTTTTGCTGCAAGTGTTACTGCGCAATATAGTGTGGAGTAGTCGTTTCACCACAATGGTCAGAAGAGGGCGCTGGAGTTTAAAAACAATTTCTACTTCGTTTGCTTTTTGTTTACTTAACCTTCTTATTGCCAAAAATAACCACACGGACATTTCAAGGGAATAGTAGCCAAGATACAACACCAGTTCCATAGCTTAAACCCTGAAAAACAGAAGAAACCGCTGCACATTTTCCAACACATGTTGCAATGTGTGGCACCCTGGCGGTGCAGCAAGGAGCACGGCTGTCCCACAGCACCTGGGCTATTTGGGTGTAGGTTTGTGTTTGACTCAATGAGTTTGCATGTTTCTCCATGTGTTGGTGGTTTTCCTCCAACAGTTCAAAGATGTGTTTCAGGTTAGTTGGTGGCTCTTGAATACCTGTGTGTGGCTACCCTGCGTCGGACTGGCGTCCCTTCCAGGGTGTACCCCTCCTAGCCTGGCAACCCCTGATTGTAGTAACTGCCTGGACACTGTGACCATGACGTTATCTCCCTGCACAAACAGTAGGTACAAATCCCCTGTAGAACATGGCTCCTTGGAACAAAAATTCAGAATAATGATTAAATAGCTACCCTTTGACTCACATAATGGGACCTTGTCTGGATACACAAGAATTTTGTCTGTAATATATAATGCAATTGTCGATTGCATTAAAATATGCTGTAAGTTAGCTGTGCTAATTTGAAGAGTAAAAACAGTACAGACACGTTTAAATGCCATCATTTAAACCTCAAATTTGTTTAAACTGCTGTAGGATCATGTCCTCATTGCTTAAAATTAAAATGTACAGATCTCTGTGATTTTATGAACATATTTCATTATGAGTTCTTTATATTTGCATTTGATCTGGCTAATGTATGGGCTCGTGTTAAATGTGGTCAACCACACTGTTATTCTCATTTTTCATGTGTACGCTTTTACTGTTCAAGTATGAATACAAGATAAAATAATATTCATCTGTCTCCATTTATTCTATTTTTAAATTTAAAGTATTTTAAGAGAGAGTTTGCAAGCCATCAGCTTTTGGGGGATTTACAATAACTGTGATTACTAACCACAATGTCTTTATGCAAAGATCAGCAGACCATCAGCTTACGTGTTAAAACTGGCAGGACTGAAACACTGGCACACAGAAGCACACTAGTGAGGTCATTTTCTGAGAAGAAAACTTGTTGGGAATCCCTCCATGTATTCCATGATGGCCTAAAAGCAAATGTTCTTAAAATCTCATCAAAGGTATACAAGAAAACAACCAATTTCCGTGAGCTCTCGCTTTCTTCTCCAGAACTACAGTAACTTGTAAGAAACTGCCAAATTGTACCTGAGAAGAGTGAGCCCCCAGCCTTAACCCAAGGTCTAAGAGCAGCTCTTCATTTAATGCTTAATTGATAAATGCGTCAGGCGCTCTGTGAATGGTGTGACGTTCTCCGTGCCATCTGTCACCGAGCTGAAAGTGTCCCTCTCTGTGTTAATTAGTGGTGATATTTAAGTGTTCTGCGCCTGTCAGCATGTCACCATTTCTCATTAACATTTATATTCCCCTGTCCTCCCTCGGTCCTCCCAGGGTAGAGCCACGGTGCTCACACACACACATCATGCCTTCACTGGCTCTGCCTGAACCCAATAACTGGTTTCCTGCTGTCACTGTAGCAAATATTGGAAATTTTGATTAATTCTCAGGTCTATGGTCCTGAAAGTGCCATTTGCCTCTTCTGTTAAGGAAGCACCACATATCCCTAGAGCCCAGTGATGTTCTGGCAGGAAACCACTGTGAACCGTTTATATGCAAGTGTTGCTTTTGCAGAAAATCACTGCAGGACATTGCTTAGCTGAAATGTATTCATTCTGCTTTCTAGAATTGATCATGCTCCATTAGTATTTGCTTAACCACCTGCTTGATACATTTTGTTTCTTAATGCCCACAGAATGCAGGTCATCATCTTTACTCAGTAGAAAAACAAATGGTTGCTATAAAATAACCTCATCCATAATCTATTTAAAAACGGATGTAGTGTGATTAAAGAGTCAGTCAATGTAAATACATAGAGTAAATAGTTCTGGAACCACCAAAGCTTAAAAATACCATTTGTAACTACAAATTGTAAAAGCAGAATAAACACCTTCATAAGTAATATTATTACTCTGATTTATCATATGTTGACATTTATTTTGATTAGTTAATCTGTAGAAATAAATTAAACGGGGTGTTAATTCATAATATGAACCATTTCATCTTTTTACCTCTTCTAATTACCTTTAAGCAAAATTAGTGACTAATTCACAGCATTACTCACCGACTGTCATTTTCTCTGAAAGGCATTGTGAACACATGGAGATCATGCCTTAGTTTAATTAAAATGTGTAAATTATAGTAATATAAAAAAGATAATTAACAATAACTGTGAAACTATGGCTGACGGATTAGAGAAAAGAGTGAAGTTGAGATATTATGGAGAAGAAGACTGTGGGAGAATGGAAGCCATTTTGTGTGAGCACATCCCTCACTGCTGCCGCCTAGGGGACAAAATGGCTCCCTGTGAGGTAGGTTCAATGGTTCTGCTCACAAACAAGTACTTTACAGAAGAGTTGCTGAGGAAAAAATGTGGACCTCCTACAAAAAACTTCACTACTTCTTAAGTGTAGCTTACAACTTTACATATTTTCCAATAAGACAACTATTCAACTGTTCAACTAGTTCCACTTACTGAAAACTACGTACCTGGACCTTCGGGTAGTCAGTAATCTGATGTAGAGTTATCATTTGGTGCAATGACACCATGCAGAGGTGGGACTTTCTTCCCTGACGTATCAAGGCATCTACAGGGAAAATGTTTCTAAGCATGCAAAATAAGAATGTACAAATGAATGATAGTAGTGCAAAGAATTGTAAAGTTGCTGAACAACAGTGTTTCTTCTATTAACAAAATGTTTAGAGATGGATCTCTACAGTGACAGGGCTTTCAGCACAATGAACATGGGTCAAACTAGTAAAGTTGTCATTCTCTTCAATTTTCCTTAGGTTTGTTTTATGACTCGTTCAGGAAATTCCAGCAGATCCCCAGATGTTGAACTTGGGCTCCAAACACATTCCATCTCTGCAGAACATACTGTCCGTGTACTCAGGTTCCACTGCTATTAGTATAACAGTTTTAGTTGCAGCCTGTTATGAGAGATAAAGATGAGTAGCACATATGTGATAGTAGATGAGAAGTGCAAACGGCGCCTGAGATATCTAATTTAGGTTACATTTGTTTCTCAGACCAAAAGAAGCTGTGAAGATCACCTGCAGTTGGACTGAATTTTTTTCTGAGCTATGCAAGCATTTCCTGTGGTGTAGTGGCTAAGGGCCTTGACCTCCGTGTCAACATGTTATGTCTCAAAAGACCAAAAAAGTGGAAAGATGCTCCAGAACTGTTTCAGAAAATATCTGGGTGTGTAAATAAACCCATTGTCTTCTAATGGTGGGCTAAAGTAATCCAAATAATTGGTGGTTTTCTCCTACTGGGACCTTATATTGATCTTTTCAAGAAGCCAACTAAATGGCTGCAGGCCAACTGGTATTTATATGTGAACCAGGTCAGCTGAGGTAACAAAAAACTCATTTAGGTTATTTACTATAGTTCCAAAGAATGAATTTTCTGGATAGCATAAGCCATTGTGGTGATACTTTTCTGTCTGAGACTAGCTGGCTGCCGTTTGAATGTTATCAATGTTTCTTTTTCTTTCGGAAATACGATTCTTCAGCAAAATGATTAAACATCGTAATTTCCCCCGTCTTTACTTTGAGGACATGTTGAGTGGTTTAGCATCATAAAAATGTGATACGCTGTTTCAGTTTTTCACTACCAGTAATGTAGACTAAGCAGAAATGGTTTCACAAATTAATTGTGGTTTTTTATGAGTTCCAATGCTAGTGGGAGTTGATTCCAGAAAAGCACCGCTGATTCCGAAATTTTGACTGACAATTGAATCCAAGCACGAGGGGTCAATACTTGGCCAAGCATGCCTATTGTTTCACAGTCTAGCGGCAGATTTACAGACTGCGTATTTGCCGTTTTCCTGCATTGCAGTGGAGAAACGTGAAAGTGTTGCAGGAGATACAAATACAGCAAACTAACATCAACAGGCAGCTAATTTTATTTTACTCCCTGAATAAATGAACTAATGCTTATGTTGCTACACTCTCAACATGCGGCTATCCAATATCATATACTGCACTTTATTTGTAAATATTTCTCTGGTGTTTAACCAAAACATGCAATTAACAAAACAGTCTTGTGCTGGTTTTTAAAAACCGATCAGTTCAGTTGGGCTTTACTGTGGTCAGGCATAAATAGGTCTAATAATGAATGTATTCAATTACGAGATAACAGGTTTTTAAATATTTTAAAAATATATTACAGTTTTACATTAACTTCCTTCAGTTTTTATGCTTAATAGTATGCAAAACACTGATCATGCATTAAAATGTGAAATGTAGTGTGCTGAAACTGCCAAAGACTGTGAGTGTATCGTCTTGATTTATGAACATTCCATGAGTTTAAAGAGCTTGCATAACTCCCAGCATCTCAGTGCCAAGTAAGAATGCATCTTGTGAAAACCACTAATCTCAGAAGAGATGGAACTGTTGCTTTCAGACAACAGCTGTTATTTTTTAATGGTTGTGACCTTTCTAATAGAAGATTAAGCTCTTTAGTTTTTTTTTGCTCTTACACACATCTGGGAGAACACAGGTTGTTATGCAATTCTTTATATTTCTAAATACCATTTCATAGCTCTGCATGTGTTTTTATCAACCTTCATTGTCCTGGATCCAGAAAATGAACAATTTTCCTGGGAAAATAGTTGCTGATCAGTTGATCAGAATTTGTTCTGAATTATGTCTTGAAATTTCTCTACTTTCTAACTGGAACACAGAGCACTGACTTGTGAAAGCTTCTGACTGATTTGTACAGTTCCCCGACTGACATGTTTCTGTTGCTACTCTTCTTTTTCACCCATTTGCTCTCTTTTTTTGTACAGCATCAAGAGATCTGTAGAACAGCGGCATAACAGCCTTTCAAGTTTTGGGGTAGCTAAAAATATTATCAATAGCACTCGATGCGGTTAAACACAAATATTAAGGAATAACCTGCTGGAACAGTGTCTGCCTTCAGAAGAACTCCTGGAATTTGAATATGATGCATATAAGTCACAGTAAGTGCTGTGCGGCTGTGGGCAGCAGGCTTTGGCGATATCCCCATATACTCATATATTGTTTGTCTGCTTTTCCGTTCATTTTATCACCTTAATTGTGTGTCTTTGTACGTAGAAGTTAATGTAATTTAATCAACAACAACCCCCTTCCTTTTGTGTCACAAACTGGTGTAAATAGTCTATCTTTATAGCCTCCCAGTTGTCTGGGGCAAAAAAGTTAGTCCCACATGCAGTATGTAACTGTTCAAACAATATAACAATAATATTTCTGAATGGTATCAGATGGGAAAGAACAAGGGTATTGATTGCTTTGAAAATTAAATTGTCTAGTGTTCCGCGGCCTTCATAACAGACTGCCTGCCCTTGCCAGTCGAACGATAAGTTCTTGCTCCCCCCACATTTACAGGGATGAGTCCCGTGCTGCTGCAGGGTTCTGCTATACTTCACAGCCTCAGGCCTTGCAAGTAAGGTCAGGTCTGGGTTTATCCACAAGTCATCTGTGTCTGGCAAGTTAATCAGGTGTGATGTGTATGAATGCCAATGTAAAAGAATGGAAATGAGAATAATGAGGGCACTGCTGAACAAAGGCCTTGCTGTGATTCACAGTTCTGGGAAGTTGTAAGATTTTGTTGTTTTTTTTTTTTTGCTGATCCTTCTGTTTTGTCTAGAAACATGCTTTCGCTCACCATTTTAAAAAAGGAAACATCCTTTTGTTAACAGAAGGTGTCAGGTCGAGGAGTATTTTTTGCCCAATTAGGACTGATCAAGATGAATTATCTGAAGACAGAAATCCCTCCTCGCTGCACCTCATCTCCTTGTATTCAATTTCAGAAAAAGGAGATGCCACCAACGGTCCTTTTGACAACAGCCTTGGGAGCCAGGAACACACACGACGACCCAAAAACCCATTTATCTAGACACATTATGCATATTCATGAGTTAATCCACAAACATGAATTCCCCCTCAGTAATAATTCCTTTCACTCAAATGCAGACAGGTACACAGATGCATAATGCAAATGAACTGGACCTTTGCTGTTATTAGAACAGGTCCTGAGCACAAATTATCATTCAGGGTAACATCTGGTGGGTATGTATTCCTTGTTATGTTGCTGTTTGTCATGTGATCCCAGCAGTGCTTCAACTGAGCCAATGAGCTGAGCTACTTTTTTACTTTTTGGAGCACCTTCACTTTTTCTTGCGCATCAGTACTTTTCATAAGCTCCCGGTGCTCTTTTCTTTCCCTGAACAACCAGATTCTCTAGCTGAGCTGCTCTCTCACCAAAAGACTGCTGTAGTACACAGCCATTATTCATAACGGGCCTCATAACTACATTTCGTTGCATTGTTATGGTCCAAGTTATTTATTGGAAATTTGTGCCTTTTTATTAAACAATATTGTTAACATCAAGTGTATCTCTTGATGTTATTTATTCCAGCAGAGATTCAAAGTTTAGTATTAAATAGTTTGCTGATATCAAATGATACGCACGCCAACGTGCCAACAAGGGGAATACCAGTGATTTTTTTTTTTTAACAACAGGCACTTTATTCCGGCTATAGAGTCCAGTTTTAGTATCAAATCAGAATTAGAACTTTGACATATTACATAGTGATAATTAAACTAAAGAGCAGACGGTTGTTTCTTTCAGCTGAGTTTATGATGTAGGTCTAAAGATTTATGGAGGTGGGAAGCCTTTCTGTTGCCACTGAATGAAAAGGGAGGGAATCCAGCACACTGGCCAGGCCTGAGCGTCCATCGCATCACTGTTAAGATTTATCAGCTGGAGAGGCATCCACATTTCCCTGACAGCTTGGACACCCCGGTGCCCTCCCGATGTCGTGGAAATCACTTGGCGACTGATGTGCATTTAGCCTTGACAGATACATTAACGTGCACTGGCCCTACATTGTCCCATCAATCTGTGGCTTGTTGGGCCCCATCACAGCTCACTGGCCATTCCAGCCTCAAGTGCCACTTCAGCCATGGCCTGTTAAAGCTCTTCTGCCTCTCATTCAGGGTGAGAGCTTCACTTTTTACCCCAAACAGCTTAGTTAGCTCAGCACCAAGCTCTCCTGTTTATCATTTTAATCTTTTCTCAGCATACAATTTTTAGCCATGTAGCGCTATATTTTTCTCCGATAACCATTACATCACCTATGGAACTCTGCTGCAAACTGGTGGACTCTGTAAGGAGTGATGATTTTATTTCAACAGCTTTATTTAATTGCTTCTCTGACAAACTGAAAGTTTTTCTCCTACCACGTAAATAAAAAATGCCACCGAAACAACAAACAAATGGAAGGCACGGCAGCATGCTTTGTGGCTCACACTCTGGGTCTTTAGGGTTTGACAAGATGTCAACAGCACAGCCTGAAATGCTTCTCGAGCAGCAATGCATTCCAACTTTTGCAGGAGTTGCTAGTCATCTAAAAGCTGAAAAAAGGAAAAAAAAAAACAAGAATGAAAATAAGTCAGGATTTGATTTTAGAGTCAAAAGGCAAAGTAGTTGAGGGTTTGCAGACAGGGATGACCATGCTGTTAAACATGGGTATTTCTGGGTCATTGCCTTTATAAGCACTTTCCCCTGCCTTTGATCTCTCTGGTGCAGATTGTCAGGTCAATGTTCAGGTAGACAGGCAAATATATAACCCAGCGGTGCATGAAGGAACAGACGAGTGGGCACGGATAGACAAAAAACGAAAGTGACTTTGGCAGTTTTTCTCTGTTTATCAGCTATGCGATGGCATGATTGATCCCTTGCAGTTAAAAGACTTCTGACATGCTGTACGTCATGTGGTGCCTGAATGGTTTCAAGAGGGTGAGATTGGGGGGTGGGGGTGTTATACAATGGTGCTCCTACACAGGGAAGGACATACATACACATGAGATTGCAGACAGGGGATACATACTGTACAGAGCTCCTGCCTTTGTTGGAGAATTTAATCTTGCACAGAGCCATAAAACTCAATCTTCACCACAACAATTACAAAGCATATAATGTGGTTTCAAGTTATTTGACATATTAATAAGCTATTGTGTGGTGATGGGAAGTAACAGGGCCAAAAACACCTGTGATACACATCCTTAGTCAGTATGATGAGGATGAAAGAGGTTGGTTTGGTCAGTAGTGGGAAACAGGGTAAAAAATGTCTGTAAAAAATGTCTGTTCAGGTGCAGTGGGGACACAGAACCTTTTTAAACAGCTAAAACTAAAATGTAACTAAAATATGCTGAACTGCTTTTTTGCAGTTGTAAAGAAAATATTGGATTTAGATAAATAGCCTAAAAAATGAGTGATTATCAATTTTGGTGATGCACAAGTGCGTTTTCTGTGGTGCTTTTTTATTTGCCTAACAGTAGAGCATAACAGAATTGGGTTGCTGGCTGTTACCAGGCTTGTTTTAAAGCTGATATTGCTGAGTTTGCGTAAAATGGAACTCCAGAATGACTGGGACTGCTGGGGATGTAACTGCTTCAATCATCTGCAAAGAAATTTTAAAGAGCATCAGCTGCTTTTCTTGTATGTTACTTAAAAACCATTGATTGTCTTGAAATATATATGCTGGCCGTAAGAAAATGCTTGAAAAATATGTAGCTTTTATGTATATTTAATGCTGTTTTATAAAGCTGCAATAGAAAATGCAGGATAGCCATATATGCTGCGTCTCTCTCTCTTTCTCTCTCTCTCTCTCTCTCTCTCTCTCTGCCTCATTGTACGTCCATCTTTTTCATGACGTCAAGGCTGCAGCATACCTCTTTCCCTCAGGGAGAGGATTTTACGACTGCAAGCCGACACCGTTTCTGTGTCCTATAAGCCACAGGGCCGTAACTCACATCAAAGTCAGCGAGCACCGAATCACAGTTGATGCATAAATTCCCCTGTCACAGGTGGACCAATGAGAAGCCAGCATTAAATCACTGCTGTCACACTGGCGGCCAATGGTGGGGCGCTGGTGGTAAATCTGTCAGGTGGAAGTCTGTTAACGGGCGTTGCGCTGCTGCTGGGGAACCCGTCGGGAAGGAAGCAGAGCCTTCGGGGTGGGGGGCTCACAGAGAGTGAGAGAGGGGGAAGGGGGTCCAGGCTGAAAGATGAGAACATCCTGCCAAATAAAATGATTTTCCCTCTTTGTTTGGCTGCAGTAGAAGTCATATGCATACCCATGGCTGAGACCAAGGGTTTGGAATTGTCGAGCTGGGGAATTTATGAGAGTAACAAGTCTAAACATGACCACAAGAAGCACATGCCTTCCTAAGTCCTCATTAAAAGTGAAATATCATCCCTGCTGCTTAACACTACAGGATTAATTCTGAAATTCAGACAGTGCATGTGCTCTGGGTAGCTACATGGTAAAGCTCTCAGTCACTATCTCATTCAATAAGTGGGTAGTAGCTAACACAGTGGTTAGTGAAAATGCCTTCGGACTCAAGGGACCCAGGTTTGAATCTCACATGTTGCTGTAGCACCCTTGAGAAATGTGATTACCCTAAGTTGCCCCAGTATGGATTACATTGCTGTATAAATGGGCTAATTCATTGCAAGTTGCTTTGGAGAGAAGCGCTGGCTAAATTACTATGTGTTAGTCGGTCACTGATACTTGGGCTACGGACAAGCTGTAGTTCACCACTGTGGAGGGACATTTCGGTCTGCGGTACCATAGCAGCAGCTCACATTTGACTCCTGAGTGTTGTAGGACCAACGCATCAGCTCTGCACACATTTCTGCTGGCAAATCACTGACTAGAGAACATTTGCTTTGCTTTGCAAAGTCTTACATGCTGGCAGTTCACTGTAAGGTAAGACATTCACACTCTAGTCAGTTTCACTATTTTCTCAAATTCTGCTCATTTCACTTTTTCACTGTGACCTTATGGAAATGTTGGCCTGCATGTGACTGAGGGAATCTGTAATATAAGCAAATAAATATAAGCCTGAAAATAAAATCTTTCTAGCACTAAAGCTCTATAAAATATAAAATCATTCTAAATATATACCAGGAATCAACTCCAAAATTGACTAATCCAAAGTAGGAAAATATGATTAAAATAACATTTTCATAAAATGTTGTGAATCATTTTCTTTTGTTTTAATTTTACAAATTGTTAACTATATATTGCTAAGAAGAAATGATATTCAGTTTATCTGAAAAACTGATTAACAGAAAATAGAATCTTAGCTCATTATGTAAAGTAATAGGCATTTAACTGCTTTTGAAATAAACTGAGACAAAACTGCCTTCAGAAATACCAACTGAAAACTGAAAATATTCTTTTGCCAGTTAGATCTATAAATTAATTTCCAAATTTGAATCCCTCCACTCTCAGCACTTTATTTTGTTTAAAACAAGATTTAATGTAACTGACTTGAAGAAATGGATTGAATGAGCAGTTAACGCCCCCCTATAGCTTGTATATACACACATATGAGATTTATGTTTTCCTGCATCACTCCAAGTGACAGTAAATCACATTTTTTACACATTTATATTTTGAAAGCAATATACCAGCACAATTTTCCCTTGCTGGTGTAAATATGCATATATATTTTCATATATCTCGACAGTATTTTTGGCTGGCTTTGCGCGGAGCTCAAATTACTTTCTGTTCTATGAGAATCCATAAACAGCTGTGTGTCACCGACCACATCATTAAAACACACCGAGCTGCTAAGGGCCGGTATAGAGCCAGGCCTGCTGGCTGAGGCCTGGCCTCACGAGCGCAGCCCAACACCCAGCTCCCGCAGGCTCCCACATGTGTTTCTTTGCACAAAGATGCTGTGTGTCGCCGGGCTCCTCTGAACCCCTGCTTGTCTGGATGTGTTTACTCTCAATGCAGCAAGCCCAGTCTCCTCACTTTAGTCATATGCACTGCGTCCCCAGTCCTTCTTCTTTGGCACGATCCTGCATACAGGCGTGCAGTGAACCCTGGTCCCCGCAGATTCACTTTATTATTAACCTTATTATTATCACCATTAACATTTGCTGCCTTTTCCTCTGCTTATATCCACAGACCTATCGTGAAATGAGACAATCTTTTCACACAGTCCATGCAGATTCTGTGTCACTAAGATGGTGTGATGAAATGAACATGCAAGTACATATATGACTGTTTCCTGGCTTTCTGCTGACCATCCTTAAAATTTAATGCTGAAGATGAGGTCCCTGCATTGATACTCAAGAGGCTTGTGAAAAATGGTAATTTATAGATAAAGACACACACACTCATTTGTGCTGAACATACACATCAATAATCAGTTTTGGAGCCACATGCCTCTGACAATTTTATGATGTGTTACATACAGCTTGTCAAAAGGTGGCACTTTGGTCTATTAAGCTTGTTGCTGTGTAATTAATATAAATTACCTTTTTTTATAGCACTGGCACAGTAATTAGTGAATGGAAGGAAATCCTTAGAAGCCCAAGCGAAGCGAAGGTACTGCTGTTTTTTCTTGATAAAAAAGAAAAGATGCTACATAGGTGGTTGGGATTGTGCTTTAACAAATGTTATGCCTGATCTGACTAATGTCTGATGCGTGGTTGCAGTACTTTTCGAAAAAACATGTTTTTCACCATCATGTTTTGTCAGTTCTGAAACAGCGAAAAGAAAGAATTTATTCTCAGAAAAAAACATGCAAGCAAAAGGTAGATTTGTGTATCACAGTGTAAGATAATACAGTATGAATATTGCATCAAAACATCTACAGAGAAACATAAGTCGGAAATAATGTGACACCTCTTTTTCTATTTTTCAAATAGTATCTCCTGATTCAAAAAAGTGACTTGTTTGCTGAAGATGCGTGGACTCTGTGTGAACTTGGCTGAACAGCAGGTAAAATGGCTTTTGCAGCATCACAGACCTCAAAAATACTCTTCTATCAGGCTTCTCATCTTTTTCTCATGCATGGATAAATATGAGACATTTCTGTACACAAACCACATTGATAGCAAGATCCACTTTTACTGTCTTACAGTGCTTTTTTTTAGAGCTGAAAGTGAGCATCCCAGTTAGAGGTCAGTGATATTCCCCTGTGTCTTGGAAGAACAGTGGGGAACTGAAGGTCTGCAACCACCACTAATGACCTCATACGGTCCAGCACTCTTAATGAATCATTTTCTCTGGACAGCACTACTTTTCTCAATTGGTCAAATTAATTAAGGCCTTAACCACCGGCAATTTTCAGACATTCCTTACTGCCCATGAATCAAAATGCATATTCACATGACATTTATTTTATGGCATGTAGCAAGATGATCAATGAAGCAGATATAAAGATATGACTAAATAACATCGGATTTAACTGTTATTCATTCGAGCAGCACAAAGTGGAAAATGGAAGAACAAAGCCAAAATGTATGTGTTCTTATTAAGTATTTGTGCTTATACATGTTCACTGGTCCTGCCATAATCCAAAGAACCTTCATGTTTTTATTTGTCTCAGAAGATATGGAAAGGAGGAGAATACTTGGGCATCAAGTCCACTTGCATAGTTTGGAATGTATTAGAGCCACAAGTAAAATGGCAAAGGATTGTTGGACCCTGCAAACCAGAATTAGGCTCATCATTGGCTGGTTCTGCTCCATTAAGTGATGGATTGAAACTGACTAGTGGTTATGGCAGGATTTCATAATTTAAACACAAAGATATACTGATGATAGATTAATTGTTTTTTGTAAATCCAGATCACATTTATTCTGTCCACTTCAGTCTGGTGCATTTACTCGAGGAGCATCTATGAATCAAAAAACTTTAGTCATTCTGAGTTATGTAAAAGAGTACAATCACATGAAAAATGTTCCTGAGGGAAACCATCACAAAAGACTCAATAAAACATGAACACAACAAATGTACACTAAATATTTTCTTCTCTTTTGTACACGCTACATGAAGCTGCTTGGTGTTTGTGCTCCATCTGCCTGCTGGTACCTACTGTAATGTTAAAACTGCTATTACTGCTACTAATGCAACATTATTATTATTATTATTATTATAGCAGAAGAGCAGCACTAGAAGCAAGAACAATACTAGTATTAATATTTAAATATATTTTCCATTAATATTAATGTTTAATCATTTTTACTGGGTTTTTTTAAAGTTTCGTCTTAAATTGCGCTCCGTTCCAGAGGGCGGTATTTCATGATTTACCAGTAGATGGCGGCATTGCCTATGCTATGGCATTGCGTTGCCTGCGCTGTCCTTACTGAGGGAGTCGCCGACAGAAAACACACCACCGCGTCGATTATACAATTTAATATAAAAAAAAATTAACTAAAGCAGTAATAAACTGTTCGTTTTGATATGCAGATAAGCAACACAGATATTCAGGAGAACTGCGAGAAATATGCTGATTGTTCTCAATATACCGCCTTTTATTTAAATCATGCATCATGCAATGTAGACGTGAAATAAAACAGCAGCTTTAGTATTGCAGCCTGTTTGTGTGCAGCTATGATGTAAAAGCTGGCAGCTGCTAACACGTCCACACGCAGGCAATACCTGCGGTGTGTTCCAGCGTAAAAAGGCCGCGGGAGGTCCGTGTCACACAGGGGATGAAGGACACAGCAAACCCTGAGATGCGAGACACTTTCACAGTGACAGAGCTTGACGGCTTCAGCACGGGCCAGCTGGCTCTCTTCTGCTCCGACCACATGTGGACACCAGTACAGACAGTTAGCCAGCTGTGTGGTGTCACACACAGGGCCTGATCATTACAGATGGTCTGTGCGAATGCTGGGCACAAGGTACAAAAGCTGTATCCAGCGCATAACAGAAATGTGTTCAGTTGCCATTTATCAAATGCGTAATTGATATTTTTCACATCTGACATTGATTTACTGGTGTGAAAGACTGCAAGACACATTTCTTTTGCTTTCAAACATTGCAGCGCTCCCTGCCAAACTTAGACACCGCACTTTTTTGTGATAAACATGCAGCTGGAATATTCAAACACGTGCCAAAAGGAAGTAGGAAAGGACAAAATAACTGAAATGAAATGGCGCATTAAAAAAGTGAATTGAATGAAACTTTTAAAGAAGCCGGAGGATGAGTAATAATGGCCAAGGAAAATATCTACAAATTAATTAATCATCTTAATTCTTGGAGTGAAAGGCAAACCATAACCATAAAGCATGGGGAAGAGAATCGCAATTAATCACCTGCATGGAAGGGATACCTGCCGCTCGACAGAGGGCTCCTAAATGAGGCCATTAATCAGGAGAAGCGCTGCTGGCAAACAGAAGCCCATCATTAGCAATCATGCCTCGCACACAAAGGCAAAAAGGCTAAAAAATTCGACAACCGACTGCTCCTGTGCACCATCACGGAACTCAATGACACATCCTCATGGAAGCGTAGGGTTTCACAGCACCATCGGAACGGACTACCTGGTCTGATGATGTGGCAGAACGGCAAACCAAGCGCAAGTTCTAGTTAATGTGTGTTTGCATGTGTGTGTACAGCGTTATGCTCGGAGTTTTTTTCTGTACTAGGAATGTCATTTATTGAAGCCCAGCACCTGCTGGAGGAATGTGTTGCAGGGGTAACAGGAGGAAAGGGAGCTGATATTTCTGTGTTGTTTGAAAATCAAGAGGGAAAAAGGTTTTCATGAACACAGACTGTCAGTGTGTCTCAGCTCTGGCGACTATGGCGTCTCAGAAAGGTCAGCTCAGATCCATAGAGGGCAGGTTGCTGACTCTTCAAGAACAGTGGTGTGAACTGAAGAACTAAGTTCTGACTAAAACTGTGTCCCGCTTAAACAGTTATAGCACCTCTCCTGCTGCGGCACCCTCTCTGGGTCTTTTATTTCAGGAGGGACCACTTCTCCTCGCTCCTGCAGAGGGAGACAGGGAACGGCGTGTTGCCTGGGGCCCTCACCGTGGAGACTTGCCTCTCACCAGGCCCGTAGCCAAATGCTTGGCTTGTAGGCAAAAGGGCGGCCCAGACGTCAGCTTTGGCTCGTGGATATGAGGATGGTCTGTGACGCTACAGGTGTGTGCAGTGTGTTGTGGAAATGTGCAAAGCGGTGTGTAAAATGGTGTGAGTGGCCTGTTACTCTTTACTCTGCTCACTGCGGTCAGTATCAGGTGATGAAAAATGCTTGGAGGACAACTTAAGGTACAGCCGTGCAGAAATGTGCCTGACAGTAGGGTTACAGGGGAAACCCTCCAACTCAAGGCCTCATTCCCAAATTCACGTTCCCTGGGCCTCCTTTCCACTAATGGTCAGTACAATGGGGGTCAGAAGAGGATTTTACTGAAGTGCCACAGGGCACTTGAAGACAATCTATAATTCTCCCATTAAGCAAATCGCACTTAGCTGGAAAGCAAAAAGAGAAGCAGGATTATTGCACAGTGAAGTTTGGAATGAGAATTTGAACAAAATGTACATTCCCTAAGACCATTATCACTGTTATAATCATCCCACATAAAATATATATGCATAATCATATAATAATAATTGTAAGATGTGTCAGCATTCAGTTCCCAGTGGCCACATATATTTCTGATTTGTCTCTAACTTAATTTAAAGTTCTGTGAAGAGAACAAAAATACAATCGTTATTATTTCCATTTTTATTATTTCTCTTTTAGGAAGGCCTCTTCATATCAGAACGGCACGTTTTAATGAAGACATTTTCTTGTAAGTGTTGAGAGCATCATGTTACAACAGTGAGTGCGCCATAAAAACAAAGCATTAGCAGACACATCACAACCTCATTTTCCATCCATTCATCCATCCATTATCCCTAACTGCTTGTCCTGGTCACTTTCACAGTATGGAGCTCATCTTGGATTCACTGGGTACATGGCTAGGATGCCGGTTCACCATAGGGTAGCTGGTAGCTATGCACATGGACACACCACAGGCAATTTATAGTCATCAATGAACCTGAAACACGTCTTTGGACACATGGGAAGACACAGGAAGAACATAGAAACTTGAGACAGACTGAGCTGGACTTAAACCTGCACCCAAACAACTGTGAGGCCATGGCAGCACCTCTGAGACCCTGAGTGCCACCCTAAACTGAATTTTTCATGCATCAACTTGTAAGTTATTTTGCATATCCTCTATTCCACCGTAGGAGATTACTTGCAAGCTTTAAAATGTAAAAATTTTATGTCTGTTGTGTTTCACTAGTTTAAGTAAATGACCCAGGTGTTTCCCTAAAAACAAGTAGCTAAACCAACTGGCGGGTGTGAAAAACACAAAGATGATTTGCAGTGAAAATATGTCACTCTGGGATTAGGTATAAAAATATACATGTATAACATGTTTCATAGAAAAGGATCCCTACTGGTTAAGGGATATTTATCACTGTGAATGTCTGCCTTTAATGTCTAAGCTCATTATCTCATAGTTTTACCCCACATAACATTTATAAAATGCTTGCTGCATTTTTTTCACGTTTTTTCCAAAAACCCTTGTAGAAAGCCAGAGTGGAGCTTTGGAGAGCTTTGTAAAACGTAAGGCACAAGTCAGGTTACAGCTTGAATGGGCACATTTTGATAATTCAGTTCAGAGATGTTTCTGATATAAGGAAGTAAAGTTACAAAACTCACTGCCTGTATTTTTTACTTTACAAAGAATGTGGAAACTGTAGTATAATGTCACCATCAGGTTACCTTCATTTGGCCGTGAGATTTATACTTTATTTACACATGTGCAAGGGTGTTCATGCCATTAAAACCTTTCAAAGGATTAAATAATTAAGTTAACAGTTTATAGCTATTAAATTATATGTTATATGTCTAAGGTTTATTTGGATAAGGACTCTTCAGATCCTTAAGCAAGGTACTTACCATGAATTGCAGTGTAAAAATTGCCCTGGGTAAACAATTGCATGTAGCTTAATATTGTGAGTTACTTTGAAGAAAACGTCAGGTAAATGAATTGATAGGAAAAACAGCACTGAATCTTCTATTTCAGCACTCTAATAAGTGGTTGTAACTGCCAGTGGTTGAGAATGTCCTTATAATAGGAAATAGGAAGTGAAAAGTATATACAATGGGTTCTGTAGTCACAGATTTAACAGGGGGTGAGAAATGGTTTGTTATTCTCAGCTGTACTCTGAGAATCATGTCTGTAAACTTTTGTTTCTTCTGAGTTGCATATTGCTTTAAGAGAAATGAAAAAGTCTAAATATAAATGTAATTTTTTAAAGTTGAAATCTCTCTCTTGTGCTCTCGTGTGCTATTCAAATTGGCATGGTATTTAAAAAAGGCATTTTTAAAAAATTAAGTACTTTTCAAAAAAAGTTTATACTGTTTGGTGCTGACAGTTCATACCTTGTGGTTGGTCCTGTTAAGAACTGAAGAAAAGTAGCCAGTCTGACGCCACAAGGAGACAAAAACCGTATGGGTTCGAGACATCAATTGTGTATCTCTTTCATAAAACGTTTGAAAGTGCAAAACTGAATTTAGTGAAAACAAAATGATTATTCAGTGCGGAGATATGCTGTTCCAAAGAATAAGGTTGTTGCATCAAAAACTACATAATTGTAGATAAGCTGTTGTACAGGATCCTGTTATATGATTAAGTACAACAGTGATACTTATTTACTGGCTGATTTTCAAAAAAGAAAAAAGGAAAAATAATACAGATAGAAAAGAATTAAATACATTTTATTTTTAACAAAGTCGATGAAACACTAATTTTTACGTATAAGACAGCTAAATATATTCAGTGAAGAATATGAACAAAAATGTTTTTACCCTAGCATCGAGAAAGTGTTTTAAGAATGGATGTTTGTTCTGTTAGTAAAAACAAAGATTTTCTTGGCATTAATCGCCTGGGGAAACATGGTCAGTGTTTATGGTTCTTTAGAGTGATTAGAAATATCCACAGGCCTCTGGTGACAGTAGGTCTGTTGGTCAAGCAGTTACTGGGAAAGTCCCTCAATCTTTTTGCTGTCAGAGAGTGGAGGGAAATCTGGGTGTGTGAAAAGCTGCTGCGCTGTCTGCTCTGTCCACTAGGTAGTGTTACAGAGTGCTACCTCTTTTGAGTAGAAAAAGAAGCACTCGTGCTACTCCTCTGACGTTTGTTTATACCAAAATATCATCACGATAATAAAACAAGGGCACAAGTGAAAGAGTATTTGTATAACCACCTGAAGAAATATTTTTTCATGAGTCCAACTTAGAAGAGCAATAATGAAACTCTTGCAAGCTTCCACATATAGGTGGTGCTGACTCAACTTCTGGCTCCACACAGTGCCACACTGCAATTGCTGTAAACTCATGTTTAATGTGCTCACAAGTGGTTTAGTTGTTGAGCAGTATCACAACCAGCCAGTTTTTTAACTTATTGGCTGTAACAAGTTTTACTGCATCAGTGCAGTACAGATGCTGCATATGCATTTATACAGCTTAAGCTATATGTGCCAGTCAGTTTATGATGATTCAAATTTGAAAAAATCATTTATATATTTAATAATATAGTGCACCTACTTGGATATATTCAGTGGATACTTTTCGTCACAACACTGAGGATGGTGAAGTTGTGGTAAACCTAGATGCAGATTTTTATTTACAAATGGAGAGTGCAAGTGAGGAATTGTGGGTTTGTGGTGAAATTAAGTTGTGGTAGATATTGGAGTTTCAGAGGAGGGTCCCGCATCATCTGTTTGCTTTGATGATCCATTTTGGTCCCCATCAATTTCTCCTGTGTTCATGTGTATTTACAGATGGAGAGCGCAAGTGGACAAATGTGGGCTTTTGGTGAAGACATGATGAATAGCAGCATGTAGACAGGGCTTAAGAGGAAGGTTCCAGGAGGTATAACAATGCTGAAGAACGAAGATGAGAATAATGTAAAGGACTGGTTAAGGACAGGACTGGAGCTCAGACTGTTAACACTTTTTCAACAGGAAGGTAAACAAGTTTCGAGACTTGTTTGCACTGAGGGTCATTTTAACCCAGTTTACATTATAGAAGTTGCAAGCATGTGCATGATGCCAGGCTCATAAATCTGCTGGGTATCCCTCTGGGAGATGTGAAATAAAATGATATAAACAGCAAATAAGTCAAATAACTCATTAATTCTAATATGCAAGGTGTTCCCTGTTGTGGGGCAGAGGCAGCCGAAAGGGCACCAGACAGCAGGTCTCCCGCAAAAAGACTTTAACAAGTCCAGCACAACATAACTCTAAAAAAAGAAGTTAAAAAAATACAGCAGCTGTACAAGCTCTGCTCCCAAACACCTCAACTCTCTTCTCAGCCCTTAGACCAGCTGTTCATATAGTGTCCTTGACTGGTCCAAGTGGTTGCAGCTGGTCATCATTCGACCCGTTTTGGGGGTAGGAAGGGGCAGACAAAGTGGAATTCTCCATCATGTCAAGCCAGGATGCCAGAACAGTCTACAAGAGGTGAGGTTATGAATAAGTAAAATTATGCACTAGTACGTGCTGTAATGAATGCTGCAATAAATAAAGAAAAAAGATCCAGTTACCTTTTGCTTAGAAAGCTGTCTTTTTTTAAAAAATTTGACACCCTGTATGGATATCCCCTTATGAGTGTAATGCATTCTTGGAAATCTGCTCCATGAAGTGAAATTTTATAGTCAGACTCCTATCATGAGGGACACCTGTTTTTCAAAAAATCAAAAGGTAGATAATAATTTCTTATTATAAATAAGAATGATATGGACAAAAACAAGTTTTGAAGAGCTGATGTCTTAGCTTATAAAAAGTTCTGGACAGCACAGGTTCAAAGCTGTGCATGGGTCGCAGGCCTCGTAGTAGGAGTAGCAGTGTTGATTATAATTGGAAAGTACCGAGGTCAGGCATACGGTACGGGGGCAGAGCTGCCAGGAGATATGCCTCTGCTTTCCCAGCAGTCGTGTCACCGGTGGTGTGCCACCAGCTTGCATGGTAAGCCCCTTTCTGACACACAAGCACATGCGTACCGAGCGGCCGGTAGGATCCAAGTGTTTTCAGTCCTCCGATGACAGCATAGGAAAGTAATAATGATGCATCAACTGTATTCCCCAAAGCCAACTTCTTAATTTACCTGCAGAGAGGGAGCAAATGATGTCTTTTCCTCTCACCACTAAAAATGAACATTGTTGAGCTTAGGACTGAGAAAATGTTTGCATTACAGATGCAATATGAAAAGATGAACTTTGATGGTGTGTCTGGTGTGATGTGTACTGATATCCACAGCTTGAGAATAGCCACAGAGATGTCAACAGAAACTGCCCACTTCTTATCCACAGGCAGCCAGGCTGCTCACTTTGGTCACCTCTTCTGGGAAGCAACAGCCTCCATCCCCATCCTGGGTTTTCCCCTTCCTTGTGGAGCTGACCAAAGTCTTGTTCCATCTCACATGACATCAGTGTGCTGGCTTTAAATTGCTCCGGAAGGAATTACGTGGCACACATTCAGTTTTATATTACTGCTTGCTATTTTTTCTTTGGTTAGAAAGATGTACATTTAAAAAGGAATCTGCCCCTTGCTCTCTTTAAGATAAGCAGAAAAAAGGGGGAAAATCTGATTAATACAAAAAAACAGTGATCATGTTTCTGAAGAACCAATATTAGATCATAAAATCCAAAGAGATCTGAGTCTATTTACAATGTTCTTATTGTGTCCTCACTGCCTCCCAGGTTTGTTTTAGGCTTATAAAGAACACTGAGATGCGCCTGACTTAATAGGGGGTTTCATTGTTTTGTTCCAACTTTTATGCAGTTTTTAGTTGATGTGAGTAGTAGTTTCACTTCTTTGAACCGTTATTGCTCGGGATGACTTGCATGATATACGCTCATGTTAGTAACTTGCATTAGTAAATTCAATTTTATAACAATATGCAGAAATAATTTTTGTAAATCACACAGTTTGCAGCAGCTGCATTTGAAACCATACACTCCATGCAGATCATAGAGGTAGTGTGTCTGGGTCTGTTGTTTAATGGAAGTAAGAGTGTGTGTGTGTGTGTGTGTGTGTGTGTGTGTGTGTGTGTGTATGTGTGTGTGTGTGTGTGTGTGTGAGAGAGAGAGAGAGAGAGAGAGAGCGAGAGTTTGGGAGTTTTCAGTTACACTGCATTCAATGATTTAGACATGTATGTGCAACTGAATTTTAATCTTGTGCTGTGACTTGAAGGGTAAATTATATATAGTCATATTACTTTTATTTTCAGTGTCAGTATTTGCAGGTTTTATAGAAGCCAGAGTTACATGAACAAAAAGCCCATTGCAATTTAACTTTTTTATGCATAGGTACATTGAAAAGCTATTTATAAACAATGAGGTGAGTTGAAAAAAATAATATAGTGAGGTCCATATTTTAATACACTAAATTACTAAAGTTGTGTTCAGCACAGTAGCCCCTAATTTAAAAACTAAAAAAGAAGACGTTAATCAAACATATTCTATCAAAATACACTTGCAAAAGTACTGTGGCTAACCAGCAAATTTTGCAATGTAGCAAAGGACTTTCACAATTTTACCACTGGAAGATTTCGAAATGTTTGTGAAGTTGAAAGGAAATAAATATGCGCAGACAAAATGTAGTACAGTGTTATTTAATATTTTTTTCTGAACAAAGGTCAAAGTGTCATGCATATATTCTCACAAGTTCTGCAGTATCTTTACCTTTATTTGCTGCAAATAATAACTGGCAGTTTAACTTTAGTCATAATGCTGATTGACTTCAACAATAAATTCGTGTATTTTGCATAATCTTTAGTTTTTGATTTTTAAAAAAGTTACAGGGATTTTAACATGTTGACATTACTCAAAGCAATACTTTCAGTATATTTTAAAGACCCTGTTAATATCTAATAACTTGTATTAGAATCAATCAAGTAAGCAAATAAGTAAGTAGAAAACAAACAAACAAACAAATAAATAGGCTTGAGTCATCAAATATATAAACGTCTGAATCTTATGTTGTGAAATATCCAGATCCATTTGCAGACATACTGTATGAAGTTACCATAATCTTTCAGTTTTACATATGCAACAACAAAGTGTGATGAAATGAAAAAATCGATTAGTGTGACGCAGAGGAAGAAAATGAGACATACGTGGGCAGCACGGTAGCGCAGTGCTCAAGCAATTCCGGTAAACATGGGCTCAGCTTCTGTTGAGTTTGTCTGATTTCTGCATGTTCTCCCTGTGTTGGAGTGGTTGTCTTCTAGGTGCTCCAGTTTCCTGCCACAGTCCAAAGACATGTCTTTTGGGTGTACTGGTGACTGTAAGTTGCCTGTAGTATTTATGTCCTTTATGTGTGAGTTTTATTGCTCTGCTACGTTGAAAGGGACCTAAGTTTAGTGTAGTGTAGGTGTAAGATGCCTTGGATAAAAGTGTCAGGTAAAATAATACATAGTAATAATTGTCTATTGCTACGGAGAACATTTTATGACTAATCAATAAAACTAAATGTCGAATCAAATACAAAGTCAGCTAAGACCACCAGCGGTCTATTCTTTCAAGAGCATTGATAACCGTTATTGTAATTAATGCAGACACTTAATTGCTACCTTTGATGATCATTATATATAATATCTTTAATTCTGAAGCATTATAAAGGAAGTTGGCCTCAGTGAGGGCCTGCGACAAGAAGTAACATCCCAAGATGAATAAAGCTGGGGAACGTTGAAGATGAAAAGTATTTTTTATTTTGTATTATGCCATCCAAAGAAAGCCAGCATGGTGGTTCAGTGAGCAGTGCTGCTGCCTTAAGGTGCCTGGGCTGCTCGCGTGTGAGTTCAAATGCAGCTCAGTCTCCGTGGACCATGCATGTTCTCCCCGTGTCTGCATTGGTTTCCTCCTGCAGTCCAAAGACATGCATTTCAGGTTAACTGGTCACTCTTAACTGCCCAAAATGTGTGCATGTAATGGTCTGCTGTCCGATCTGGGGACAGTTTCAGAGCCTAACGCCCTATGATTCCGGGATAATCTCAATACCCCCGCAACCCTGATAAGGATGCATGGTGGAATAATGAGAAAACTGCCTGTTGTAAGATATATATTCTGAATTTTTAAATAAATATGATAACATAGGGGTGCAATTGAGTAGTGAACCTGGTGGATTCAGTCAACAATTTAATATATTACTGTGGCTTACAAGTGAGTTTCTTTTGTTAGAATTAAGAAAAATGTCATTATGCTATTCTTCCACCTGGCAAACACTAAATGAGGAACTTGACCCCACATTTCTATTGCGTATTATACATCAGAAATGTCTCAATACTTCTTAGGTTTAGATTCACAGATTGTCTGCATGTTTCACAATGTGACGCATGTGTGCTTTCTTTACACTGTCCACTGATGAAAAAGAGGGTGCACTCCACACTGCTGTTACCCCTGGCAGTTGTACTTGCTGGGCCACTGCAGTAGGAGAGCACAAAGCGGGTTTAAGACCCCAGTTCCCTGTGCAGGGTGTGTCCATCGTCTGGAAGTGGTGGGGGACATGGCTTGGCCAGCTGGGAAGCAGACGGAGGGAAGGGCCCAGGGACCGCTGGGCGGCGGAAGCTCTGGGGTGTGCTGATAAAACCTGCATTGGGTGCTCATGGTGGGAGCTGCTAACTGCTGTGGTTTCTGGCATGTGATGAACATGGTGGATCAGCCCATGCTATCTGCAGCCCCCTCCATCCTCCCTTCCCTGCAGCGTTGCACAATGCCACATGGCACCCTTGTGCACATGCACAATGCACACCCACACACAGTTCATACACACATGCACATGCACAAATAGTCACACATACATTTGTTCCCATAAGATGTGCACTGTGCTCATGCCAATTTTAACAGGAATGAAAACAGTTACAGTCTCATTGCCCATTTGTGACTGATTGTAGAGTTAAATGTAGAAAGAAATACATGTGTGCATGTATACACATTTCCACACATACATACAGAATCAGCTTTGGTAGGTCTGATCTTCTCAAATTCACATCCCTGACATCTTACTCTGCATTTGACCGCATAAACAAGCCTTCTCAGAAATAAAGACTTTTCACACCGTTCAGAAGCACATGCCTGTGTCATAGATGCTTCTGACTCTTGTCCAAAAATTTCACATTCTAGCTAACTTTGCTGAGTAGGTGGAGATACAAGTTTTATGTAAGACCTTGGGAAAAACAAAGAGGAAGACTTGTTGAAGCGACTGATTTAAGTTTGATAGAAGTGCTCGACTGTGCCATTGCGCTCAAGTGAGGACAGAAGAAAGGGTTTTTTTCATGGTGAAATAACTCTGTGTTTTCTGGTCAGAAGGAGAGGACTGGCTGCTGGTCAGCATAAAAGGGTAGCTGGCTAAAGGCTCCATGGAGGCCACTTCCCAAACAGGGGAACCAGGTGGGGATGGTAGAGGGGGAAGGAAAGAGGAACAAAATAAAGAGTTGGAACAGAAATGAAGGGACAAAACCACAGTCAAAAGGGAGAAAAAGGATAGGGTCAAATGAGGAAGTGCACAAAAAGCCACAATGGAACAAAACTTATTGTAGACTGCTATGTTCAGTGAAAGACAAAAGGCAAGTGGGCGTTCAGTTTTACGTGATGGTCACGTCCAGAAACTCTGTGGTCTCACAAATAACAGAGCAGTGGGTCTGGCTTTCTGGTGGGTGGCTGAGCTAGGGGGTGGGTGCTAGGAACAGGGAATTTGGGAAGTTCCCTGCTTGATTCCTGGCAGACACCCACCTCTCCTCACGCCATAGGCCTCCCACCCCTTCCATAGTGGGACAAGAGAAGTGTTATGATGCAGAGACTGCGGGAGGAAATAGATCGTGTAGCTCTGTGATGGGCTGAGTTGTAGCTTTCTAATCTTGTCTAGTGATTTTGGGACATAATTACTCATGCAAATCTGTTTTTACAGTTGATTTCTGTCTCCTAGAGTACTAGTCTGTGGTGCTTCTTGTTTTCAAAATGCAAACCCAAAGAAACCCAAATCATATCATGCTGGCAGAATCAGTCCAGGCTCTGGTCAGATACAAAATAGCAGCATGATAGTTTCAGATTTTGGTCACTTTGAGCGATTAACAAATTACTGAACTGTAAAGTTAATTATTCTAAAGTTAGTTCACTCTCTCCCTTTTCACCTTAACGCTTCACAAAACTACCAGTGCAGCTCATCAGCTATAGGAGAGCAGTGAGAAGTGTGTTCTCATGTGCAAAGTGACTTTTCTGACATTTTACAACAGCCAACCAATTATGGAAATTATGAAGGTTATTCTCAACTCCTTGAAACAGGTTTTATTCTTGTTTAAACTTACACTACCCTGGGACGAAGAGTCTGAGTTGTAATGTAAAACCCTTTGTGGCCTGCAGCCGTCACCCTCTAAATGGCAGCAAGAGACTGCTGAACCTTTGATTTTCAGGTCCATTAAAGTGTGCGCTAGGATCCTTGCAGGTTAAGGCTCTGATGCCCCCCACCCCCACATCCCTCCAACCACTAGCCGCCTGTGCCTCTTGCTCCTTTGGCGGCTGCCCTGCCAGATAATGAAACAATGTGGTCTTTCTTACCTGCAGGAGGTGTGCATTCCATCCCTGATGGACACTGCCATGACCCACCCCCCAGCTTGCTCCTGGGTCCTTACCACCGTTCCTGGTTTAACTCCAGGGGGCCTGGATCACAACACCAGTGAAGTATCAGAAGGATCCAGAGATGTCCTGCTTGTGTTTACATGTGGATGAGAGCTCTAAACCAACATACCCCTTTACAGTCAAAGACTGTTTTCCAACCTCATGCTACTGCATTTTATTGCTTTTATTAAAGGTGTAACTGATTGTTTCTAATACCACTTAGTGTTACCAAACTCTACCTGCTGTATGGCTTCTTGTTATTTTTAAAATTTTTACACTTTATTTTGCATTAAGCACTCAAAAATTTGGGGGACTGTCCTTTAGTTTAAAAAGAAATGAAAAAAATAACAAAAAAATTGAAATAAATTGAACTGAGTGCTTCTTTATTGTGAAAAGCAAAAAAGTATTTGTGAATGGGTGCTCAGGGACGCACATATATCTGTTTGTGGTTTCAGTGAATCAGCAGTGAATTAGTGGATAAAGGAAAAGGGTTCTTACCCTCAAAGGCACAGGAGCACACTATGAGAGAGGCTTAGAGGAACACAAGTTACACTTCAGACCCATCCCGTTTATGCAAGATTAACCAACAAGAGCCAGCCAGTGTGCTAGAGTAGATCAGGGAGAGAGAGAGGGCAAGAGAGAGAGAGAGAGAGAGAGAGAGAGAGAGAGAGAGAGAGAGGATAGACGAGAGAAGAGAGCACATGCACTCCTGGGACATAAAACCACCATTTAAAAGGAGCTGAACTTTCTAGTCCACTAGAGTAAATAACACCACCTTTTGACAGTTTCAGCTGATGCCTCTAACAGGATTATGTATTCAATATGAAGACATGGTTTTGAAGCCCACTTGTTGAAGAGACAAACAGATGTTGCTAAGGTACGTTGCTCTGGTATTACTCTTGCAGGTCCTGAGAAAACAGTCTTGCCTGACTTGGCCAACTGCTTTGCCTTTAGTCCTGCCTTTGACCAGTGCAACTGAACAATTTTTAGCAGCACATGTTTTTAAGAGCAGAAGAGCCCTGCTGCGTGCTGTTACCCTGTGACTTTGCTTTGCCATTGATTCTTTCATGGTGCTCCTGCATGTTCACCTTTACCATGTAATAAAGGGCCTTTGTATGAAGAGTGTGCCAGAAGTGTGCAGGTGCAGAACTACAGCATGGTGTACATACAGCCTCAGGACACGGTCAAAATTAATTTTTTTAATTGTTTACAAGAAGCAAATTTATTTGACATGAATTAATACAAAAGCCTTATATATGAGCACGTAATTTCACCTGATTTGTGGAAACTATTCACTGGCAGCACTGCCTTAAAGATGCTGCATCAATTAAGATGAATCCTACGTTTTGGCCTGTTTAATGCCGACGGAAACCTTCACAACATTTTGGAGACAATGAAAGGGCCATTGCTATCAGCAGCAAGAACATTAACTTTTATTAATTTGGTTGCTTCGTTGTGCCAGGTTTCAAACACACGTTTAGTCACCATGATCTTGACCAAGCTCATCTTTCCGGGCTTATTCATTTGCCACACATCGTGGGAAAACACAAGTTATCACTCACTAATAAAACTGACAGTATTCTTAAAAGGCATGAATGCAACGCAATGACGCAGAACAGCTTAATTTGACATTTTACTTTATATATCCTAGTGTTGGAAGTACTGTACCAACTTCTTTTAAGTTTTTCTGATCAGCTGTAAACACATGGTAGGAAGAACAAGCTTTTAATTTATGAGTAATACAAGGAACTAGTGACACTTCTTTTCATGACTCATAAAAACTTTATTTGAATATTGTTTGCTAAGTGATGTGAATGGTGACTTTTTATGTAGTTTATTAACAAATGATAAATAGTGCTATATTGTTATACTATTATAATGTATCGTCAAAGACTGCAGCTTTATGTCTCCAGTGGTGTTACATTTTTCTAAAAACACAAATTGTATGACAAAGTGTACAGCCATATTACCAAAATATATTATTCAAAAGTATAATGCATTTGTAGAATCTTAAAAACAAGTAAAAATGATACTGCTCAGGTTTTATGGATATCACAGTCTGGTAGATTAGTGTTATTTTTCCCCTCTTTCTAGAGCAGGATGAAAAGAAAGCAAAATTGGATGAATCATTGGAACTATTTTTGCATTTATATAAATGTGTTGTTAAATGCTGGGAATTTTTTCATCACAATTCCTTCAAAAAATTTAAGTCATCCATTTATAAAATGGAGAGTTTACCATTGTTAAATAATCAGAATATGGTGAATAAGGCTATTGTACATGATTAAAAAAAGTCTTAGATGCTGTACATATTCAGGTAGGAGGGTTGTGAACTAATCCAATTGGAGACCATTCGCTGGCCTCTGGGGCAGCACTGGCTGTCAGATACGAGTGTCTTCTTTCCCCACCTTTTTCTGGATGGCACCGTTGCGACATGTGATGTTGAAAGGGGTCTGGTGTGCTCAGCGAGCTCTCGTCTCCACCCTAGAGGAAACCGTCAGAGGAAACTGCCTGAAGAGGCCTGACAGGACCTGTGGCGTAGAGTGGGGGTTTCATATCATACACAGGAAGGACTGGAGCCATCATGGAACACTGCAAGGTGTCTGTCTGCCAGCAGTGCCTTATCTTTAACTCTACTAGTTTGATAGCATACTGAAGTTTGAATAATTACAACTTTTCAACTTATATGAATGTCCTTTTTGACACTTGGCTTCTGCAGATAAAAAGACATGATTTAGCAGGTGCAATGCAGTAAAATTACAGGATTTTGGGTGATTCATAAAGTCATCCTTACGGTAGAAACTCCTTACTTTTGGGTGTAACTTTATCAATAAGCAGGCGGTCCTCATTTTGAAGACCATTTTAATTCATTTTACATTCTATCTAGCGAATTTGGCTGAAAGGAATGTGTTTTCATTCATTTTTTTAATGACACCAGTGGAATATTATTAACAATATAATTGTTAAGATGAAAATAAAGCCTGCTGACATAAAGAATCATACATATATTTGGGTATGTATAAATAATTTAGCTTAAACTGCTTTGGTGAATTTGAAATAGAAAACAAAATTTCAGTTAATATTATATGTGATATTTTTTGTACTGTGCAACAAAGCTGTTTAATTGCAGAGGTCAGAAAGAAAGCACAGGAATGTATTTACTAGCAAACTTGACCAAGAGCTCAAACACATTCATATGTAGTAAAAAAAGGAAATGAATTACCGCAAACACTTAGAAAACACTGTTACAGTGTCATGTCCTTACAGCCAGCTCTCAGTCAGCCCTCTAAGACTGTATAACCTGAGTAAATGACAGTTGAGCCTCAGATCACTTTAGGGCGACTCAGTCGAGTGGAGTGTGGGGAAACATGCGCTGTGGAGCACAGAGCCCAGTGTGAGCCTGTAGTCCGGCCCCTGTCTTCATTCACCAAAAAGCCAGCTGGCTGGTGGCAGATTGTCTTATCGACAGAAGGCACAGCATCGCTACAGCTGCTGATAGTAGAATCTGACCTAACGGGAACTCGAAGCACTTCAGCAAACTCCAGAGCATGACCGGCATAGGGCAACACAAACACAGGATACATAACACGACACAGCAGCACCAGGTCAGGTAGGATGTCACTTACTCTTAAAACTGGTCCTGAAAAATTGACAAGGTAAAGTTAAAAAGTCACATCAATAAAAACCGATGCAAAACATTATTAATAACTTTCTGAGCTGTCTTGGAACTTTTCTAATTACAGCAATACACAAACTCATAGAGACTATTCCGGTTTCCACGCGTCAAATGCTACAGTGTTATGAAGACTGGGTAGGAGAGCAGAGGCTGCTGCTGATCTGGCTCAAAGCTGGGAGCAAGGAATGAGCAGGACACACAGTAGAGCAGGATAACTGCTGATAATTCTATTCTCTATCTACCCCTTCCAGGGGAGGTCCTTGTCACGAGGCCCAGGCCTGAATGTGTGCAGCAGTCAACTGTATCCTCCGTCAGCGGGGAAACTGTGAGGTAGGCCTCCAAACTAACAGAAAGCATTGGTTTACGTGAGGAAAACAAGTCATTTTCTTTAACAAGTGTGGGAAGGAACACGTCGCCGGTCATGATGGGCTCATTTTTTGAAATGCACCTCAAGTTTAACTTAATATTCTCTTACATTAAAAAAAGCATGAATAAACAATCTGCATACCTTTTTTCATTGAATACAGTTATTGCCTCTGACAGACCAATTCTGGTTACAAGAATTTGGCTGCACAAGGAGTTTCATTTAATATGCCAGCTTTGGCTAACAAGGAATTTGTATGCCTTCAATAAGACCAAATTTGGATTTCACACACTTCCTGACAGCAGAGCCTGCCATCATGCAATCTTCTTCACACACGTAGTTTGGCTCATGCTGCATTAAGTTCTCAGCCTCTGTAACCCATTGGTTGCCTGTTAAAACGCAAGTAAACATGGCCCGGGTGGCACAGTGGTGCAGTGGGTAGCTCCAGTGCATGCAGTGCCTGGGCTGTTCAGGGGTTCAAATCTGGCTCAGTTTTTGCAAAGTCTAGATGTTCTCCCCACATCTGCATGACTTTTTTCCCACAGTCCACAGACATTTGTTTCAGGTTAATGGGTGTCTTTAAATTGCCCATAATTTGTGGCTGCAGTAGAGTGGTGTCCTGCCTAGTGTGTTGTTGCATAGCTCAGTGCCCAGTAATTCCTGCACAGTCCATGAACTGCCACTACTAGAACAAGCGGTTAATGAAAATAAGCAAGTATTCACTGCCCTCTTTAGACTATAAAGGCAATGCCAGCTTGTTTGGTGCATGTGAATTCATTCACATCGACTTCTTTTGTCTTTACACTTCTGCTAATTTTTTATGACATTAACAGATGAATTAACAGCCATAGAGTGTTATAAAACAGTAAATATAGGGAAACTGCCTTATGTTATGAAAACACATTAAGTACTGAGCTAATTATGTCCATTTTAAATTGATTTGGTGATATTCTACCATAATGGTATCAGTGATTTGGGGTTCAAATTTTTACCTTTGAAACTAATCCAAAATATGTCTAGTTTATTATAACTGCTCTTGCAGTCATTTTCAGAAACTATTACTTTCATAATGTGTGGGAAGACTGTATTTAGACTAATATGTGACTGTTTGTTTCCTCTTAGGGGCTGGCCAATCCCGAAAAGATTCATGGGGGGGTATCAGCGTTATCCAATTCCCCTGGATCCCAACCACATCATACCCCCCAAGAGACGGAAATGGACTTAACCTGGCAAGAGCTGATGGCAATCACAGAGGTCATAGTCAAAATATTCTGTTTAAACTTAACTACCGCTATGCACTTAGTTTCTCAAATGCAAAAAAAAAAAAAAAAAAAAAAAAAATCAAATCATGGCATTTGAATTACATTAATGAAGAAATAATTATAACAGATGCATCAGTGAAACTGATATTTTCATTCTGATATAAATGCTTCTACATATTTCATAAGATTGAATTCAACCCATACTAAGTTCTTAGCTTAATTAAATATAAAGTTTCTTACCAATACTTAAGTACCACCACCCCTCAAACTCAGGCAAACTGTCTAACAAAGGGCCAATTGAGTGATGGGAGGATGAAAAGGGAAAAAGAGGGATAGGGCGAGTGCTGTGTGCGGCAGGCAGCCCCCTGCACGTCACAATGGCCATCTGTTTCCAAGCGAAACCTGATCACCACGGAGACAGACCTGCATAAGTCGGGGGTGGCAGGAACGGGTTGGTGATGGTGTTGTACAGCCAGCAGATGACTAATGAAGATGCGGAACCATTTCACTAATCCACTTTGCCTTCTGCCATAATGTATTTCCTTGTTAATTATTCATCTGTTCAGAAGGTGTGTACTGTAAGTCCAGCTACATTTAAACACAAGTTTAAAGAGGATGGATCACTTATAATCAGAAGTGCACATCACATGTAAATGAACTGCCAGTGCCATGTTTTCACCTGAAAGAAAACAGGAAGAAATCTCTCATGGCTCACTTTTACTTTTTGTACCCTTGCAGGAATTTGAGGCTCCCAATGAAAACCCGTTTGAACCCGTTGTCTACCATCCCACTGAGCCAGTGGTGGGACTAGGAGGATTTGGAATGAGTCAGGCCCCAGCAGAGCCCCTTCTTCCTGGCTGCGGGGCAAGACCTACCACGGTTTATGATGGGCCCTACCCAGAGGCAATGGCAGCTTGCCAGTGTATAGGAAACAGCACAGAGACCCTATATGAACGCCCTGGGGTCCAGGTGGGCTCTAGACTACTTCCTTCTTCAAACTGCATACAGCCGTCCATGATGAACCTGCTGGACCATGTGGACTTACCAGGGGTGAGCGATAGGAATCAAAGAATGGACAGCGTGTGTCAAACTCAGGTTCGCTCAATGCCAGGGCAGGCAGAAATCCTGAAACAGACCACCTCTGACGATCTAGAGTCAGACTCAGGTCTCTCTCTTGGGTCTAGCCCCCCAGTGGCATCACCAGGGAACGTGGCAACGGGGGGTACAGCCTTTGTGGGGCCAGAGATTGTCCGAGGCTACAGTGGAGAAACCTTGGAGAGCATGGTGGAACACAACAGGATGAGGCCTGATCTTTTCTACTCTATGGACTACCAGCACCCCATGAACACATACGCTTACCCAGCAACCCCTTCTTCATATTACCCACCACCAACCAGCCTTTCCCACTTTCAGCAACACGAGCAGCCTACATCACTGAAACGGCCCCACATTCTGGCACCAACCTTACACAACTTTCATCACAGTGGATCCGTTTTGCCAAATAGGGTTGACTCCTGCCGGGGCACCTATGGGAAACCAAAGGCAGTGGTAGGGACACCAGCAAGGGGAGAAGGTCCTCTAAGCAGAGATGAACGCCGTGCCCTTGCACTGAAGATCCCCTTCCCATTAGACAAGATCATAAACCTTCCTGTAGACGACTTCAATGAGCTGCTGACCCAGTACACCCTTAGTGATGCCCAACTCACCTTGGTCCGTGACATTCGCCGCCGGGGCAAGAATAAGGTCGCGGCCCAGAACTGCCGCAAGCGCAAGTTGGAAAACATTGTAAACCTGGAGGGGGAATTGGACCAGCTTAGGGCACAGAGGGAGCACCTGCTGAGGGAGGGGGCAGAATATCAGCAAAACCTGGCACTAGCCAGGCGCCACCTCTCTGACCTGTATGTTGAGGTGTTTTCCCAGTTGCGGGATGAGCAAGGCCTTCCCTATTCTCTGGACCATTACTCGCTACAGCAGGCCAGTGACGGCAGCATCTTCTTGGTATCACGAAACAGCACAGAGCTGGGGCAGTGATGGCTCTCACAAATACTTAAAGCTCACCAAAAGGGACATCAACTGGCCTCATTCTATAGTCCATTATAAAGCAGTGGATTCGAGACCAATTCAGAGAGCTGTCAATTGCAGGGGGGGAAAAATGCAGCTGGAATGTCTGCTTATTTACAAGAGTCTGAAGTTCACAAGAAACAGTGCAGAAAATGAAAACCAACTCATGCTGATATTCCCAGAGCATGAACTGCTCTGCTCCTGAACAACTTTTCTTACATACTGAGCTGTACGGTATTCCTGAATGCTACTGTGGAAACATGCGTTTTGTTTATCTTAATACATTTGGGTGAAAAGCTAAACTGTTATATACTTAGTGCCCTCTGCTCTGTTGTATGTGGTCAAACACCCAGACCGGACAATAAGAAAACTAGCAGAAAGTTTAATTTCACATTAAAATACTGGAGTTAAAGCACACAAACGCATTTAAGTTTGTCAATGTTTTATTGGGAAATCATTTAAAAAAAAAAAAAAGGTTGTACCAGCAACCAATTTTTTTTAAAAAAATGTAAAAAAATAAAACCTCTTCCACCTCTTTAATAGACCTGCAAGACAAGAATTGCACTTATTGTCTTCTGTCAGAAGTAGTTTGTTACAATAACAGACTGGTTAAAAACGCAAAATTGAAAGAAAATCAGCCACTGGCTCAATGTCAGAATAGCCGGTGAAAAAGAATTAAAACTTTGCCAACAGTGCTGCAATATTGCACTTTCCTCATTGCCAACTTAAATAACAATTCATACCTCTTGTGTGTCACAGTATATCCACTGTACATCATTACTGAAGATGCAGATCCACTCGTCAGTTTCCGATAACTGTTTGAGGAAAGATGTAATAAGAAACATGAACAAGTGACTCATTTATTTTTAACGTCATACACTGAACATATGTTCTTACCAGCCCATGCATGCATTAACATTAGATTACTAAATTAAGATTTAAGGGCTGCTTAAACCGTCATCTCAACAGTCAAGCCTCGTGAAGAGCACAGTGCTCTACGACAAGTGATGTGGGTTCTACTGAAATGCAACCATGTACGGTGCCAAACAGACCACTTACAGACTGCACTGCACAACCATCTACCACAGTAGAGTACACCAAGGTAAAACGAAAACTTGCAGCTTATTCTCATTCGTAGATACGAAAACTGCCGTGTCTTAAGAGATGGATAGCTGTTGTCTGGTCACTACGTTGTCTAGTTTCAAGTCATATAAAGAAGCTCGAGACAAATAGAAGGTAAACTGTAGTAATGACAATAAGTAAGGGAAAGGGGAAAAAAAAAACTCATGCAGCACTTCATTAGTTAACATTTTTTGCTGAAGGAAGAAAGTTGCAAGGAGGAACTCAAATTTGAGTGAGGCAGTCAACAGCAATTTAAAAAAAAAAAAAAAAAGGGACCGATGTTAAAAGTATGGACCCCGATGAAACAGACACAGCCAGTTTTCTAACAGGCTGACATTTCTGCAAGTCCACCCTGCAGTTACTGTACACTGAACTCCCAGAAAACTGGGAAAGCGATGTACCAGGATGACACGCTTTGCAGGAGTTGTGCACATGCTGGCTGAAACAGACTGCAGAAAACATGATTTTACAGCAACAAAACCTTTGGAAAGTAGTTTAAAAATCTTACCTAGCAGAACGGTACAGAAACACCCTTTCGTAGCTGCTGCATCCTAGACTTACAAGAGCAACCTTCTGCACTCGCTGTCCCCTGTGCCTCTGGCTCCTTGCGATGCTCTTGCTACTCCTGTCCCTCAGCTGGCTCCCATGGCTAGCCTCAAGCGCTGCAAGCTCCTCTCCAACAGCTGACGTTGGCAAGCGACTGTACTGAAGCAGGCTTTGAACGTGGCTTTGGAGGAGCGCACAGCTCGACAGCAGCCTGCCCAGAGCAAGCTTGGTGCGCTCCTCTCACTCTGGACATTGGACAGTGTGTGATCCCTCTGCATGCTTTTTACACTCCCTTTGCACTGAACCACTTCACATGGACACACAGGCCAGAAGGGAAAAACCCAAATATGCATATTCACCTGGGATTAAAAGTTCAATGACTAGAGCTTCCAGTGAAGCACTTCAGGTTGCGATTTTGTAAACTAATTTTGAAAAACCATTCATGACCAGGTGCACAACTCGGACACCTAAAGGATACCTGCACATGGTATTAACTACTTATGGGCATTATGAGCCAATGTCATTACCCTGAAATAACCACCCCCCAAGCAGTAATACAAAAATGCACAATTAGTAAAAAACCAAAAGATAAGTTTATTTCAACTTGATTTCTTGCAGTTACATTAAAAACCACCATAAGGGATGTAAAATGAAAATCTACATAAAAACCCCACTGGAATGCTAGTTTTTTTTTTTTTTACAGAAACAAATAGACTATTAAAATAACCCTGCTTTAGAGCAGACAAAACAAAAATTGCCAAAACATGATTCCTCTCTACTGTACATCTCTCGATGAGGCAGCTGTAAGCTGTCAGGGCACTGTGGCCGAGCAGATCTACGGGGTAAGCCTGCAGCTTTCCTGTCACTTCTCTCGCTCCCTTCTCCTAAGTACTGAATCCTGTTGAATAATAATATGGAACAACATTGTTAAACTTTGAGCACCGACTTCCATCTCAGCATCGAGGATCATACACGAGCAAGCCTTCAAGTAATTTAAATCTACACTTATGTTCAGTTAAAGATTAATACCAACTAATTAACTGGTTTGAAGGGTCCTTGTTAGATCTCCAGGGGCATATTACTTCAGTGGCATGTTACAAAATGTCCAAGTTCTAACTACAGGCAAAATCATCCATGGTCACTTAGTACACGTCAGGCTGCAACGACAGCACAGTCACATGCTATGAAGAGCAGTACTTACTTATTCAACGCTTAAAACCTCCGGCCCCCTGACCCACTGCCATAGCCACCGCTGCTGGAGCCCCCATAGCCACCTGGAGAGGGGTGGGAAGGGGGGCTAAATGAGTTTTTGCCAACCAACGAGTGTAATGTACTGCTGCAACTGGAGCTCAGTGGCAGAGGGCAGCCTGCAGATGTTGGACAGCAACTCACCACCATATGGACCACTGCTTCTGCTACCACCATAATTGCCTCCTTTCATTGGGCCATAGCTTGAGGAGCCTTGGCTGTTATAATTGCCAAAGTCATTGTAGCTGTTGCCTCCGAAGTTCCCTGAAATAAGACGAGTATTGCCTCGGTGCAGGAATCTCAAAAAACTGGATTAACCCATCAAGGTAACCATGCTCACAGCAGCACTCACCACCGCCGAAGTTTCCACCGCCATTGTTGTAGCTGTCATATCCACCATTTCCTCCGTATCCACCTTGGTTACCATATCCTTGACCACCACCACCACCACCACTGTAGCCACGGTTGCCACTGTAGCCAGGACCACCACTGTAGCCATCTGAAAAGTTGATTCATCACTCCATATCAATAACAGATAACACACGGAAATGAAGCTTGTAAACATCTGCGTTAGGAAAATTTTTAAAAAGCCTTAGAGAAAATGGCACCGCAAAAATAAGATAAGATGACTTAACATTAAAAACTCACCATCTCCTCTAAACCCATTGTACCCATCACCTCCGTAGCCACCACGGCCTCCTGAAAAAAAAAAAAAAAAAAAAAAAAAAAAAGTTTATTTTTTTTTTTTTAAAAGTGCAGTCTGAGCTCTAGAATATTTAAGAGACAGAAGAAAGATGCAATAGAACATACCACGGCCACCAAAGTATCCATCACGTCCAAAGTCATTCCCTCCATATCCACCACCACGGCTGAAGTTACTAGAACTGCCACCACGGCCTAGGGAAAGGAATGTTTTTATTGTTTCCTCCCCAGGCAAACAGACACACAAGACAGATGACATCATCTACAGTTTACATACCCCTCATGTTTATTCCTGAAGTGGCCATCTCCTGCTTTGACAGGGCCTTCCTGACTTCACAGTTATGGCCATTGACAGTATGGTACTTCTGAACTGTTGAAAAGGAACAAATAAGAAAAGCCAATCTAATCTATGGCACTCTACTTTCTGCCATTAAAATAACTCAAGCAATTAAACTTACTGACAATCCTGTCCACTGAATCGTGGTCATCAAATGTAACAAAGGCAAATCCCCTCTTTTTCCCACTGGCTCTGTCAGTCATGATTTCAATTACTTCGATTTTGCCAAACTGTTGAAAGTAGTCTCGCAAGTGGTGCTCTTCTGTATCCTCCTTAATACCCCCTACAAAGATCTTTTTCACAGTCATGTGGGCACCTGGCTTGCTCGAATCCTGCAGAACAGAAAGTTATTCATCAGAACTACTGTCTGCTTCAGTGAAGTTGGAGTTTTCCCCACAGGCAAAACTCTGCCAGCCCCAGGCAGCTCACCTCTCTGGACACAGCCCTCTTTGGCTCAACTACCCTGCCATCCACTTTGTGGGGACGTGCTTCCATAGCAGCATCAACCTCCTTCACCGAGGAGTACGTGACAAAACCAAAGCCCCTTGATCTCTTTGTGTTCGGATCCCTCATCACCTGAAGAGTATCAAAATAGCTCAAATAAGCACAGCAATATTTGTACAACCATACAGAGCTGGTGGGAAATCAATTTTCCTGCAGACACTTATCATCATAATAATGAAGAGCCTCAGCAAAAACCAACCTGTTATTATTTAATATCATCTGCATTTTCTCTGCAGCATTTAAGAATTCAGCGCAAAAATACGTTCAAATACAAACGTAACCTTTACCTCTTTAGACAGCTTATCTTTTACTGCAAAGCAACCAATTTTTGTAATATGTTTATAAATATACTATTATTAATGGTGACTTTTCTCCAAAGAAACTAGCAGCAACTTTGTGATTTACCCTTTTTGACAGCTGCATAATTGTTACTGGAGCAATTCAGGGTATGTACTTTGCTCAAAGGTACTGCAGAAGACAGGGTTCAAACGAGGGTTCTCCTAGAGTAAGGCAGCGGGGGCTAACAGCTACCCGACCCGCTGCCCCCATTAGTAACTTCTACTGAATTAATGTCTTTGAGTAGAGTTACTTAGAATGCTAAAAAGCCATCCATAAAGCGTGGTGTTCTTACTGTACCCCGCAGGGACAACAGCAGCAGGAGGATTGGACCCAGCATCCTTCCCCGCACTCGATACTCACCACGCAGTCCGTGAGGGTTCCCCATTGCTCGAAGTGCGCGCGCAAGCTGTCGTCCGTCGTCTCGAAGCTGAGGCCACCGATGAAGAGCTTACGGAGCTGCTCGGGCTCGCGGGGCGCCTGCGAGGAGGCCACTGGGTTAGCGAATGGAACACGCCCATCTTCAACCAACTAAGACGCTACACTTTATCTTAACCAAAAGCCCGAGAAGCGACACTAAGCACACGCCGAAGGCAGGTCAGCAGCACCGTTTTGGGAGCACAGCTACAGCGGACGGCTAACAAAGGCTGAGGCGGCCTGGGGGAGGGGCACGTGAGGCCATGTTCCTAGCTTTATTTTGCTTCCTTGCGGGGAAGCAAAATAAAGACAACAAATAACAAACATACGAGCGAGAAATTAAAAGCACGTGTGTGGGGGAACGGATGAGCCCCAAAACATGCGGTTCATGAAGTAAATATAACAGAGAACCACTCTTTTGACCTGTAATACTAAACCATGCGGCCTCCAAAATGGCGGCTCATACCATCTACCGAGCTACCGGCAAAAAAAACTTCCTGTTATCCTTGAATACATCTACATTTTCTCGGCAGAATTTAGTAATTCGATATAACAATACAACACTAAAATACAAAAGTAATATTTCGGTAAAATAAAGCAAACCCTTACCTCCTTTGACATTTTTACGCCGGTTAAAAGCGAACTCTGCTCCTTCGAACAGGGAAAAAAAACTGCGCAGAGAGTTTGTCGTCACTCAAGCAGTAGAATAAGTAGATAGGCGGAACCCGCCTACGGATGCTTATAATTGGCTGTCCATTCCCACTGTGGGAAGACTCTGAACGTTCTCTCTGTACTGATTAAAGCAAAAGTTGTCAATCGCAAATCACGACGCTCATCTGCCAATAGTGTTTAAGAATAAAAGGATGAACCCGCCCATTGTGGGCGCTGATAGGCCAGATGACCAACCTTTTAGAAAGGATGCTGGTGGGCGTGATTGTTTAAAAGAGGGAAATCCATACTTAAATATATTTCTTGGATTACATTTGGTGTATTTTATTCATCTTGCATGCTTGGTTTTACAGCCAGACCTAAAAATATAACGTTTAATTTTGTTTAATTTGGTTATCGGTTAATCGGGTAATTCAGGTCACTTTGACATCCAAGACACGGGCCGGGACAGCAGTTACACATAACGTGTACTTCAGTTAAAGTCATTGCAGTTTTTCATTATAGTTAGTTTCTGTCCAAACGTAGTGCATGTATAATGAGAGCTTAGTCATGGACCCCTCATTTCAGTGAAGTTCCATTGCAGGAAGTTTTAAAACACTAGATAGATGGAAACCATGGGGATTGGGTTAAATTTTACTTATCTACATCATGCTCTTGAGCTCACGCTCTGAGCTTCGGCCGCTAATTTACGTTACAACACCGTTATTCATACGGTCAAAACTCGCCTCACCTCGTTTTGTTGGAAGGTTTAGAAAAATAAACCATTTTCCCGTTTCATGAATCGCGGATAAAAAGGATCGTGACTGTATAGAATATAAGAGCAGAACGACATCATGCTGATGTCCAGATAAGTTAATTGTTCATTTTATTTATTTTCACGGCATGCCAGTCACGCATCTAATTTGAAACGATTTTGAAACGGATTTCTGTAAAAGGGCGCCGTCCAACAGCCGCGCGTGCGCGTGCGCGACCCGCCATTGTGCGTTTTTGGCGCGCGCGTCCACGCAGCCAGCAGCGGAGCGAGGCGCCGGGCGACTGCAGGGCTGGAGGGAAGGAGCTGCGTGCAGCACGGCAATCGGAAGCAACACGGGTGAGTCAAAAATTTCCAGCGCGGAGCACAGATTCATGTACCGACAACTATTCCCGGACGTGACTGCTTAGATAAGGTCTAAGGTCGGATTTGGCAGGTATTTTATTTATTTAGGAACTGGAAAGATCACAAGAGATGAGCAGCCAGCTAGATGCAATGGAGCGGCTGTGATGAAGGGAACAAAAAGATGGAGGATGACTGACAAGCAGAATGACCAATCGGAAGGCTGGAAGGTACAAATTTGGCGCCAGAGAGGGAGCGCGTCCACCAATCAGCGAAAAAGCGAGAGGAGTGATTTCCTGAGAACGATTTGATAGCTGCCATGTGTGTTTGTGTCGACGACGAGCTATCTTTGCAAACTGATGCAAATGTGGGCACTGTAAAGGACGGGACATTTGACTTTTAAATCGGTAGTAAGTGGGATGTGCGAAATCTGCTTACGGATTTCTGGTAGAAACAGCATGTTTACGCACCGAGTAATAAAACAGGCCCCTGCGGTGAAGCTCAGTCCCGCTAGCGCATTAAAAGCTGAATGCAGTTTTTAATTTTGCAACTTAATTATTATAGCGAGATACTGCAGAAAACTTAACGTCCTTTTAACGTTTCTCATCTGTTACAGTTTGACTTCTAGCACGCTTGTGTCCGTGCTTTATTAGAAGCATGGTGAAAAACGTGCCAGTATGCATATTGGTGGAAATGGAAACGTGCATTTGCACAATATGAAAGCAGTGAATGTGATCCTGAATTGTCTAGTTTTTGTTTTTTTTTTTTGCTTATTAGCTTTGAGGAAATGGGGGAAGCACAAGTCCAGACTTTGTGTTTGTGTGAGAAGTACGTGAGGAATGCATTAAAACATTAAACCTATGGAGCATGTGTAAATAAAACACGAGGGTAGACTTTTCTCCAATGCAAACGATTTCCCGAGATGCATCAGCAATTGCTGGACTGCAGCGCGGTGTGGGCTCACACTGTCACATGGTGAAGTGGTGGTGGGGGGGGTGCACACCTCTCACACTTCACAAACCTCAGACACCACGGTGGCCGAATGTGGGATTGTTATCAGACCCCCCCCCCTCTGATGTCAAACTCTGTTGCCTCTTCTCAGGGGGAAGCTGAAGGCTCCTTACTGTGGAAGCTGTCAGCCTCAGACCAAGTAGCCCCGCCTGTGAACCCCTCCTGGCTTTGGAGCTCCATTCATTGTAAGTATTCAGTCTGTATACTGCAAGTTTGTTGTCATATCACCAGAAATATGTTACAAAAATATTTTTTGTTAGTTCTGTAATTGAGTAGTTGTTAAAGGGGCAGCACATGGTATAGTGGTTTAAGCTGCTGACATATAGTAATAAAAAAGATCCCACCTTGAGTCTGCTATAGCACCCTTGACTGGGGTACTTACAATCTATCCTAGATTTTTGGAATTTCAGATTTTATGGGCAGTCGCAATCTCGTCCCCTTGTAGCAGCGTTCTGGTCAGGTGCTATGGCTGGGAGTATGAGTTATTCACTGCATTTTGCATGTAATTCACTGTACTGCATGTATATTTCAATTGCAGTACTTTATTTTGTTTGGCACAATACATTTTCAATCCACATTACAGATTATAAATGTACAGGATACAGGGCTGTTGTAAAAAATACTACTTAAATTAATGCTTTCCATTTTCTGGACTAACAGTGTATCTGGGCATCCTCTTCCCCACATAGTCCGAAAAATTGAGGATATACTGTACCTTCGATTGCTCTTTTAAAAATGACCCAGCTGTAGAAACGGGTAAATCACAGTTGCGTTTATCACAGACGCTTGTAGTTTAAAACTGTAAGTCAGTTTAAAGAACACTGTCAGCTAAATGGAAAAATAACTAAATTCTGGATTTAAATAGAGAGTTCAGGAAGTCCTCAGTCTTTGTGCTTGGAAGAACCCATTTAACTAAGTTGAAAATTTGACAACCAACCATTACAAAGTAACATTGGTATTGTGGTTTTCTACTCCCTATTTACAGTGCGATATACATGAGCTTGTCCTCCTATACAGCATACACATATTGCTTGATACAAAGCTTGATATAACATAGCTGTCCATACACAAAATTTTAGCTTAAATTTTCTGTAGAAACAGTTTAAACCATTTCTGGTGAGGAGAAACTAATTTGTGTGCATCACACTGTCACAAATGTAGGTATTAAAAACTATTTCTCAAGGAGAAAGTGTTTTTTTTTTTATGAACTCACATTGTAGCCTATTTTGATACATCATTTCTGATCATATAGTATTGTTGTATGTCAAATAACATGTATCAGGAATTTACAGATCAATTAAGGATTTTGTATTGTTGGAGAACATAAAATATGTTTAGACTTGTATGTTAAAATTGAAGAAAATCCAGTTTCATTATTGCTAGGAGACACCTGTAAGAGCACAGCAGGTCTCTGCTTGCTGTATTTCACTGTGAATATCAGCTTTCCTTATGAGTGCATTATGAAACATTGTGTTTTTATTGACAACTAGTAACAATGTAGATAAGTCCTGTACAGAACTTAGGTGTTATTCAAATAATGATTCTGGTTTTAGCTGATTGGAGTAAAGGTTTAAATAATTTCACTTGCACCACTTACTGATATTTTCCTTTGTCAGTTTTATCATTTGAGGGATGTGGCCTCTGCCTTGGTGACCTCAGTGCAACTTGGGCATCCTCTGCAGAGTAAAGAGTAGTGACTTAGTATTTGCACAGTGCACTTTTTCATATCCAGTGACCTTTCTCTGAGAGTTTGCAATATGATGGCATTGAGGTATTTGGTAGATTTCACGGAAGACACTTCGAGACTGATAGGATTTTATGTATGATTAAATCTATAATTCAAGTCTACTGTTCTGGAAGTGGTTAAATATTGAAATTCATTTCAAGTTAAGGAACAACACTTCCTATTTGTGTTTCAGTGCACTTGTATCTATTTTTTAGTGAATGCATCTCTGCAAAATTTTACCAAGTGAAAATATTACAATGTACATATTACCTTTTATACAACTGGACACATTTTACTGGTGCAGTTTAGCATAAATAAATTTCTTATGGATACTATAGCAGAAGATGGGATGCACAACCAAGCACTTTCCGTGGAAGGTGGCAACTAAGCAATGTACAACCAGCTCTCGGATATAATTCTAAATTTACAGAAGGAAAGTGGCTACAGCAGATGAAAAGTGTATTTCAGATGTAACAGCACAAGAATTATGTGTCGTCATGTGAAATATTTAATATCCACACAGCTCTTGAACATTATCAAATGATGTTTTTTAAAGTCTTCAAGACTTTCTTCTTTTCTTTGCCCTTCAGCTTCTGAGCAGGTTTTCCCTCCTTGCACTAGAGGGCACCAGATTCTCTTCCTTGTTGATCACACTTGCCAGAACTATGGGAAAGAAGAATCAGCGGCGTTCAGATGACAAATCATCATCTGAGGAGGAGGAGTATGTTGTGGAAAAAGTGCTGGACCGGAGAACAGTGAAGGGTCGAGTAGAATACTTCCTTAAGTGGAAGGGCTTCTCAGAGTAAGTTAGAATTCCCTTTTCCAGTGGTAATTTTAAAAATCATAGTTTAGTTTTCTGTGCAATTTACGAGTTACAACTTGTATAAGAAGTACAGTTTAATGCGTATGTAAAATCCAAGTGTGTCATTGTACAATACTGACCTCTGAAGTGAAAAAGTTGTGAAATTTCTGTTCAAGACACTGAAATGCATCTGTTTTGATCAATTTCAGAAGTGACTACTGTTCTTTTCCATATTATTTGATTGTTTGGCAAGTTTTGCAGTTTGCATGAGTTGGATTGATGTTCTTTTCTGCAGAAAGCACAATACATGGGAGCCAGAGAAGAATCTAGACTGTCCTGAGCTCATTGCTGAGTTCATGAAGACCTATAAAAAGGGTGGGAACAACACCAGCAGGTCTGCCAGCACAGGTTCGTCAGGAGGACCACGTAATAAGGACAGTGCTGCTACCAAGAGGAAGAACTCTGCTGAAGAAGAGGAAGAGGGGGGCAGCAAGACCAAGAAGAAGAAGGAGGTGAGGTGCAGCTAACACAGTCCGATGGGCCAGACTTGTTGCTGTTGGCCTGAAGACATGGCTGTGAGCAGGTGTATGTAAATGTTGTATATGCTGTATAGGAGGACATCCTGGTTGCACGAGGCTTTGAGAGAGGCCTAGAGCCAGAGAAGATCATCGGAGCCACAGACTCCTGCGGAGACCTCATGTTTCTCATGAAATGGCAAGTATTGTTTGAAAGAACCACATTCCCTAAAGCTTGAGCAGTTTTTTTTCAAAAGAGCACAGGTAAATTCCTTTGATTTGAAAAATGCAGACTCAATTACAGTTATCCTTACATTTATTCATTTGACTGATGCTTTTCTCAAAAATGACTTAGTGTTAAACTACCTTGTTTTCCCATTTGCACAGCTGGGTAATTTTTACTGGAGCAATTTATGGTTAGTATGCTGTTCAAGGCAAGTCACAGTAACTATCCACTATGGCACCATTTCATTAGTCTGGGTCTAAAAGTGCAGCTGCCTTCCTCTAATATGTTTGGTAACTCATGCTTAACACATTCCTTTGTGTAAGCTCAAGGTGTACGTGAAGAACATTTAATGAAATAAACTGAGGACTATAGTATGTGTGATAGACACTTGGTTTCTCTGACTACTGAAAAGAGACCTGTCACACAGACCTGTTATTATTGCTTATATCACTTTAATGGAAAACAGTGTGTCAGGGAGAATGTTACTTGTTTAGTTTGCAGTCGGTGTAAAATGAAACTGAAACTTTGGTGTTTGTCTCCTGCAGGAAGGACTCTGACGAGGCAGACCTTGTGCTGGCCAAAGAAGCCAACCAGAAGTGCCCGCAGATTGTCATTGCCTTCTACGAAGAGCGCCTCACGTGGCACGAGGATGGTGACAAGAAGGAGAAGGGTGCCGTGAGCGTGTGAGCAGTGGCATTCACTGCAGGGCTGCCTTCTCCATGGCCTGCCCTCTGCGAAAGACTTGACCATTTTTAAAGTACACAAACAGAAAGCAAACAGCAATGGCGGACACTGCCCACATTGTGACAGTTCCCCTTCCTCTCCTCCTCCCTGCTCCTCACATGTACAGCCATATCTTAACAAGAATCATGGTCCATGTCTAAGAAGAATGTGGCAGCGAATGGAAATGCAGTGCTGGACAGTACAAATGGAAAAGCAGTACTGAGAAGAGGGATAGAAGTGGACATTGTCTTTACCATGATCTGTGGGTGGGAGAGATGGGAAGGGGGCTTGGGTACACTTTTCTTTCTCGTTCTTCTGTCCTTTGCCTGTCAACTTACCGGCGAGAGGAGATTACCCGGTTAGCTTAGCTGTTTAGTGCATCTGTGTTTGGATACTCTGTGTGAGTGTGTTTAGAGTGTGCTTATGGTGTGATGCAGCACACCATCTCACTCCAGTGGCACCAGGTCAGGACCCCCTTGATCCACAACCCATCAGCCAGGTGGTTCCACCTGTGCAGCCCCCAGTACTGGCTGGACCCAGAGCACTGTGGTGCTTCTGAATGTGCGGAGAGCTACATTTGCATGCTTACGCATCTATGGATTCTGTCATTACTGAAGAAACGGCTCTGTGTTAGTCGGACTCTTCAGTACGATTCCACTGGTAGTTTGTTTACAAAGCTTCAGGCCATCATTGTCAATTGTAACCTTTTTTTTTTGTTTACCGCTCATTTAGTTCTTGATCCTTTACGTTAAAGGAGAACTACATACATTCATGTGGCAAGGGGGAAAAGAATCATCAAAAGTGTAAGTTTGCATGTAGCACATTCAGAGCCTAGCTTCTCAGTGCTTGTTAACACAGTGTGGTAGCTCCTGGCTGAGTGAGATGGTCACTCTCGGACCTGGCTCTCCCTTCCAACTTTATTTGGACTTGGTGTGAACTTGAAAATGTGAGTTGCATGATGGGTGTCGTAGGCCAGGCAGTTATGAAGCATCCCACATTATTTCTTGTTGTAGTGTGAAGTAGAAAAGATGGAGTTTACAGCCACGGGCTAGAGCCAGGCGGCACCACGTCTACAACGTCCACCATCGACAAGCACTACCTTCCCCTGCAAGTGGTGCACTTCTGGACTGGAGTGTTTGAAATGCGCTCATGTGACTGACCTTGGTGCTCTTTAACCCTTAAGAGTCACTGCCAGAGCATGTTTTACAGCTGAATTTGAACTTAGCTTACACACATACTGGATTAGATTTGTCGGCCGCACGGACAGCCTCGTTTGCAACATTTAATCGCTTAACTGTTTTTAAAGTGTACGTGCGTCTGTAGTACTTAGTGTGTTGTCCACTTTCTGGTAGTAAGAACAATGTCACAGACAATCAGCACGTGAGACTCAAACCACGAGCCATCTGGCTGCAGAAATGCTTTCTGCTGGGTGTTCACTTTGATGCTGTGCTGAAGTAACATCTGGTTAGTCCATGGTAAAGCTGTGACTGAACAGTTACTGTGTGCTTTAGGTCCTCTGTGGGCAGCTAGAGACAGGAGTCCTGTCTGTTGCAGTTGTTCATGTGAGGAAAGGGTCTGCTACAGGTTGTCCTCCACTGTCCCAAGGGTCTTGAGGCATCAACCCCCCAGGGTGCACTGTCTGTGGTTGTGCTGTAGTGCTGAGATCTCATTCTAGCATCCTCCAGAATGTTCTTTTGCAGAAAGGGATGGTTATGGGTTGGTTGGGTGGTGAGGAGAGCAGGGGCATGTACCAAAGACTGACTCTTGCTGGTCCAGTCAGAACCATTTATATTGAAGAAGCTTCTGAATGGACCTGCTGAGCTGTTGTGTCAGACCTCTGGATCTCTGGAAAACTATGGCATTCAAGTTTTAGTTACTGCACCAGCTTCACTTCTGGACATGTAGTCTTTAACAATTTGCTGCCTGGGTTTCACACACTTCCCCTGGGTGCTTGAGGCTGACATGATGCACATTTATCACAGCAACTGGATTTCAGTGATGTGTTTCTGCTTGGCTCCCTGAGGTGAGAGAAACACGCTTGGTCTCGTGCCACTGAAGGGCTGACTTTGCTCAGTGAAGCTGTGGAATTGTTATCCACAGTCCAGAACACAGACAACCGCTGTCTTCTCCCTTCAGCCATGCCACGAGTTTTACAATGTGTTGTTCAGCCCCACCCCACTCCACCCCTTATTCAAAACTAAAAACAACAGGGTTGTAGGAACTTTTGATTTATGAAACTAGTAATCTACCAATGTGTGATGTGTGTAATATCCCCCCCCCCCGTTCGTGTTGTATACACTCTCAAATCCTCATACACCTAATATACATCTGCTCTTTTTTAACTCCTTTTTAAGTCTGATTGGATTCAAAATGTGCAGCATTGGTGTATGTAGCCATGTTTATTGGAAGTGCTCTGCACTTTTTGATTTTGTATGTCTTGTATCAAATTGTAGTAAATATAGTTTTAAACATTCTAAAAGTGTATCGACCTATCATGACATCTTCATCCAAGCTTTCATATAATGGCATTCAAGTTTACAATATTTTATCCAGTTACAGCAGAGTATTCTTATTGGTTCAGGTAAGTACCTTGATTACGGAACTACAACGCAAATGAGATTCAAAGCAATGGCTCTAAAGGCTAGATTGACCTGAATTTTACCAGATCTTTCTATTACTGTAAAGTGAAGTATGTCTTTATATTTTATTAAAAACGAAAAATGAGTTTTTTAACTTAAATGGAACTGAATGTAAATGCAATGTGTTAAAATGCAGTGTTGCCCTTTTCGGACACTATTGTCTGATCAACAGCAGAGGGCGCCCGTGATCTGATGCGACAAGATCGGATTTGCAATTACCAGGGAAGAAGTGGAAACGAACGCCTTCAGTACGTGATTGACACCTCTGATGTTGACAAGGATGGCAGCTGTACAAAGTTAGGCAAACAATGAATACTCAGTGGAGGCTGTGCAAGTCAGGATTTATGAAGATGTGTGTAAAGATAGATATTGGAGTGAGCGAGAGGGAAACAGATGTGGGAGGGCTGCAGCTGGGAGGACAGGCTGTGGTGTTGTGGGATGTACACAGTCCGTGTCCCCTGTGTCCTGGGTTTGTGGGCAGAAGTGTGGGACTGCTGCCCTCAAGCCTCTGTCTCTGTGGTGTTTTGCTTTCTGTTGCTGGTAATTCGGGGCCTGTAAATGACGGCGTGCATCTCCTGTCGCCATGCTGCCAGCCCACATTCCCTTCAACAAACGCTGCAATGCACCAGCGTTCCGTGGTGCCAGAAGCACGGCGGTAACTCACGGCACATATGGCAGAGCTGACAGCTGTGTTTTTCCAACCCTGAGCCCACACGTCCCCGTAGGAATTCTGAGCATCTTTCTGCATCTTTTAAAGTTGCTCAACTCCCACGGGTGTATTTTGTTTTTTAGGAGAGAAAGTGCACACTTGCCGTGCCTCTCTGTGGGTACAGTGTGCCTACATCTTAGTCCCGGGCAGCACAAAACCTCCTAGTTCAAACTGCAGGTGAAGTGGAATGTCACTGCCTGCATTTTTTACACTCCAGCCCTGCTTCAGTCACGCAGTGGTGCAGAACTCTGCTGTGTGTGTGAGGTGTTGGAGCCAGCACGGCAGAGCGCCGAGTGGCGCCTGTGCCACAGTCCGCGTCTGTTTTCAAGGAGGGTTATTTAAGTGGAAAATATGCGCTTGTCCTATCTAAACAGGCTGTGGTTCTGAGGACGCACACGCGGCAGTGTCACAGTGCATTAGTGTGCAGTGCCCTCAAACCGTCTCTGGAGCTTTTGAGGGGAAGAGGGAACCCTGCTCCAGATGGAATGCAGAGGTCAGCAGTAAATTTGCCACTGTCAGGACTGCTGTGCCAAGTGGGGGAACAGCCATAGGATGGGTGTTTTATGACACTTAGAGCTGTGTGCATATGCGTTGTGAGCACACTTACGGGTGCCTGCCTTAGGCACATGATCAGTGCTCTTACAGACCCCAAAACCTTGAGCCGCTAAACCCTTTGTGGAATGCAAAATGGGAGATTTTTTTGACAGCTAGAACACAAATTTGACTGGTGGCACAGCAGCTAGTGCAGGCTCCTCACAATGCTTGGGCTGTGCATATGGACATGGGTAAAAATCCGTTTCAGTCTGCAGAGTTTGCATGTTCTCATGTTTGCGTGGGTTTCCTCTCAGTCCAAAGAGGTGTGTCTGAATGGAGAAATCTCAGTTACCCACAGTGTGTATGATAGTGTCATGTTGCTAAGCTGTTCCAAACAGTGGGTGACTGTAAGGACTTATTGTAGTGTTTCTGACATTCCATGTCAGCTAAATACTAGTCAATAATCAGTGTTGCTTTGGAGAACAACAGCCTGTAAATAATAAATGTGAAAAAGTGGCTTTAGCGGTACATAAGGACAAACCTGCCACATTGAGCATGGGGAGACCTGTGCTTGTCCAGTCTCTACACACAGCCCATCTCTCGACCTTGTAGCTCTAATTGGTTCCACAGGGTATTGCCAACAGCTCGGGCCGCTTGTCTTTTGGCACATCAACATGTGACATATGACGGGTGAGGGGGCAATGGTGCCGCTGTGTTGAAGCCAGAGGAGGGTTTGTAACAAGGGGCTGGATCAATGTTGTGCCTCTCTCTAAATGTTCCAACTGTGCTCACAAATGGCTTGCATCAACATATTCGCGCACACAAATGCAGTTCATAACCTTTTTCCTTCTTTGCGGTAGTTTGCGCCCGTGTTGTTGCCATGGCAACCAATGTAATGGCCGATGAAGAGGCATTACTGAGTCATTACCTGGCACCCTGCAGACACTCACACTGAGCCACATATGAAAGTACACGGGTAAATACACATACTTGTATGGTGGAGCCACAGAGATGTACCAAAGCTCTCTGAAATAATAACCCATTTGCTGTCACAGTGTATACCTTACAGCTCTTTATTTCTCTGGGACCTTTTGTCTTGTTCACCAGCAAGAAGAGAGACAAACTTTCCTCAGAATCCCTTAAAATCAGAGAAAGTAAAATGTAAATGTTCCTTTAAGAATGGCTCTGAAATGTTTAATAAAGGTAACAATACCCTATGAATAAAAGAGTGGGCATTAAAAATGTATGTGTTAATTACAACCAGAAAGCCTGTGCAGGTTTATATTTTAGGGCTTTCAATTACCCCATGTGTATGAGGTTTATGGCTGAAAGGAGTTATTTCAAAGGTCAAAGCCATTAGAAATGACCCCTCTGGTGCATAGGGGCTGTTTGCGCAGCTGGCCCACAGCTGTACATGGGTCATAGCTACTGCTCAGAATGCTGGGGTGCAGATTTGCTACTGGAGAGGCACAAAAGTGACTGCTTGAGCGGTGTGGTTAGTGCCACGTGCAGCGATGCCACTGCTTCCACATGCAGTCACCACTGATATGTAACATGGAGCCACACTTCCAACTGGGGCTCACTCCCATTGGCTCTCTCTCCTTCCTCCGGAGTGGCTTGCCCCTCAATACACAGGGCTTTGCAGCTCCCCACCCTCCCCTGGCAAAGGAAAGAGTTATGGCCACCATAAAGAGTGGATAATGCATTGTTAACTAATTCTGTCTGCTCAGTGCTGATATATCCTTTGCTCTAAATCTCCATGCCTGCAATAAAATGCTAATGCTAATGCTTGCCCTCCATGAGCTGATATAATTTTTTTTTCTTTTTTCTGTGGCCCAGGAAAAAAACTGGAGAACTGGCTTCTGAGTGGATGTGATGGTGCCTAGGGCACATCTGCAACCAACCAAACACATTTAATTTAATACTCAAGGGTAGGTGGCATCAAACTGTGAAGGCCAGGAAAATCTAGGTAATTCCATTTGATAGGCCAGCTATTTTCTGCTTGAATTTTTCCAAAACAAGTTCAAGCTGCAGTGCTGCAAACTACTATTTAACAAGAGGATTTTCCATTTTGCATTTCAAATGTTTTCAAAATTACAGCTATTGCTCACTTTACCACTGTTGAAAACATATGTAAAAACAGAATCATTGGTGGACTGTCCATCTACTTTCACCTGCATTACATTTGAAGTCCACTCTATATACAGTTTAGAGGATATAGACTTTATTATTTGATAAACTAAATATTAATAGATTAATAGATCAAGCACAACAGATTTAAAAGAAAATACCACCCTTCAGGTAAACTGATGATAGAATTTTTATTGCAGTAGCGTAAATATGGTTCAGTATGGGGTTCAGTGGAAAATCTCTTATTGAACATGCAAGCCGTACACAGATGCTGACATTGTTTCAGTTTTTCATTATGCCTGTAACCTGCTGGGGCTTCTAAATATTGATTCAGTGCTACTTTTCAATTATCCGATGACATTTTCCCCCATTTACAAGTAAAGAATAATTTACACCCTGTCATAGCTCAGTCTGTTCATGTCCTCTAATTAATCTATAAATTCATTTACAGAAAAGAAGGGAAAAATGACAGATAAAAGACATCAAATTAAAACCATGTAAGAGCTGGTAATGGAATATTAGATACAGAATGACTTTTGGCTTTTTGTTTTGCACAGGCGGGTTGATGTGAGTGACGTCCTGTGAGGTATTTGTTGAGAGAGGTAATCAGTTTCCTTTCCTCCTTTATTTCAAGATTTTCTTTTTTCACAGCTGTTTTAATGACGTTAAGAAAATAACTTGTATTGTTACTTTGCAATTTATATTCAAATTTTAAATGTGACTGCATGATATTAAAATTTCAATAAGTGCTGACCATTTTCTGTCTCATATTTTGCACCATTTTTTTCAGGATAAAATATTGAAAAGAAAGTATTGCAAAACAAGAGAAAACACTTGGTTAATTTTTGGATATTTGGGCAGAACATGTTCTTTATTTTGCATTTGAATGACATTTGTTCAAAGGCTCCAGCCTCTGTCATCCTCTAGGTGCATCTAAATCACTTATATTACACATAGAAACACTGGCTTGAATTAGATGTTTTCAAAAGTTTATGAGTTCTGCTACAGCTGCATTGGGTATGACATAATGGCTGTTCCTTACTGCACTTTATATACACCTATTTGCATAGCATGGCAGCTTTCCAAACAGGGTGGAGGGAACTGCAGAAGCTAACTGTAAAATGTACTCTATATAATGGAGACTTGATTCATGCAAAAATCTCATTTGAATGCTTGGAATAATACTGAATGAAAATAAAATATCTTGAATTATAATGTAATAAAAGGAAACATTCCCAGGAGGCAGGAAAATTCATAACTGATTTTATATGTATTGGACGGGTTGGGTTCTTGGTTGTTCTTCACGTAATTTTTTTCTCTCTTTTCACAGTTCATGAGATGTGAGACTTTCTCATCTTCCTGCAGGCAAGTCTTAGTCACAGGTCAGAAAATCAAATAGTAAAAACCCCAGTAACTACACTAAATCACTTGAAGTAGAACATAAAACTTCAGCACTGCACAGCAGACTTCATTTTCTTTTCTTCTAAGAGCAGAAACAGTGGTTGAAACTGGTATGGCTGTTTTACATCTTTGTTTCTTGGCCTTGTCTATTTCGTGTCTCTTTTTTGAAGTCCTCTTACACTGACTGACACATACCAACAGTGGCTCTTAGGGGTCTTATGTAAATCCTACTGTGAGCCTCATTGCAATCAGCTCCCGAATTTGTCATAAAATTGTCAGGATCATTCCCAGGGCAGCAACATCACACATCATGGCAACAGACATATACTTAAAAGTGTGACAGCCTGAAGAAGACCAAATGTCAGACGTCTTTGAAGATACTGTAGAATTTAACCCACTGTTCTGTTCCGATATCCACTCACCTTTAATGTTAACCAAATGTTGCTGAATCCCCCATGAATCAGGAAAACAGATGAAACGAAGCAAACAGACCTTGTGTCAGTAGTCCAGTCAGAAGTTCTAAGAGTTACACAATTTAGCAGCAAAATCTTCTCATGGAGACTGCAAACTAGATTTTAATCCTGAAAAGACACAATGCTTATAAACAAGTTAATGTGGTATAAAAATTTAGAAAGGTGGCACAGTGGCTCTGCAAGTAGTGCTGCTGCCTCACAGCACCTGGGCTGTTCAGGTGTGAATCCAAGTTCAGCTCAGTTTCCATGTTCTCCCCGTGTCTGCCTGGGTTTCCTCCAGGTGATCTGGTTTTTTCCCCACAGTCCAAAATCATGCGTCTCAGGTTAACTGGTTACTCTAAACTGCCCATAGTTTGTGAGTATGTGTGCATGTGATGAAAAAGTACAGTGTCTTATGTAAAGCTGTTAAAATCTAACATGGCGAAAAGTTGCAAAAAGAAAGTAAGCTGATCCAAAAAAAACTCCTAATACATGTCAAAGACCCTTATGAAAAACTTTGAAAATAGTATTAGAAGTGAATATAGAAAATGTAGCAAAGTCTTTTTTGCAGTTCTCAATCAGGTAATTTATACTGTAAACCTCAGGGAATATACTTGAGAGTAGCTTTTATATTTATTAAGTCAAATCAGTTTAATTTGGGCATCGAACTCCATCAGGGCTGTGTTTGGTTTCCACTCTTGCTTGTGATTTTCGTGGACAGGATATAAAGGTGCAGGAAGGTTCAAGGCTGTTTGTTTTGGGGGGACTAGAGGTGGTATGTTTTTTGTGGATGATGTTCTAATTTTGGCCTCATCTTTGACTTTAAAGTGCGCTTGAACGCAAAGTGGCAGGTATGAAAATCAGTTTCCCTAAGACTGAGGTCATGGTCTTCTGGAAAAGAATGGGTTTCTGTTTTCAGGTGAGGTGGGGGAGGCAGCTGCCTCTTAGTGGAGGAGTTCCAGTATCTCTGGGTCTTGTTCAGAAGTGATGGAAGGGGGCCTGAGAAAATTAAAAGCAGATTGGTGCAGCATTGGCAGTTCTGTTGGTGCTGTACCAATTTATGGTGGTGCAGTAGAAGCATAGTTTTTGGACAAAAATCTCAGTTTACTGTTCAATTTAAGTCCCCATCCATACCTATGATCTTGAGCTTTGGGTTATGACTAAAAGAGTGAGATCACAGAATCACATGGCTGGAATAAGGTTTTTATGCAGGAATTGTGGGCTTACCCTCCGTGATCTGGAGGAGCTGCTAAACAGAGTCCCTGCTCCTCTTGAATGAGAGGAACCAATTGAGGTGGTTCCAGCACATTGTAAGGACACCCATTGCTCAATTTACCCCTTCTCCTGGGCACGTCCCTCTACGAGGAGACCCAAGGGCAAACCCAGGAGATGTTGGTGAGATTACACCTGTTTCCTGGGCTGGGAATACCTAGGAATCTCCCTAGGAGGAGCTGGAGACCATTGGGGAGAAGAGGAGGGTCTGGATGAAAATGACTGAAAATAAAAAAACATAAGGTCCACATTGATCTATTTGGTGTGCTGTTCTAGTTACAGTCATGAGCCTTTACCATGTTTCTCCTACACATAAGAATGAAACAAAGGAGACTGGAAGGTGGCGTAAAGGAGGGTTACATGGGGAGAACAAATTAAAAACGTTTTTCACCTTAAAATCCAAGCTGAATAATAACAGACACATAGCTTTAGTTAGTTTGCTAGATAATTTCTCTAAAGTCTCTAATATTGCTATGATGTATAAAAATATGCTGGGTAGAATTGCCCCCTTCTCCCAGAGCAGCACACAACTTTCTATGGCAGCAAACAGAGGTGGAGGTTATTTTTGCTCCTCAAAACAGAAAAGCAAAACTCTGAAAATGAATATAGAAAATACAATTAAACATAAAGAATTCAATTTAAAAATTAAATTTTTACATCTTCAAAAAACTGTAATTATCACATCACATCATCATGGCCAGCATATTTGGTTAAAAGATTGTTTTAGGTCAGTATATTTATTTTCTAATGCCACTTAAGTCTCCAACATCTCTGACTTTTAATATAGATCATTATCGCTCAAACTCACGAGCTCCATGGTCAAAATGCATCACGGAGACATCGGTGTTTGCACAAGTCGGGACTGTGCTTCATGCACTTGTGCACCAAAAGAACATTTGTATTTATTACAGGGTTAGCGTGAAGGTAATGCTGATAAATCAGCATCCAGGATCTGGGCCCTAAGAATAATTCAAGAAATGTAACTTGGAGTGGAACTAAGCACATCCATTAAGCAATTAGTCTTCAACTGCATTCCATTTTGGGAGTGAATACAATTCATTTACTTGGGTCCTTATTTACAGCAGTACAACAAGGAAAACTGAGTTTTAAAAAGCAAGTTTCAGGATTAATCTTTATTTGTTTTACCCTTAACTACAGTCCTATGTACTATTAGCCCTAGAAGCAGTCCCTGCTGTTAAATTGCATGTACACAGCTTGGCTGCCACCATGCTTTGCTGGAAATTTCTATCAGCATTTCGCAGATGAACAATTAAAGCTCCACAGCATGCCTCTTGAGTTGTGGAAACGAACATTAGTGAAGCTTAAGTTGGTCCGATTAGACGAGAGCATTCAGAGGTAAATCAAAAGGGGATAAAATGGGATGCCATTTTGGGGGAATTGCAGGCTCAGCAGGGTATCTCTCACAGCTCCAACACTCAGACGTTGGCGGCTTCCTTGGGGAAGACCAAAGATCTTTGCTAGAAGATGCCCATTTTATGCTGGTGGTGCAGCGTAACACCAAGGAACAGAGCACTGCATGTGGGAGTTGGAGGTCCAGCCAGCACCGCCACATGGTCTCCATGGCTTCTGAGGGTCATATGATAGGGTGCGAAAGCCCGTTTGTGGACCTGAGGGCAATGCAGGGCTGGTTTTGGTTTCATTTGCTGCTGCATGTGTGTGAGAAGCGCTAAACCACACGCGCTCAGACCCTGACACGCAGAGCCCAGCCGGCCAGCAGGCTGTGCCGTGATGCCAGGGATGAGGAATGCACTGGAGCAATGACCTCTTTTCAGGAATGCTTCACTCCACATGCCTTTGGCTGCTAAGGTTTTGTGCAAGGAGCCTGTGAGCTGGAGAGTACGTCTGTTTTTCCACAATCGAGTTACAACAGGCACACAAAGAACTTCTAAAAGGAAAATAAGCTAAAGCAGTAAACCATAAAGTCCAAACATCCTTCTTAAATACACACAGAACAGTACAGAAATAAGTGAGGTAAAAACTCCGATACAGTAGGAGGACCCCTGCAATAGCAGGTTCTGTGAAGGATTTCAGAATAAAAGTAGAAACTGCTCGTGTTGTTGGTTTGACATCATCTTTATCTGTAATCTGTGGAAGCGCTCTCGATATACCATCAGGGTGGAGTGCTTTGTAAGAATAAATTGCATTGTATTAAAGTCACACACAACTGTGCTTCCTACTCTAAGAGGAGGTGATGGTGAAAGACCCCTTAATTCTCTGACATTTGAAAGCACAGCTTTTCAGTGATCAGCATGTTTGGAGTCCTAAAGCCTGAGAGTTGGATTTTGTTTGCTCTATTGACACCCACACGCTGAAATGTGGTATCATGGCAGTAAATTGGGGATGACCTGAGTTTTGACAGTATAGTTTACAGCACTGACACCACAGCAGTCTCTCAGGGTTAGGATTTGCTAGAAAGTTCTGCACTTAAGTGTTATGTATGTCCCACAAAGTACACAGAGACATCAGTGGATGGATCTCAGCATGGAAACAGATTAACATGCTAAGAAATTTTTCAAATATGCCCCTAGCAGGCAAAGCGATTGACTTGTAGCAGGCAGAGTACCCATGTTTAAACACACACACACACATACACACACACACACACACACACACAGTCATTAATGTTGCTGCTAATAAAGAAGATTACAAAAGACTGAAGCTACAATAATGTACTGAATAAATAGATTCTGCAATTGGTCTACGATTATTTCTTTTCTGCTCTATTTGCAGCCATGCCAGATATGCTGAAATTCTGGAAATAATTTGAACAAAAATAAAAGCGGAAGACATAGGCAAACCGAATTCAACACTTTTGGTTTCCGGCTTTGTGGTCACTGGGAGGTTAAAGCCAACCTGTTTTGTATGCATATCCACTGGCTTAGAGTTCATTTAGTAGGAAAATGAAAACAAACCACACTGCTGGAACGTTAAAAGCTGATACAGGATCAGAGGCCTGGCAAGAAGCAAAGTCTGCACAGAATTCAAACATCACTTTAAAGTGTGCAACTCTAAAGGATCTTAACCATAGACTTTACAAAGGACTTGGCCCTTAAGCACGTGAAAATCTATATCAGATGTGTTGCCTTGGTGATGGAAGTGGCAGTGGGCGGCCTGCTTCTCAGTCAACAGCCCATCTGTTAGCTATTCTGTGCTGGACTAGGGACCGCAGACGAGGGGGCCGGGGGCCGGGCAGGAAGCACCAGCATGAGTGCCAGGCAGGCCGACTATGCAACCCAACACCACCCACCCTCATAAACACCTGACACCTGCTGCTCTGGGTTCCGCCACATAAACTCAGGTATTCCTGCTCTGGCCTCTCTGGCACTGTTAGAGGCTGGAGGTGTGTTTGAGGATTGAACTCTCAACTGTGTGAGGACTTCCACACCAGCCTGAAGTACAGTTTCAAGGCTCTGACTGGTATAAGAAAGTGCATCCCGTGTAGTTTGCAAGCTTGTCAAGGTACCACAGAGCACCGAGCCCTGGTAGACAGGCTTTACCAACCATCCGGTACCTGAAAGGTCAAACAGGAAGACTACAAGATGTCATGTAATTCTTCCTGAAGACAATCTCAGGGTTAATGACGATGACATAATTTGTTTCCAACAAATATTTCAAAAAGCCTAATTTCAGAATCATCTGATCAGATTTATCTTTCACTCACACACACACACACACACACACACACACACACACACACACAAAATAATTGCTTGTCCAGTTACAGTGGGGTTACAGTGATTCAAACCCTATACCAGAAGCAAGGGATACTAAGGCTAGTCAGGGTTCAGACAGGACAGGGTAGTAGTCCATCACAGAGTAGACACACACTCACACACACAGGCAGAGCTATGCACTATGGGCAATTCACCAGTCCACTAGTTTTCACCATTATAATAGTGTGGTCTGTTTTCTTTCTGTCTGTTTGAAAAAGGAATGTGCTCAAGCGGACTAAAGCTCCTGACGTAGCTGGATGACAGGGAGTGGAACCACTCCTGTCTGGTGTCACACAAGCTCTAATCTATCCTCCTTGAAACTTCATTCATTCAGCTTTGTGAGTTCAGTGTCAGAGTGAACAGATACAGGTAGTTCCTTATGGGTATGGAGGTTCCCTCTGGCTAGGCAGGTGTCGGCAGTGATAGAAGTGTACTGGAAAGTGTGTATGTGTCCAGTGTGCTCCCCCTCAAGCACAGCGCCACCTGTTCTAGCACTGAGGAATTCCCAGTGAAAAAGTATGAGGATCATGCATAACTGGCAGCCACAGATAGCAGAGGCCATGCTGAGGTCTCCTGTTTGCTTGCGGTGCACATCTGGACAGGCAGCTGTAGAGCAGGATCCAGCTGCAAACCACAGCACAAAGCATCATTATATAGAGTATTTGTGAACTATCCAGCAAACAGTTGGACTGAATCTACCACACAGCTCTTAATTCAATATGATTTTCATAATAATGGGTGTAACTGTACATGTTTGACTTTATAATCCACAAGAGTGGAGACATATAGAAGATTCTATTGTTGAAGCAAAAGACATCTTTGATAGCACTAAAGTCACTTATTTATGATTTTACTGGCATTCACATGTTTGAGCTTGTTTTCTCTTTATACACCACACAAGGAGTATGAATCACGGGCATCATGTGACTGTGCAGGGAGTTCACATTACCTCATGAAGTCAGCCAGAGGACTGAAGACTGGTGGTTTTCTGGAGAACTTGGGGTTCCTCTAAAAAAGGACTTTTCTGCACAGTGCTTGCAAGCTTTCCAGCTGTCCTTACACTAACAAGGTATCAAACACAGAGTTCAGTGGGCTCAGGCAGGACACCAAGTTAAATCAGGTGGTTCAGTGCCCAACCGGAACAAAAACACTTTGGACTGGTTCCTTCTGGTCTGTTAGCTGAACATGCTTGCTGTACGCTGTTCACTGTGCTCCATTCTGCCCTGGGCTGTGTTTTAGTACTGGATGATCTGCTGAGACCAGTGATCTTATCCAACCTTAATTCACACACTTCACTTTCTGCAACTACATGACGTGTGTCCTGCACAGCTGTTTCAAAGCATCAGTTCAGTTTCATGCTGTTATCTCATCACCATGTCTCAGTTGTCTGTCTGAGAGCAGTTACCAAAAAGGTAACAAATAACAGTTTGTTCACTTTAAACTTGGACATGATGAACAAATTCACATTCAAGGATGCACAAAAGATATTTCTTTCCCTTTCAAAGGAAATAATGTGTATATAATGAAAATACTCTTAGAAAGCATTGAATATTTGCTGACTTTATGTATAGTGGAAGAACTGGCAGGGATAACTAAAGAAGGCGGAAGACTGACATGGACAATGCAGTGGTGCAGCGGGTAATGCTGCCACTTCACAGCGCTTGACATATTCACATGTACGTTTGGATCCAACTTAGCTTGTGTAAAGTTTCAATGTTCTCCCCTTGTTGATGTGAGTTTCCTCTGCATCCTCTGGTTTCCTCTAAGTCCAAAGACATGCATTTCAAATAAATTGGTTACTCTAATTTACGCAAAGCATGCGCGTGCACGCTGTGTGTGTGTGTGAAAATGTGTCCCAACCAGGATGTAGCTCCTCAATGATTCCATGATGGGCTCTGGATCACTGGAACCCTGACAAGGAAAACACGGTTAAGAATAATGGATGGATGGATGAAGATTGACATAGTTAACACCAACAGATATGAAGATCATGTAATTGATATACACACAGTGAGAATGCGATGATGCATCAACCATAAATGTTAATATCGTTTTTGTTCTATCGTTTTACAATAATCTGATCCTAACCATGTTTGTGTTTTAGAAATGATTATAGCGACCTCTACTGAGAGTGTTATGAATTAGTTATATTTTGTTTTAATTTCTTAAACTTCCTTGACTTTACAGAGGATGTTTGATTTTTAAAGTTGAGCTTTTTATATTTGAAGTGTTGTTCTCAAAAATTCTCTGCTTTACATCTACTTAAAGGAATGAGTCCTGTATCATTTCATAATTTTGCTGGATGCTGTTATAATTTGCTGTTTTACATTGATCTGATTTTTGAAAACTTGGTTTAAAAAATGGAAGCATTACTAACCTGAATAGTCTATGTGGCAAGTTGAGTTTTCTGGCTTTTCCCCTTGCCCCCCCCCCCCCTCACCCCAGTAACAGTAATATTTCATGTTTTATACTTTTAGTACATTAAAAATCCTTAAGTTTTGTTTGCATACTTGCTTATGCATCATTTTGTAAGAAAATTTATTTTAGCAAGAGATCTAGTTCTCAGACATTTGCAGTCATTGTCACTAATACAGTTATATAGCCAAGTAAAATAGCAAATGAGATTTTAATGTATACAAAAAATTGCAAAGTTAATGGATGTTACACATTTTTAAATTTAATCACACAATGTAAATCCCCTGCCTGATTAATTTGAGGATGTTAATTAACCAAGTTTATAACTATATTAGTGGAGAAGATGCTGTGGGAATGATAAACACTCTGGTTGTTGTGCACTGAAAGGTCTACAAATGCAGGCAGACCATCATACACACAAAGTTCTCCCAGTTTGCCACAATGCCAAGTGGCTGAAGTAAATTATTTTTGAGTCAAATGTTCAACAATAATGAATAAATCCATATAGGTACAGGCCAGGGCCAGTGACTACACAGCTAGATCTGATGGTGATAATAGGAATGAGAGATGAATAGTTTGAGTATGAGATGGGTGTTCACCTCCGGTCCTTCAGGGCTGAAGCTTTGACAGACTTCAGAACGCATGCTAATTATGACATGATTTATACCTGAAACCCCAGGTGTTCTAACTTACTGTCCAAATAATTACTTTAGTAAAGCAAATAAAGCAGCTACAAGTCAGGGTGGACCAAAAACCTGCAAACCTGTTACCTACTTCTATATGACATCAAAAGCTTTGTAAAGCCTGCAGGCATAGATTGAGGCAGAGGAAGGCCAGCCTGGTCCTGGAGTGCCTCATATACAGTTCTTACCTCCAAAGCAACATTTTTTGGACTTTTGAGAGAACTGGAAGAGCCTGAACTACAGAGACCTGGTTGGGTTTGCCTTAACCCAGGGCTGATCAGCTCATGATCCTGAGAGGCTCAGACTGTACATTTCTATGCTCATTATACATTGAAGCCCCGACTCAATTTATCATCTCTAAACAATTTTTTTTAATAATCTTCGGTTTCAGTGGTTTGAGGAGAGTTGAAATAGGGCTGGACAATGAGTTGAACAGGCCTGCCGAATGAGTAACCTTGATCAAGGTTGTGCCCTTTTACTGATTCTACCACACGAGGGCGGCATTGAGTTATGAATGCTGTCTAAACACATGAGGACAGGTTAGGACATCAATGTGTTTGATCAGGTGATTTGATCAGACCTCATTTGATCGACGCACTGTGTATATATAATGATTTTGTGTGTGTGTGTGTGTGTGTGTGTGTGTCGCAGTATTCTCATGTGTTATATGAGGCACATATGGCTCAAAAGTAATGCATGCATACACAGTATATTTATATTTCAACTGTACCATGAACATATTATTGTGTTACATCATCTACAGTATTTTAGTATTACTGTGAAATCATAGACAAGTACAGGACCTTGACTTGAGTTTAGACACAAGAAATATGGCAACATTCTCTGAAGCTCCTATGTTAAACAAAATCAACAAACAAATCACTCTGATGCATAGAAACCTACAAAATTGTTTCTTACCTTAGGAAAATATAAGCCCCGGGGCCTCTCCCTGTCTGTCTCCATCTCTACACTGTAATCAGCTCACACACGTCGTCCCCGATTCATCTGTACAGAAGTCAGGCAGCTGTTGGAACACGTGTGGTGGAACTTCTGTGCCTGGTGCCAGATCGAGAAATTATACACTTGGATTGGGGAGCCCACTCGTGTCAGCAGAGATACGCTTGTCTGTAGTGCAGCACATCCAGCATGCAGCCAGATAAAGGCCGGACTCTGTTATTCAAAGGGTAACTCCTGACATGCACTGAGTGGATTTATAGATTGACACTTTGAGTCCAGCCACATTCTTCAGAACTTGCAGTGATTAACAATTATGCTGTTTTGCAAGAATGGATATGATGGATAGGAGGCACTGGAGAAATCTGTTTAGGTGTGATACGAGCAGCTTTTTGAGCTTGTGTATGTCATCTCAGCCACAGGGAAAAGCAGAGGGGGGTATATGTGAGGTGTGTGTGTGTGTGTGTGTGTGTGTGTGTGTGTGTGTGTGTGTGTGTGTGTGTGTGTGTGTGTGTGAAAAAGACGGCGAGAGAAAAGAACCATCAGTCATGCTTGTCAGTGACATTCCAAAGCCCCATCAAACATCCGCTTCACCTCCCATCACCAACCCAGGGAGGATCTGACACACTGAAAAAAGTTGAAAACATGAGAAAAAAATTTCAAAGGTTCACAAGGACAAATATGACAGCAATGACGTATTTCCACCATAAGCCCATTGATTACAGGCTGTGATGTGGCACATGATCTAAGCATATTGAAATAGATTTTATGTTAAAGGGAAACACTGTATAAAGCATGAATGGAAAATCTCTATGCATATCTGTGTGTGTGTGTGTGTGTGTGTGTGTGTGTGTGTGTGTGTGTGTGTGTGTGTGTGTGTGTTTGCGCATACAGATATATGTGAAGAAAACTTAAGTAACTACAGTTCCACCATAATTCAGTCACAGACCTGTGACAGATATATTTGTACAACTATATATGCTGTATTTGAAAGGGAGGAATATATAATTCAAATATGTTACTCTATTACAATTGTGTTATGGGATGAGAATATGAATAAAATAACACAGTTTCAAAGTCCTTCTGTAGATGTTAGCAGCCTAAATGTGTATGAAGCAGACAATCGAAGGAGCGAGGCAACACTACCTGCTAACTGGTTATGTTTAGAAACGTTCTGACGTTTCTTGCCACCAGGGGGCAGGAGCCCAACATTCCATCCACTGACAGGGCAAGACTATCAGCAATAATGTGCGAAGCTCTGCTCCATACAGGACAACACGAGACACGAATGAATCTTGTACCTCAGTTTCGACCAAGATTAAACAAATATGTAACACACAGCATTGTAAATATTACACGTAAACTTGAGAATTAGTGTGGGCTCCCTGCGTATTGCCACTGAGTGCACTGATCCACAGCTCGGTTGTGACTGTCACAAATTCAGAAACCTAAGACGAGGGTTGCTGAAAGTGTTTGTGTTTCTTTCCGCACTGTTTTTTTTTTTTTTGCTTGCTGTGATGACTATTTTCATAAACGTACTGATTATAAATCAAAAATAGCAATTAGTTCAGTGCAAATGATTGTCTTTTTCATTTCTATGTAAAAATTAATTTCTATTTTTCCACATCTAGTTTTTACACCAAACATAATAGCATGTGTACAACATTAAAGCAATTTCTGAAAAATCAGCACTGGCTGTGTTCTGTCCCATGCCAAGTGACTTTTTATTCATTTATTTGTTTTAAAAACTGTACGTTTTTTTTAAATGAGACAAAATTTAAGCTGACTTCCCAAACTGAATTATTTTTTAGTTTGATTAGCATGATGCAAAACTGATTTTTTCTTTCAAATCCATAAAATTGTCAGTACTGAAACATATCGTGAGACAAAGGTGCAACCATGATCTAAAATCTCCTCTCTCAAATTGTTTCCTTCTCTGAAAAGTATTCTGAAAGAAAATAGTTTTCCATGGAAATGTCCTAAGTGTTCCAGCCATTAATAATCAGCCAAATAAAATTATCCCCTTCTGCAGAGAGACAGGTCTTTGCCATGGAAACTATTAACAAAAAACTTAATTTACCCAGATGTGAGTCTGCATCAGCCACAGTTTAAGCCAAAAGTCTGAAGACTGAAAAAACTATAGAAACACCCACAAGCAGACACACATGCGTAACTGTGTTCTAACAAAGAGACCATTAGAACATTCCTTTTCTGTCACACATAATATTCATGGACCATAAACAATGTTAAAGTAAACAACAACGTATACCACCTCTTATGACCGCGTGCCTGGAGAGGTGTGTGTCAGCAGGGGTGCAATTGGAAGGTTGCCTTTCCGTGAGTGTACAGATGGGGGGGGATACCCAGAGGGCTGTGTGCAAAGGCGGCCAGAGCTGTGTGACATGAGGAGTGCAGGAGATCCATTGCTGTTAATGTATGGAGATAAGTTTCACATAAAGAGAGCGTAAGAGATGAAGGAAGGGAGCAAGAAAGAGGATTTATGATGGAGGATTGGAACTGGAACCAGTGCCTTGATCTTTCTGCACACTGCACTCTGGGTTTGGCTGTGCTTTCTCACCTGGCTCCCGGACGAGGGGCGGCGTAACATCACACCAGCACTCTGCAGGGCTGCCACGCCCCACATTACCCCATTGTGTACTCCTAAAACCACTTCTTCCCCCACAGTCCTGCACCCCCAGCACACGGCCTTTGCTCTCCTTCTTCTTTCTTCACCAAGTTCTTCCCTCCGGTGGTGAAATATAGAGCAGAGACCTTTTACACATTGCCTTTAGAGATAGCCAACGTGTAAATTATGCAGGAGTCTCTGGCTGACCTTATTTATGAGGGTCTGTCAGGAGTTTAGGTGTCAGAGTGAGAAGTGCAGCTTAAAGCACACACTCCACATCAGTAAAAGTGCTCAACAACTGCCTCTCTCACAACTGTTTAGTGTGTATGAGTGTGTGCACGTGTGTGTGCATCTATTCAGTCCATATACATTTGTCTCTGCACATCCTTTGCAAATTAGCAAACATTTGTTCTTGTCTCTGCATTATAACACGTGGTGTAACGGGACCTGAGTTTTCTGTTATTGCCCTTTGTGTTTGATATTGTCTGTTATATAATGCCTTTTATAACCCATCCTTCATATGTGTGTGACACGCCTGGCTTGCGGAAAGGAGAAACGTAACCTGTGCATTGAGTTCGGGTCACTGCTGTGGTTGTAACAGTAAGGTGGCGGTTCTCTTGTCCGACTGTTACCCCCGGCTGCAGCTCAGTGACACAGTGCCTGTCAGTATGAGATTGTCTGTGTGTGTCACACTCACACACAGGGTGAGCTAAGTAAATCCATTCTGTACATGAGATCACTCTTGATGGACTGCTGTGCCGGTCACAGCCCTGCAAGACTGTGTATGTAAAAGTGTGTCATGTTGCATGCTTGTGGAAACCCCTCTAATCTCACCTGACCTCCGCACCCCATGCAGTCCCACCTCACAGCTCAGCCATGTTTCCTTGGCATCTGTCACTGTGTGCCCCACCTCCTCCTGTCTGCTGCTCCCTCTGCCTCATCCCCAAGTTCCTCTTTCTCATGTCCTCCCCTTTCCCTGCTCTTTCTTCCCCAGGCAATAAAGCACTCCCAGGACAGGGCGTAAATCTACCCCCCATGTCCTGCAGGATTTGCCAGGACCTGGTTGGGCAGACTAAACAAACCCAGAGTAGGAGAGGGAGTCAGATGTTTGATCCGAGTCAGAGAGAGCAGGTCTGGGCCTTGTTTGGAAAGTCACGTGAAAACAAACAGGAAAGACCCCCACCACCACCGTCTGTCTAGGTGCCCAGAGAGGTGTGACCGTGTGTGTTTGTATGTGAGTGGTGTGCGTCTGCAAGTATGCAATACCGAGGGCGACAGCGTCTCGACTTCCTTTTTATGGCCGTCCAGACGCGTCTCTTCTTTCTCTCGTCTCTTTTTGTAGTCCCATTTATTGCACTTGATTCGGAGTGTATTCATTCCTGAGATGGCTCAGATAGCAGCTGCAGCTAAATAGCCCGTCATAAACCATCTGCAGCAGCAGGAAAGAGCTTGAGGGTAGAAAGGGGGTTGTGGAGACACAAATATTGCAAAGTTTTAAAAGCACAAACACAGGAATGTGTCGTTTTGGTTTTTTGCACAAATATATTTTGCACCTTTTATGATGCTGATGAAAAAGTACTTGTAATAATACATTAACATGAAGGGATTAGCCAGAAAAAAATTGTTAGCTTTTTTAGTACAGACACTGTTGGACTATTGCGCTCTGTTCCATCTATTAGCTGCAGATTCCTCAAGGTGTTGGTATAGTTTGTCCTTCTAGAGTTTGGATCTACTGTAGTTCTTTTTCCAAACGACAGAGGGTGACATTGCAGGTGTCCTTGGACACCGCGGTGGTCTGGGAGGGAGAAGGAGCTCACAGAAGAGTTACACCAGCAGAGGGAAGCACTGAATTTGGGTCCTTTTCACTGGCTGTGAAGAGGAAGAGTCTCCCGGGGGTCGTTCCCCCAGCAATGGCAGCCCAGCAGCCTCCAGCCGGGGTGACCAGTCGCGGGCCGTAGCGGAGCTGGCGTTGGTGGCGGATGATTGCATGACACAAAGGTGTAGGGTTGCGACCCATCACTGTGGGCCCACACCTGAGCGTCACAATTCCTGCACACAGCCATGTGCACCAACATTGAGGAGCTGCCATCTCTGTGCCCCTTACACACAACACTTCATCTTCATGCACGGTTACATATAATTACAGGGATGAAAGTTGTTGACTTTAAACTTGGAGAGAATGGATAAAAAATATGCACACATACTTTAATAGACCATATCTTGCAGTGTTGCCTAGACATTAACAAGGAACTTTTCAAATACTTAATTCAGCACTTGTCACAAACACTTTTTCTTTGTAAACTAAATATCTACTGCCAGTAAATTATGTAAGGAGCTTTTATGTACATTAAGCAGTGAGTATATTTCTGAGACTGCATATTTATTGCATGTAATTTCCTCAAGGGCATCTTACTGTATACTGTGGCACTTTAACGATAGCCACTAGGTGTCGCTTTATTCCCCACGCTAAGCGGCTCTCGATTTTTCCTCTCTCCTTCATTGTGTGCTTATTGTAATTAGGCACAGATGTATTTATATGAATGAAAAAGGGGATCTATAAACGAGTTTCGTGGAGACTCCGTGCAGCTCATTGTCAGTTTAGACCAGGAACCAGTTACCTGGTTAAAAATCACCAGCAGCTCAATGGGAATGGCTCACCTTTCTAATGGCATTTCTGCTTGCTAATTGTGAAAGTACAGATTTATTTTCCATGAAAACAGGTTATTTATTGTAATTTTTTTCTTGCACAGAACAGTGATGCATTACAGTATTAAATGGGTAAAGAATGTGCTGCTGAGGTCTGATGTGTGCAACCGCTCCATTTGTCACATTTAAGGGTAAAAAACGATGCGGGCCTTGTGCGCACAGTGTCGCAAGCGGCCGTTACCGCTTATTGCGGCGGGCAGGCCGAGACAAAAGACAGATGAGTCACACGAATAGATGAATACATTCTGCTTTATGTACCGTTTCCTTTTTGCAGCCCTGCTTCTGCTTTCATCATGTGCTGGAGATCTGCAGCTTGTCTGGGGGAAACATTTCAGAAGGAATTACGTGCACTCATGATCTTGGCTTTTATTTTTTCTAAGCACAGAGTAAAAGTGTTGCAGCAAACAGTGAAACAAGGTTTTCTAATGTGAAACAATTGAGTGCCGAAATCAGTTTATTGGTCCTTTTTGGTTACCCCCTATGCTCAGGTCTTTGCTCAGCCCCTCCTTTGCTAAACTGCCCCAAGGTTTAGCTCAGTGCACGGCAGACTGTGCTGTTATGTGCTGGATACACACGGGGATCCACACACACACGTTTGTTTTGTCCTCAAAGGAGGGAGGAGGTGGAAGCGATATGAAATAAAAGGCCAGTGCCAGACCTTCATCCTATTTACCACATGCTGCGCAGTTGGTCTAGAAAACACCAACTGCAAGGAGCTGGACACCAACAGATGGACAAATAAATAAACAAGTGCAGAGCTAAAATATGCAGCATTGTAAAATGCTGACACGTGCTAAAATAGCACACTGAAAGAACACATGCACACATACATGTATGTGAAATGCCTACTTGCTCCAACATGGAAATGTTGAAATGTGTGCAAACAGTCAGTCATGACAGACATACACATGCAGATGCATGCAGTCACACAAACAAAACAGGCTGTAAACACACGGAGAAAGCAGTGGCGTGTTGTTGCCATGTTGTTCCAGAGCAGTGGCTTGCAGGGCTGTCGGCACGGCTGATCGATGGTCTTTTACTGCTTCCCTCGGATTATCAGTGGAGTTCAACGGGAGGGGAAGGTGATTCATCAGAGCCAAGGAGAGAGGGAGGGCCTGAATACCCCTCCACAGGCACACGTGAATGCGCACATACACACACACACACACACACACACACACACACACACACACACACACACACACACACACACACACACAAAGCAAAGCAAAGCAAAGCAAAGAAAGACAACAGAGGGATTCACACTGAGAGCAGAAATAGGGATGACACACAGAACAAAGTGGCGATGGTCCAGGCTGTTAGAGAGCATAAAGTCTGGAGGTAAAGGGCAGCATCAATACATGATGAAGAGGTGGAATAACTGATGGCAGCCAAGGCCTGAGGCAGATAACACCACTGTACCAAGTACCGGTGACATCGCGGTGTGTGGGCAGAGCTGACCTAATCCTGAGGGTCACACATGTAAGCATCTTGCATTAGTATCAAGTGGAAATGCTGTTAAGGAAATTTAGAAGCGGAAAGAAGACTGTGGAAACCCTGCCAAACACTCTAGTATATTAAAATTCCAGAAGTTTTAATGGCTGAATGTGACATGAGCCCGGTGTTGAAGTGTAGAGCAGATAAATGGGTCTCAGCATATTGTGTGCAGGTCTGCATTCCCTATTCTTTGGTTGCTGCTGCTGTCCACTGCAGTCTTCATTGCGCTATGCAGTGACAGCAGTGAGCTTTGGCCTCAGACTCTCTTCTCCTTCTTGGTGCCCAGATTTCTTGGATCTGGCTTTGCAAATGCAGGAGTGCGGAACTTGAGCATGGGGCTGGGTCGAGAAACCCATTAAAGACAACAGCGGTGTGGTTTAGTGGCAGGGATGAGCTGTGTGCTTCTGTAGATGAACAGTTATATCTGTAAATAACAGGAGGTCAGCGGGTCGGGGCCAGATCACCACTCGGTGCACGATCAGCTGGTCATTACATAGTGTAACCAGATTACACGTACGCCATGGGCCCGTGTATGTGGGCGAGTGCACTCATTCCCTGACCACCCCCCTCCCGCACTTCCCCTGGTGAAGGAGAGCTGTCTCTGATCCACCCGGATTGTCTGTCCTCTTGATGCGGCTGAGGGCTTTGTCCGTCACAGGGATGGAGAGGATGGGGGAAATGGGGGTGCAAATGAAAATTACAAGGACAAGCTGCAGTTCAGGTCTCCATTACCTCGGACCTGTGGGGCACTAATGCAAATAAATTCAAATGGATTGGAGGACAAAAGCCCTTAAGGCAACATTTTTAAGTAATATTCAATTGAGCAAATTGCTTCCTGAATTTGAATGACTTCACCGAGAAATGGAATGTGTGATGGTAAGAATGTTCTCGGTAATAGATTTTTTTGGCTTAAGTTTATTACTGTACAATAATCTTTATTTGGAAAAAGCTCTATTGAGACTTTCTCACATTAAGCAAAAAATGCCCCCATTGGTCTCAGACATCGATGTTCGCTGGCTGACCCTTGGGTGAAGCGCACCTCAAAAAACACTAGAGGGCGCTGTTTGATTCCCCGAAACACAGGGTTTAATTACACTTGCATCATATATTTTTGTACATTATTTGGTTATTCCTGCTAGAAATTGTTTTACACTTCTGTAATTAATTGAGTTTTCTCCCAATAACTCTACTGCATACTGACGGGTTAAGCCTTTGCATATACCTCTATGTTAATAGTCAAATAATTTAATAATTTTTTATTTACAAAAGACCAAAGTTATGGAGTCTTGGATGATCCTAAATGCATTTTCAAATAAGCTGTCCTGTGAAATTCCGTATGAATCCTCCACAATGTTTCTAAATGTTAAAACCATCTGTTAGGGAAATGCGCTTAAGGTGTACAGCTTTGTATTTCCACCGAGTCACTTGGTATTTAGTTTTTAGCCAACAGTGCCAACACCAGCTTGTTCATCCATAGGGCTCTGCTGTCATAAGATTTCACAAGAAGATTACAAAAGCAGAAATCTGCTGAATGCATACCAACATTTGTGCATTTTGTTGTTTAACATTTTTTTTGCAGCTTTTCTGGAGTTCTGGACTCAGTTACTGAATATTAAGCATAAAGACATCCTACAAGGTTACGATATGTGTGTCAGTAAAGGTGACAGGGTGATGTTAGGATAGTTAGGGTACCTGCTGTGCCAAAGGGGTACAGTATAATACACAAACACAAGCATGCGCTTGTTATCTGTTTACAGAAAGACACTGATACACACTTGTGTGTCACTTTTAATACTGGAAGAGGAAATGAGGAGACAATAGAAACACAGGATTGCCCAAAACTGTTTGACCTCTGGGTGGTGGTGGGGTCAAAGGTCAAGTCACTTGACCTCTTACTGATACGCACACTCGCAGATAAACACTTTCACAAACATACATTTAGCCTGATATGCATCCACGTAAATTCCGCTTGCTCTCATTCTCTCTCTTTCACACACACAGAATAAATGATCCACGGTGGAAGTGATAAAGTATCTGTTTTTCACAGCTGTACCATCCCCCAGTCCATCCCCCACCGCACCCTCAGCCCATTCTCCTGTCCTCCCACCCTCCTGTGCCTAACCCCTTCCCCAGTTTTAACCCTGTGCAAAAATGGATTCTGTAAGAGGAATAAAAAATAATCTGGGTGTGACTGGATATCATAGAAGCGTAAGATAAAATGCTGACAATTTTTGAAGATTCTGTCATTGATAATGATTAAATTGGGTTCAATCTCCTAATTTTTTCATTTCTTCTCCCATCTGTGAGCTGCGGCTGCCTCGCCCTCTCACTCTCTCCCACTCTCATCCCTCACTGTCATCCTTCTGCTCCCAGCCATCGACCTCCGACCCAAGTCAGGTTCAGCAGTAGGTCACAAGTTTGGGAGGGGCGGCGGCGGCAGTGGTGGTTGTGGTGGGGGGGTGGCGCTTGGGGGCTGCTGGCTTACTTCCTTAGCTGTTCATACAGCTGCCGCTGCCATGGCAACAGCACCAGACTGCAATCCAGACTGCAGATCAGAGGGATCAGGATACGAAGCCCGAGCCAGAAGCAGTCCTATAGCATCTGCACTTTCTGTCGCTCCTCCAGGCCAGTTCTTTACTGCCATTCTGCCTGGCGCTCAGCAGCACTGTGACACACACAGACACACAAACACAGAGCCATCACATTTTCACAGCTCAATGAGCACATTACCCAGCCAGTGATGTCACCAGTAAAGACACTGAGTAAAGAAAGTCAAAGGATGGGAATATGAGAATTTTTTTCCTTCCTTTTCAGTGGGAAAAATCTCTGTTCATACCATACACATAATTTTTTTCATGTAAAAAATGTGAAAAGAGAAAAAATAAAAAAATAAAAAATTCACTTTCTAATCGATTATATTTTAATTACATGAACGAGATGCAAACAAGAATTTGTACCCAATAATTCACACTAACTGCTGTTCTGGTTACTTGTGTGAATTATTTCTGGAACAACCTGTGTTTATGGAATGGCTTATCTCCTGAAATCAGCATATATGCAAATATTAAGTGGTTTCATGCAGATTTCTGAACCATTCTTTGTCGGCAGGCTGGCAGAAACAGAAGGCCAGATGAGAATAAAAGGGGAGAAGAAGGAGAGGGAAATGAGGAATGATGTTAGACGTGTGAGATGTTTTATTCTCTCCATGTGCGCTATCATGTGAAGTACACAATTGGGAGGGTTGCAGGGTCACAGCCAGGTGGAAACACTAGAACAGCTATGTGACTCAGCCATTGCTTATTAGTCAGAAGACAACTGTCCCCTCTCTCTTTCTCTCTTGCTCCCCGCTTGCCTCTCTCTAGCAAATAAGAAGAATAGGATCATCTTACAAAGGCAGAGGCTGTTGTCAAATTAGCTTCGATCGGTAACGCTGATTATTCCTGCTCTCTGAATGAATAACAGTTCACTTCTGCCGCACAGAGCATCGGCCATCGCAGCGCTGCCAGGTTAACACACTCCAGCAGACTTGCCTTTAGCCATCTGAATCCCCGACCATAAGTGTCTATTTCAACGCCACCACTGTCCACACAAAGCATAGGGGACCAAACTCTTGCCAAGGGTCTACCCCAGAGATTTTTCAAAATTGTTCATAAACTTCAATTTTCCTGACACAAAGGGAATCAACAGTGACAATAAGCAGTGTACCTTGCTAAAGACACACACTAACACACACAGCACACACAGATCATGCTGTGCACTAGTGTTATGCACAAACACAAAGCTTTTGTCGCCTGTGCAGCTCTGCAAACCCCAAGGAGCCAAGTATCCTCACGTGCAGCTCCCTGGTGGCAGCCACACAGATCCATAGGGGGAGCTGTGAGCACAAATCACAGCCTAATACACAGCGACTCTGGGGAAACTGACTAGAGGACTTTCTAGCAGTAGCAGCAACAATAACGATATTGACAGTCACAACAATGAAAAGTATAAGACAAAGATTTAATGGAGGTAAAATGGAGTCTTGTCTGGGTGTGCAGATCTGCTTCTCGGACACTTCTGGGGCTAGCTTTTTAAAAATTATTACTAAAACCTTGAACTTCTGTAATTAGCATCCCTGTTATGTAATGATTTTTATATAATGTTTTTGGTACATGTTAAATTTCTTATATTAACGTTTAAAATGTTGTCCCTACCCTTATCCTGCAGATCTGGTTTGGTAACTTGCAGACGTAATGTATTACAACTTTTACATTTAATGAAAATTAATGTATAGTTATTGAAAATGTTACTCTCTATTTTATGAGTCTATTTTATGATTCTACACAGAGAAAGCAAACAGGCTTCTTTTATCTTGTATTGATTTTCTATTATTAAATTTGGTTTTCGTAAATGGATCATTCTCTAATAGGTTCATTTGTGTCATTCTGATACTCAGAGACACAAGGGGAACAAATCTGTCTTTATCGTTTACACAATTACTGAATGTGCCAGACAGTGTCAGATACAGTGTAGTGGTCCATAAGTAGCACCCTGCTCTGATGTTCAGGAGAAACAGAGGGTGAAACACGGAGGTACTGTCAGCAGATGCTATAAATTTGGTCTAGCGCTGTAGGAGTCCCTGTGGGTAGATATGGAGGTAAAGGGCAGTATGTGTGTGTGTGTGTGTGTGTGTGTGTGTGTGTGTGTTTGTGTGTATGGAAGAGAGAAAGAGACAGAGAAAATGTCTCAGTGCAGTCTGTGCATATGTGACTTTGTGTGTATAGGTGTGTCTGTGTGTGAAATAATGTGCTAAAAATCACCATACATTTTCTGTATAAGTTCACGAAACTGTTGACTTTGAGGGGATTTGAAAAAGGTCACATTTTTGTAAAAGAAAAATACCTGTAAGTGCAAAAAGTTGAGGGAGGAGTTAAAATTATTTATTGAATTAAGTAGAAGTCAGTGTGAAATCTCCACAAATCTCTGTACAGAAAGTTAACTGCTGTGTGTATGTGTACTTTTGTGCCATGAATCACTAGTGCGAGAGTGCGTCTGTGAATATGCACTAGTGTGTCACAAACTTCCATGTTCTGCTGTGTCATGTGCAGTATGCCAGCGTGCTAACTTGTCATAATCCCCTATACAGAACTTGAGTGTGAGATAATATCCCACATGCGTGTGCTACTATGTAATGCACAGTCGGTGTATCTATGGAGTGGAAGGACACCCCAGAGGGAGCTGGGCCTTTCAGGTAACCACCTTAAACATGTCTAAATGGAGCACTGAGGAAGCATCAGCAACACAGGTTCCCTGCTCCTCAGTACTCTTGTTGGAAAGGTAATTCTGTGAACTTTGTCTTTAAGCCCCCTCTGTGTATTCTTTTTGTCTGTAGGAATGTTTTGGTCTCAGTTACATGTGTATAGATTGTATAGGAGTCTAGCTTGTTCATCTCAGAATCTCATTAGTTAAGACAGAATAAATGCTGTTTCACTCATGAAGTACCATGCACTATGTAATGGACTGAGAATGAGCCAGGGCTGAGCATGTTTACTGACACACCTCAAACACACATACACACACTTTCTTAACCCAGATCAGAGATCAAAGGTTATTAGATTAGTAAAAGATATGAGTCAATAAAATGGCTTTGAATCATAGTGAGCAGCACATCCATCTCTAGCATGACAGGCAGACCTGTCGATGAGCACACAGAAGGCAGCACAGTGGCATTTAGAGGGCAAGAGGAGGGGCCAGTTCAAGGTTTTGACAGGAGGTGTTGCACATAACAGTACAATTAATGACGTGTAAGGAGGCTAAATTGCAACATTTCTGCACTTTAGCTCCTCCACATGAAGAAGTTCTCTGTTGCTGCATCTTAAAACAGAGGATGCCTACAGTGTTTGCAGTATCGAGTATAAGAATGTATGCTTACTTTTTTCACCCACCGCTGCCACCACTTATAAAGATGGCCTGTGGGTTTGGGCGGGACCTTTGAACGCCGCAGTGTACATTTTATTTGTCATGAATTTATGGGAGCTACATACCTGTCTGTGGCAAGAGGTTAGTTTGGGTGCAGGTGGTGAATAGGTTAAAGAACTGATTTGGGATCAAAAGGTTGCAGACTCAAACCTCTTGTGGGAAATAACTGTTGACCCTTTGAGCAGTAAAGTATTTAGATGTGAAATCAGTTAAGACACAGATAAATGTTGTATATCAAAAAGCAGAACAAATATTTGAAGGAAAGGTACAGTGGCAGTGCTGAATATCAAGTTATTTCCTCCATAATCTCTAAAATGTCTCTAATTTCTATGGCTAGAACTTTGTTCCTGGCATCTACCCTCCTGAAATGAAAAAAGCACTACATTTTTACATTTTTTATTGATTGACTTAGAATCTATGGGGAAGTGGAACTTCACTTTGAAAGAATGTAGAGCAAAAAATTATGTCCCATGTTGTCCAATGCCCTCTGATGTCCTGGTGTGCAGGGCAGCAGAACCGCTGCTGTAGGAAGTCTACAGTTAAGAATGCTAACAATCCCATGTGACACAACTGTTTCCAATTAGAGAAGGATAAGGAAGTGACATAAAACATTGGCTGACTTTAACTAAACAGAAAAACTGAAGCACTAGTGAGATGTGTTCAGGCTGAGGTCCCTTAGCGATGCTGTTGGTGTGATATGTGCGTTTATGGAGCTCTGTAATGGGCAGCAGGGTGATACTGATGATCAACAGCAGAACCTGTGCTCCCTGCTGCCCTGATGCCGGCTGGGTCAAATCTGTTTCATTACCTCCTCCATTTCTGCTCCCTGGGGTGCTCCCTTGCACCAGTGGCCAAGCGATCATCTTGGACTAGGTAGGCCTCCATCGATTTCCTCTCAATTCCCAGCTCCCCCAATTACCTCCACTCTGGCCCACTCTCCCCGTCACTGCTGAGGTGTGAGACAGGACCCTGTGAGTGTTTAGTTTACATTGCTAATTGTTTTTCTTGTTTCCTTTCATTAGTGGAGCCCACTAAGTGGCTGTCCAGCACCTGGCCAGTGCTAAAGCGGAGCAACACGTCAACACATATAGGACCTGTACTCATACGCTGACTTTCATACTCTAAAGAACACTTTTTCAGTAGCCATTGAGCCTCTGTGGAGCTCTATTAAGTCGACATTATATGTTTTTGCATGATATGGTCTCTGTCTCAGATAACAGAGAGGACTTTCAGTTTAGTAGTCATCCCCTCCCTGTTAGAGACATGTGTGTGTTTGCGTGTGCATTTTTATTCCTGTGTGTCTGGGAGACGTGTCAGTAACCCAGCCCTGCCCCCACCATCCAGCAGCACCGGAGACTGAGTACAGCCCCGGCTCCTTAATGACTCTCATCCCTCTCTGTGCCGCATTATTAATTAGCTCAATGAGCCTTACCGAGGGGACCCGGGCAGCGGATTAAAGCTCTGGCAGACACACCTCTGGATGCCTGGCTGGGTCTTGTGGAGCAGTTTGCACCTTCCAGCCACAACCCTGGGTGTGGCCTGCGAAGATCGCGAGGAAGAGCACTAGCGGCACCCGTATGTCAGCCCACGTAGACCCACATGGTCCGACTCGTTGCTTCTGTCCTTTTTCGGGTGGATGACAGTACAGACCAAGGCAGGCAGAAGAGCTGCTCGCATTCAGACAGCTGTGTTTCGAAGGCCCAGTGATTTTGCTATTTAAACTGCCATCAGTATTGTTGTCACAACAACAACAAAAGAGAGAGGCAGGGGAACATCTCCTCCAGATGCCTTCCAACTGCACTCAGCTAATGAACATTAATGCCACTGTCAGCGGGATGGAGCAGCACAGGGCCAGGCTGTGCCTGTGCATGAGGACAACAGGGGAGGATTAGCACACAAAAAAGGGAGCACCGTTATCAAACAAGAGAAAAGATCTTTTATAAGTAGACAGGTGTTGTCCTTATCATTTTTCAGATGAGTTTAAGTTAGAGCTGTCAATACCGGGTGTGTAGGACCAGCAGTGTCAGTGTGGGTCAGATGGGGTGTGTTACAGGTGCACTCGTTTTCCTACAGAATATCTGACAGGTAGAAAACAGTTCAGTCTCTTAAACATTCTGCCTTTTTCTTTCATGCACAGATATGGATGATTACAACTGGCAGGAATGTTTGCAAGTGTGTGTGTGTGTGTGTGTGTGTGTGTGTGTGTGTGTGTCAATATACTTAAAATAACCTAAATATATGTGTTTAAACACACAGACTTGCATGCATAAATGCTGCTTGTATCTAATGTGTGTTTTTACACCTTAGCATTTGAGAGTTTATGAGTGTCAGTGCAGATATGTACACATGTATCCATGTAGGTGTTTATGCGTGCAGCTAAGCACGAGGGTCCGTGTCGGTTCAGTATGTCCACAGTGACATCTATGCATGGTGTGATTATTGACTGGCTGACCTCCCAGTGACCCTGGTACTGTGCGAGTAAAGGGCAAGGAGTTAGTGTGTGCTGCGCCACTTGTCAGGAGCTGTCAATATGGTGACGAATAGGGGTGGCTGTTATTAAAGCAGAATTAGAGCAGGGAGGGGGACGTGGGATAAATGATGGCACACATGGCTCTGCAACGGAGGCCGAGGAGCCGGATGGTGCACCATCAGTGTCATCAGTCTTTATTATCCTCCAGGGAGTGCAGGGGAACGGGCAGCCGAGCAGACCCCAGGATGCTGCTAGCGTCCCTCTGCTGTCCGCTGCCTCTGACCGTCCAGTGCCTTGCCTGCTGGGGCCCCTCGCTCAGCTCGGCCCGCTCTCTGGCCTCCCTCCATTTTCTCGTTTGCTTTGAGAGGGGAAGGCCCTGGCACATCCATCATTGTGAAGTCTCAGAGCGCAGTGGAGCACGTGGGGCATAGACCAAAGACAGCCTACCAACAGTAATAGGTGGGGGGAGGGGGACACAGTGGGCACTGCACAGGGAATTGGCCACAGTGTGTGGTTCATGGGCAAGGGACATGGTGGGTGCTGCCTGAAAAGAGAACTCGGGGAGTGTAGTGTGTGTCCTGAGGTGTAGGGACCATGCAAACCATTACCCACAACTCCAACAGTGGGTGTAATACAGCAATACTGACATGACCTGTGATTTTCCTCAGCAACACACTCTGTTAATCTCTCATCCTTTATTAGTGGCTTATTTACTGACGTTCCATTTGGTGTCAGTGCTCATTTTGATGTGATTCTGTCTGCCTTGCACGACAAGAGCCATTTGCCGCATTCTTAGCTCCTTGGTCTGACTCACCTTTTGCCTGTGCTTTCACCTTCTCGGAGCATCCAGCTCCATCAGGTACATGCTGCTTCTGCTGGTGAGCTTATTAATAATGCAGCAGAGCAATTGTCTTCTGTAATGACACATTTTGCGGAGGAAAACTCTGTGGGGTTCGTGAACTGAGAGATTTCACCACTCTATTCCTTTCACCTGCTGGCTTGGGCCAGCTTCTTATTTTCATATCTGGTACTTTGCTGGTGGAAGGAGGGAGGCATTCTCGCCACCACCAGAACAACACAGCCATTCATCACCTCCTGTCACCCACCAGGTTCATACTGCACCATTACGATCCATCGGGTAGCTCTTAAATTGGATTACTGGTACAAATTTTGGACCTTTACTACTAAGATGGATACTCAGTTGAAAAAAAGATTCATTTATCATTATTAATTTTGTTGTTATGCTTATATTCCTTCATATAATATGAACAACCAATCAGGTAGGGCGTCCTGAGATGGTTAGGGTGTAAATGGGATGCGTCTTAAATAGGAACTAAATTTGGAACCTTGTAACTAGGAGTCAACACTATGACCTTCACGCAGTCCTGTGTTTGAGCGTTTGCATGAAAAAAAAAACTTTGGCATGTTTTTTGACACTGCATTTTAAAGTTTGTCCAATGTTCTTTCTGAGGCTTAGCTGTGTCACAGAGGTTTGCAAGAGCCTAATTCATGCAAAGAATTTGAACCCATGGGTTAACCAATTAGGCCAAATGAAAGGCGCTCTGAGATGATCTATCATGTGCACTGAGTCAACCACGTGTTTTCAGCCCACTATTGTGTGTGCTATCTCCCCAGAACACCTGCAGCCACAGCGCTTCGCTACTCACTTGGGCTCCTCACATCGGCCCCAGTCTTTGGCCTCTCCCCTCACATCAGCACAGATATGCTGTCTATATATCAACGTGTATGTATTTATATAAAAAACCTGGCTGTGGGGTTTATTGACTAAACATTAGGCGAACATTATCAGGTGACGGGGAAGTTATTTATGAGTTGGCCGTAAAAGCGGCAGGCCTGAGTTATGTGGGAGCAAAGCGCAGGATGATACCTACACATAAACCTGTGTCTGCTTGCATCTCCCTGTGCCAGTGCAGCAGCTGGCTGTGGATTTGTGCTGATATTCTGAACAACTTGATTTTGGTCTGCAATAAACACTATAAATGTTTCGAGTAGCATTCAGTGCTTTTGAACAGCACATTATTCTAGAGAATTTGAAAAGTATTAGCATTATCATCACTATTCAGTTGTGTGGTTGCATGTGTTGTTACATTCTAAATATATTACCATTTATCTTAAACATGCCACATGTCATAAGAATATGGATCTATTTTCAAGACAAATAAGAGGGATGACATGAAATGAACAAGCTATTACAAAGACGAATAGAAAACAAATATGCCATAAGCAGTGTTCAATGAAGTTGGCATCCCTGATACCCTGAGTATCTTATATTTGCACTTTCGCCCTTCAAATATCAGAACCGCGGCATTTATCAGGTCACTTTATGCTTCTAGCTGTAAAAACCAATTAACCTGGTCCACAGAAAACAATTCAACCAATTAAGTTTTTTACTATTTTTAATTTTCAACTACTGATTCTGTGATACACTCCAGACTGCCATAACCTTGACAAGGACATGTAAAAGTGAGTGAGAGAGATTCAGGGAATTAATACTAAAGCCAAATTTCGTCTTCGAAGAATTAGTCTGCTGTTGTTAATTAATTGTTTAGGTGTTGGTTTTATCCAAAGCTGTTTATATTTTTATCCTTTGAATACAGCTGAATATTTTTAGACCTATTCAGATTAAACGCCATATCTACGATACAGCAGCAGAGTCCCCAGGACTTTAATACACAACCTTCAGAATACAAACATATTCCGTCCTTGATACTAATAGTGCCACTCCTGAGGGATGAACGAGTCTAACTCTTTTGGAAAAAGTAACTCAAAAGGAAATATAGCTCTGAAAGCTAGGACATCCAGGAGAATAGGCAACAGAGAGCCCTGCCCTGATTTTGCTGGAATGTTGCCACATGCTTGACTGGTCATGTGTCCAAGAAGGGCAGGCAGTCTGAAAATAAGCTGGTTTGTAAAGACAACATCTAGTCAAGGACTTTCTCATCCAGACTGATAGAAAACAAACAGATAACTGCCTATACAACTCATTTGAATACATATTATGTCCTAGCTAACTGTTGGGTAGGAAATCACTGTGCTACTATCCGCCGTTCTGTAATGTACAGTATGTAGTATGGATAATCTCTTCTATGTCTTCCACTTATGTTTGAATTAATATAATAGTCAATATTTTAATTAATTTTTAAGGGGACTGACAAAGTCAGGTTTGTATATGAAGATGCTTGCAAATATTCACCCCTTTGTACAGCTGTAATTTTTAGTGGACCGACTCAGGGTATCTTACAAAAAAGAACAAATGTACTATAGGAGGTGAGAATTTAAACCTGGGGTCTTCCAATTTGAAGAGAAAAGCATTAACAATTACTCCAAAAAAGTAACTTTGATGCAGTTAATTCAAAAACATAAATCTTATGTGGCCTGCAAAGGCTACATTTTCTGGTAAGAAAGTTACAGGAAGAAATTTTAGATGGGCTAAACTGTACTCACAAAAGTAAGTAAATGCGTATTTACGTTAACACTGTTAACTGCAAAAATTAAACTCCTTTCAAACAAATGTTTAATTAAACACCCTGTTTGATTCACTTAATATAGTCCTAGAGAACATGCAAACACTCTGCATTAGACTAAAGTAAAGTAAGTATTTGAGAGGAATATGGTTTAAATGAAAAAAAACTTTATTCTTAGTTTAGATCCTGCACCTTTTATAGTGTCAAATAGACATATAGAACCTGCTTTGAGTCAAGGTTAGTAAAGCTTCCCTGTGTTTTTCTGTAAGTTTTCAGGTAAAAAATACACTTTGGTACAATAATAGTTCATACTGTTTGAAATGTCACCAAAAAAGATGACACGTTAAAATAGCACAGCACACCAGTTACTAATGACGACTGAGACTTTTAAAACTTGCCTTCTGCAACCAGGGGAGAGTCACGGGATAACAACCCTGCACACCGAGTCCCGGCAGCCTTCAGTTCAAGCGCACACCTATTCATGCTCCACCCCCATCTCATCTTTCTCAGCACTCAAGCAGGTCAACAAACAAAAAGCAATTATGTTGGGCAGCTGCCGCCAGGGAGTGGGTAATTACAGCAGTGCGGACAGCTTCATTCTAAACAGGTACTAAAAGCATCATTAATCTTCTTCACATTGACGTTGCCTCATAGGTCATGTGACTGCTATAGCCTTGGTTCTGGAAATGAGCTGGGGAGGGGGCATATCTTGAGGTGATTGGCAAACCGTACATATCCTTGCAGAGGGCAGCCAGTCAGCTGGGAATGACCTGCCGATGACCTTGCATCGCTTGACCTGCGAATGCCTGAAGGTCACTTCTTGATCAGGAGGAGATCATGAGAAAATGAGGGCTGTGATATGCAATGGGGGAAATGAGGCACACAGAGGAGAATAAAGAGGTCAAAATAAGCAGACAAAAGTTTTGGTGATTAACTATCTAAAATTACCATTATTATTGTGTTAAAAATATTATGTTGTAAAGTCTTTTTCAGGAGCATACACAAAATGTGTCATGTGAAATAATTTTTCGGGTACACTCTAAATGTTGTATTGCTTTCTGGGACTGTGTTACAAGCAGAAAAAAGCTGTTTCACAATAAAGATGTTTGTGGTGGTTGGATTCACCGTGACACCGATAAAGAACAACATGCAGGAAAAACATAAGGCAACACACATACGACAGTTTTTTCTAATAAAATGCTTCTGAGCATAATTGTTCAAAAGATATGGAAAATACATTTCTTGGATTGATTATATTTTTGTAGCTTTGGAAGGCCTTTGAAAGCCTCTACTCCAATGTGTGTTTCAGTGATGCAATGGAGAGGTGGGGAGGCTGTGGGCACTCTGTGGATGAGAGATGGGGATCAATGTGTTAGCAGTAGCAGTTGTCCTGACATGATTAGGGGCTAAAGTTCATGCACTGGGTCTCTATTCATTTCCGTGTGATGACTGAGAGACGCAACACAAAGCCTTATGTGAAAGAAACCTCCTCAACCCATGCTCCTCACTCCCGCCCTCCTCTCCCCTCTCCATCCGTCTGGGAGACCGTCACTATGGCAACCCCACCCAGGGCAAAAGCTAAGGGGGCTGATGTTGTGTAGTATTGCAAGGCTCTTCTTTATAATTTTGTCTGAGGAAATCGGGTCAAAATTAGTACACATTCTAAACACATTTGTACATGTTTGTGTGTGACCACAGGAACCAGAATAAGCTGTGCTCCAAGGTGAAACACAAGGATATCTATGTGTAAATTTACATAAGCATGATATTTCTGCGATATCTCGAGACTAGTGCTGGCCAGATGAAAAAATATTTCATTCATATGGTATTTAATACACTTACTACACTATTTTTTGTGGGTGATACATGCTATAGCTATATTTCACAGAATAAATATAGAATAAAAACCTGGATAGAATTTTTATATCACTGCATTGTTTTTTACTATCTATTGGTGACTCATTCAAGGGCAAAATGACCCCTGAGAGCTAATACAATAGGAGGAAAAACATCGCAGAAGCTCAGAGAGGAAGGCCACATTTTCTTATCTTACCGTTATGGAATTTTCTGTTGCTGGATTTTTTTTTTTCAAAAGCAATGGAAATCTTTCATTCCTTCACAGAAGACAAAAATACATGCTTCAGTAAACAAAAATGTCAGGGTATATTCTTGACCCTATGGCCATGGTCATAATAAATGGAAGGAGTGCTGTAACCTTGACACAGTTTCACCTCTATTGGCATCTCCATCCCAGGCGGACTCCCAGACCTCCCCTCCCCCTTCTCTTTAAGAGCAGCTCTCCCTCTGCAGCTAGAAGTGCTGAGTGCAGCTGTTTGTTTCACACACAGAAAATCGCTGAGGCTGTAAGCTGTCCCCAAACATCTGCTCTTAGTGAAGGAAACAGAGAAACAAGGGCTTTGTGTTTTTGGATGTACATATATGTGTCTGAGTGCATGTGTGTGTATCTGTACATATGGGTGTTTATGCCTGCATGTATGACTGATAATCTGATAATCAACTGTGAAGTGTGTTAGAAATGATCTGTTGACCAGGGTGACTCAAAAATCTGAAATTCCAAGACGAGAGGACATTTGACTATGTGCCACAGAATAAAAAAACACTTTTCCTCGTGTGCCACAGGAAAGACTTTCAGAACATATTTATTTCCAGTGTAAAGCTGCTGAAATAGAAAAAAATATAGAAATTAATACAGCTCCCACAAACTTTAACTACTGATACCTTAGAATGGAACACATTGGGATCCAAATTTTTGTTAGCAGAAAAGGGCCCTGAAACTAGCAGACTTCCAGTTTAAACCCTCAAAGATCTCACGTTCTTTACAGCAAACAGATGAACAATGAGATAAGGTGTCTTAGACTGCAAAAACTTTGAAATGTAGACAACCAGGCCAAAGATGTTATTTATTCTGAAATAATTCTGCACCTTTAACTTGCACTCAGCTTCAAGATTTTTGTTATTTATTTGCTATTAAAACTTGCATAATTCTTGCAAACATCCACGTGAAATAGCTTACCACGTCTATGATCAAATTAGTTACAATACAGTATGATTAACCTGAGGGATTAAAAAAAAACAACCAACATGTGTAATAACACTGCTTACACTACAAGATAAAACTTCACAACAAGTTGAGCTTTAACTGTTTACTGGAACTACGTCTTTCTGCTAACTGAGTGTTTCACTGGTTCTGGAATGAGGTACAGGTTAATTTTTAATGATTATATAATAATAAATGACTATATACAATGTAAGATGATGAAAAATCAAGGTTAATTCTACAAAACATCATGAAAGTAACTTAGAACGATTCATTTATAAGCAAAACATTAGGTAATTATTAAACAATAATATGATATGTATACATTTGTCTTATGCAGTGCAAAAGTTCAGTGTTGCACGAACAACCATAAATATGTAACCAGTCAGCAGTCAATAGTATTACAGTACTTCATACACAAAAAACCTAAAATTAAAAATAGTATTAAACCTATTTTAAAAACATGACAATAGCACACTCTGATGCATTCAAACATATAACTAAAAATTCTGCCTTATGTGGTGAGCGGTCAGTGAATGACAAAAGTGATTTGATTAAATGCAAACAGTTTGAAATCAAAAATAAACTGATGATGTAGAAATATCTCTGAAAATGTCTACATCTTTATGGCAAATATAAAATTTGACAAGTTGCAAACAAACCATTCTTGAAGTCAAATGGGTTCAAGGGTTTCAGGCTCTTTTCCCAAGAGACTGTGCATTACCCAAACAGAGCAAGTGTTTCACTCAAATTACAAATTCAAAATATTATTGCAAACACACATTTTGACGCACCCATCTTAGAAGTATTTTAAACCAGAGGTATCCTGTTCCAGCCCCGCAGACCCAAAAGCGCCTTCATTAATAAATAAATAATGACAATAAATAAATGAATGAATAACCGAATATATATGTGTATATGGAAACTATAGTCAAAGCTTGAACTCCCCCTTTACTTCAGTTTGATGTACCGGAAATAATCGTGACGGTTTGCAGTGCAAAGGAATTCAAGCTGAGCGCTCGGACAGGAGGTTGTGGGTTCGAGTCCCATTCCTCTTGATTTTTTTTTTTTTTTAATTTTTATTTTTTTTATTTATTCATTTCAACAAGTACCGCTAAGGGATGCAAAAACTGGCAAAACGTTGCCCGTCTTAAAAGATCAAAACATATTAACAGGCAAATATAGCATCTAAATCATTTGAAATAATGCCTCGAAAGAAACAGTGCGGTTCTAATATGGTCGCTCAGCTGCAGAATCAGTTTCGGTTTTTTCCTTTCAAGTTCTGTACAGTTTGTGGTGTCAGAAACACTGGAAAATCGCTCCGGGACCCTAAACAGAGTTTGTAAAACAATGCAATAAGTGCAAAACATTCTGAAATTAATGTTAGACATGTAGATTTTTCTAAGAAAAGCAACGAACAACTAAATGTCCTTTGAAACAGACTTATAAGTAGAGAAGTGTGAACTGCAGAACGGGATGAGCCGCTCACGCGCCAGGAGGACCAGACTGTGGCCGCTCGGGGTTCCAGGATCAGGACCGTCGCGACTTGAGGGCAAGTTTAACTGGATCAACATGCTAACAACAACGAAGATGTTTCTGTGGGCAATGAAATGAATATGTATGTGTTCCAAGATCTTTTCAGCGCTTTCTTCCTGTCATTTCCCTTTTCTTGTTCAATTATTGTTCAGTTCAGTCTTGTTCAGTTATTTAAATAAAATTAAATAACTGATTTCAGATTAACGGTGAAATTGCCGCTCGGTGTCTTCAGAAATGGGTCGCTATTTGCCTTTTCTGGTTCTGCTAAAAGTTTTTGACCCCACAAATACGAGGGTTGACCAAAATGCTAAGAATTTTACTTTCTTCTCAGAACTGAAGAAAACTCCCCGTAAATCAGGATTTAGCCATAAACACACTTAGAATTAAGTAATAAATTAAACTGAAACACCAGTGCAGTATTTAATACATCGTTGTTACATATCAACGTTAGACAGCTAAATAATAAAGAACACACTGGGTGCCAAAAAACTTTTTAAACTGCGAATGCCTTTTTAAAAATGCTCAGAAATATGAACTTTTATCATACTGTTTTGACTTCTAGATTGTGGCGCACGTTACATGTTCAAGTATTTAATAATCGGTACTTCAAAATTGAAATACCTGTAAAACTTAATGCGCATGAAAACATATGAGAGAAGATTATATATATACATTGCATAAAAGCACTTGAATTTTTTCATTATTTATTAATTTATTTGATATTCATATTTGATGTGAATACGTACTGCACTGCACGACAAGGGAAAATGTAGATTTAAGGAAAAATAGTTTTACCTGATAATCTCTGGAACGGATAATAATAATTGTCACTAAACTCAAAACGATGTCAGTGTGGCATCTGGAGGAGGTGCGCCAGCAGGTTGGCCCTTCGACCCTACAAACCAAGTCTTAATCCTCGTTAATAAACAAGGAAAAGTCTCCACAAACATCTATCCTAACTTTTAAGAATGGCACATAAAAGTGCGCAAAACAGGCAAAAAGGTTTTTCTGCGTTGTTGTAGTGGCTCGTGGATATTAAAAAACTGAATGTAAAACCGCACCGAGTTCTTCTTTCATCCTCCCACAGTCAGTTGTGTCCCGAGGCGCATCAGAGGTCAGAAGGTTAAAGGTGAACCAAAGGAGTAATAGCATATATTAGCAGACTTTGGACATGTGCATGAAGCACATACATAAAACAAATGGAAATTACTTTTCATACTTAATGGAATTAACTATAAATTATTAAAATGAATTTGACACTGTTCTGACCCCGGTAGAATGTACTCATATGTAGTACAATGAAAAGGTGTGTAATATAGTCGGCAAACTGTAAGAATAACAATCATAATTAAAAAAAAGAAAAAAAATCCAAAGTAAACTAGCAAACAAAAACAATTTAAGCAAAGGTAAAACACAATTATAAACAATTATATATTTAATGTTCTTTTGTACGATACAAACTTTGGCATTAATGTCTTTTCAGTAAAATGTGTACATTTACTAAGATGTTAAAACAACATTTTGGGTATGTCACAAATTATATTCCCAGGATAAAAGTAAAAAAAATGCCACCCCCATTTTATTTCTCTCCACATTTCATGGAATTTAAACCAGATATTAGAAGAAAACATCCCCAAGAAATAAATTTTAGTAGTACAGAGGCTCTTGCAGGAGAATTTACAGGTTGATTTAGTGAAGAACATGGCAGTTCGCTCAGCGGTTTATTGTTTAACACTCCGGGAGCTTAAAGCGAAGAATCGAGTGGTAAATTAACACTGCAGCTCACTGTTATGCAACAGCATTTGAAAGTGTTTCTTTTTTATTTTTTAAAATAAAATACGTTTCATTTCATCACTATGTAAAACAATCTAATATTAACACAAAATAGCCTTTTATAAATGCAAAGATGTTATCAATAACTGTAAATGTCAGTCAATCACTGACACTGATTTCACAGCACTGTCATTTGTAATCCCAACAGAAGGGAAACAGAAAATGTCAGATTAGGCTAAAGTCGACCCGAAATAAAAGAATCACTTTAGGATTCGTGGTAAGATTCGCTGTTACGGAATGAAACGTAGGTTGCCAGCAAAACCTTTAAAACTGCTAAAAGAAAGGTAGTAATACAGTAGTAGTGACGTTAGTTTCCACTAAAAATTCACAAGGGTGTTAAAGGGGTTTAGACAATTAAGATTCGAAAACATCTGTAGTGAAGAGCACATTTTTCCTTACTAATACAGCTATCATCTCTCTTTTATGAATGTATAAATGATATATAATATAGTTTTTTACTCTGACCGACAATAATGAACTGAAGAGAAAGTGCCATTTTAAGATTTGCGTCGGGTTCATTGTTACCAGATAGTACCCATTTGCTGCTACATTTCTTACAAAAAAGGGATAAAACTGAGAAATAACGGAAATGTTTGAGTCGGGAAAGACAGCGAAGCGACAGGGTCTCATTTTGTAGGATCAGTTTGTTTTACAATGTGACCAGACACAAACAGCCCGATGAATAACAGATAAATCAGCGTGAAACATTTATGCTGTTTTACTTTTGCATCGTAGATCTTCACGTAGTTCACAGCGTTACTTTGATGTTAGCGACATAAACGTTTTTCGTTCCAGGAAGTTGACTTAACTGTATTATCTAGAAAAGTCTTTTACACCCTATACGCGGCTTTAAAAAAGCGCTTATTAAGATGACAGCTCGTTAATATAACGTAACAATAAACGAAACGTTATTCCACAGTCAGGTTTATTTAAGTATATCCTTAAATACACCGTTTCCTTGACCTACATACTTGTCTAGAAGAAAAGTATCATCGGGACGTCTGACAAGCCAAGCTGGAAACTTTGAAGTCTCCACAGAGCAGCTGAAAATATTAAATAATGGAAACACAAACAAGAATGAAGTTTTCAATTCCACATCCGAATGTGTAAGTTCAGCTAAAATAACACTGTCATATATTGTTTATGCAGCCATCTCTATTTTATCTATTAACCTCCATTACTTTGTTTTTCGCAGTACAGTATATTGTAGCGGCATTTATCTGGTCACCGCTGTCTAAACACACCTGTTACACCTCGATGACCAGTTTTTGCGGCATCTCGCTGCTCGATACCTGTGCAGAATGTGAAACTGACAGCTGCTGGCGTGGTTTGGGTGCAGAACTGGACACACAACTGTTGCCCATTCTGTCCTGAAAGGAGGGGAATGTGCGAATGAAACTCTTCTCAGCGCCACCGCGTCACAGTTCGTTCCTCATGGGCAGCTGCCAATCTCCAGATGTTCAAAAGAAGAAAAAGGCTGATGTTTACGTTGCTCAAGGTAAAACCATGGCAGCATCATGACACTGCCCTTCTTTCAGCCTCCTGAAACCACCTGGCACCTCATTGTGGTAAATGTAAATACAGCTTGCCACGTTTCAAAGAAAATTTTTGTAACGGCGCAATACAACATTTAAAACTACACTGACAAAGAGAAGCGTACAGGTGACATAGATATTATAATACTTACAGGCGCTATTTATTTCTACAAAATAGTCATACCATAAGATCTTATTTATTTGCAAGAGGAAATCTTTGTGATCAGTTCTAATTCCATTTTCGCACTTGCAGGGCTAATTCATATTTTAAGCTTTTGAAACTGACTTATTCCATGCAAAAAAGTATTTCCTCAATTTCAGTCAGTTAATTAAAAGTTATTCTGGCCATATTTGCAGGCCATACACTGGGTTGGAGGAGAATCAATTCTTTTTAATGTTGTCACACCTATTGTAACACATCAGAAAAGATACCCAATTCCCAGAGGTTACTTTGTAAAAACAAACAGGTGTTCAGCAGCCATAGAAAAAGTTGGGCTTAACTGATCTTTTGTTAAGGATTAGCACTGGACAAGTGCTTCTTCAACAGTACATTTCTTCTGCCTACATGGCTTGTTGTTTATTTAGGCAACTGGAACATCTTCAGCATTATGCAGTGTTATTCTGAAACCTGATATTTCTTGTATCATTTCATAACAAAATAAGTTGGTGAGCTCTCATGTGCTTCATACTGATGTTTGCTGTTTTGGGGACAGTAATCTTCTTTATAGCAGACAGAAACAGAAATACTTAAAACCACAGTTCAGAAATTACATTATAAAGCTTTTTATAAGTGAATAATTAGCTTGCTAATTGTGTTATGCTGCTGAACTATAAATTTGCTTTATTTTATTGAATGTGGCTGAATCAGTACTTTGAAAACTGAATACAGATTATCTTGTTTGAGACCACAGAACATGATTTCCTCTACATTTAGGTAGGTGATTATTTTTTCTTTGTAAATTCAAGCAAATGTTCACAAGAGTTTTTGAAAGAATATTTACATAAATTGTATATACAGTCCATGCATTATTTCATACTCTAATTTGTTAAATATATCCATGAAATAATAATGTACATTTGTTGAATATATTTCCATGATTTGTATATTTTCCAGCAACAGAATTTTCCACATTAACCATCATACAAACTGGAAACATACTGTTGTTCTCAAATCGATGATATTTGGTTGCCAATCATGCACAAACACGTGCAAAATGTGAAAAATTAAAATGATTTTCATATCGCTATCTAAAAGATTAATTAGTAGCAGGTTCTCTCGTATATCCATTTTTGTTGTATGATTAACTGGAACTATAGCCATCCGTTATGATTAACCACTTATTCCTGGTGAGGGTCGGGGGTCCAGAGCCTATCCCGGAATCACTGGGCGCCAGCCGACGGATGTAGCGACCCTCTGGATGCGCACAGTCACACACGCACACATTATAGATAATTTACAGAGAGCAGTTAATCTGTCTTTGGACTATGGTAGGAAACCGGAGCACCCAGAGGAAACCCACACTGACAGGCGGAGAACATGCAAAGTCCGCACAGACCGAGCCGGATTCAAACCCAGGACCGAACAGCCAGGCGCTGTCAGGCAGTAGCGTTATTCGCGGCAGCAATATATATTTCACCGGGTCGCCTGTGAACTATAACGTACTGAAGAAAAGGTACATTTATTTTCGTATTAAAAAAGAAGTCTCGATCCCATGCTTTGATTCAAGAGATAATAGTTTTAAATAGTTCCGAGTCCAACTCACAGACGAATCTCTGCCAGCTGCGAGTCACTACTTGCCTGAAGACCTAGTACTGAGTTCGCCACACCTAATGAATTATTAAATAAAAGACACATCAAGGATTACGGAAGTAGAATTTATTCGAAATTTGTTTTTTAACTGAATTGTCTGGCATGTCTAGCATTGCATTACTCAATACTTAGTGTTTTCCTTATGATTAAAAAAGCAATAATACTGCCCACTGTATTCAAAACAAAATTCACTTACATAGTAGACGGTACTCAGATGGCAGCAGTCAAAAAATACTCATATATAATTACATTTTCAACGCTCAGCGTCAGTTTTGTTGTTTTTCCGGACGGATTCTGTCTATCTGCTATCTATTCTCAGCAGCAGGTGCAAATCTGGTGACACTTATTTTCGCGCGACACTTAACCATTTAATTTCATATCGGAGTTCAGTTTTTTAAATGACATACATGTTTTGAACACATCACATCGCAGTGTTTGAGTCACATGTGATCGTGTCTGAGAACAAATCTGTCTTCTTTCAGGATGATTTGAGTCACAAAAAAATGTTACCTCATTCAGACTGGATTTGTTAAAGTTCTACAGAAGTATTTTATTTTTGTGGAGAAATATATGATAATCCATAATGTTGTACATTCAAGTTTATTTTGAATACACAAATTACTAGCTTATTTACTGTAGGAGTTTCTCGTTTCCTTTAGTAAATAACCATATGCTTTTTAGTACAGATATTACAATAATTATTCAGGATACTGAACTTTTTTATAGAAACAAAAAAGGACAAAGTGTAAAGTTTTGTACAAAGTTTTTTTTTTAAACTGCAGTTCCTAGTGGTAACTGTACTTCAAACTGGTAATAAGTAGAAATTAACTTTTAAATGACTACAATACAGCCGCAATATTTTATAAATATTCCAAGGTTTTCCAAAGTAACTAAGCTGACAACTATAATACTTTGTAATGTACCATAAAACCGCAAAGGTTCAAAATAACTAACAGCATTTAGCATTTAACAAAATTCATAAAATTTATAACTCTGTCTGGTAAATGCAAAATTATACTTAAATATTTATACTAAAACTAACTACAGCAGTACGAGTTAATATTCAAAAACACAGCAAAGCTATAAAACGGACTATATAAATATACAAGTATTATAATTAGAAAATTATGGATAGTTCACACTGCTCGCTTAAAAACCCTTTATTAATGATTATTACAAGGTATTTGAACACTTTCCAAAGACCATTTTAAAAATGAAGTGGCATGTTGTTCTAAATGCTAAAGGAAAGTTTGGTCAGTTTATTTAGATTAATATTTGTGCTCATCAAAACTTGCATCTTGCAGAAACATCCCAGAATGGCACATTAGCCCCACATCTCCTAATGTAACTGCTAATGACCCTTGAGGAAGAGCTCCTGCTACAAGGGGAGAGCTGTGCTGTCTCGGGGACAGAGTTTGCTTTCCATGGCTCATTAAAAGACCCAAACAACACACTTCTGTGTAAACAACAGCAGAAATTGTGCACATTGACATAACTTCTGCTCTCAGAAGTGTTTAAATCGTACAGCTATTTTTCGACCACCATCTGTCTTTCTGCAACACACCACCTTCGCAGCAGATCTTAGACGTCGCGCAGACTACCTGTGTCCAGGATGTTGTGTTCGTGTCTTTTTTAAACGCAAAGCGCATTTGTCGACGTATTTCTGATGATTGTGCGCTCAGTAAAGAGAAATTAATATAGGGAAAAAACTAAGGTAGTTTTCTGCCCCCCATGTTTGTTCGTCTGTGTTATCATACGAGCTACATTTCTTTCTCTCTTACAAATCTGTACAAGTGTAAAATGACAACAAAGTGGACCTTGAATCTTCCTTGAACTTTCAAGGTATGTGTGAAAAGTTGGAGGGGAAGCTAATGGTTTACAGTGACGCAACATTTTTACATCAGTCACATGATTTCTGCAAGAGCAGTACGTGTCCTTATCATTTTTGTACTGCTAATGTAAAAAAATCGTTGCACTTTATTCACTGCACTTATTCACCCACTTATTCATTTGACCATAATTTATCTTAGTAATTTTTTCTAATAGTCAACGGTCAGGTGGCCGGTATAAAGGCAGGTGACTAAGGCTCTATGTTGTGTTACACATTTGATTAATTGACACGTTACAGTTGCCCGTACTCACCTGTTCAGGTTTGATTCCTCCCACTCCTGTCCATTCAATCGGTGTGCTGCTGCAAATGATAGATTGCTTTTTGGAATAATCTTTTTGAGACTGATAGCTTGTGACGGAAGGACAATCCTTGGCCAATCTTCAGGACACACAACTGCGAGAGTTAAGTGCCCTGTCTCACAAATGCATTCAACTCACTGGGTTATTTCAGGTTGAGGGGTCCGTCCTTCCACTGACCCAATGCAGGGGTGAAGGCCAGTGGAAAGAGTAGCAGTAGTTTTGCAGGTAGCCAAGTTTAGCAAGTGCAGTGACATCACATTGTTATTTAAAGGCTCTACTTGAAAGACATGGAAACGTCAAGACATCTAGGATAAAAGTGGAGGATGGGACAGAGATTTAAACACACAACACTGTGGTACAGTGTAAGCTCCCTGCCAGCTAGCGCAGCCCTGTCCTTGACTCAATCTTGGGCTGGTTAACTAGTTTTGATAACGCACTCTGGGTTCCTTACCCCAGCACATACAGTTTATAGCTCCCTCAAAAGCACAATCTCGCCAGGTGATCATTGTCGCAACTTCTTTCTCCTGATTTCATTTAAGTCAAGCTGTATAAGTCAAAGCCCCTGGCCGACATCTCTGGGACGGGTGGCACATGACTGCAAAGCCCTGCGCAGCCCTTGGTTGAGAGGTGTTACGGTGGGAAATCCGATCCGCCACTGAATGGGGTGACGTGTCCCGTGGCTGGTAGCCAATGGCCATCCCCCCTCGCTAATCCGGCAGCAATGGACACTTTGATGCACTAGTGCCAGCAAGTTGTAAAAAACTGACTTGGGGGTACAAAAGGAATGGACTCCCGAGCTTGAGCACAAGATCCATGAACACTCCGCTTTTTTAATTTTTATACCTTTCTTATTTTTGTTTATTAGTAGTCGCTGCTGGTCTAAAATGTTACAGCGGAGTTACTTTGAGTTTCAAGTGTTTAGCGCTAAAAAAAAAAACGGTACTCTTCCGCAGTATGGCTTATAAAGGATTAAAGTTAGCGCCAGTGGGAAGCGCTCCAGCACATGAAGAAGTTTACCAAACTGTTTCCAGGTAAGGTGACGTAAGGTAAGTAATTCCTCCCAAACGCGTGTCGTCACAGCAGCTATACTGGGCCGCTATTTTATGAAACGTGCCAGTGTGACTTGTGTCATAACGAGATGGACTAGTTTTGATTTTCAGAACAGAATCGTCATCGCTAAATTGAGGTTAATTCTGTGAGAAGAGCTGCTTTACAAGACTGAATATTACACAGGCCTAACACACGGCTCAGATCGCCCGTGGACTGCTTTGAGTGTCCTCTGTGACATGAGGGTTATTCTTAATTCATTTACAGTCGAATACCCTAATATCATTATATCATTTTAAGAATTACACAGTGACGCAGTCATTAAATGAGACGTTAAATGCAATCGGTAAAAATCTAATATGCATTTTGAACTCAGTTTACAAGTTCTTGACTGAAATGCCTGTGTGTTTATTATGTATGTATGTGTGTGTGCGTGTGTGTGTGTGTGTGTGATTTTTTGTATATATTTATATAAATAGGATATATTCTAAAGTATAATATGTATACTACTTTAGAAAATAGGTCCTGATCGATCCGTTGAATCGTTGCTTTGGGATGCCGTTATTCTCCAACTGCAACAAGTAAGCTTACTTTTACAAAGATCTTCACCGACAGATTAAAGGGTGTTGGGAAGCATGGTCGCGTGTAGCTGTATGCAGTAGGTGCTTAAAGGAATCAGTGCCTCTCTGTACGTGTGAGCTCCTCGCAGCTTTACTGTGGCTCAAGGCGCACAGCCAGAGAGCCATTATCCCTTTGCATCCCCATTTAGCGAAGTTTAACTCCTGTTGCTCAAAAATCGGCCACTTCTGACTTTCCAGCAATTAATGTATGAGTCCATATTATGTGAAATATGTTTTATTTTTCTTTAGCATTTTTTTGCATTGCACTCAAAAACAATTTAAAATTGGTGTGCTTATATCGCCCCTAATTTTACCGTTCAGTTACGCACATATAGCAAACGACACACGAAGTTCGGCGTACACTTACATTTGGACGATATGCAGCTTTTTAAACAGAAATGTATTATTATCCCAAAATCTATTAATGCTATAAATTTTATGCAGATTAACTTACAGGCACGTTTCTAAGGCAGCATAATAGCTTCATTGTGCGTCTGTTTCAGAAAAAGCCCGTTTACTGGGGTCAAAGGTCATGGCAGTGGTTCAACATCAGGTCAGTTTGTGATTAGCAGGTACTTCCCTATGTTGATAAGCCTTACAGTGAGCTACTTAAAGGGGTGTTTGAGGCCCTGACTGGCTTAAATCAGTGAAATGACATGATAACAGTTTCTTTTCTATAGCTCTTAATTGCAAATATTGAATTAGCCCTCAATCAGTTTTATTTGGCACAGACAGGCTTCTTCAGAAGACAATTTAATTTGATAAAATATTTAATTCGTTTACTCTCTCAGTGATAACCATAATAATTATTTATACATTGCACCAAAATAATACGAGCAGTGCAGTATAGTCAAGGATTAACTCTATTTAGACTAGTTGAGACATTCTACATTATTATTATTATTATTATTATTATTGTTGTTGTTGTTGTTGTTGTTGTTGTCATTGTCATTGTTATTTTTTGTGACATATATGCTTTCTGAATGTATTCATATTTTAGAATGCATCTTAAAATTTCTGTTCTTTCAGACAAAAAACTGTGAGATTTTTTTAGTTTCCCAAAAAGAAAAATGCCAGTCATACAGAACACTTTGTCTTCATGGCAAAAATCTATGTCTCAAGTACAAAAAAATGCCTACAATTATATACATTGGCCCAGTTTCTGCTATTGCCATGTATCAGTGATGGTAATTTTGTAATTATGTACAAGGCTGTTCATGACAGGGCAAACAAAATAATAAATATTTTCTGCTTTACTTTATGTGCCTGCTACTGAACAGTTATTCATATTGTTCTATTTGTATTTTAGAGCAATTTCGGTGGATTTTTACCAACCTGAAAAAACAACCCTGGAAGTGAATTTGCACGTCACTTTAATTTATTTTTATTGGTTAAATCAGCTGTCTTTTTATGTTTGCTTGTTTGTTTTTTTACATATGTCTTTCTCAATGATTGAAAACAAGAGAGTATAATATTAAACCTTTGTTAGCTTTAAGACATTACAAAAAAAACTTTCCTTTTATTATTATTACACTTACATTAATTTTGAACGTCCAAAATGAGGTCCTGGCAAACTGCAGCCTATTGAATCTTTAAGAGACGTATCGTTTTGGCATTTCTGCTTATTGCAGTACATAATTAATTGCATTCGATTTTTCAAGCACCTTTTGTTTTGTCGATAAACCAGTTTATGAAGAAGTGCATGCTGATTTTAGATGCGTTAGTGCACAGCATTATGGTCATTACTAAAACTGAAGAAGTGTTACTGTATGCAGATGAAAGCATCGATTGTACTTTGCCCAGTATCTGAGGCTCTTTTGCGAGGGACGATAAATTTCACTGAAAATAAGTGCACTAAGATCTGCGAGCTTCACCACATGTAATGTCGATAAATATCTGAAATACAGCAGCAGAAGCTGGTGCCAGAAAGTACAGTACAAAACAGGCTGACCCTGCAGTGTGTGTAATAATGTGTAATGTTTAATGCGCACTTTAAAACAAAACAGAGCAACAGGAGTGGCAGTGGGACTTTGAGTTTGTGAGGAGGGTAGGACTGAGTGATGACGGTTCAGCCCTGGGTCTACAGAGGATTTTGGCGAACAAGTGGGAGAAAATCATATTACCGAGTGAGTGAGTGACTGTGTGGGTGAGAGGGTTAGTTAGTTACTTAGATAATTCTCTCTCCAAATTCTCTCCAAAGCGTCTTAAAACGTTTAATGTGTTTTTTGATCCCGTGTTCATATGTGGGTAAAACATTCATACAAAGAAATTTGTACGTTATCGGGTGATTCCATACGCCATCCCACTGAAAGGGGCATTTTACTATCATTTCAACGTACCCGCTTATTTCAGACCAGACACCATATTACCTAAACAACCGTTAACATCGGTGTCATTTTGCAGCATATTAAGGAAATAACATTTCACAGTGGGGGGAAAAAAAGGCTGACAGCCGTTGTAACGATTTGACATAGTGCGTTTAGCGAGTACGAACTCGTAAGAGTGTGCACGTGTCTTGGTTTTTGTTGTTGCCTTGCGGTCTAAAGGGTTTCGGTTCGAATCCCACTCCTGGTAAGCAAGGTCCGTTATTGATACAGCAAGAGTACCCTGGTCTATAAACAGGTTGAATCTTGAGTTTAATATACATACCCAGCATTGTAACTCGCCTTGGACAAAAAGGTTATAAAAATAAAAAAAAATACTTAGTACACAACGTCATATAGAGAATTCTCGCGTGTTATATTCATGTTAAGTCTGTCTGAGTGTCTCTTCTGCGCTCAGGTCACGTCCATAAAGCCCGCTGTCGACAGGAGGCAGAGTCTCATATCCGAGCTGCAGAGGAGAGCTGCTCTGACCACAAACACCTTCAATTTATTCAATATGTTTATATAGAAGCTCCTTCTGCCTAGTCTCATGAATGCAATCGCAATCGTTTTATACGACAATTTCGTGTTTATTTTTTTTTTAGAAAATTAGAGAACGTGTAAAAGATATGTGGATTTAGGGGATACGTGGATTTAAAAAAAAGTGATAATTACTCCATCAAAAAGGCCGACTTTCTGCGAATTATTAGAAAAGCCATCGCGAATGAGCAAACATAACAGCATTCTAGCAGCAGAGAAATATGGTCCCAGCTGGGGGAGTAAATGGAATTCTACAGGCAGTTTTGTGCTGAATGACTGAGTGCAATATATGCCCTCCCTCCGTACATTTGCATGGTACATCTATCCATCTTCTTGTCAGCTTCGGGGTCGCGCAGGGTTCACTTGCTCGCTTGTTTCTCTCGCTTGCGCTCAATAAATAAATCTCTGTGGCTTTCTGTTTACCGCCTGAATATAAATTCGTTAGCAGTCGATCGCGGGACCGCGTGAGGGCATTCGAAATGTTTTTTGTAATGGCTTGCATCTGCGAGGGGGGGGATCTTGGAGGAAAAAACAGCCACTCGCCTCCTCATCCCATGCCAGGTTATGCAAATTCTCTCAACCGCCAAATGAAATAACTGAAGGAACAGCTCTTACCTCAATTAAAACTGCAATCTTCCATTCGGGACCTCTTAAAATATTGCTTATTGTCTTGCAACAGGCTACAGATTTCTGCTATCTACCTGCAATGTAAATGGCCTTATAGGCCAGGTCTGAATCTGCCGCTCACTGTGCGGAAGTAACATATGTTTTCTAGTCTAATGTTTAATATACTCAGAGGCCCCACATTAGGTAGCAATAGGTGTGATATTAACAGGCTGACCTCAGAGAGCCGAGTCATCTGCAGCTGGCACCGATCTGCAATAAACAGCTTGTATCACACCAGCAGACATATTTGCCGGAACAGATGACTAAGCCTGAGCTCCTGTTCAGACTAAAGCAAAGTTTTTCTAAACTGGAAAGAAACCAAGCATTAAACCGCTAGCCCTCTGCTTGATTTTTTTCCCAACAGTGACATGCCAGAAGCTATTAACATATTGGCAGCGGTTGCAGAAATTAAATATGGGTGCAATTGAACTGTTTACATTCTTCTAGTGGCCACTGAAATTAAGACTCCCCATTGCTTTTTTTGCTTTGTATGGTCTAAATGCACATTTATTTTTCATTTATTTATTACAAAAGCTACAACAAAAATGGCAGTCAGTGTTGCTATAAAAATGTGATGAACTTGGTACTGTCACAATGAATGGCTGTAGTAGCATAGTTAAAATCCAATGTTGTTGCACTGTTACAGAAATGTGAGCTGAGAAATCATGGTCTGGGGTGGGGCAGGGGATAGTTTCTCTCAGTCTTGCTAAACCCTCACCTGAAACACCCCTAAATGACACCACCAGTGTTGATACGCGGTCTTTATTTAACTGTAACCCATCTGTGGAGTCTCATTATTTTTTCATCTCTTGACATGAAAAGCCCTGGGAATGTACTGGTGCTGACAGATGACTGTCACCACCTGTAAGAAAGGTCATTGCCATTAATGTAGTGCAGACTCACAATCATGACTTGTTAAGGCTGTGCAATGCAGGCCTTCTTGTCTGGGTGTAACATTTCGTCAGATCCCTTTGCTTTGCCACCTAAGAGGGAATCGAGATGGCATTCTGCTTTATAGAACAAGCAAATGAAAGGGAAAATATTTACAGTTTGAGGCTCTGCAGAAAAATTTTTCTAAAAAGATCAATTTGGTTTTTTTTATAGTTTATTTTAATCAGCTTTTCAGCTGTTCCTTGTGCTGCTCTTTGTCTCAGACAAATATATCTTACTACTTTATGTACTCACTAAGAATCCTGAGCATCTGCTACTGAAGAATTTATCTGAGGTGCAATGATGTTCCTAGACTAATTTCTACTACACTGCAGGTGCTATGATGTTGGTTGCATCTTATGTACTACTTAACTGCGGAAAATAAACATCTGGGAGTTGGAATTTTACTGGGTGATGGCCAGCCTGCGGGACTAAAGAGAAAGTCAGTTCACAAAATGTAACAAATGTGCACATATTAAGGTAAATTGTGTTCTATTAAACTTCCTTAAAACAAGTAGGAAAGTTTTGAAAAACTTTTCCCTTCAAATACACCGAGATGCCTCATTACATTCCATTCAAATGACCTAGCGTTCTTCGTACCTGACAACAGATCTAAAAATCAGCATGAGAAGTGGAGCTTAAAAATACTTTCTTGGGGAAAACAGAGTAAACTACTTGTAAGGTACTGTAAGCCCAAGACTGTAAGGGTTATCAGGTACTGCACTTTCAAGAACTGTTCTGTTGTAGAGCAACACAGTATAGTTGTTCAGAAGGATTTACAGGTGGGATTGCTCCACAAATATCAGTTCTGGAACTTCACCAGTGCTGCATCCAGAGAGAAGCTCTGCAGACAGTGTGTTAAACATGAGGACAGCAGACCATCTGTCACTTTCCTGCATCACTAAACTATGACATCACTTAAGATTCTTGTTGTGGGAAAGGAAACATGTTTGAGGCAGAACCTTTCACAGCCACTCATTAATGTATTGCTTTTCCAAATGTACAATCTCGAACACTTTTTGTGTTGTATTCTATTATTTTATTTATCTGCATAGGAGACACCTTTGCACAAAGCAACAGTTTGTCTATTTTCCTTTTGTTAACCTGCTATATTGAAGTTATCTTGCAGGTCTATTGTAAAGGTTATAGTATATTATATTCCACCCTGGGAAAAATAAAAACATCAAGAAAATGGTTGCACTCATATTTTTTACTGTAAATGGAAAAAATTTATGGGATATCATACACTTCTTTTAGAATCAGTGGTGCTGTGAATGTGATTTGCCTTTTTCAGTACTCTATTGGTAACCTGTTGTGTCATATAAATGTTTTATTTCATTTGTGTACACAAAGATTTGTTGAAAGTTTGTAAATAAAAAGAAAAGTCATGTATGTAATCTGCTTCTGACTTGTTCAACGTGCGGAATGCTTGACATGCAAGCAAGCTCATTTACATATATTGTTTTGTAGTGCAAAAGGGGTACACTTTCACACAACACAACAGAAATGGTTTTCCTGTTGTGCTCTCTAGAAACACTTCTGTTAGACCTGAACAAGTGTCACTTCTGGGTAACCCATGCTTTTTTTAATAAAGTCTGTTCTAAAAACTGACATTATAAGTATGTGTTGATTTCTCACTTTTTTCTCAACTTCAGTTATATATTTCAAATGGTCATATTACATTTACTTCCGAAATGAGAATTCCGCTTTAATAAAATTTTTCAGTTCATGTGTCCCATTTGAATGGAGCTGTCCATCTCTTTTGTCATCTCTCTATGTGCTTATGAACATGCGTATGAAAATTTTCACATTGCATTTAAATTCATTACTAATTCATGTAATCCACATAAGTGCAAAAGTGATGGCTTTGAATTGTAGTGATTACATTTTCCATAATTTGGCACACCATTCCATTATATCAGTTCACTAATGTATATTACAACCTGCTACATGTGGATCATTTCCCCACTCCAGAACAGTGTGTTACCTTCGACTACCTGATTATAACATTTTCTACAGCAGATTAGTTAATGCAAGTTTTATGCAATGGAACTCGAAGGCTGCATTTTCTGCACCATAGAACATGCAGAATGCAATACTACTAGCATAGCTTCATCAGTGTCTGACTTTTTATTGTCACCAATCACCGCTAACTGGAATGCATTTAAAATGCCATTGATCTTGATAATGCAGTGCTTTAATATGACAGTAACAGTTGTATGTGATACAGGAAGTCAAACCCCCTGATTGATGATTCTTAGCAGGTGAGTTATAGTCTTACTACCTGAGTGAGGCTCATGCTCCGTTTCGCACGAGAAAGCAGACAAATAAATAAAACCCATAAAGGTGACATAAAAAATGAATCCTTAACAATTCCAGAGATCATCATGGAGAGGAGGAACATTCACCACCCTAACTTGTTAAGTATAAAAAAGTTAGAATACTAAAATAATTTATCGTTAAACAATGGCAGGGACTGGCTGAAAAGGCTCTGTTAGAGAACTGTTGTTGCTGATGTTATTGGTCATTTATTGTCCGATACAGCTAAATTTTGCATAAATGGATACAAGTCGTGATAAATAAGAGGTATTGAAACAAAACAACTTTTTTGTATGTGCTTTTATTATCATATATGACATCACATTCTTCATCTGAGGACAAGGTTCTCAAAGCACCATACAATGCAATGTAATAAAACTTTACATACACACTTATCAGGCACATTATTTCAGATGGCTAATAACTAATTTTGAATTATACATGCAAAAGATAACATCACAAATTCTCTGAATATTGTTTATCACAAGAAAATTATTTTATACCATATATAAATTGTGCTCACAGCATGTTGCCCAACTAACAAAAAGAATCTGCACATTAATCGTGATTTATCTTAAAAAAGCAATGTGCTCTACATTTAAAAGACTAAATCTAACAGGACCACAACATACTCACAGCTGCCGGTGAACAGGAAGAGATATATATTAATATACACCGTGTCTAACCAGCAACCTGAAATTTGAAGAAAATGAGTTCAAGGATAGGTGTTAATATTAGCATAGATTCATAGATTATCTCACTCTAGGAAATGGTAAAAACACCTTAAAGTACTATTTTATTCCTAATCTCACAGAGCCATGAAAACTGTGTCATGACATGGGTCTAAATAATACTTGTGCTATCACTCCTATATCAGTCAAGTATCAGACACACTTACAATTTGTGAACTTACGCGTGCACACTCAGTACAGTACACAACTTCACTGAGAGTTTCTTTTGTAAAGAACAAGTGATTGGTCTGTTCATCTAAGCAAGCAGTTTGCTGGAATGCCCTTAGCTGTATAGGTTCCACAGAAAGGCGATGACTTTCTCCTCATTGTTTTGCCCGTGCTTGACAAACAGTGTGTGGCACAGCCTGAATGTCCAGGTATTCACTATGGAGAGAAGGGCCATTAAAGATGAACACATACAGCAGAAGGTAAGGGCCAGGGACAAACAACAACAGAGAGAATGTACCTCAAACATTGTTTGGTAGCATGTGCTGCAGTCTGGTGTCTCTGTTTCACCAACTGTTCTGCCGCATTTATGCAAATAGGCTTACAAAATTAAAAATTTATCGCATATACCCGCAACAATGGCCAATCCCACCTTCTCCACATGAAACATTAATTTAAAAAAGTAACACAATGAATTCCTAATAAAGTGCAGTTTCAGAAATAAATTATAAAGCTTCCTGTACCTGCATCATAAGGAGAGTACCAAATGATCAGAGTACGAAATGAACACCGTACCATGAGTAACAGAACAGCTGGAAATTAATGTTAAAACCATTTTTGTTTCATTTTTAATTAACTGCATCTATATTTAAAATATATGCACATTAGTGACAAAAATACAAATTTAAGTTGATCAAATTATTTTCTCACATTTATTGTTTCTCACTGAAATTTTGTTGATATTATTTCTGGGGTAGAGCACACTGTTTTTTAAATAATTAAATAACTTAAAAGGGAAATTGGGTAATAACCTAAAAGCACTAGAAAATATGTACATGTCTCCAGAGGTAAGTTGTTATTATTCTCCACCGATAGGGCAATACTGCTGCAATTTTAAGAGTGTTACTGAAACTGTCCTTCCTGATCCCTGACACCTCTGGTCTCAGGTCTAATGTCTATAGTCTATGGACTCAGATACAAGGACAGTTATATTTCTCTAGAGTTTTACAAGAAAAGCTGTCTTACTCTATTTCCCTTTTTTTCCTTTAGTCCAACTTGAAACATTTCCAGACCCACGTTCACCCAGCATTATATTAAGTTTTTTTTTAACAGTTTCATGATATATACTGGAGAGGGCCCCTATGTTGCACGAAATAATACTCTAGAAAACAATCAGACATAATGACAGGATAATTATTTTTCATTTGCAAGATACCTCAAATACATATTTACTCCACAGCTTTCTTGTCGATGCGAAATCAGTCTTGAGTGTAATAAAAAGCTCTCAGTGTTTTTCCACATATTTTCACTGATGAATCCCTAGTAATACTGTGATTAAAAAAATTACACGTAGCGAATATTTATTATTCCTAACGTGCACCCTCAGGCTTTGTAGTAAAATGGTACGCAAACAACCCAGAAATAGCTAAAACAGCACAATTGTAACAGCAACTTAAAATAGAACTTGTCTGATCGTTCATCGGAGCCCCTGTAAAACTCCCTAATGCACTCATAAATCAAATCCCTGCCAATGTTTAAAAAAACACGCTCGAATATTAGGAATTCAATTCATCCTCCTTCATGTTCCCCTTGGTGTTTGTGTCATGAAATAGCAGGTATTATATTGGGACACGTCCGACAGCTTTCAAATCTGAATAATATATTAAGATGGGGGGAGGGGGGCGTCACGAGTTATTCGATAGTGCTGTTATTAAGCTGTTAATTGTTGTAAGTGTTGGCCTCAGGTCTGAGGTACATCCTGAGCCATTATAAGAGCGGTGGATAATGATATTTAACATCAGCAATAAAAAGCACTCCATCTCTCGACCCTTTGTCTGACTACACTTTAATTGCTTTGCACACGTCACTTTAAATATGTTTATTTGTGTGTTTTCTGGGAAACTGTGGGTAGTAATATGGTCTATAACACGGGCTCTTCAAATGGCCACTCCTCGGACGAATTGAGTTGCATCAGAAACTATTCTCCTCTTCTCCTCTCTCGTCTGTGGTGTCGTCGCAGGAGCATGATTAATGACGCCTTGGCAGTAATAACAGAATTAGAATGCTACAGCAAATGCACCGCACAGAGCCCGCATTTACTACAGTCGCGCGCAGGGGCCACCGGCAGGCCAAGTCTATTTTGCATAAAAAACACGGTAGCACGGTGATGGATGTTAATTCAATGACACTCCCAATATACATAACAGCAGTTGCAAGAGAGAGAGAGAGAGAGAGAGAGAGAGAGAGAGCAGTTTGTGGAAGCATTATAGGCTAAAATCCCGGTCTTCAGTTTCAACTTTTTATCCACTGATAAAAATGTTTTACTAAAAAAGGGATCAGCCGCCGTAAAAAAGCTACATTTGGACATTGTTTTGTTTTGCATCTGCTCTACGCCATGATCGCCAGATGCAGCATGGCAGTTGATTTTATCCTTTATACTAACACAGTTGAAATGGACTGTAAAATTCGCAAATGATGTGCAATATGAAACAGTATACAGCCTGGACTGAAAGGGCAGAAAAGCGCAGACGCCCATTTGGCAATAAAGGGCTAAGTTGTGACCACTAGACAACAAAATCAGAGACGTTTCATTGTGCTTTTCATTCGGCTCTGCTTTCTTTGGGAAACGGGAGACAGTAAGAGGACCGTCTGCTGACGAGGCATCTGGGCAATGAATTGTTTTCAGTCAATGGAAATTACTCATTGCAGATTTGCATGTCTGCGTGGGTAGGCTGCACAATGCGTGTGTGTGTGCGTGTGGTGCGTGTGTGTGTGTGTGTGTGTGTGTGTGTGTGTGTGTGTGGGCGTGTTTGCGCGCACAGAAGCTCTCGACTGTTTGTTAGAATATGAATAACTACTTTAACCTTTTCGACAGAAAACGGGCAACAGCCGAAGCAGAGGTGTTCTGTACTGTTTAAATAACGGATTTTAAAATTGAGTTACTGAATAAAAATTTGATTTCATTCCGGAACTATAATTCGGTAAAACGACATGATATTCTATTGGGAGAAGAAACAGAGAAAATGCGAGGGGGTGGCTGGGTAGGTGGGGGCAGTGGGGCGCGCGATGGGGGATAATTGGCATGCGGGGTATTGAGTTGGAGGAGGACTGGGGGGGGGGCTGCAGACCACAGAAGAGGGGAGAGATGAGAAGCAGGGGCGGAGGAGGGGTGGCACAGTAAAGGGGTGAAAACGTCAAGGGTTCTAGGTCTTTTAGAATTGAAACAACTTCTAAAAATGACCCGTCGATGATCAAATAATGCAGCAACTACATACATACGTAGTAAGCAAATTATTAAACAAGTTGTGTATTTTTAACTTTAACAGTAAAAAAAATCTAATCATCAGTCTGGCATTGACTAGGTAGCAGAATTCTTAACCCTTTCTAGTTCCGTATTTATTAAATAATGGCTGAATGAGAAATCAGAAGCTTTTGTATCTGGCTATCACTTTTCAAAAATATTTTAATTAAACAATCCAGTGATTTTGAACATCTGCACTCTGGAAACATTTATCGTAAATAGAAGCTTAGATTCTTTTTGGAAAATCTACAATGGCGTTTTATTCCACTAAACGTAGCTGCTTTATGAAGCTCACCTAGGGCGCACCAGCAGCTCCTGTTTATAGGTTTTCAAATTCCGAATTCACTAAAGACAAGCGTCGTTTTCCCGACAGACGTGTTTCCATGGTTCTCGAAGAGCCTCACTGTACCAGTCAAAGGCGTGTCTGGTTTAAAAAGTGTACCAGTCTAACGCGTTTTTGGTAAAATAGCGGTGTATCTCTTACAGAAGGCGCACTGGAGGCGGAAGGATTCTGACCTGCTGGTCCCGGCCTGTTGGACTCCCAGCCGTCCATTGAGAGGCAGGAATGGGGCTACGAGCAGCAGCCTGGAAGCTGAACTGTCACTGCGCTCAGCGGGCTGAAAGCGTGTGGCTGCAGCGCTCAAGAGCCCCCTGTCCCACTGATTTATGCTGGCAAGTGGGCGGAGGAGAAGGAGGGAAAGCCGAGCAGAGATGCTCTCAGGCCTGCACTTTTAAACGAAACAAACATACAAAGTGCTATGGTACAACTCGTTGTGTTATTTTTCTCCGAAACTATGTTCAGCGTCCTGAGATTCGTTACATTAGATTGCCTACGCGGTTGGGATAAAGTCAGAACAACTTTAACACTGTTTGTTAAATTTTTAAATATTTATTATCGTAAGCATTTTGACGAAAAACTAATGTGTAGCACCTGTAGTATGTATTGCTAAGATTAAATATTAGCCTATATCAAATATTAGCCTAAGCTTGTACTGTTGATGTTTCTCACTTAATTTTTGTTTGTCTCGAATGTCATTACAAAGGTAAATTTTTAATGGAGTTTCTGAATGAAGCAGGCTGGGCTGTAATGTTGTCTTCCCTGCATGCATTTTCCCTTTGTAAATGAAATTGGATTTGCTTGTTTCTTTTTTTAAAACTCTGCAAAGAAGCTGCAGTAGGCAAAGGCTTAGACAACCTTAGGAGAGGGAATTCAAAATCAAAAAGAAGCACCTGTTGACAATCCATGCTGCATTTATTATGATATTTAATGTATACAGAGAAATGGCTCATCATAAGGTTCCCCTGCACTAAACCAAAAAGAAACCATTAAACCTCAGTGCCAGTAACAAAACTAACTAGGTAAGAAACAGCTGAAGAACATTTCAACAAATTGAAGCCTCTTTATTGCAACTGTAAACACTTTGTTTCCATTTTTAAAACTGGAACTTGTTAAGCCAAGCCAACCACAATTTTGTTTCAATAAACATAAATATGTGCCCAAGTGACAAAGAACACTTTAAGTCAACATTCCTTGACACTGTAATTGAAATGATACAATAACATATATTAAAGTTATCAAAGGCAATTTGTAAAGTTTTACAAATGTAAAAAAAAAAACGTAAAAATATGCATGCATACAAAAATCTGCAGTGTCTATGTGACAGAGCTAAATGAATTCTAACACAGACAGAAGTTGCACACAATACATAAATGTTATCAAAACTGACTTACAATCTCCAAAATGATTTACTACTGCTGATATTTTCCTGTACCATTTTTTTCTAAATTCTTATAAGTACCTATAAATTAGATGTATAACAGTAGAAACACATTCTTGCTTCTGATAACAAAGTAGTCATCTTTATATTACTGGTCAGGTTATTCTAGAGTGATATCTTAATCCTACATCCTTACTGAGCTTGCTTCACTTCTGAATAACTTCATTTCAGTACATTGATGGTGATAAAATATTTTACAGAAATTGTGAAACAATACTGTGTTCTAGAAATTCTCTGGGCTTACAAAGTCCCAGTGTCATGCAGAGTTTCATGACAAAAAAATACATTAATATAGTATCTGCAACTTTTTGTTCTCTAAACCCAAATGAATGAATTAATGTCATTCTATAACACAGAAACTTCAGAAAACCATATTATGGGCCTGTATCCAAAATGGGACAGTGCTTTTAGATCAATGAGCTTCTGTTCTCCTCAGATTCTCTAGTAGAAATGTAAACTACAGAAATGATAAACATTTCAGTTTTGTTTTATGGTCCCATTCAGTGCTTGGGTTAGGAAAAAATGACAGTACGCTTCTTATTAGTATATTGGTGTATGAATTTTTGTATCAGTGAACTATTAAGTAATAAAATTTTAATTTATGCAGTGAATAAAACATTCTAGGAGCTATTGCTGAGGTTCATAATATATATTTCCTTAATAAAGGGGTAACACATTTTAAATGAACAGAAGGACAGGATTGTGCGAGTCCTCTGGCAGCATAACTTAGTGCGCCTTGGTTAATGAAATATAGCAAGGTCTATTATAAATCATCAGGTACTACAAGAGTCTTTTGCTGGGAGAGCAACTTGGCTGGACAATCTGTTTGGGTAGGGGCAGAAAAGAGTACCGAGAAGTACCAGCACAGAAGAAAAAGTGCCGATACTCCAAAGAGCAAATGATCGAAGTGGTGGTAATGAGCACCAGTGAATACAAGCCCACTTTTAAACACTGGTCTCATATATAAAATGACATGGGTGTGACATTCAGTTCTCAACCTTTACTTTACATTTACTCATTTAACTGACATGTTTCCCCAAAGTGACTTGCAGTGTTCATCCTCTTATAATTATTTACCCATTTATACAACTGGGCAGTTCTTCCTGGAGAACCTCAGAGTAAGTTCTTTAGTCAAGAGTATTACCTATGGGGGTGACATTCCACCATTGTCCTTTGAGCCCAAGGGCAGATGTTCTAGTTTGTACATTATCCTATCTCAAGCTCCTAGCTTCATTAAAACAAGGGAATCTTATTACTTATTAACCTTTAAAACACATTGCATGTATGATCTTAAACAATCCTGATAGTCAAATTCTACAAAAAACATTATAGAGCTGAAAATGTGAAGGACGGGCAACATTTTAGCTATCTTTTTTGTGCCAAGGAAAGTATAAATCTGACTGAAGGATATCTATAAAACTCATGTTTGTCAGAAAACCTCCTCATTTAAATTTAGTAACAGACAATAAAGTAGGATGTTTTCCTTGAGGCTTTCCATCTACATTCATGTGTAATTGTATCATTTTTCAGCATCTACTACACACTTTGCCTCATAGTAAGAAGAATATACATAATTTTTAGTCTTTAGCTATTTTTACAAATAGATGAATGGATGCGGTTCCCTAGCAGGACTCTGAATGTCACAATGTTGAGTACATTGATTTGGCAATAGCACATGCTGGTCACCAGAGCTCACATCACTATATTCTAACAAGGTGAAACACGAATCAGGGGTGTCTAAAACAGAGTGATGGTAGTCAACTGTTGAGCTTGGATCCCTGTTGATGGTGTAAGGATGTTCATTGTTGCTGACTGTGCTGTAATTGGTCTGAGCATAAGATTGACTATGGCCATGTGTTGAGGAAGATGCCATGTATTTCTGCTGGTGAAGAGAATTGGAAAAATTGGAGGAAGTTGCTCCATAAATATTTTTACAACACTCATAAAAGTCATGCAAAATGGGTTTTTGGACACTTTTTGTAGTGCTTGCATCTACAAATAACCCACCAGGAGGTGGGTCAGCAAGTGTCCTCCAACGAGAATCCTTCTTGAACTTCATACGGCGGTTCTGGAACCAGATTTTCACTTGGCGATCAGATAGCCTCAGTAGGGAGGCAATCTCCATCCGCCGTGGACGGCAAACATAGCGGGTAAAGTGGAACTCCTTCTCTAGCTCAACCAACTGAGAATCAGTGAAGGCAGTTCGCGCCCTTTTAGAACCCAACAAGTTGCTACTAATTCCTGAGGGGTTAGCTTCATGGTCACGCCTGGTGGATTCACCTGAGGGGAAACAATTACAGGTTTTAACAGTTAGTAAAGCACAAAAATGAACAGCGCATTTTAATCTTTGCAATTGATCTGTCAAAACAGACAGAACAGAATGCTGGATTGAAAGTAACCTAGTCCTGGGATATGGGAAAGAACATGTACTGGACTGTTTCAGCTCATACTTGCTTGGTGTCAACCCAACATCATTCTGTCTTTCATCATCATGCACTAGGAAAATTTCCCTGTGCTACTTTTATACAGCAGTTCACAGATGACTTACACAAACCATGGCAATGTTTTCATAATACTGTGGTATTTAGAATCCAGAGAACTGGTTAAGGATATAGGGCAGGATCTCATACTGGGTTCTAACCACTTGTATATTTTTTCCTGTACTGACAAATGAGGTGCAAGTTAAGGGAACATCTTAGTGTTGCACAAGCTTGTCAAAGAAGTAAATCAAGTAAGGAGCCCTGCTAATGTTTGTCATATCAAAAAGGGTCAGTCTGAAGTGGAACTGACAAATCTTTTGTCTGGAGGCAAAAACAGAAAAAATACAACCCCACAACATGCATGACAACACCAGCGCATTTGGATACTTCTTAGAAAACCTTACTTTCAGTAAATTCAATTTGTGTAGTAGTTGTTCGGGTTTTCTATTGCAACTTAATTGCCTGTCTCCTGCGTTAAAGCAAAGTCATAAGTCTTCTGAAAATGCACGTTTTTGTTTCTAATAAAATTCAGTGCAACAGCCTCTTTAGTCAATCCTGTTCTCAAACATAGCTAGGTGAAGGTCATCCCATTAATGGCAGCTGCTCTAACTTTTCATTCACATGAAAAATGCTGGAACTGTTTGATGACCTCCATTTAATTATCTTTTACTAAGGAAGACTACAGGGCTTACAGAAATGCATTGTGCTCTTGTTCTTAAATCATTATCGAAAATAAGGTTGAAACTCAAAGCTTTACTATGTCTCATTCAACAACACTCAGGAGAAACATTAAAAACATATAAATATATAATATATTCATATTCATAACTTTTTCCCCAGGAAAGCACTGCACAATACACAGTCACTCTTGATATCAGGTAGGAAAAAGTGATAATATAGTCAGTTGCTGTGGCTGCAACTCAGTACAATCTACAATGCACTTCAGTAAATACATGCTCACTGGTTTTATCTCTTACAGTGAACCTGGATGTACCCTCAGTGATGGAACCTGGGGTCTCTGTGCTTTGGGTCTTTCATCATCAGATACCTTTGCCCTGTTGACCTTTTTAGGCTTGATCAGACCCTGGCCTGTGTTCATAATTCATCTCTCCTGACCCATAGCCATCTAGATGCTTTTTCCACAGCTTCATTTACAACATTTATGGGCTCCTTAATCTGACCTTCTGTGATACCTAGGGTACTATAAGCTTTATACAGGGACTTTCTAGCAAAACCCCTGCAACCTACTTTGAAGGGCACAAAACATGTCCCTAAGCTTTTGAGCAATACTACTCTACAAGGTCCTCATTCCTCCCCATCTGTCTCTCATAAGTCTTTTCCATACAATCGTCAAAAAAACTTTAAGTTCCAGCAAGATGACTAGATTTTTCAGATAGCAGTATGTTTGGCCTCTGATTGGGTGGCTGGAAGAATATGTAGTGCTCCTGAGTCAACTGTCTAGTGCCAGTTTTATGCTGTCACCAAGTGCCCATAACTAGCTCTGGGTGCTGATCCTACTCTTTCACACTGACAAATGTTACAGCTTACCATGGCCACAGGCAGGTTCTACTATGTGGTGTTTCCATACTGATAAGACTGCCACTGCCTTAAGCACCTGGCTATGGTGCCAGCAATAGCAATACTCACTTAGTTGTCTTCTACAGCTGATATGGATGTACATCAATGTCAGTGACTTTGCACATAATAAACCTGAATGAGAATCAACCTTTCTTCTGTTGAACAAGTTAAATGGACTTAGCAGCACTCCATAACCTGCCTGAACCATAAACTTAATCCTGTGTGGAGTTCAGAACTCTGCCAGTCCCACTGGGGCTAGCACACTCCATTTCCTACCCGTCCTCATCTTGATGCCAGAGTACTAACTCATTATATGATACAGGACTATTTCTGATTTTGTCAGATAACATAAAAAAGATCTTTGTCAATGACTTCAGCAGTAAATATATCATAAGACATCCAATTATATTCTGTGTATGACACTAAATAAAATAATCATATCAGTCACTGTAAATTAAATGGGAATTTATTTAGGAAATGAACATAAAACAGACATTGTAAACAGGATGGTATCATGAGTTCACCCTTTCAGATGTATAAAACGCACAGGTTTAAATATAATTTTAAGAAGCCTTTGGCATAATCTGTTAAAAAAAAAAGAAAAACATGAAAATTACATAGTAAAAATTGTCTTGGATACATGTATACCACTTTTCATATGGGTATACTGAATCTATCCTATCTTGGCTGGGGGTTTGCTGGTACTGTGATTTTTATTTTTTAAATAAATAATTTTATTTTGTAATAATTTTTTGTAAAAATATCTTGCAAGTCAAGATCAGTACTAAGTTGGGAATAGGTTGGGAGCAGTCAAAAGCTGGAGCAACAGCTATCAAGAGAATCAGACTAAGAGGGACTGCAAACAAGCGTAAAATCAACATTTTCAATGAAGAACAATCCTTGATGCTACACTTTAAGTAAAATCTAATGATTTTCTAATGATTTCCTTCAGTAGATTTATGGTAGTTACTGACATTTGTATAAGGTAAGGAGACCTAAACCAAAGAGTTATGGAAGCCCTATTAATTGGTTTCCCTAAACAGATTTAATATTAAACACAAAGGTGACTGAAAATAAATGCTATTGCACAGCACATGCTACATAAAAGGACACAGCAGGTAAAATAAACAATCTATTTATGTATTACATTTTGAAGCCACTTGCTTAGATGAGTATTGCATTATAATAATGCATACAAATACTTTTCTGTTTCCTATGGATACTGAATGTAAAGAAAGAGCTGCTTCAAAACAAAATTTCTTAGTTGCACCCTTTTAATAAAAAAATTATTTAAAAGTGTGAATAAAATGCAAATAAATGAAAAGTTCATCCATTCATTAGAAAAATTAGAGATTTTGCAATGCCTTTAAAAGAAAATCATAAATAAACCAATTAAGAGAGAAGAAAATTGTTTTTATTTCATGATGTATGGCTCGAAAAAGCTATGTTAATGGCCCTTTTCTTCATTCAGCTACTCAGTGCCTTCTTATTTGTCTGTGCCCTATTACAGTGGTTAATGGTTAATACATAGAATAATAACAGGAGTAAAGTTAAAATTAAAAGCTAAATGCTAAAAATATAATCAATTCAATTGTGTGTACACAGAGAGGTTGCAATAATGGGAATAACAGCAAAAGATAACTGAAGCCAAGAGCACAGAGATAAACTAATTAAAGTTGCAAATTCAATGTACGAAATGATAAATGACTTTGCCTGTTTTTATCTGTGATAAAATGTTCTTCACCTTTGAATGTGCTATTGATTGGTGTGTTATAGAGCGTAATACAAAAATGTTATGAAATTCCGCTTTTAGTTCATTTAGTTTTACTTAAAAAAATTAACAAATGTCACTGGATGTCACAAAGCCTGATTCATTGCAGTTCATGCCTGATTAAATGTAACATCTAAAAAGAAGTAAACAATGAAAATATCATTTATAATGGTTATTTTTTAAAGTAGCATTCATATTAAATGAGCACTGCATAGCTGTATTCACAATAAATGTATTAAACCACACATGCATTGAGAGACATACAGATATTAATTTATTTTTGCATGCCCACATAGTCATAGCACTTATTGCGTTTCTTTTAATGCCTTTATTCAAAGTTAAAATATAAACCATTTATGCAGCTGGACATTATACTGCAGCAATTCTGGATATTTTTCCCGGGATAACTAATTAATATGTCTCAGGGGCTAACAGCTTATTAGGTACTGAGGAAGCCCACAAATAGTATGAGTAACACTCAGAGGAATGATACTGAAATATTCCGGGGGGGGGGGGGGGGTTGCATTAGAACTTGCTTGAACACTGTGAGGACATGATCACACTGCCACATCTGTGGTACAACTATTGGAGCAACTCAACAACATTTGGAAAACTCCAAGTGCAGAACACCCAACAAAACCTGAACCTGTCCTTGTCCTTAACAACCATGCTATCTGAAACACTTAGGCACCTAGGTGAACATTAAATTCATGGGGGTTATATCCAATTTCAACATATTAACACCCAAATAAACAACAGTTTAAAATATAGAACATAAAAACAAACAAGACATGGATTTCCTGTTGAGAAAATTTCAGAATGTTTTAGAGGCAGTTATGACACCAGTCTAGTCAAGTATATTATTATATTAATTTTAATAGCATGTACAATAGACCAAGATGTACTGAACCCTTGGTTTGGATTTTGTCAGCTCTAGGCCTACAACTGTGGTCAAAATGGTCAGGATCAATAATACTTCTTTTCAGGCTGACCCCCCAGTTTTCCAAGGGTCATTAGAAATATAACAGTATCTCACTCTCACACTTCCACCAAAAAGGTCTTAAAGAACTGTGGAGAATGCCTTAGGACAAAACATTGGAATACCACAGACATTAAGATTCCACAAACATTGTAAGCATGTAACAAAGAATCCCATGAGGGATTTCTTTTTTCACAGCTGTCTGTGTTTAATTTTGTTGGAATAAAATTGAACAAAAACATCAGTTATCCAACTGCAGGGCCTGCACGAATGATTCGAAGGAATGCAAAGAAACCCTTTCTTACAGTGATATAACTAAAAAAAAACGCAAAATCTTAGCACTTTTTGGAGTTGAACAAAGTTTTTATTTAAAGGGTGTCCATCACTGGCAAAAATGTGAATTTCTTTTCATATTTGTAATAATACTAATTTTAAATTAATTTTTAATAATTCCATACAGCTAAATTATGCATGACAGTGATAAAACAGTGTATTCTAAAAGATGAAACCTTAGAGACAGAAAACTAATGGTTTCGTTTCCATCACACAACACACACAAACACAGCTTCATCATACAGGACAAACAAAAAATATGAAAACAGAATATGGTAAAGCTGCAATTTCTAAAGATGCAACTGTAAAGCTTTTATAGTCATGTTGATACGTCCGTAATAAAAGACAAGTAAATAATTAATACAGTTCAAAAATAGGTGCACTCTTACCGGACTCAGGAAAGACACCAAATGTCTGTTTCGGGGTCCTCCGTGTTTCCTTCATCCAAGGGAAAATGTGACCATGTAGGAGGCAGTTGGAAGCTCTGCTCACACCACTGGGGTTGGCAGCCCTGTGGCCGGGGTCCGCAGCGCTCCAGAAAGGGTTAATCTGGGCCGAGGTGCGGCTCACTTCGGGATGCGCGCTGACGGGAGGGGGGCAGAAAGGCGCCTCCGGAAGTTCGCATGTGCCGATTCTTCCGCACACCGCCTTGTACTTGGAATCCGTGTGGCATTTGTCCTCCTGTAGGTGACATTTTAACAACTGGTTGTCCGCAGAAGTTAAGAGCAGTTCCTGGAAATCTAAATCAGATTTTTGGCAAGTGTAACCCCCAATGGGTTCTGTATTTGCAAAACATAAGGCCTCTTGCATGTCGTCTGGTCTAAAGGGTGATTTTCTTTTTATATGCCTTCGCCTCTGGCGACAGACCTCAAACAGACAATTAAGTGAAGAGTTCACCTTGAGATCACGTGGGACAGGGATCTGGTAGCCCCGGGCCACGGGCGCGAGAGGAGGCTCGAGGTCCAGTCCTTGAAGCCACTCAACGGGAATTGACGGCTCCTCTGCAGTGGAGTTTTACTTCGCTTCGCAACGTGCATAAACCCGATAATCTGAAGACACAAACAGATCACGATATTAATAAGCATAAAACAATCGGCACTCTGCAATCAGCGCTCGTGTGTGTGTGTGTGTGTGTGTGTGTGTGTGTGTGTGTGTGTGTCACTGAAAGTGAGGGAGGGAGGGAGGGAGGGACGGGGGCGGGGAGAGAAAGCTGTACCAGGAAGTCATGTTTTATTTTTCTTATTTCTTCACTTTTCTTCGTGAGTAACAGATGAAAAATGACACTGTTCTGAATCCAACATGCCGGAATTTTTAGAGTAGTATCGCCCATTTCAGAGAGAGTCTGGGGTAGGTTTTTTAATGATATGATTGATTAAGCGCTATTAATTGGAAGAAATAAGAAGAATGTTTGTATTATGAGATGATATGCATTTGCCGAACCAAAGATAGGACAGAAATTACGTGGTGTTCGTGGTACGGTTAAAAGCAGTAATATATTTTATCTCATAATTTCTTTATTAAAAGTTTTTACAACAATGTTATGTTTCATTTTAAGGTGTCTGGAGAACAGAAAATTTATGTCAGTGGTATTGTTTTTTACTTTGCAAATAATTTAATATTTTTTTCAGCACAGTATAGCTAAAACTAAGTACACGTCATTCTTTCAAAGTACTTTCATTACTGACGTCTGGATTTTTAATGTTAAAGCCAAAAAAATTCTGCGAAATCGTAGGGAGTGGTCAAACAAAGGCTTTTTTGACAATCACCGCCATGGACACTAAACGAGAACATCACAATAGAATCCATCCCTGTTTCAACAAACTGTTTTTCTGTCATGCAGTACCCACACCCGTGATCATCAATGACGGAAAGTTGCATTTGTGTCCCATTTTAATATCGCGTTCGTTACACAGAAATACTGATGACATTTTCCACTGAAAACTGCACATTAGTGCAATTAGAACAATAGCCCGAGAAACAAAGAAAGGAGGAGGATTTAGCTCAATGGGAGATGTGTGCCACGAACCTCTACGAAAAATCCCCAAAACTTCATATCATCAAAAGTGATGGTCCAGCATAGTTGACTGATGATTTTTTAAGATATTTACACATTTTAATTATTTCGTGTAATAAACGCTGAGGGACTTGTCTCCCGAGGTGGGGTGTTCTGGAGCCCTGTGCCGCTGAACTACAAAACTTCTGTCCTCTTTTGGCCGTAACAAGAAGATACCAGGGTTCACATGTTACAGCACACAACAAATGTATTCCTTTTTACTGAAGAGATTTACCACACAGTGCCTAAATCATAATATTGGGATACCCCTGTTTCTGAAACACTTAACGCCAATATATTAATTACATCACATTACTACTTATTTGTGAAAATGATCTATAACCATGTTTCCCAGCTGAAAATTAATTGGTTGTGAAAGTGGCTTGAATTTTAGTCCAAGTTGTTTTGGGAGTACTGCAAAGCAATTTTGAAAGCTCCCCATGTTTGTCTCCCGTCATGATGGATGGTGTAGAGAGGAATGTAAACTCGGCACGACCCTGCCTCTTCCCCAGATATAATCTTCCTTTCATTTAGTCTTCCAGTGTCGCCACAAAGACGACTCCACACCCGTGCATCTCAGACCTATATCAGAGGCTTAAAGCTGTTATTTTAACGAAAACCCTACGAGTTCTTTGTTGACCTCCGACAAATGATCAGTTTTAGCAGTATGACTAATTCTCTGAAAAACGGGAGACCCTGAACATGAACACACGAGCTACTTGATCAATACGTCATTCACAAATATATAAATCATGAAGCACCTCCGAATGCAAAATCCTGCTTAAATTTTATAGAGTATAATTTGCAAGCTGTTTAATGAGGCTACGGCAGTCCTCTAGGAGACAGAGATTGGAACTGTTCAAGAAATGAGGAAACTGCCATTATTTACTTCCAAATGACCACAACAGCAAAAAGTCGCGCCCAGTTACACCCATTATGTGCAATTCCAAAGTAGCAACATAGCATTATTCCGGTGCCAGGGGTTCAATAAACACGAAACAGAACAGACTGACCTTCTGCACCTAAGTAGCGCAGAAATCGCAAGTTTTGTGTCGTCAGTACCCGCATCAGCCAAAGGTGGCGTATAAAACATAAATATTGTGGGCTGTTCAGCACAACAAATCCGTGCAGTTTGAAGCTTTGCCGTGACACCAAGTTAACTGGTCAGTTAGACGCGATTCATGTTACGTCTGCTTAGGAGGATATTAAGACGGCACTTGTTCCCAAAACTCGTTTCAATTGTTCTTTGTTAATCAGTCTCAGTATAAAAACCATTTGTTATTTAGAGCTCCGTGAATTGCTGTCACCAGAGCTTGTCAAATAGAGGCATTCTATATGCGTATTTCAAGTCCGGCTTCTGCCCGCCTCGACCACCATTAACTTGAAATATTGCTGCACTCAAGTGTGCAGTGAATGCAAGTAAGGACGTTACACGGGCCTACTTAAGTAAGTACACAAGTAAATAATGTACAAATTAGAAAACTTGTTGAAATTCGACTGCTGGCGAGCTCTCGCGGTTTTATTGCGCTGACTGATGAACTGCAGCCATCGCTGAAAGTGATATCGACACAGGATAATCATCATAGTTCTTGCCTGGAATCATCTTTAAAATCTCTGCGTAAAAGTCGTAAATCAGCGAAATCACAGCGCGCAGACACGACCTATAATAGCTGGATAACGGCATCGCTAATAGAAATATTGCAATTTCTTCTAATGCGTATTTCTGAATGCATTTGGATTGGTACATTGTCACATTTTTGGTATTTATCTAAATGTAGGCTACAAAACATTTCCAAGTTCTGGCCTTATATACGTTGTCACATAAGGCCAGAAGTGTGAATAGCATTAAAAGTAATACTTGTTTAGGGTAAAATTATCTTCAAGAAAAATCGAGGATTATGCGACGCATTAAATGAACTTATTTTAGGCTTTTGTAGTTTTTCTTTCACCCAAGTTTGCTGCTTGCAGGTCTGCAGAACACACTGAAATTGAAAAACAGTTTCATAAGCAGTCAGACTATTGGAGCAAGACCATATTTTCGCCGTCTTTCAAGAGGATGCAGCAATTCCCCATGAACTCTGTTTGAACCTCGACGGTGGCAATAAATCATTTTTCTTGCTCTCACAAAGGCGCGCAGTTCGCTCACAGTGTCAACAGTTCTTCCCCTCCACGCCTTCGGAGATGCTGACACAAACATCCTCAGAAAACATCGATTAACCCACACATAGGCTGCTCCTCACTTAAACACATTACAATGTATACATGCGCACAGAAAAATAAAATTAAGATTCGCAACAAATCAAAAAAAGGGAAAAAAAGAACGGGGCCATTTCAGAAGCTGTCTGCTCTGCTGTATGAGCCGATTTTTCTTATGTAAGTGTTATGTATTCACATCTTTCTGTTTATTTTTTAATGTGACTGGAGAATATCTGTTAACTGTACTCCCAGTACATAATACAGACCTGTAACGTTAAACAATGCTAAGGATCGGGAGGGAATGCTTCGTGGCGCATTAAGAAACGTAGCACACCCACGAAAATGTTATCAGACCCCTTACACTAAACACTAGTATACAGTTTAAAAAATCAATAGTTGTTATATACTTAAGACTGTTTGGCTTAGTTTAATAGGCACCACTAAAACACATTAAGCAAAATCAATAATAATGCGGGCGGAGTTTAACTTCCTACCGAATTAACCATCGGTTAATACGTTTCGATGGAGGTAAGAAGGACAAGTAGAGCATAGACTGCCTGGGAAATGGACACTGGGTCTGTCCCGAAGTAGCAAAAAAATATTTAGGGCTTCATCTCGACATTTTGCTGTCTAACAAGAAGTTTAAGAGAAACTACAGAGTTAAATATAAAGACAAATGTGTCAGACTAATCATGCTGGAAGTATTTTTTAAGTTTTACATTTCAAAGGTGCAGTATGTGGTCAAAGAAACAACAAAACAAAGTCATTTTATCGTAGACCGTAATATAAAACCTCAGTCAGTAACAGAAAAATTCCATACAGCCTCACTTGAAATCTTTTTAATACCATCTGGTAACGTGGTAATACGGATAGCTGAAAACACTAGAAAAAAAAATAAAGGAGGAAAAAAAAACAACAAAACTAACTGTATATATAATTCCTATATATAATTCGTAATCTGCTGATTCATCTAGAGTAAAATGAGAACTAAGTAGCGTGGACAAACATCCTTGAGTATTAGTCGACATACTTGTAGGTATGGAGCAGCATTCATTTTAAAATAAAACTGACCTATATTAAGTAGTAATGCTGTCATTCAGAAAGTTATCTTTATATTAATAAGTATTACTTTGCTTTTGTATAACTTGAGATCAATGCCACCGCTTAGGACATTCCATGTTTATTAATGAACAATAGAAAAACTTCGCCAAAGCTTTGCTGAAACCCTTTGTGTCCTGTCCACATTCCCATTTAAAATGCTATATATTTAATGAGTTAAAAGGAAAATATGTAAAATATGCATTTCTGTTACAATCTGTTAAAGTGAGATTTTTAAAAAAGGGCTCAAAAGGTCAGAAGGATCTTTGGAAATGTTATCGTGGATTTTTTTCTTCTTTAAACTGTATTGGGGAACAGGTGAAGTAGCTCAGAAAGGAACTAAAGGTATAGGGTTACAATAGATACGGCGGGATTTCGGAAAGTCTTCTGCCCGCCCGTCCTACGACCGCCCCCCCACCCAGAAACACAATAACTCACTCAATCGTTCGACCCATTCTCATTTGTACCATAACACAAAACAAAGGAGTTATAATTATTATAAATAATCGAGATAGTGTTTGTTTTATTTACTTACCTTCTTACAGACAGGAAAGAACACTCGCACTGCGCAGTTTTGCCATCACCCTGACTACATGCGCCAGACGGAGCAGAACAGTTTATATAATCCACGCAACTCTGTCATTTTATTAAACATTCTATTTTTCTATGTAATTAATTATTTACACTTTTTGTCGATGCTTTCAGAAACACACAACAACTTGGGATTTGCCATCATAATGTTTTAACATTTTCATGTCACTTACTCTCTGAAGTAACCGGGAAAACATCTGTATATACCTGCAGTGTCTCAAGAGAGATAATAATCCGGAGCCCAACCGAGTGCCGCGTGACCTCTGGTCGACCTCACGCTTGTTCACAGCGTTAGGGTTTAGGATTTAGGGTTCAGGGGACATCAGACAAAAAACTCTGCAGTATCTACAGCCGAGAGCAGCACCTGCTCTGCATTCTGCTCATGGTAACTAGAGCAAATCAGAACTCTGTCCAATACAGTACAGAGACTGCATGCATGGGGTCTTTCAAAACAGTTTTAACAACAACAAAAAGATTTTCCAATCAGTATTACATGAGCAAGGGGCAGTCTTACCCAAACAATCGCTAGCATAAATAAGGAAGGAAAAGGGCAAAGGTTTTGTTTTAAATACCTAAATTGTATAACTGGATAGGCATTTTCTAAGTCTTTGCTTTTTACTTCAGAAGCTGTACTTTTCACAGTTAATGATTATGTGATTAATGATGCATTCTAACACAGGCTGGGGATTTAATAAAAAAAATACATTGTGAAAAAATCCTTAAGAAAATGCCTATTTATTTCTCTCATACATCTGTGTAACTGCAGAATGACAATAAAATGAACATTGAAGGTTATTTTACTGATAGCTTCACAATCTCTGAAATTATCTAGATTTTTGTGGAAAAATGTAGCCCTATATAAAGGTTATTTATATATAAGTGGATGCCAAAACATACTGTTTATACATATGCTCAGTCAGTAACACAGTAACAGATTTTTAGGGAGAACTTTTACACTTTGGGAATTTTTAGAATACTTAACTGCAGGATTTGTTGAAACCAGAACTGAATAATGAGTCCCAATTCAAGAAAAAAAAATTGCTATAAAAAATAAGTAAAAACAGGAAATTAGTTACACCTCCTTAAAATGTACTGGTTTAATACTGTCTTCAGATTTAAGCTCTCTAAATTAGAATAACTGGAATAATTTGTGGAATAACTTAACCCTTTTAACAGTAATGTTCACAACTGATCCCAAACTATTCATGCTGGCTTTTGTTCCTTATTACAATGTTTTGTTTTGAGGGACTGACTGAATGCATTAAACAATTTAAATTGGTACATTTTAAACTGGCCTTACTTGCAGTAGCTTTAGATTTTTAATTATTAAACAGAAATTTTATTATTGGATAACCAGCTACAAGAACAGAAAGGTCAGCAGACTTTCACGATTTTATCTCTCAAAATGATTTTGATGGTCTTATTTCAACTATTATTATTTCCATTACAGTGGTAGACCAAAAGACCAGTAAGAGTACGACACAGCATAACAGACCAACAGAAATACTGCAGCCCACAATAATTCCTGCAGAAGGCTGGGGGAGAGGGCGTTGGGCCCTACCGACCATCATTGTGGAGCTGGGCAGAACAGAACTGGTGGCTGTGCCACTGAGCACATTCTGCTGAAATGAATGGGGGCATTAAATAGACCAGTGGGTCTTGTTATGGAAGTCTGATCACAGTTCATACCAGGAGGTATAACTAACTGTTCCAGTCACAACATGCAGGCATGCTGGAATGGGAGCTAAGGAGTAATTTTGAAAATGCATTAATATGAAACATTCATTTCTTGGTGGAGATAGCAGTTCTAGTTGTATCGGTTTCCTTGTGAACTTTTTAAAATCATTATCTACCTTGAAAGCCAAGGGACATTTTAGATTCCTCAGTGTTTAAAATGTCCTCAAAGGCAATTTCCGTTCAAAGGCACTTTTGTTCTAATAAAGTTCTTATTACAACAATTATATTTTGTTACTTCTGACTCCAGTCGGTATATAATTCTGCATTATTTATGTTTTTAAGACTGCAGGGTGGCCAAGGGCAACACTTCAGAGGTATGGTAATATGTAAACATAGCCAAATGTAAGATTTCCTGGTATGATACACTAACAGTAGCAAAGTAACAGTATTCTTGAAAGCATGGTAAATGAAATGAGATTTATTCTATTGCTCTTCTTAGCAACAGTGCTATTTTGACACACGAAAGCACATTTCCTTGCAAAAAGGGTGAGTGGGGAATACTTAAGCCTGTTACAAAGGTAACAGCTTTCTGATGTAACCTGAATACAAAACTGTATATATATGGGTATGACAGGATAAACCTTTTTTAAAACAGTCACAGGTTTGAAAAAATGGTCAAATTACAACATTGGGTACAATAATCGTTCTTATCTGGTGGATTTATGTGGTCTTTTTAAATAGGGAGTTGTATGACAGTTTCAGAAATCAGTCTGCAAGTATCATAATATCATGCTTCAATTACCAAATTTAATCAAACTATTAAATTAACCATATCACTTCACTTGTAAAATATGTACTGTATTTATATAATGTTACTTCAATTCATTTAATTTCTCTGCCAGTGAACATTACAGAAATGTAACACAACACATGGGTAGCATGGCAAAAACAAAAATAAATGTCCTTCTCATAAGAAATTCTACTTTTCTGAAGATTAATCTTTTTCTTACGGTCTCTTTTTAAAAAGTGTGAGTTAAGTACAACAGATACAGGCTTCTAAACTGGTTTTTGGCTAACTCCATTTTATTCTCTTTTCTCTGTATTATCACAAATTCTAAATATTTTTTTTCAACATAAGAAAAGGTTGGTATCTTAAACATTTCTCCAGTATTGTCTTGGCATCAGCATTTTTTTCACAGCAACAGGTTATTTTGCCAGTTTATTATGCTGAAAGGCATTTTAAGTATTCTTACATAGTCATTTTCCTTACATAATCAAGACTTGGTTCTGACTTACAGGTTCACAAACTTATCCACTGTGCATAAAGAAATTTTTTTAATCTTAGTTGCATTAAAGTAAACCACAACTCCTCTCATCCAACATTTTGTCTTTGTAAAGCCTACTCCTTAGCCTTAAAGCATACCTTTGAAATCAGTGTTTACAGAATTCTTGCTATGGGCCTACCTACTTCTCCATTAAAATTACCACAAAGAAAACCGCACCCATCTAGAATTGTACCTGGATGTACCCATACACACCTATGATTATGAATGATGCTTTTCAACAAACACTGTCATTTGAGTTCTTCCTGATTGACACTGAGCTATTGAATCAAGCTGCTGCTTCAACACCTGGTACCAACTATCCATATGGCTTCAAAGCACTTTTGCTCTGCCTGTGGACTGTGACCATTACCTGCACTGACTGCTCCTTTCTCTAGAACTGATCAATGCAATAATGATATTATGTATTTAGTTTCTCACCTACCTATAACTTTCTGAACAGTGGCATAACAAATCGTCAAGTATTAAAGGGACTAAGTACTATAGACATAGAATTCAAAAGAATTACACAAAACATTTTTGGGACACGTACTCTTCCTTATTGTTCTTATGATTCTGAATGTGTGTGATTATGGATTATGTACTAACACAGCTGTTGAAATGTGTCAGATTAATGAATTGTTAGCCCTTTAAAATGCTCAAAATGTAAACAAACTGCATTGTAAACACTTTTTTTGCATTTATATAAAGTTATCCCTGTAAGTCATTTTGGATAAAGATGTCAGAAAACATATGTAAGTAAGTAAGTAAGTAAGTAGATATAATGAAAAGGTGAGCAGAAAGTATGGCCAGTGTGTTGTGTCCAGTGTTAAGAATGAGGGGTAAAACTGCCCAGTGGAAAGAAATGTGAATCTGTGAGTGCAAAGATTGTTTTACCACATTTAACACACACATTTAACACACAGATACACATACAGACAAGAACACACACACAACCACATAAGTCCAAGGGAAGACATGGAACATCTGTTACCCTGGGGGAACAAGCGAGAAAGCAGGTTCACAGATTTATGACACAGCCACTATCAACCAATGAGAGTGCTGCCTTTTCCCTGGAAAAGAGCAAGCTGACCTCTGTTTCAACTCTAGGCCCTTGAGCTGCCTTCACTTCTATGGCTTGTGCCTCACACATTGGCTCCCTCACATCAATGCATCACTTCTCCATGATCCACATTTTGAAAAAGAAGAAGGAAAATCTAAAGAGGAAAACTTTAAAAAAACTGAAAGTGACTTGCTCAAATTTGACCTCATGTGCACTTGGATCATCTGCTTTCACCTACTTAAGCAGTATCCTTACAACAACAAAAAAAAATCAGTTTTGGAATGGAATAACAATAGGTGATGTTGTGAAATTTACCATATATTATTTACACACAAAGCACTGAGGTGAAAGTCTGCCTTCGTTATTTGATAAAGCTGCATGTTACAGTGTGCCATAAGAGTTAAAGTAACAGCTTTTCCAGTTTTACATTTTTTGATTATGTTAGAAAGTTGTCTTTTGTGTTACAGTGGCTCATTCTTTTGTTTTCAAAACAGTAAGGTATATATTTCACATTGCTGGCTTTAAATGATTCCATTATAAAGAATAATGCAACAAAGCAAAGCTTCATTTGCCACGTAAGTACATTTCTATGGACATAATGCAAAAATTATGTTTACAGGTGAGACATTGTCATTTTGAGCATGTGGAGGAAAGGTATTAAATTATTCAGAGTTTTTTCAGGAGTCATTTTTTTCTTCAGGTGCTTCAAATAAGTTTTTAATATTGCTTTACATTACTTTATTAAAAGAGTGCACAATTATTCATGTAAGGTCTATTTGGAGAATTCAAAGCATCTGTGAATTATTTTATAAACACTAATGCACAATATCTGTTCTTCCACTTTTACTTTCTCTTTGTGTATATTTTTAAAAATTGAATTCTTTTCATGGTCTTCTTGCTGCTTAATATTATAAATAAGAGATGCCTTATTGAACAACTGTTAATAACTGAAAAATACTGCTGTAGTTGAACTGTGTCAGATATCTTGTATAGGTCCTCTGCCTTTCTGGAACCTAACCAAAACCAGCAATCTCACAAGTTCACCAGCACTGTGTAGATGTTGCTGTGAAGTTGTAAAATCGAGATATTGGTGAACTCACTCGATCCTGGAAATTATTGATTCCTATTTTATTCATCGAGATATTCCAAAAACATCCATCCTCTGGTGCAGTTTCGCTGAATGGCGAGACGTGGCTTCCTTTAATATGACAACAACCACCTCAGGTGATAGCAGACCTACTGAAGGTTGGCTGCCACGTTCTCCTCTAAAACTAATCTTTCTCAGTACAGTCAAAAAGCAGAACCAGATACCCGTGCAGTCACAAGTGTTCGTAACATTAACTTTTAACTGTCGAATAAATTCACTGCTATTATTTACTGTTATTAAGAGTGGCGGTGACATCATCGGCAGCGCGCAAAAAGCGCTGTGTGGATGAGGCAATGAGCAGGTAGCAAAGCCTTCAGCAATGACTGAGAATGTCTTCTCTTATGTGGACGCGTTTCCCAAACACATGAATGTAGGCCAAAAAAAAAATTTAATAAGACCCAGTAAAATAATTGTATTACTTCAGAAAGTATTGTTTCGCTTTTAAATTAGTATCTGGAAACCTGAATCCTGAAAAAGTAGCTGCGGTTACCTCGAATAAGCAAATTACAGTATGAATAACCCTTTATAAGCAAGTCACAAAACAAGCTGTAAGAGACGATCTTTTATTTCATCTTTATTTTAGTTAAATTATGTTATGCAAAATATAGGCAATTGTTTCTGTGTACGTTATATATGAAATATTATTATAACCGTACGAATGCTGTTGAAAACGCATTAAGCAGCTATTTAGGATTATATGAAATGAAAAGTTTTTAGACAATTCAGTTGTTCTTTCTAGATATGAAGTACAGTTTATTTACATTTAGTTAAGTGGAACTGAATGCCGCATTTGACAATTTCGAAACATTAGTGTCGAGAAAACTTTGCCGTTATAATACAAACTTCATATAGCTCATTTTTTATTCACGTACATTTATTTTACATAACAGTTCTTCGTATAAAATCACCCAGAATCTCAATGTTCCTGAGAAAATTAATTAGAAAACATTCTGGATCTTTAATACATATTATAATTATTAAAATAAGTATTTCTACACGGTAGTTTATCATTTAACTTTCTGCTATAAATTTCATTAAATCTCGAAGTTTTTCATTAATAAGCTTGCGCTACCACCCATCTATATAACCACGGTAAACTGCAAAAAGACATTCTTCCCCAGTTTATCTCGGCTTATATATTTATTGGTTTAATTCAGTTTATTTATAATTAAATTTTATACACTTTTGTATGTCCAGTAAAATTTTATATATTAAGGTTATATATGTTATAGTTTCTATTATAATATTTTCAACTGGGAAAAAACGTATTTTAGAGCTAAATGTACAATCTGTCGAATCTCACGATTGAAAAAGCTGTAGATTGCATCTGGTGTTTGATTCTTCCTTCAGAATCATAGATAGTTGAAATACGACGTAATGGAAGTTAACGCAAGTTTAACAAATCGGCGTGTCTTTCCGATACTGTTTGTGTACATGTGTAGCACAAAATACAGCCCTATAATAATTTCATGTCTAGATGGTAAATATATTTTGTTCAAGTTACATTCGTGTAACTATTTGGCGCGTGCTCAATGACATCATTGTATCTAGAGTATTTTTAAAAAGTATAATTAACTTGCTCTTGCAAACCCAGTAATAAAGTTACTGATAGTAGTGTGTTCAGATCTCTTGTGCATGTAGACTATTCATTATCCAAGATAATTTATAGTAAAATATTTATACCACAGGAAGGAGTTCGAAGCCTTGATTTTGTGAAAATATTTTTGTAGGTCATACTCTACAACAAAAATGAACGGCAACGTTTTCGAATATTGTTCATAATTGTACAGATATGATATACATAATGTACAGAGATGCAGGACACATTATAGAACTCTAAAGCAGGCTTCTTCTTCGGCTGTATTTTGATTAAAATGAGATTCCTTTTTCACCTCGATGCCCTGATCGATCTAGGTTTAACAAATGTATACCTTTTTACTCATTTCAGACCCACACTATCAGTTTAGTTAATACAGCTAAAATATAAGTTTCATGCATGATAACCATCCACATTCTGTAAAATTCTGTGTCATTAACTGATAATGTACCATGAAAATGCGCGACCTGAAAATTGGCGATACATGTGAGTAGAATAGTATTTGTTTCAGAAGGCAGTTATTCAATCATTTCCTATTACAGTGAAATTTTCAAATACGTTTTGTGTGAGGAATGTTAGGAAGCTGTAATATGGCGCTCAACTTCAGTTCACTCTTTGTCTGTTATAGTGGCTGAACGATTTTGGAGCTAAAAAGTCGCCTGTCTATTCGTGTGACGGGAATCACAGCAGTGTTGTACAGTGTGCTAATGCTTGAACCGACCATGACGCAGTTCTCCACAAACTTACTAAGCACTGCTGTTACCGACGTAATGTCACGGTTTATATGTTATCAGTTTTTCAGTATATTTATTGTAAATGTGAGCAATCCTATTTAACAATACATATGTTTCAACCTGATGGGCCTGTGGGCATCTAAACCAAGTTGTTGACCTTCGCTCAAGTTCACATCAAGTTTTACGAAAAAAATCGGAATCCCTGCTTACAATACATGCTATTATACTTTGTAATCACATACAGTGTCAACGGTTCTATTTGCGGTCACTATAAAAGTTTTTGTATCGACTTTTTAACCTTTCATGACTGCAGCCTGTAGTTGCCTAGCAGAAGGACGATAGTGAGGAGATCTGGACTGGAACCACTATGATAACAACAGATATGCATACACAACTGCTGGGTGTATTTTTGTCAATTATACGAGTTTTCCAGTACAAAAAGCCTTGGTGAAACGTACTTAACTGCACTGCATAACCCTTTTTTCCTACTAGCACTAATAATGCCTTTGTCTCTTATTTGGTTGAGGACTGGAGTATTTTTGCAGTGTAGTCCCCATAATCTTATGGATGTGAATGAATGCATGGGTATATATACATACATATATCAATACGTGCGCGCGTGCGTGGGTGCGTGCGAGACAGTGAGGTAGAAAAAGGTAAAAATTAAGGTACAGAGATGCGGCTTGCTATCTGCCTGTCTGTTTTTTTAAGTTTCACCAATAAATCGAAATAAATCACTATGACAATGACTTTAGGCGCCTCTCATTTACAGATTAACACCGGTGGACTAACCGAGCAGGGAAGCAAAGATTGTTGAATTCCTAAAATTAGTTACATCGGTTTTTCAATCATAAATAATGACGGAACTACGCAAATAACACAACAGTGAAACTGCCAAACCGTCGTAAGAAGCTGAAAAAGTTGCGAAAACAACAGTGACGGTGCCTCCGGTATAAAATAACAAAATTAAGTGTACTTTTAATGGCAAGAAAAATAAATATTCACGTCTGATACGTAAAATGGTCTGTCAATATGAGATTTTAGGTTTATTAAAAACATGCAGAGCTCCTTTAGTGATAGACGTGCTTGTACTTTCTCTGTTCTCTGGCATTATCAAGCCCATCTGTCAACAAAGAACTCGCAGCATTATTTATTTATTTAAACTTCAGTCATCGTTATTGGGCTCAGCAAATAATGCGTATTACAGAATGGTGAAATAGGTCAAACTTCAACAAACACAAACTTTCAACTGGCATCCCACTTTCACTTTTAATGATACAATTAAGCCAACAGTTAACTGTATTTACCTTGAAAGAACCTAAATCAGCATTTGTACCAAAGAGAACTAAATGTTTTTCAACGTACAGAGTGTGTATTGCGCACTTCTCTCCATGAAGTCTGAGCATCAGATATTTTATACCTTTCCTGAACCATCTCCTAGCATCATAGGTTAAGGGCTTCACATATCGTACTCTTATTATTCTTGTTTAATTAAGCTTGTCAACCTTGTCACTGGGCTGACTTATTCTCTGTATTTTTAAATGTGTCCTTTCTTTTGTCTTCTAATAGTATAAGTCCAGTTAAATGGTAGCTCCTGGTCAACAAAACCAACGTTAACAACCAAGCTTTGCGGCTTCTTCCAAAACTGAGTTAACACTACTCACGTGTGTGACGAGAGCACAAGGAAGTTTTCACATCACTGTTGTAAATCCTTCAATATACTATGACGCCCTCAAAGGGCTATGGGAGTTATTCAAGTGGCTGATATGGGGGCTTCGCCATTCCCCCCTCTCTCCTCTCTCACTCTCTCCCTCTCTCCCTTTCGGGTCATCACAGGGAGCAGCACAAATGCAGCAACACATTGAGATGTCTCCCTTTCCCCTGCGCCATTAATATAGCAGAAAAACCTACAAAGAAAGCAAGAATACTGGCGAGGCCCATGCAAACGTACGAGGGCAACACACAGAAGGTACACGTTGAGGGAGCCGGCCAGGTCACAGGGTTGGAAAGGTCGGCCATCCAGGCTGACATAAACCTAATGGGATAGAAAATGTGACCCCCGAGTGAACCCAGTCTTCTCGCCGTTCGCCCCAAACTTCAATAAAGTACCTTTTCAGCCTCGCGCCATGAAGGCGACAGGCCCTAGAAAGAGATCGCAGGGAAGCTGCGTTTTTGCGCGCACATTAATTTCTCTCTGCTGTCCGGCCGCATAATGGCCTCAGAATGTCAGTCTAGGCCTGCTGTTTTCAATGCCCCTCGAAAGTCATGGCCAAGTAAAGGAGCTACGTAAGATATTTTTTCCGCAGCACTTCCATCCGGCATCGCTTTAAACTAATATTTTTTAACAAGGATAACTTAAGTGTCATTTTCAAAAGCTAAAATATAAATTTACACGTGTGATGCTAAATAATTTCAGACCCCGCTCGAAAATGATTAATGGTCCGGAATACCTCAATCCTTTGTGCTTTTCAGCACCCCCACCTAGGAAGCCGTTGTGTAATCTTCATTCAAGTCACACCGATTTATAATTTATCAAGCACACTGTGATTTTTCTTAGGGCCCACTTTCCCATCTTTTTGTGAAGTTGGGTTGGGTATTTGGGCAGCTAAAATTCAGATTCAGAGATTTTTCCATCACATAGATAGCCACAAGGTTTGTTTTTTTCCCTCCTTTTTTTGCTATAATAAAGAAATAATATTATGAGTAGGCAAACAGAATTTATTCTTAATGATATTCCAAGAGTAAAAAAATTAACTAAAACCGCACTTTAAATCACTAATGTATTTATTAATGGCTTTGCTCTGTTGGTATCTACAGATAGCCAGTGTTTAAATAACCGTATCTTATCAACTCCGAACAGCTGTTCACATGTTGTAGGATTTATGCTCCTGTATAACAACGGTGGTTATTCCTCGGTGGAGTTGACATGCTTACTTATTATAGCTAAAAAGACAGTGACGTCGCCTTCCCACATCACCGAGCGCCACTTTCAAAACTGGAGGCACTCCAGCCCCTCAAATACATGTGTCTTGCTAGTAACGGGTTTAAAAAAATTGGTGGATTAATGTGCCATGAGGGTAACGACTTTTAGTTTTTGAAACTCCAAATAGTTCTGTAAATTATTATTATTATTGTTATTATTATTATTGAGTAAAATGTATACATCTGTGCAACGCCGAAATCTATTACATACTGATAAGCCCACATCATCAGTTTTAAGAAATGAAGATAAAAATCAAGCACTGCAGGTCTGGCTTCCATCTCATTTGTCTTTGCTACATTCTAGACGTTACAAACAAACAGTGAAGCGATAAGTGTGCAAATAAGTTTGCATACACGATTAAAGGAACGTCGGGAGAACCCACAGTTGTTGCACAGAGCGAAACATTTAGTTTGTTCCATGATATTTTAATGTGTAGCGTTCGTGTATCAGTCACTGTTCTCGAAACTGATGACACTGTGAGTGAGGTAAGTACTGTTGATCTTATCAAGACACTGAATTAATAGTGTATGAAATGGGGTTAAAATCTATTTAAAAGCCTATTTTAATTTGTTTGTATATACTGAGCTAGCAGTAAATGAACGGATTATTTGGGTTATGAACAAGTACAATTTTAAGCAATCCATTACAGTACTGGGAATATAATAGAATTAATTTGATTTCTGGACTCGAAGTGAAGGAGTGAATGTGTCACAAAAGAGGGCTGTTCGAATTACATGAATCAAGGAACATCCGCGTCTGAAAAGGACATCCAGCCATACTGAAGATTAATTACACTGTGTTCAAGTTAGCAGTTCTATAATAAACAATATTCTAATTAAAACGTAAACTACATATCAGTATGCAAGTGATCACGCTGCAGTTTATTTCACGACACAGGGCGCGGGAATTTGCAGCTAGGTAAAAACACTATGGTCCTCTGCAGACTATAATGGCAAAGCTTTGAGTTGATCACATAGGGTCTGTTCCAGAACAAGAGATATGTAGAACTATTTATTGCACTACAATTAAGAAATATAGAGCGAAAACGGACTCTGAAATTAACGAAGTTAACATGACTCAACACACCACTTAAGAAAGCTTTTGTTCTCAAACCTGTGTATTGCAAGTGTCATACACTGTCAAGGCCCACATAGGGATTGTATTTAAGAACTGCTTCGACTGCAGCAGCTTTGTTTATATGCGAAATGTTTATATTTCCTTCAGAAGAACTGTAGCAAAATTCTGTTTCAGAAAGTAAGCTATATCAAGAAGCTCTGACCGACAGAGAAGTGAAGAGAGCCCATCTTATCTCGCCCACGTAAAAATTGTCACTAATCTCACCTACATTTACACTGTCACCCCCTCCACCCCAGTTACTGAATTACGCCTCTTTATCGCGGTGACTGGATAAATGTTCCTGTTTGTTTAAAAGTACTTGCGAGCAAATAATACTGATGAACCAGTAAAGATATAAATGAAAATCACGTATATAAAACTAATTGACACCCACTGTTTTATTGACCACTAAGATTACCACAAAACACTAAACTTTGTTTATTGCATTTCACAATGATTTGCTTAAATCAGTCTAAATCACAACGTTATCACCACAAAACTAAATCATTAATTTAAAATCTGATTTTGCAGTACGCCAAATAACTCACAGCAATACCATTATTTTCTGATAAACAAGTACGTTCAAGGTCAGTGCCATTTGTATTTTCTGGCCTTTTACATAGAAAAAAATGTCACTCTAGGATCGGTGGTAAAATAAACTGAACAATGTTGTGCATGTAATAACGCAGACATACGGGCGACCGAGTAACCCACAATAACATTTCGTTAAAAATGTCCTTCTTTCATCCTCCTTCGAAACAGCTTTTATTCTTAAAAGTCATCTTCTTATTTTGAATAAATTAAACCCTGTATATCGTAAAAATCATCTGTTGGAATTCGCATTTATCCATGCTATATAACATGCATTTTATATAACTGTGGACTAAAAGGAAGACCTTTTTGTTTTGCTTTGTTTTTTTTTCTTCTTTTTTTACGCACAAGAAAACAACGAAGAACCAAAATATATTATATTCTATAAATAATCAGTCATTCTCTCTCTCTTCTTGGAATAGTTATGCCTTATAACCTTGTAATATCCTCGACTCGTTCTGCTCCGGACACCCGGGGGATTTCCTCGGAAACAGCCACCGTGTTGGAAGCTGCAGCAGCCGCGACAGCGCCGGCCGGGGTTGTGCTGGACCCGGAGGGTGCGCCCGTGGAAGATGACGATCTGACTTTGGTGTTGGGTAGCCTATGGTCTTTTTTCCACTTCATCCTGCGGTTTTGAAACCAAATTTTGATCTGCCGTTCGGAGAGAACCAATGAGTGAGCGATCTCGATGCGTCTTCGCCGAGTTAGGTAGCGATTATAGTGGAATTCCTTCTCCAATTCTAAGACCTGCTGGCGAGTATAAGCTGTCCTAGACCGCTTGGGTTCCGCTCCATTGTAACTGGCGTTCACTGAAAAGGGGAGAGGCAGAGAGAAAAGGGGAGAAAGAAAGGGAATAAGGAGGGAAGGAGGGGGTACACGAGAGTGGTGTGAATCGAGATATGAATGGATGTGGTTAGGAAAAGGCGAATGTGGTGGTGATATACACTTTAATACATCTAAAATCCTACATAAGAACTTGTTTAACGGTCCCTGATGGGGGGTGGGGGACATTTATGCTGGAAGAGGCACTCAATTATTTATGTAACATTACAGATCTAAGTTTTTTTTTCTCTTCCCTGTTCCTCTCTCTCCCCATTCACACACATACATAACAGAAAAAGCCACATGGCAATACGGCTGCCCGGAGTATGGCTCTGCTATAAAATTTATGGTGGGTGTAATTACCAACGCAAGTCGTAAATCCGCCTCAATTGTGCCATTTCAAAGGCTTCTCTCCTATCGTGGCAGGGGCTGGTTAGGATATGTGGGCAAAATAAAGAGAGAGAGAGAAAGGAGGAGGAGAAGACAGCGCAAGAGTGAGGAAGACAGACACATAAGTTTCCTACCGGTGCTGACGTGAATTTTCTTCATCCATGGATATACTACGGGTTGCTTTGAGGAGACTGTGCTGTTTGGATGCTCCGGTGTAGCTTGGTTGCAGGCGGTGGACGCAGTCGCTGGGGTAGAAGGGGAAGTGGGTAACGGTGGGGGCTCACATGACGCTGGTTGCCCTTTCCCAACAAGCAGGTGCCCAGAATGGGGTAGCCCATGCCCTCTTTGAGTTTCAGGCTCAGGGATGCTTGCACAGTTATACTGGCGCTCCTGGTAGCTCCCTCGCGGAGGATACAACTCCTGGTGATGATGCTGGTAGCCAGTGTCCCTCGTGCGGCTGTAATATTCAGGGCTGTGGTCTGGGATGTAGCTATTTTGCGAATATTCCTCGCATGGAGGAAATTTCGGATCGATGTAGTTAGAGTCCATCAAATACGAGCTCATGATCATTAATTTCTGGAGTGGAAAATAATTTTTCTAGCTTTGTCGTTTTTCTGCTCCATAAAGCCCTCCTACTAGCGAGCGACCCTGTAAAGTTACTTTTACCACGTGACGCAGCTACCCAATGGCTGCGCGAGAGGTAGTCCCCGGATAAGGAACCGAACCTCAATCCGAACGTGCCCACTTTTTTCGCCATCGTGCGCGTAATTGAATGAACATAGGCCTTCGTGTGTGTCCTGTGAAAGTGGGCCACCGACACTCTGGTAATTGGGTTATGATTTAGAAATTGGTTCAGCATAATGGGGTATAAAGTAGTCCTTGTTAATTGCTTTGCGCCAGGCAGGCAGATAACCTCTGAATGGACACACAGGACAGGTAAAGGTAATTTGATACAGGATGGCTTGGAGTGGCACGAACCCTCGCTGATTTATGCACATTCTCTGCTAACCACGATTTTGCTTAGGAAAGCATGAATATTCTATAGCACATGTAAATCCAAGATCTGAGAGTGTGTATTGTGTTTGAGTGTGTGCGGTACCACTATAGACCAGAATGCAGAAATATTTAAAGTAACTTCGTGTGCTACAGTTCATCTGATTCACGAACAAAAAAGTGACATGGTGCCAATAGAATCGCAGAACAAACACACAGAGCATCAGCTTTTCAGATAGTGTCACACACGGTCTGCGTTTGAAATTTAACTGAGTGCTGATGCTACTTTAATGGTACGTTGCCAGAATGTTCCTTATTAATTTTGACACTGTAACCACTGTAAGCTGCACACGTAGTAACTGCATTTACAATATCGTGTATAACATTTTCGGTGCAGACCTGCTACATTTAAAGCCTAGATTCGCGTTTGAAACGTCTGAATTTAAATGCAACCCGTGCTGTTGAACATTTACAGTAATCCTGTTTAGCTGATATTATTGCTGCTTTTATTATGTATTTGTATTTATATTCATGCTACATTTTGATTTAGATGCACTGTATGGCTCTGACAGGCAGCGCATGAAAGGCGTTCATCCAGTTAATATTTAACCCTAAATGTGGGGAACCAAGTGCTGCTTTAGGCCAGAACGTATAAGTAAAGACCAGTAGACAGTCTCCATGTTTCCAATAGTCGTCATCATTTCTTTGCCATATTTTATGCCATTACAATAAAAACGACACATAAAGTTAGCGGTTTATGGTTTGTTTATTAGAGGCGTGCACTCCCACTGTTCCGAAGGTCGTTGGCTGAACATTTTTGTCTTTTTATTGAGCCGTAAAAGCAATAAATCAATCACTTTAAAATGATTCGCAGTCTTTCACATGTTTTACAGATCCCTCGATGTCAGGTTTCTCACATCAACAACAGTAAGCATATCAGACAATATCTATTGGCATGGGCCATATTTTTGTTGATATATCACGATTAGACCGTCATACTTATTTAGCTTATAAAGACCACGTGAAAAAAAAGCTTTATTTGCCTCCACCAAAAGTAAGTTCTTGTAGAAATGAATGGCGTAAATGACAAACATAAAATGAGATGGAGCCCAAGTTTATGGCCAGTTTGGCACAGACGTGGCATTTGGATCGCCCATATATTCCTGTAGAGGCTAATTTGCGATTGTTAGCTGTTCACACAAATTCGGTTCTACAGGGTACAGATAGACGACTATTGCTGGATGGTGCACATGAAGACGCAGAGTCTGCGGCACAATTATCTATTTTACCAGTGAAAAAAGAATAGGCTGGCAAGGTAAAAAGAAGATGGCCAAATTACAGGTGATGTAGAGATGTAGACTGTGCATAGATGTAGGTATAACTTCTTTATTTTCAAACTAATTTTCATCAAATTAGTGGCTTCCATTTATTAACGGGAGGACAACGATCCTTGCCTAACAGAAAAGTAACAGTTGAAACGGACATATCAAACATCTTAAACGTGCTGGTGTTAATTACACGGTTAATAAAGTTCACTAAGATAAAAGTACAGGTCAAGTTTAAATGAAACATACATTGCATTTGAAATTATGTTGAAAAAGATTATTTAATCAGATGTCTGTACTTTTTGTTAGCTCATGAACAATTCGCTCATAATCATGACCAAGTTCGGTACATTTTTAAATAATTCATCGAGCTAAAACGCAGCATTCAAAGTAAAAATAAATGAAGGGAAAATGTTAAAATTGTTATACCTTAGCATTAAACTGGCGTTTGCATCTAACAAAGAAGACTGCTTTTAAAGTTTTTAAATAGTTTACAGTTTAAGCCATTTTCGCATTTATTACACTGAACAATAGTGTGTAACTTTGGAACGTGGAGAATATTAAGGGATACGTGCAGTGTGCAGAAATATCTGTGACACCACAGCGTTGTTTGCATAAATTACAAGAAAAAATGATTTCGTCTTCAAGATACTCTTTCTGAAGCGTTCTAAACTGCTTTTCATTTAGAGAAACCGGGTCGTCGATATTAGAAATTGAGAACTGACATCCTAGACACGAGGCGTAACAAGAACACACACCGCTGCGCGAGCGCGTACATACAGACGCACAAACAATTTGTGTGTCAGTGTGTAATAAAAAGCTTTCTCTTTCACTTTCAAATTCTATCTAATCCCAATCTTTGGAGTGGCCCCCAATGTATAAATATTCAGCCATGAACGCGGTAGATACAAAGCAACCGCGTGACAGTGGAGATGAAAAATAAGTTTCCATTGTTCCCAAGGGTTTTATTGTGTTCGCCATTACCATACTGACCGCTCAGTAACCTACCGATCCTCCCTCCCGCATTATCAATCTGGCATCTGCACCAACGCATAATGCCACAGAGGACGAAGAAACTGTATAGATTTTAACAAAAATAAAATTGAGACATGCAATGGATGGGGAAAAAACAACAAACAAAAACATCAGATCACCCATAATAGGCTGCAGTTACTGTTTTGCTTGTAGTCATTTTGTATCTGTTTTTCATGCAGGATTACCGTGAAGAAGCAGTGTGGCCACATTTTTGTGAGCTTCCTGGATTTTTATTTCAAGTAAAATAATGTAATGAGGATAAGAACGTTTTGCATGCGTTATTCATGCACACTTAAAGGTATAAAATTATTTTTTCCTGAATTTCACCCAAGCTATCTGCACTGATGTATCTAACCTGGGGGTAAATGAGTATCCAGTTAGTAATGGGTTTCACGCAAATCCCAAGATGTGTTTTTTCTGTCCACCTTTCCAAGTCTAAATACAATCGGAGAGACCCCCCTCATCCCACCCCAACCCCACCCCCACCAGTGTCTTGGACGCATTTTAATATTAGTTAGACAGCATGACCTGCATTTCACCTCTTGCGTTTGACTCGTTCCAATAGTTCACTGCCAAGGAGTTATTGATGAGGAAACACCAATGAAATCTGTCTCCACACAAATGGCTTTTAGATCTTGCACCTAGTTCAATAACTAGTTATAATGTAGAAATAGAAAAATGAAGCCCCGAGGCGAACTAATTTAATGTTTCATTTGTATGTTAGAAAAATTGTAAAGCATTTCTACCGTCTTTTTTCCGTTCACCGCACACACACACTCAGACTCGTACAACATACAAGCCCCAGTCTTATGTACACCCAGCCCCCACATAGCTTATTTTCCTTTTTTTCTACAAGCTTAAAGCGGTGAATCTCTATGGGGGGCTTATGACCTGAAGACACCTGGTTCATAAACTTCAGGGGCCTTTTACTTCCCCACCACATCACAGCACTTTGTTCCCAGTTTGTACTCATACTGTGAAGAGCTGAATTGTACTCGCATATTCGATCAGCAAAAAAGACGCAGTATGTAATAAAAACAGTTCAAGTTTAACCTGAGAACCACCTACACCTACTACAGTTCTAGTTGCTTACAACTACGTACAAGAGGAAAATCGTGCACCTGGGAATATTTACTTATATTTCATTAATAAAATGAACAGTCGTTCCAGTAAAGAGGAGCAAAACGTATGATATATTTTTCAGTACAAGCAATTAATAGTGAATTAAGAATAATTTACGATTAGAGGCGCATCAGTTGAGCTACTCAAGAATTCAGGAGCAAAATGAAGACTTACCACCCTACTGCGCTACAGTCAACAGGTTACGTTCAAACTACGTTACAACGTCTGGTGTAAGTTCAACCTTTGAAAAAAAGCATATGTATCAAGATGCAATATCTACAGATACATCTTCGTTCAAACATAAAGTAGAACACACGATTAAATGCTTGTTTATATTTTAAACCACATCCTGGGGCAATACATTCCCAGATCCATCCATTCATCCATCCATCCATCCATTATTAGTAACTAATAATTATTAGGAACCAGTAATTCTGGTCAGGATCACCTAAACTTTAAGATAAATTGAGCAAATAAATTAAATGTAATAGTAAACTTCTGACGTTTTCACGCCTTGCCTATCTAAACAATTCACAATGGTCAGCATTTAAAAATAAAATAATTTTTTGCCATTACTCAAAACGTTGAACACGAAATCCTTGTTATTCAGAGGCGTCACTGAGCTATGGTGTGACGTCAACACTAAGTTCTCCTCACCCGGAATAAGATGAAACTTCTTGAGCGATTATTAATCACATATAATGTAGTAATTTGATTCGCCAGTGGCTGAATATCGAGCAGCTAATTTGAACATTTACATTTACATTTTCGTAACACTGACATAGTTGTAGAATTCTGTTATGTCTGTGTAACTGACATACTAATCCCAGTTTGCATGGCATTAAAAAGAATTCATTCTGCATGTTCTGCAGTTCGGTATATAAGTATGAAACGTGTTTTCTGTTGATACTATGTTGATTGTATGATTATCATTATTTGTTTTGAGGAACTAAGGAAATAACCATTAATTGGTTTTAGAGTCAAAGTTTTAAAGCACCGCCTTTCAACAACGTCACGCCAGATAATTAAATCAGTGACATCGATGAAAATTCGCTTTAGCTAAAAGTCAAGTCACGTGAATAGCAACAGAGGGTCCTCATTTCTGTGGAGCTCATGGCTGCACAGGTCTTATATGTAGTCACTGAAATCCTGAGCTGTTCAACGCGCATTAACAAGCATGAAATGTGATCATTCTTAGTGTCAGTCAGGTCAGGTGAAGGCTGTATCTTCTTTAAAACTACAGGTTATTCCCTGCTCATCCAGGTAATAACACATAGCGTTTTGTGCTTTTCTTTATTATCAAAGAATTAAGGCAATTAGATTTTTTGACTGATTGAATCATTATTTCATTTATTCACTCATTCATATAAGAAGCAGGTGGTCTATTTAGGGCTGTTGTCCTACAGTCTGAAGGTCCCTGGTCTGAACGGCCCCTCCGGTGGCAGTACCGTATATTAAGGCACTTACCCTGAATTGACACAGTAAGAATACCCTGCTGTGTAAATGGGTGCCTCACTCAGTGGGTGTAAAATTTACACTCTGTAAATGGGTACATCAAGTAGCGCAAGTTTGTAAAAACAGTACGAAACTAAGTGTAAGTCGACTTGGATAATGGCGAAAGCTACACAACATCTTCAACAGCAACAGTAATAATAATAATAATAGTTTTCACCGACTTGAAGGTGTTACGCTAAACCGTCAGAATTTGGTGACGAACAGCGAAATTAAAAAAACCGCTTAAAAGTCTCCACGTAGTTTCACGCCAAATATGCCTTAAGATGAAGGTTCAGATAAAATTTTTACCATTAAATAAATTTAAATGTGTTGCTGATCTTTTATCTGTAGACTTACTTTGTATGTTATATTCGTTCTGTTTTTCAGTCTTTTGTTCAGCGCTCTGAGTCGCTTTGTGAGAAGAAGCGCTCTATAAAAATAAATTGAATTGAATTAAATGCATCATCTTGTTTAAGATACTAATCTTAACTGATTACACTGTTGAACCAGAAATGTTACAGTTTAGTAGACTTCTATATTATTTTAACTTATAGCTCTGCTAATGTAGTTTGGAGGTGCCTGACATATAACTCTGGCTATATATGCGTGCTGCTTCATCATTTTCATGTCTCCTGGGTTCGAAATAGCGTGAAAACAAATCAGCATAACGGGTCTTGGTAAAGTGGAGTCTTATGAACGGACATTAGCCTGAATGCTAAACAGAAGGAGCTATAGCATCAGATGAACGTTAATTCTACTAAAAAGGCAACATCGATGTTTTCAGAGGACTATCTTACAAGTCAGTTTTGTCAACCTTTTCCTGTATTGCGCATCTATTTGATCATCGTCTGTGTCACGATGGTCTATTCTATTTACTAATACATCTGTTAGATGTACTTAACTGGCGTTCCGGCCAAACTCAAAAAAATGTCTGGTTTAAAATAATGATAAAACCTAAATTCATGTGTTGAGGCAATTTTCTAAACATAGTATATATGAAACATGACACCGCTTAATGTTTACTGAGATTTTCAGATGCACAGTCGCAAGTTCGCAAGTGTAACATATACCTGAAATAATAAATACGCCATAAACTCCTAGTCTGGATTTGGAACTCGAATTTTATAAACTATTACTGATAAACGTGGGCCATCATACTAGATATAAACGGATAAATTCTTTTGCAGTTGGCATATTTTCACTTTGCTTGCAAAGCGATTTAAAGGAACTATAAATCGGGTATCATTTGGGAAAAGTGTGTTTTGTTCCTATATGTTGGCTTATTTTGACCAAAGACTGCGCTGAATGTGTTGGGAAAACCTGCTGCTATGTTGAACAGGGAACACTGCCCTCTGTGTCGGTGGGGAAAATGGGACAGGCGCACGAAACATGAGCAACTTTACAAGCGTCTACAACGTTCCTATTTATTATGGAAACTATACTGTATATACTAGACATGACTATGTTATGTAATGTATTTATATATTAGCTGTTTGGTGTCTTCATTGTTTCTGTACATACGTAACAACGTGATAACCTCGAATTACCCTAAATCGAGGATGAATTAATACGCAGTTTACTTTGAGAAACACTACATTTTTTGATCTTAATATCTGATCCATGCTGGTTATTATTTGTCTGTTTATTCGTTCTGATGTATTTCGACAAGAGGAATACCTTTTGCAATTGGTTTGGTAAATATCAAGAATTTAAAGACTATTTTTTGTAACAGCCTCCGAACGCTTTCCAAAATGAAGATTATAATCGCATTTGGTAGGAACTGTTGCAATGGGCTGGTATGGGTTAAACTAGTGAACAAGCAAGATTATGAGAGAAACGTAATTCTAAATTTACAGGTCAGTTTTAACAAAATTAACATTAACTTGTGAGATTTATTATCCATATTGTATCACGGAAAGCGGTAAACCACTCATAGGCATTTAATTAATGTAATAAATTATTCTTTGTTCTTATTGCTTTTCAGAAGTTTGTACAACTTAATTATGTTTAATTTTATTATGATCACTGACTAAACCGTGAGACTAATTTGGCTTCATAATATTCATTAACATATTTAAAAATATCCAAAAAGGGAGTCATTCACGTTTGGAACTGGTTCTACGTCAGAAAATGATATTTCGTGTTTTCAGTTCCTTTTAAAGAATTTCTTTGTCTATTCCTTAATATTTGTTAAACAATTACTTATAGATTATTACCTAGATGCTTATATAATTTATAAATTTATATTCGTTTATACGCTGTGGTACTAAATCAAATGAGATGTAAGGGTGATTTTATTATTATCGTATGCTTTATTACTGGAGTTTGTTTTTATTTATTTTTTAAACTGAGGGGAGAAAACTTCAAGTACTGATTTCATTAATCTAGGATAACTACTGTGAGTCGGTACCTTTAGGGGATGCTTTGAGTGCCCCAATGCAGCTATTCACAACCGTTTCATCCTCTATTTACCCACACTTTAACCACTTATTTACAAGAAACAGAATAAAAAGGGTCCTTCCAAGGGTCATTTTATACTTTTGCTACGTGGATGTGCTTGTTCCTCACACTGTTCCAGTCATTGTCGGATGGAACCATCCCAGTTAAAGTGGGGTGGGGGTCTGACATAAATGATGTATAATTAATCATTTCTGTGTGAAATGCATTTGAGGTTAAACATTTTGGACTTGTATACACAAATAATACTTATTGAATGGGATTTTTATACACATAGATTGTAGTTTGGTGTTTTATTCAACCATAGAATGTTCTGGCTGAACCTTTTGATATGTGGAGTTGAGGTACAAGGCCCTGAAGTGTGGTATGCTCTTCCTCGTCTTTATATGAAAAGTGTCTTCTTTAGGTCAGACAGTTTTCTTCTAGTCCATGTGAATGTCTTCCTGCTCCAGTGAGATCAATGAAAATAAGTGCGGGGTAACTTTTTACATGTTTTCTATTAATTAAAATTTGTATCTATTTTGAAAAATACAGGTATAAATGCTATCAAGAAAAGGAAACTTGATACTTTCAAATTCAGTTCACTGTTGTTTAAGTAGTTAAATTTGCCAGTAAATTGTTCCTAACCGTTTATACTAAATTAACAGTATCATTCCTCAACTAAGACCTCAGTATTTACATTCATTATTGTACTTCTCACATTTGTGGATAAGCTGATGATCAGCTGGTCCTCTTTCAGCTCCTTTGAATCCACATTAGACAGATGGTTATTTTTTCCTTCCCTCCTGGTCTGGTTTTGCTTCTTATGCAGTTTTAAGTTTTGGCCCAACAGACACTTTTTATACAGTGCAAATTACATGTATTGATTTATGTGTAGTTTTACAAGTTCAAGTTAAGGAGCATCATCAGAGGTACAGAAACATGAATTTTTCCTTGAACATCCTGGAACTCCTTACTTTCTGTCCATATAGCACACTGGAGATAATTTACAGTACTTTAATTTGCATTACAGTACTGGTCTTTTCTCAATTTGCAGTGCTAGCATGTTTTTTTTTTTTTTTTAAAGCATTAAACTTTGTTTTAAAATGCATTTGGCTACAAGTTTTGCCCTGCAAGTTATTGGAGCATTGTTTGTCCTTTATTCAAAATATTGTCATATCTATCTCAATATTTTGCTCAGTAATAGAAGCAAAAACTCAAATGATTAGAGTTAAACCCAAGAGTAAAAAACTGTTTGCCTGAATTTCAGCAACAAGAAGAAAGATATTAATTTGCAAAAAAGTAATACCAGTTAACCACAAACTAGCCACTAGTCTCATGGAAATCTAATCTGTGGAACAACTTGCAGCTGATGCCAAGGAATTAGGGGGACCAGAGAATTCCCTACTTGCCTTTGTTAGCTTGATGTAAAATTATATTATGGTAATAACTTTGCATAGCAACTTCCACTTAAATAAAATGACAGACACACACACACCACAAAATACCCCTGTCATCTTATTATAAATGTATCATATTTTAGTACTGATAAGTAAATTATTTTGCAAATTTTTCAGAGTAGTGTGAAATGTGTCAGCATATACCAAATTACTGTAAACATGGAAACTTTAAACAGAACATTCTTTCATAGTACATTATGGAATCTAAGTTGTGCAGTCAAGCAATTGAATTTATAATAGTTCCTGTCATGCAGAGGATAGCATGAATCAAAATCGAGCTGTTTTTCCACTCTCATATTACCAGGTCTGGCCCTGTATCTCGAATGGCGGATGGTGAAGAACAGCACCCCCTATTGGATGTTATAATTTGAAGGTTCCAGTCTTAAGTCGCACAGCACAAATTGTTGTTGAATGTTAATTATTTATTGCAATTATTAATTACTGTTAACGTGCAGAACATAAAAAGGTGAGTGATACTACAAGAAAATGTGAGTGAAATTAGTGTTTCAGACATTGCAAGTGAAAATATGCATACTTTTTTCACTGTAATTTACTTTTTGAATGCTTACTTCGAAACAGTGCCATTTGCAATGCTTTAATGTGTGGTTTCACTTACCAGGGTTACTGTCCAGCAGCTAAACGGCATGCAGGACAAACACTCATAAGACATCACTGCCAAAAAAACTTCTCTTCTAGAGAGTACCCAAGTTAAGACAAATTCTACTTTTAGAATGATATAAATACTACTCATTTATCCCCTACTCCAATAGCTTGTTGTTTAAATTGAATCAAACCTGTCACCCTATGATAATCTGTAACCTATATCTGAAATGAAGTGTTAAATTTTCAGACAGTGTTCTGAGATTTTGTACATTTCAATAATGAACATTTATTGAAAAAAGGCATGGCCATATCCACTATCAATGTTTTGTAGGTAGCAGAGTTAGCAAACAGAAACCTCACAGTCAGCAGCATGTGCAAACTGACATTGTACATTCAGTCTGTTACATGTGAGCAAGGCGTATCTCATAGTTTCATCTCAGTTTCTCACATTCCTTTCTTTATGCACTAGGAACTGCCGGTGTCTGGCACCACATCACACCCATGAATGTAAGTCTAATCTGTAAAATCCTGATTCATAGGGTACTGATAGCCTTGACAGCAGACAGTTGGGAGAAATCAACAGACATATTACATTTAAAATGATGTTAAATGTATTATATGCAAAAAAAAATCCTTTGTGGCATACACGTGCAGCCTTGTCAACAGGCTGATACAGCAATACAACAGGCAATTGGCAGGACTTTATCATATTCTCTACTTTCTGACAGGTTGTTCCAGTAAAGAAAGGGCTTTGCACTTTTTAGTCAGCAGTTAAACTCTGCTGTGTAATAGATACACAAACCACACATGTAAAAACTATTCACAAGGAATATTCAAAAACAAATTTATGATAAAATGACAAAAATGGTATGAGTCATAATCTGTGTAGCTTTATATTGTGTATCACCATAACTTCCCTTTATTAAGCAGAGTCAAACCACTTGTTAATCATGTTCATGAGAGGGCTGCAATACTCCATAAGGGGCCACAGAGTGTGCTGCTTTTTCAGTCTGAGCTTTTAATTACTCCACTAATGTTGCAGGTAGTACGTACTACCCAAAACCTGCAGGACTCCAGCCTTCAGAGAACAAAGCTGTTTCCATCTAGTCTATGTTGTTAAAGAGAATCATATCTTTTCTTGCACTGTTGTATGAGAGAGTTATATATGCAGACTTCAGACTTTGAAATGACCAATCAGATCCAAAATGTCCATCAAATGGATGTATATGAAATGTCTGGTATAATTCTATATGGTTCAAGTAGTTTGATCCTGAGGAAATACAGCTTAAATCAAAAATGAATCAGTCACTGGAGTTGAGCTGTAAAGAATCTAAGCAGAAAACCCCATGTATTCATACACCATCTGTTTTGAATTCTTCTTTATATCCGCAATATGAGTACCATCTATAAAGGATGTTTTTAAAAGGGTTACCCTATGTACAATAAACACAAAATGCCAGGAAATACAGTTAACAATAACTGGACAAATGTCTGTAACTGAAAAAGGGTTAAGAACAGGCAAAATATTTCTAGAACCATAAGACTCTAAGGAAGATTTATGATTTTTCTCACAGAATGGTTTGCCACATCCTGAAGAGTCAAAAATTTGACAAAATGCCCAAAGTTAAACTAATATTTCAAAGACAACATGTACAAATTAGATGTTAGAAACACTGTTTTCAGATATCAGATTAATTTGCTGATTGTCAACTACAGGTGCCTCGCTTGACCAGTTGGTTCTATATGTTCATATTTTGCACTAAAATAGCCCAAACTGCCACTAATATATCAAGTTTATATAAGAAGCATTTAGAAATGGAGAAGGCTGTGTGATCCCCTAATATTTGCCTAGAAAGCAGACAAAACAAAGAAGAAAAGGAAAGACAAACTGCAAGCTGAAAACAAAGTGCTGCATAAAATTCATTTACTAATTATCTTTAACCACTATATTCTGGTCAGGGCTGTGGTGGCCCAAAGCCTGTCCTGAAGTTACTGGGCCACAGCCTATGAAACTACACCCTGGATTTCCCACACACATCCACACTACTGGCAGCTTACAGCAAGCAATTAACCTGAAACATGTCATTAAACTTTGGGAGGAAAGTCCATAAAATTGTATAAATGCAACACTGTACCATGATAAGACTCTCAAAAGAAGACAAACAAACAAAAAGTGACCGGCTAGCAGGTAGCAGCCAAACGCTAGTAGTTTCTGCAAACTTTGCTTTTACCAAGTTTGTTTTGTGCAGCTATTTTCTGGAAACTAATAGTGCCTGTGAAAGAAGGATGTGGGACCTGGCTTTCACATTAGCTTTTTAAGTTTCTGCTCATTTGCTTATAGCATAATGTTCAGCTAAAACAATGCAGCTCAGGTGAAGTATTTTGGCTGGACATTCAGGACACAATATGGAATTTCATTCTGCAGATCTTTGGATGTCATAAAGCATTATTTAATACACATCAGTTATATGTTCCAATGCAGAGTTGGACTTCTTAATAAGAATTGTCAAATCCATCAGGGTACTTGTACTGATAAATAAATCTCTGAACTGAAGGAACCATTTTGGCCTGTTTATGTATAGAGTTACAGGACTACAAAAACACGGATATTCCGCACTTTATCCTTTCAGAATTAAGCAATAAAGTACGTTTAACAAGTGAAAATTATCCTGATTTAAAAACTTCAAGACTAATTGCATCCGGAGGCACTTAAAATGTGAATGCTGTCTGTTTGACTCAGTGATACTATTCAGTATTATCCTGTTACTTAGGTTTAGTATATTTGTTAAGAATGAAAGAATATGAGGTCAATTGTAAATTACTACTTGACAGACCAACTGTATAACTACCATGGCACCTGTACCAGTATGACTCCTGATGTGTGTGGCCCAAAAAGGAGAGTTGAAATAAAATAAACTTCAAAGTTGATGAAATTGTGTGAATCCACCTGCATTCATATTACTGCCACTGTTTCTGTAGTGTTTGATGTGACAATGTTCATTGGTTTTAGTTTTTAAATGTTTCTGTTTGCAGTTACAATATAAGCTTTTGCAATGTTTCATTCCTTAATGAACACCTTATTGAGTTTGAATCCATGTAATATTCTCTGAAATTTCTAAACATCAAAACTAAACGTTTAAATACAGGATAAAAAGTTAACCCAACACACAGTGACTTAGCTACTCTAACTTTGCAATATTTGCACTTCTCTTCTTCAAGTAAGGACATAAATGGCAAAAAGACATTTTATTTTATAGTTCTTTAAACTTATAACTCACATTTCATTTCACTTTTATGCATAAAGTTTTATCCTTTTCTGAAAAAAAATGCATCAGTAAAAATCAAATCTGGTCCTCAGTAACTTAAAGCTAAAACATTGCAATAGTTGGAAATTTCCAATCAGTACTGCAGAGAATCGGGAATCGGTGCAGAAGACCAACAAACAGTTATCATGTTTACTAACACAGCATTTAACTGGAATTTAAAATATGACATAATTGGTGCATTACATAGCAAAGGCACTTTAGCAAACTGGACACTGAACACTGTGCACTACACAGCCAAGTGCCCTGTGCTTCTGAGAAAAACTCCAGGGTGACACAGTCTTGCCTTAGGATAAGTGGTTATTGACACTAAATACACAAAAGGCTCCATATATATAAAAAAATATGTTGAGAAATGTTTAATTCCTTCTATATAAATCTAGCTGGAATAGCTGGACCTTCTTGTAAGAAGTGTCAGTCTACACTTCTTGATTCTCAGTCTTGATTCTTATTCTCATTTAGTTCAGTATGGCGAATAACAGATTCTGGATACCAGACATTTATCTCATAGGCACTGGATTTTTCTCAGATTTTGTTAGTAGCTACACCCAGCAGGTTTACATCTCTTAACCACTGCTTCTCAACCACCTGAAAAGTAAGTGGAATCAGGCAGTTCAGTACTTTCTTGGAACCAGATTGTATGTTGTAGCCCTAAGGACTCTCTGTGTTTTAATTCTGACCATGTGTTTAAAAAAACTGATACTTTTAAGAAGGACAGAAGAGATGGAGCTCAAGGAGTAAGGAGTGATGGCACCAAAACAACTCTAGACCAACAGAGCACCAAGTGCCACACGAATGAATGAGTGTATCGTGAGAGTACAGAGAAACAAGAAGAAAAAGTTTATTAAAATAAAAGTTTTCTAAAATAAAATGCAGATCAATGTATGTTACCTTGTACAAGTGATATTTGGCCCAGCAAAGAACTAAACTTAAGACCAGGAGAAACTGGTGCATTAATGTTCATCTCTTCAACAAATGGTTTCAGTCAATTTCATTACTGGGTTTAAAACTATCTCAATCCAGGTAAAAACGAAAACAACAGTGATAAGTGAGGCAAACTCGTCATAATCTATGTTTCTACTTGATAAAACAAATGCGCCGGAGAGTAAACTGATGACAGGGTTTTATAACTTCCCATGAACGTTACCCAGCGCAGAGATTTTCACTGGAGACCAAAACTGTGCCAGGCAACTGAACAGGACTCTTGCAAGAGTTTAAGTCTACACAGAAAAGCTTCCGAAAGGTCGACCTGCTAACAAACGTAAGAAACGCCCAGTCTCTGATACAAACACATTTCTCAAAAATATTTAATCACTGCATTAATTTGACCCCGGGGTGTTATGGGGGCATTGACCCATTTCATTAGGAAGCAGAGAAACAAGATTATTAACTTACTGCGACCATTTGGGATCCATTTATGAGAACCAAAATCGACGCGGCTTCAGAGTGCAGCGCAAGGTAATCCGCACTAAGCGCCTTTATGCCCTCTCTGGCCGAGACAAGAGGAGCCAGCAGCTGCGATCCCGGACAGTTAGGGTTATATATGATGTAAATATATTGAGGGTTTGTCAGCTCTCCCAAACCATAAAACCCACTTTAATGACACCACGTGTTCCTTCTGAGCCACTCGCGCTCCATGCTAGAAGCTATTTGAATGAATAACCTTCAAAAGTTCAAAATACGAGAAAAGAAAGAAAGAACAGGATTTCACCATTAAAACTGCACACACCTCACTGTTGGGGCCAGAAGTTTGCGTGGTGGCTAAGAGAGCTTGCGCTCCAGGAGTGTCTTTTTAATCAGACAGGAATTGTTATGTGAGACTGCAAGTGAGGAGGGGTGAGTCATTTTCCCTTTTTTCCCTTCCGAAGGAATGGAATTAAATGAAATGCCAGATAAATGATTAAATGATTCATTTAACTAAACTTTGGAAAGCATCCTGCTTAGTCACGAAAATACGTCACTCATAACAATCAGAGACACTAACGACAATATTATGGGGGAAGAAAAAACAAGTTAATGAGAAAATAATAATTGGGAATAATCAATCACAGAGCTACCTGTGGCTTTTGTTGCTGTAATGGAGCCTCGGAGAAGTTGGATGTTGTTTTTGTTCATGGTCTTCGGCTATAGCTTTTTTAAAACCCAAATTCAGGGATACATTCTCTGGCTCTGATGCACATTGTTCTGAGAACTATGAAAGTGTATTAAATATCATCATATTCCGTATTAAAAGCTGAAACATTAACGATTTTTGTAGCAACTACCTACGACGTTTCAATACTGTTAGATAGTTTGTTAAATTGTTGCAGTTAGTTATTAAGGACTAATATCATAACTTATTATGAGGATCTGACACACCTAACCACCACTAGTGCAGAAAGTCACATTTACTTTTCAATTTACTAATATACTTAATCATCTAAATCACCTTTTTTATCGAAACGTTTACTTTCTAGTTACATGTATATATGTATATGCACGCCCATGCACTTTTATTCTGAAGAATAGAAAGTAGAATACAAGTTCAGTCTAATGCATTTAAAATAACACATCTGTCTTTGTTAAATGTACATCTCTTGAAACAGGAAGTTAGTTGTTTCCCTGTTGGAGAGGTGTGAGGAAACGTTGTAAAGTTTTATCACCACCATTAACTTTTACGTCCCTTCTCCTGTAGACAGGGGCGTCACTTTGACTTCCTGTGTGTGTGTGTGTGTGTGTGTGTGTGTGTGTGTGTGTATGTGTGTGTGTGTTAAAGGCCTCACATGGGAGCTCAGCACTCTTTTTAAAGGCTGAAGAAGCCGCTAAAGTTTTTAATTGCTTAGGACACTATACGACAATTTAAAAATTCCTAAAGATGTTTACCTGTGTAAACTACTAACAACACTGCTGTAGATACAGCAGATAGACTACAGTATGGTCACTGAAAATACTGAAGCAGTTTCAAAGTAAATGTACGCAAAACGTCTTTTCAGTAATGTCCTCCATTTCAAATGAAATGTTTTTAAACTTTTTTTGCAAGTTGTACATATCTAATATCTTTACAGGTGTGACATTATCATAGACTATGTCAATAAGCGTGAAATAAAAGTTGCTGTTAAAGAGAAATATACAGATTACACATACCATTGAAATTTACAATAGTGCATATTTTATTCAGCAATACACAGATAAGCAAAGTTCCATCAATCTATAATTCCTACCAGAATGTCATCTTCAGAAGACAGCTCAACAAAAACTCGTCGACATAATTCAGGCTAATATTTAAGCAATGCATTTCCTGTATCAAATCTTATGTATAGTTCATCTCCTAAAATGTGTTTTGTATTTTTATTGTGCAGTTATATCTGCAGTTCCATACCATCATTTTGGAGCAAAAAAAGTATAGGTAACATTTAGAAGTTATGTAGATAATAACAGTATAGTAATTCCAAACCACACGTTGCTTAGAACTTCCTCAGAACTTGCTAAGAACTTTCATATCTATAACCACCCTTGCGGCAACATTGACTGCAATAATTATAATTACAGTAGGTAAAATGTGTTTAACGGGGTACTCAGGGTCTGAAGGCATTTATGATGAGGCGATACGAGTTTACTTTAAAGTTTTTTTAGGAACGTGATTTAAGGTAAATGTTTAAGAATTCAAAATATCAGCGAAAATATGTTATTGTACTTCTGAGACAGCTAAAAAGTTATCGTGGTTTATGTCAGACGGAACGTAACGGACAAGCCAGTACAATTTACAGCTGTAGCAGATTATTTGACTTAGTTTAGAAAAGTCAAAGCCGTCATTGTACGTAGCAAATCTAAATTTTACTGGGAATAGCCTTTTTTTGCCAGTATGGTTACTGTTAAATTCTTTTTTTTCTCCGAAACAACTAAAAAAGAAAAGTCTAACTAATGAGACACAATGAATGAAGATTTTTAAAAAACTTTCAGTTTCATAAAATAATCGTTCTAAAGTAATTATTTGATTGATTTTGTCACAGACAAGCCTGTTGTTGGCTGAGGCGGAGGATTTGCTGCCTATTGTCCTTGAAAGTCAGAGGTAGGACCCGTGTCAGTGGGATGGATTAATGTTGGTGACATATTCTCTGCGATTCCGAGTTTAGTCAGTTAAATTCAGATAAGGCTGGAACACTAACTGTCCTTGCTGGATATAGGCACAACTCAGTTTTCCCGTGATCCCGCAAATATTGAACGACAGTCCCTTTCAAAAAGGTATTCTCAGTCTGATACTACATAATTTGACCGAGTGATGTAAATATGTTACAATATATCAAGAAACTAAAATCCAACTGATATATTTTTTTCTGAAACTGAACCGCCCTTTGTTATTTTATCCACGTCTATATTGTGAGGGGCGTGGCCTGAGTCCACATAACTCCTCCCCCAATTTACTGAGTGCAAGACATCCATCAGCACAAAATATCAAGTAGAATACTTAAATAATGATGACAGTTATAACATAACGCCACATAAGCTATACATAGGCATATTTTACACATACATATCCAAAACATAAAAAGTTCTAATAATTTACTGCTTAGGAGTATGGTTTGTGCTGGAAGATTTTATGGCCTCCTGTTTCAGCAACAGTTTCTTTTTTTTCCTACTTGAGACCCAACAGTCCCAGGGATGCTTTACATGGATTCCTTTAGTTTCAGCTTTGAATCCTTCTTCCACTTCATGCGTCGATTCTGGAACCAGATTTTAATTTGCCTCTCGTTCAGACAGAGGCTATTAGCGATCTCGATACGCCTACGACGGGTGAGGTACCGGTTGAAATGGAACTCTTTCTCCAGCTCCAAAGTCTGGTAGCGGGTGTAACTGGTCCGTGACCGTTTACCGTCAGATTCTGGAGTGGCAGAAAAAACAGTTAGTTTCCTCAACCATGAGTTGCAGTCAACCAGGGTAAAGGAAACAGTTTCACACTAAATCTACCTGTTGCCGTATTTTTTCAAGAGAGAAAAAGAGGAAGAGAATGATGGAGCCAGAGAGATGCACACGAGTACTTTGTGAAAGTAAATAATTACTGTGACTGGAGCCATTTAAAGTTCTGATAGTTCTTTCATATGAACTAAATATTAATATATTATATCTTAATATATTCTGTCGTAAACCCCACGTATGAAGGGGTTCTCGGTGTGATATCAAAGTGGTAAGACTCAACTGAATGGATGGACAAACGGGCTTGTAGTAAAATGGATATTTATACCTAAAGAAAAAAACAACAGCTGTAACACGTTACAATACACATCACATTTGAACGATAAAATAACTGACAGGAATTAGCAATATACGATTTAAACGTAATTCATGTATGCATCAGATCTTTTCAGTGCACGGATTTACTTATTATCGCTTACTATTTTAAACTATTAAATAAAATCAAGCCTGACAAACAAAAACATGATGGAGTATATATCGTGCATAGTGAACTGACAGAAAAATCAATTTTGATTTAAGTACGTGAAATTTATTATGGAAGCAAGTGCAAAACAGCGTAAGCATCCGCTTGTTGTTATTGATAAAATTTTAAATCAGACCTCGTTATTATAATTATAAATGTACGCAGCACCGTTAGTCATATAAAGGAGCACATCTCGGGGTGAAAAGTTCAAATCAAGGGCAGCACGTTCATTCCTGCGCCATTCCTGTACTTGTACTTACCCCCCGTTTGCGAGGCAGTATGACAGACCGACATAAAGGAGAAAGTTGCTTTCTTATTTAACACAAAACTATACTAAAAATCTTACGCAGCATAACTAAATATTTTATGGCATTCATTGTTTGTCCGTTTGTTTCGAGTTTAGTTTCTCTCATTCAATTATGCCGTCATAAATTTGGACGCAGATCGCCTCTTCGCCTTAACAGGACAGTTTTACGAGCAACTGATGCCTTTGTCATAAAATTTACGACTGCGAGTTTTATTATTTCCCCCCGTACGGCCTATAAAACTGGTAAAAAAAAAAAGAAAAAAAAAACCGAATGGCGAAAGAGGGCTAAAACGGAGCTGGATAGAAAAGAGAGAAAGAAAGTAAGAAAGCCACCTTTTGCCCTTCCTGGAAAAAAGAAAATATGACACTTTACCGTGACTCATATGCAGCTTTGTCATCCACGGATATATCTGCGGCTGCTGATGGTTGCTCTGAGGCTGGCTCGAGTTATTTTGTTGTGTTACTGGCTGCACGGTTTGCATTGTTTCAACTTTAATGTCGTCTGCTGCTGTCTTGCCGCTGGGCTTGTGGCTCAGCTCCGTGTCCCTCTCGGTGCTCTGACTGAACAGCCCGAGCCTGAGAGAACGCTGCCCGCTGGCGGAGCTCAGAGCCGAGCAAGACTGTGGCCGTGGCGGTGGGGCGTCTGGACTGTCGCGCAGATTCACGCTCATCTCCTCCCGTTTGTGGGAGTTCGAAGAAGCTTGTGAAGTGAAAGATCCGCTGAGATCGAGCCCCCCGTAACAGTAACTGGACGGATGGAGCTCGGAGAGCGATCCATAGCTGCCAAAACTGTGCATGTTGTAGGCAGACGCCTCGTGGGTTTGCTTGTAAAACGAGTTGGCTACGTAAGAGCTCATTTTATTGAAGAACAAAAAAATGCACAAAAAACAGAAGCATTTAATTTGGAATAATCATTAGACTTTATAAAAACTATAATTTAGCGAGTTAATGGTAACTGATCGACCGCTAGTTTTTATTGTTATTATTATTTATTACGTTTGATTTGTAGCTCTTTGGAAGTTCAGGGGGCTTTTGTCCTAAAAAAGACCAGGATTTATAGGTGGGGGGAATAATCTTCTTTTTTTTCTCTATTCGACGTGCATTGACCAAATATGGGATGTTTAAATAGAATCACGTGCCGGTATTGGCCAGTCATAAATTGGCTTTATCCCCCTGGGAGCTTATTGATGGATGATAGAAACGTGTCTGATAACTTGGCGGCGGGGACCAACTTGAGGCTCCCGTACAGAAGGGTTGGACAGCGGGGCGAGAGCGTCATCTGGTGTCTGAGAAGGGCGAAAGCTCAAAATACGGGACACCCCTCCCCCATCTTCCAGGTTCGAATTTACCTAGCACCAAAACAGCTACAGGTCATGGAGGCATTTGTGACACACAGGCACGGCACAGTCAGCTAAAGAGCAGCAGGAGGGAAAGTACTTAAGTGAAATTGTACCTTTACGTTGGCGCAGTTAGACCAAAAATCGCGATGTTTGGCGGTACCACCAAATACTGCAAGAGCATTAGAAGGTCAAGCGATATGCTTGCAGAACTTCGTTAAAGTGAGGAAAACGTCAAATCATTGTCCTGGTTGTTGTTAGAAGTAGCAATAACCCGACTCTGATGCATTCGAATGCCCTGTAATCCCTGTTGAATTCTTTGAACAGCAGCAGTTTGGTAGGGATAGGATGTCTTTACCGGTATATTCTTACCAATATGTTGATAATACATTCTTTCTAAAACTCTAGTGCAAAAAAGCCTAAAAAGTATTACTGTGTATTACTATTATCAGTCTGGGAAATCGAACCATTTCGCAGACTTAAGATATTTAAATGTCATAATGATTGCATTGTTCAAATCCGGGAACTGGTGAAACAAGAATGGCATTTAAAATATAACATTTTCAACATATTGAGCTATATACGAAATACATTCGACAATGATCGCACAGTTGTTTTGGCAGCCCCAAAATAAGATTCTTGACAACTAAATCAAGAAAATAAACTTTTTACGGTGTTTGAGAAGTTCTTTTTCTACACGAAATCTACAAACATAGTTTTAGATATCCATAAAGCTTTCCGTTCCTTATAAACTCCCCAATTAATTATTATTTGTTGGTTTTTACAGAGTTCTTAATATTATAGTGTTTGATAAACATAAACACAAATGATTCGTTAGTTTTCTTACATAGTTTAGTATTTGCGTTAATATCTGCAGAGTATTTGTTTTTGCAGTGTATTGAACTGTGTATATATGATGCATTTCCTTTCGGAACATTTATTTTTTCAGGACTAATGTTAAAAAAGGAGCTGCGGTGTTTTTATTTTAACACCAGCAAATCGCGAGGTTTCGGTGAACTTTTCATTCGATCTGCGACTCTTCTCCTCTACATTTTAAGCTTTGACTCATATTTGGAGGACACATCATTGTACACCACATTATTTTGTGATAATATGACTGATGTTTTCCTAAACATAATGAGTATTACTTTGAAATCAAACTGAAGTTTGTGCACTTCAGATGACGTGTTGCCGTACACAGTGCTGTCCTAAACTGTACAGCTGCCTGTCATTCTGTTGAGTAACCAAAAATACGCGGGACAAAGACTGAATTTCGAATAATTTTTATTAAATACTGAACAATGTGATTGGACTTATTTTCATCCAGTTCATAAAATGTGGGTCTATTTGCTTTTAAGATTGTATGCAGCATTACTAAAACTATAATAATGGGTTTTTTCATATTCTTACACAGTACAATGCAAAGTATAAATAGTGTCTAGGAGCAAAGGCAGAATGCACACGAAAAATTTCACAGGAACTGGATATCGTATGTACAGACATATTCACAAGTCAGGTAGTATAGAACGTCCTGTGACAACTTTTTCAACATTTGCAATAAGCTACAAGTTTATACAACAACATACGAAAAGAAGTAGGATCATAAGCATTATTCCTTCACTTAAGGAGTGACCGCAATGTGCATTAACACATTTCGGATCTTCACCAGAAGGACATATATACTGTCAGGTAGATGCACGGAACACTTATTTACAGGCTCAGGGGAGTGACAATGATTTGGGGAGGGGGGGCAACATAAAAAAATCAGAACAAAAAGGCATTATTTGTGTCATTTGCAAATGTTAGAAAATGTCAAGTAGTCAGCAATGGAAACGTGTCCACACAGAAAACCATCCAGATGCATCACGTTTTCTTAGACTGTATTTGAATTGAGCGAAAGTGCAACGATTTCACCTGCTTATGTATGAAGTGACAGAGTCAAAGCGAAAGAGTGGCGTGGGGGGGGGGGGCGCAAGAAGAAGGAACAGACAAAGGGATGTAGCTTTAGTGTCCATGCAATTATAAGTTACTGTATATGTGTACCAAAAAGATTAGCTTAGGTAGTTCAGTTATAATTGCGATATTCGGGATATGAGCCATCGGTTTTCATTCTTTCTTCTTCCCCTCATCTGCCTCCTCTTCTGCTTCTTCTTTTTCTGTTTCCTGAGAGCCTCCCGCAGACACATTACCCGTCAGAGTTGAGGTTAGGTTGCTTTCCTTTTTCCATTTCATGCGGCGGTTTTGGAACCAAATTTTGATCTGGCGTTCTGTCAGACAGAGAGCGTTGGCGATTTCGATACGTCTGCGTCTGGTTAAGTACCGATTAAAGTGGAATTCCTTCTCGAGTTCTAGTGTTTGGTACCGGGAGTAAATCTGACGGCCTCTCCGTCTGTCTGATCCGTACCCCACTCCTGTATTGGAAATTGAAAGGAGATTAGTTTGTTAAAATCAGATTTCAGACCATCAATCATATGCAACCATAATTTTCATGCCAGTGATTTCAGATAAGCTAAGGGAGGATTAATCGGGTGTATTACTAACTGCAGCACTTACTACCAGCAAATATTGCTTTTATCGTTTGGTCATCCATTTTACGAAACCCCCGGCTTTCCAACGCTTCACTTTCATCTTAAAGATTTCATTTGTATCTTACATTTTTCATACTTTTTACATATTTGACCCAGGCTTGAGTGCCCTTCTCCATAACTGGTAGATTTCATGTCAAATGAACTGTTTGATGTCATTGGTTTAGTATTAATTTCAAGTTCTGAACTAACCTTAAAACCCCACTGCAATAAATCAGCGTGACCGCATTAGTATCCGTTCAGCCGTAACATTACATATTAACATAACATCAAACCGAAAATTATGAAGTATGAACACGAATATTGTTTACATTTAACTGCAAACATGAAAAGAGGCATTCGTTTCTATGTTTGAAAGGACACAGAAGCGCCGTAAAGTACAGAAATAAAAGCGTTTTTCTTTTAAAATACAATGTTTTTATTTATTGAACAGTGGGTGTTTGGAAAGCTTGACCAAAAGGGATTTCCTTTGCAGATAAAAGGCCCTTTGCCAGTAAAGCAGTGCAACAGTTAATGGTTTATGGTGCAATAAAAATAAGTTTGTGCTGGTGGAAGTGATCGTAAAACAGCTCAGTCCATATAATTTATCTCGGTGAATTGTGACACTTACCGCTGTGGGAGTTCATTCTCTGCATCCATGGATAAATTTGGATATTTCCTTTCTGTTCCTGTGGTCCAGAACGGGCCTGATCCGAGCTGCAGTCTTGTGCAAGAGAACTCTGTGCGTTCAGTCCCATACTGGTCTGTCGGCAGCTGGGGAGCACGTCCTTGTCCTGGTAGAACACGTTGGATCCATACTCGTAGGGTCCCCGGCTCGATCCAAACACAACGTTGTCTTGGGGTGAATAAAACGGAGAGGAATATATCCGGTTTTGGGCGACGGCAGCTCCATATGACGAGAAATGTCTCACGGGGTCATAGGTGGTCGAATTTAAGGGCACGTTGGGTAAAACTTCTTGACCACCAGTTAAATGGCAGGGGAGCGACGGGTTTGCGAAATACGAATTCATACCTCACCTCGCTCCCTCGCTCCCACTTTCTCACCTTCCTTCTTTATCTTTCTCTCCCTCTCTCTGTCTTTCGCTTTCTTTAACTCTCCCTTCTTCTGCTGGCGGTGGTTTTACGGATTGTTTCAGAATTCTTTATTATTTATTTATTTTTAATTTCAGGGCTGCAGCAAAGACTCACAGCGCGAATGTTATAGCTAGGGCTCCGCTCCAAGATGGACAATTTGACAGGGTCAGCTGACCGCTTTCCTCCAATTGAAAGCGAGGAATAGGAAGGAAAACGTTAAAAAAAAAAAAAACATGCCTCCGTTTTTTCTCATCTTTTGATGGAAGTATTCCTGCTTTTAGAATACACTCAAATATACACCCAGACAAGGACAGACACATTAAAGTGTGCTTAGAATGGCAGAGGACTTAGTGAGAAAGACCTTCTGTGCACGGCTGAAAATTACATATTTTATCACATCAGGGAGTAATTCAGAAAGCAAACATGCATCGGAAAAGAACGCATGAAACGTAAGAAATCCTTCATTTGCAGCTTGTTAGGACTCTGTCTTTTATTGCTTCAAACTATTGTGGTTACTTCAAAAAGTTACTGGAAATTAAAAATATCTTCCACAGGTGTATAACGCCCATTAGGAATGCTACAACATTGTATGTTACACAGTACGATCCAGACTCTTTCCTTCACCCCACCGAACTGAACCGTTTATTTCACACACTTTTGAACTAAATCACGGGTGCTCCTTTTTTCAGTGTAAATTGGGAGCTGGGAAAAGCTACGCGCTTACAGGCAAATGGATAAACGTTTGTGTTTAGTAACTGAAACTTCATAAACGTGACAGGTAAAACAGATTTTGTTACACAAGTTAATAAGCAATTGAACAAGAGAAAGAAAGTGCTATAGTTTGAGATCTTGAAAGCAATGAATGATAGAAATTCATTATGTTTCACCTCCGGGCTTAGAGCGCTTGCACTGTTGTATTGCAGTTTCAAATTTACATGACAGTAGCAATTAAATACATTTTTAAAAATCATACCAATACAGAAACCAACTCCATCGCTAAAACATCTTAAGTAAAACTGTTTCCACATTTATTTTAATGCAGTTGCTTTATAAATTTGATCATTTCCACACTAATACTACTACGCATTTCCGAAAAATACAGCAAGACGCGTAGAACGTTCTTTCTCTGTGATACTTATTGGCTATCTGTCCTGAATTATGATTTGAATAAATGTCATTTTGCGTAAACAGCTATTTAGGACAAGCAACATATGTAGAAATACTTCGCTGTAATACTATAAACCTGTATGCACGACTGTATGGCAACACAGTTTCGCGTATTTGTGTCCGTGTGTATCTGTGTGTGTGGAGAAGGGAATAAAGTCAAGCACTGACTGTTCCCTTCTTTGTATTCAGCGGAAATCAGGGAGGGCAGGGGGGTAGGGTGGTGTTAGGGCAGTTGTTCTGCAAAAGAATTCTGAACGCTTAGTGGGCAATAAAGGTAATAAAACTAGACAAGTGACAGCTCCCAGACTTCCCACAATAACGCTTACCGTAGGCGTTCTGCGTAGGGAAAAAGTTAAAGGATTTCGCATTATATTAATATGGATACCTGCAGAGTAACAGTGAGCCTTGACACATATTTGTGAAAATTATAATCACAAATGCTTCTTCTCTTGAGTAATCAACTGCTGCTCACAAATAAAGGGACTGTAAATGTTAAATATTGCTTCTGTAGGGGTTTATGCTCGAGATAAATCCTGAGTTTAGGCATCGCGTAGAAGGTTTTCATTACATTTATGCTGCAATCATACATGGTAAGCTGCGTATAAACCATAACTGCACAACAGCTTCATTTCGAAATGCATGCAATTATATCTCACAAACTATACTCTGCAATAGAGTGTAAATTTTCGACTTGCATACGTGTATTCCCAATATACCGTTAATATAGCGGACCGGTAAGGTAGAAGTGGAAATGGAAGTCCACCTCAGGAGAGAAGTGTTTTGATCTGGTAAGACCAATGCAGAGGTGCTCATAACCTGGCCTTGGCTGTAATGTAGGCCATATGAGGAAAAGTGTGAAGGAACAAACGGTGTAGCAATGAGAATAACAAGTAACACCGTCCACCTCTCAGTTCCTGAGAGCAGTGGAAAGTACTTAAAAATTAAACGTGGCTATACACGGACATATACACAGACATATTCACATCTAAAACTACAAACATAAGGATCCGTATTACTTTAAGAGGTAAGTGTTCTTTATATGCGCTCTGACTTGAACGTAAATCCCTCGCAGCATTTTGCTGTTTTCTCCATTTCCTACCTAGTTTAAAACGGGTCTCCGTTTTCCTACTGTCTGCATTTTAATGCCTGTCTAATGACAGAAACAGGAAAGTTAAATTTGGTAATAATATCGGCGGAAGTTGTTAATAATTTTAGATTTTAGATTTTAAATGCAAATCAACGTTGCGGGGTTGTTTGTGAGTACAGCAAAACCCGAGCGCAGTTTATTGTAACTCCTTTGACAAATTATATATAAATTCCCGCAACTGAAAGCCTAGAGCTCGGACAACAACATAATAAGCGTCGGTAATATTATTTTTAATATATATGTGTAAGTTTTAACAACGCATGCCATATACATTTTACTGTACGGCAACACTGCTTTTAGGAAACTGAGCAAAAATTCCTGAGTTTTTTGAGGACAGGATAAACCTTGCCATAGTCGTTTATTTGCTTCCCTCTGACACTGAGTTGTAAACACACACCGGGTCCTGTAAATAAACTACTCTAGTGGCTTATTAAAGATATTACCGACGATTAAAACAACCGATTATCTTGACGGCTGTAAAAATAATGACACCATGCTTTACAATAATTACCTGAACCAAGGTTAAGACAATATTTCCTTCTAATATTATAGTTGAAAGCAGAAAATAAAAAATGTTGTATTTCTTTTAATACTGAAATGTACCATAGATAATATCTTTCATGCAAAATCCTTGCTACTGGAATGGCAAAACAAGTTAGAACAGCTATCTCAATTACTGAAATGCATAGTCTTGTCTTTAAAGTCTAGGGTGAGTCAAACCATTTTCTAAGCTTTGATTCGTTCGAAACAGATTCTTCCGCATGTTAAAAAGAGCACTTGTAAAGTGTATTCACTCATGTTCACTCCTACACTTGTTAATACTCTTCATACATCTCTCAGGCGCCTGTCCAAACCCTTCGCAAAACCTTCGAAACAGCGTAGGCTCTCACCCCATCATCTATTGCAACAAACTCTCGATCGCACTAACAATGACAGCGGTGCTGCTGAAAATAAAAACGCTACTTATCTATTAATAGCTACTACACGGTGACTTATGCAGCAACGTACACACAACACAGGATCATACACACAGAAGGCCTCGTTGCAAACTGAAGTAAGATTTTGGTAGTTTGTCAAGATCGTCCAAGCTTGAGTGAATGATCAAAGCGCGGCGTCTCTTCAAGCATAATTCACACCTATGTGCAGTATTTGGGGGGGGTCGCCTATATTTCTTCACTGGTTGTGGCCGCATATCAGTGTAACTACTTTAGTTACGCTACAGCTATGAAAAAAAACACGTATCTGCTAAATGCGAAAAAATGTACTATTTTATTAATCTATACATTATTTTGTTCGGTGCAAATGTGTTACTATGATTTAAAAACTGTTTGCTGCTTAACCAATTCAGTAACGCTTCTCGTTTTAAACATTTTTGTTTGGCAGAAAAGAGTTTCGCAGAAAATGGTTTAATAGGTTTAAGTGAGTTATAATTTATTTTGCTCTGTATTGTCGTTGAAATAAAATAATAACAGCGAGGCGTTCAAATTCGTTGTCAAATAAATGTCATTTATTTTTCCCAAGGGTGCAATTCCCACAACTGAAAAACTTATAAATGTAGCAAATTTATGTATTTTAATTGAGGAATTTTTTTATACGTTTACAGACGCTGCAACTAATCGTTTGTATAACAGAGCACAGTAATATTGTTATTCATACTGGCATATTCCGATATTATTATTCCTGTATTGTACTTTAACTGTAAAATGTCTGTTTGAGAGTGCAGTATATTTAACTCTCAAAAAATAAACTAAAGAAAGTAAATAATTCCTGTCTTTATTGTTAACATTCAGTGCAGGTATCACTTAGTGGTCCCACATGTCATTTACCAGCTCACTGGAGTCCTTCACAATAAATGACTCAAACCGTTCTTGGTTAATGAGTCCTTTTAAGCTCTAACAATAAAATACTTGTGATGCTGGAGATTATAGTCTATTAAATATAATTTTTTTTCCATGTAACAATAGAAGTCTATTTTACACTTTGTGTTAAAAACATGTTAAATTAATTTGAAAAAAAAAACATATAACTGTGTTTTTCAGACGATGTGAAATGCCGCCACTGATGGTTTCCCACCGACACTGAGAACTGGACTGAGCATCTTTATCTCTGGAGGTTCGGACACCAGCGAAAAACCTGTTTGCCTGTTCTGTGGTTAACTGTCCTTGATTTTCAATTGTTTATATAGTTACTTGTGCTTTGAAACTTACATAAAATGTATTTACAGAAAAAAATGGACGTTTTAAACTGTTTGTACATTTTCTCAAATGTATGCTTACTGCTATCAGAAGGTATGATTTCAATCTCGAATCCATAATGTCTGAGACGATTAGAGTTCAACTTACGTGTTATGAATGAATGAAATACAGGTTTGAAGAAACAGTTGAACTCAAACCGCATTGCAGGTGAACTGAATTGGGCCGTCGTTCTTTTCATTTTTTATCATTCTCATATAGACACACAAGACCAGTATTATTGTTACAGATAATAATAAATGTTAATGCACGTTTCCTGTGTTTATTGTCGTTGCTCTATAAAAAAATATATAGAAAAGTGTGACTTCAATTAAAATGTTTTTTAAAAAAACACAATGTTTTGCGTCGTTATCTATGTGTTTTCTTCAGTACCTTATTTACAGGCCATTCGTTCCGATGACTGTAAAACACCTCTTTTTTTTAACAGTCGCTTAAAGGAAAGTGGATAGTGTAGAATGTGCACAAGGTGGCGGTGTTGACTTCCGTGCCCTGACATCTGGTCCCACGTCTACGAATATGTGCGATTACACATACAGTAAAACAATACAACTCACACGAAGTACACATTTTAAAACCACCCCGGTTATTTCGTATATCGATTACTGTCATTAGACAATACACAACTCACTGAAGATCAAATAGTTAAAGAAAGAAAGCTTTTGACAAGGCAAGAATTGGACCTCCATCAAAAAACTGGAATAACACCAGCCAAAATAAGAATATTTTACAATATTAAAATGCGTGCTATTTAAACTATGACATGAATATTTTCAAGCAAACAGCACAATATTCTATACAGATCAGGCACTATTCACGTTAGTGTTCTCGATATGCCATGAGCCCCTAAAATCTCTCTTAACCTTCTTCTGTTCCCGCATTTTCCCTAGAATAGAGAACTGCTGTTTCCGTCATTTATGGTTATGCAATGACATGATGCCCAGCGCCAGTTTATAAAGACACTGCAGTCGCGCTCCTGACGAGCACAGCCTCAAATAATGTGCTGGTGCCACGCTATATTTTATTTACACAACACAATAAATTCAATAAATGCAGCAAGCCATCAGTTCCAGTCACAATGCAAGTGCAAAAGGAGTGATTTCCTTAACAACATATAAAATGCAGGTGTCGTCAAAAAGATGACCAGACTGAACACCGGTATTCTTATTTATCAGTGTCTGCGGCCAGGTACTGGGAAACAGGCCTGTGAGCCTCACTCGATACAGTAATCAAACAATCCGACTCTTTTGCTCTCTGGCTTTTTTGCAAGTCACTAAATATAGTTCATTCGATATGCGTTTCAAAGTCAGAACCTTTTCAAGAAAAAAAAATCGTGCCCGAGCATGAAATTTCATAAGCTCGAGTTTAAATCTTAAAGGAAAAACGGACACAATGGAATCCAATCACTCCCTTAAAATCACAGCCCACAGAGTCTCATCCCTGACACATCATTTTATACCATTTACACATATAGGTGGGGTGGGAGGGGAGGGGAGGGTTGAAAAACTGTCTGTAGCCTACCTCTCACGGACACGGTCTATTAGATAAACATTCAAGCCAATAAGGAACGCAGAAGCCCTTACTTACCCCCGATCTCTCCGCCGTGCCTGTGACGCACATTTGTTGGTTCGACAGCAATGCCGGTGGGGTGAAGGTAAGCGGAGCCGTGCATCAAGCACAGAAAACATCCTTTCCTGGTTAAGACGATCGCGAAGTTTAAAAAAAGAGAGAGAACGCTTTTTACAGTCCGCTTTCCTCTCAGTCCTGTAGCTGGGAAAATCGCCTGTGTTTGCTGCGCCTCTGGGGCTAAAGAGGAGGGGAGGGGGGGCCACTGTCATAAAGCTATTACTGGCGTCCGGTGGCTGTAGCGAGACGGTGCAAAAGGCACTCCGTCCACGCAGAATCCTAGCGAATCGAAGAATATGAAAAAACCTAAGTAAAATAAGAATTCCCGTAGCCTTTTATCCGCTTTTCTTTGCTTCTGCTGGGTCTGCAGCCGACAGAACGTGAGATCCGGAGGAAAGACAACAGTATAAAGTTCACGTTCATGGAGGGTGAGCCACGTGACTCGCGTCAGCCAATGCCTGACCGGCTCCAGTCGTAAACTTTTATTACTTAGCTGTAAATTTTCGCCCAAACAACCAGGAATGTGTTGCGCCCTAATCTTTATCTTTCTCTCTCTCCTTTTCCTATCTAATTTAAGCAATTTTATTGGTATAAATTACGCAACTCTATATACAAATGAGAAAAATAAACTGTGTTTACTTTGCAAATTACGTAAAATTGTTTAATAATCCATTTCAAAAAGACTATTATCCCATGCTATCATCAGCCTCACATTTAGCGTGCACCATTTCCCATTCAGGCAGTTATATAAACAAAAATGTTTGCTGATGCTGAAATACTGGGGGATTTAGTGGACGATACTTGAAGGTAGAAGTAGTACAATGCTATTTATAATTCATAGCTCCCCTGACCCTTGCGCAGTCTTGAAAAAACATGAATTTTCTTTTTTACAGCCTTGGACCGCACCCACCACGGAGATACAAGACCAAGAATAGTCATAAAAGCAGTAGTTCGGGATGTTCAGACCTCAACTAGACGAATAAATGCAAAATACCTACATGAACGTAATAGCGGAGGACACCGTACAGATAAGTCTGTAGTTTTGTATGTATATGACACAGTGAAGCCTGCAGTAAGTGTAAGTCTGAATAAATGAGTTCCTCTTTGCTTACGCATTAATCGCTGCACCTGAGACCATGCTAAAAATGGCAAAACAATGGCAGAACGAAAACTAAGAACTAAGATCAACATGTAACCTTATTGCACAAGATTTTCGGAATGAAATGTCATGGCCGAAATGACTCTTCCTTCTTACAAGATGCATTTCACACAAGGTCGCACAGATAAATTGAAGGGATTGCATCAATACATGCTGACACTGTAACAAACATAGGAAAGCTGTAAGGAACAGATAACTCCACAATATACTGACATAACTGGGAGTTTAATAGTCTGCTTTTTTTCAGCCTACTATATTATTTGAGAATAAGAGCCAAAAGAATTTTTCATTGCAATTATACTTGGGTTAAAATGAAGTGATTTTTTACAGAAGTGCTGTAGTTAATTTTTTAACCATTCAAAACATAAATGCAAAAAATCGTTCTCTAAAATCCTAGAGATGTGCAAAAACTGTTCAGAATACTAGCTTTCCCAGTGTACTTATATTTTTTCTGAATAAATATTTCTGCAAAACTATACTTGTTTTACTATAACAATGTTAATTTAAATGTCAAAGGCTTATTGTAGTGACTAAAGTGTATTTTTTCTCAAAAATCATTATTTGTCTAACGTTTCTTTAATCCTTATTCATGTCAGGAGGACTTATGTACACCTGCCTTATAGTCATGTGAAATGGTACCCCCCCCGCAAAAATATTAGTTTAGTCTGCTCATGAAAATTTTGAAGATGCTAACAGTCTGTTTCTTCGGTCATTACATTAAGATTCACTTTTTTAAATTACAACTCATTAATGAGAACTTATCTTTTCAACTGCAAAGAATGATGATTTTCTGGATGGCGCCCATTTTACAACTCAGTCTAAAGGGCATTAACGAAAAATATTGATAAATGTTTACCCGTTGAATTTTACAGGTATGTTTGTGGTTTCATCCCTACAAGTCCAAGATGAAAACACTAATAATACACGCAATTTTGAGTGATATGGTGAACTATATTAGTTTGCATAAGTTTAATAAACTTATAATTCTATGAATGCGAATTAAAGCTGTATGGAGACGATTTTACTTGGAAAGAAAAGTGTCTGGGGTTCAGAATTTTGCTTAAGGCAAGCATCATTAATAAATCTTTAAATGAGCTTTTATTGAAGTATCTTTGCTTTGTTGGAAAAGAGGTAATTACAAAACTTTAACAAATTTGTAATCTGTAGTTCGCACCGCTTTCCACGTGCCATGGCGCAATAATAGAATAACACCAAGAGCACCATGCTTAAAACTGTGTTATGCTGCTGGGTGTGAAACATGGATTTTTTCTGAAGTCTGAACATTTCAAAGAAATTTCGTCTTTTCTGTATAGCTGCACTTCATACTTGTATTTTGGAAAAAAAGTGGCATTGAATCCTAAGCAGTCGCACATCATTCAGAAATGTGAGATTTTATAAGCAGCGTTATTTATGGAAAAAAAGTTCCACGTGTCCTTATATGTCTCATTATTATAGTAAGATATTTGTTTGTTTAAGCTTGTTATTGATCAACATTAAAAAGTATAGAAATTCAATTTTAAGAATTGAACAAGTACATAAACTGCAACTCATTTCTTTCGCAAGCACGTGATTACTTAAATTTTTTAACTAGGATTTCAACCAAAAAAAATCACCAGTGTAATTACTAAAATATAAGCATTGAAATACATGTTTTAAATTTTGAAAATGAAAAAAGTGAATACTTACACAAAGAGAAGCAGAGGTCTGTTCATAAAGCTCGTCTTGTACCGGAAGGTAGCGTATTCATTGTACATGATTTAAATAAGAAAAAAGAGAACGATCACTTGGTCCGGATACGACTTTGCCGGGTTTACACCACCAATAAAGTTTACTGCAGGTATATTTAGGCCCTGACTGGGGACACGGCTTCCTCACTGCAATATAACACACAATATAACACACAATGACTAGGCGGGTGGACAATTCTTCCGGACAATTGTCACTATCACAAAAATTTCCAGTATGTGCATGTTTCCAATAACACCAATTGCCTCAAGGGGCAGTTGACATGAGCAAAAGATTGAGAGATTACCACTTTTTCTAAATTATACTACCTAGTTTATCATTTATATTACATCACCTTCAGGGTTAATGCTTTGAAAATTCATATATGAAGGAAAATATACCAATAAACTCATAACAATACAGCTCCCAATTACTGTTTGACAAATTAAAATCTGAATTAAAGCGTAATAAATACGTTTTTAGGCCAATATTACTAATCTTGCGAACAAAGGGTTGCCAAGGAGCATGTGCTCCACAACTGTGGTCCTTTTGGCTGACAGTACACTTCAGGAAACGTGGCCCTCATCATAATGTAAAAATATGTTTGTATTATTTCTATCTGTTTACGGACAAAACAATGCACATTTTACACTGAAATTCAATTAAATACTACATGGGGGCAATCATTTTTGCAGTTACTGTTCAGTAAATGGACTCACTGTGATAATAACAGCAACCAAACCAAAAAGAGTATGTGTATGAGCTTACTGTTTTTTTTTTCCTCAGTCTCAGATTTGTTCTGAAAAATGTACATTTGTCAGGAGTATTATTAGCATTTGTGAGATCACTACGTCTCAATATTATAATTTTGCTGGTGGTTACATCAGGCTTCTACAGTCAAGCATAATCCACAAATGAAGTTTCTTGATGAATCTGACCTTATTTCTACATGGGTTTTAAAACACTCTACATATTATTAAATGTGAGGCTGCACTAGATGAATGGGTTTCTAGAATTCATGCATTTCAAGTACTCAAACTGAAATAAGTACCTGCACATGTAGTATCACTGCCAATGTTCCCCAGACTAATAGGAGTCCAACTGAATCTTAAAATCAAATCCTTTAATCGCTAAAAAAGAAAACCACATGTAATTTAAGATGACCTGTTGCTAAGGCAAACTGAAAAGGTAAAATTTAGGCCTACAGATTTTGCCCAAAAAACTTCAATAAATCAGTTTGATTACAATTTAATTGAAATTTGCCACTAAATTAATCAAATATTTTGCAGTGCTTGACATTCAAATATTTGTCAAATTCCATTTCTGTCCTAGTACTTCACCGTGCATTTAACAAATAATTTTAAACTTGATCACAAATGCCAGACCTAAATCTTTTATGAACCTAGTGAACTCAGAATCTGTTTGGCTTTGTTTCTTGGCGGTTTTTCTCATTTTAGATAGGCGCTGGGTGACGACAGAAAATTTTTTGAATTTATTGAGTCAGTCTCACTTTTGGTTCCCAAACCAACTATCCTGATGATCCTACTCTGTCACATTACCCTGCTTGACCAATCACAGCAAAGAATCTGGTAGGGTAAACCTGCATTACAGATGAAACAGGACATTCTAGATGTTTAGAATTAGTTTAGAAGCATACAAATGTTAAGTTAAGTAATCAGCTAAATTGTTCAGAAATGTAATGCAACCACTTGCAATGCACTGGCAAATTCCAACATAAATGTTTGGGTTGACAGAGATAAAAGCACAATGATCCTGTTCACAACAGTCAAAATGGAATGAAATTAGAACCAGATTAAGTGCTTTTTCTAAAGCAACTTGGTATTTCAGAGGCTTGCAATCAACCAAATACCACAGCTGAAGTCCAGCTCGTTGCCAGACAAAAAAACAGATCCAAATTGTTATTTTCTTCTCATTTTTTCACCAAGCTAAGTTTGTTACATTATTCTGGTGAATTCTGATGAGTGTGGAAACACAAATTAAATGTATATTTTCTGCTAAGACACTGGAGATATTATTCTGTATTATGTTTATCAATCTACTGAACTGGATCCTGAATGGAAAAACACAACCTCTTTATTTTGCCATATCTTAATCAGTTTTACATCATAACTTCCCTAAAACGATTGTTCGATTCGGTGTCTATTTTATTTCATTCTTTGTGCTGTAATGGACGGTACGAATAATATGTTGAAATCACCTGTACTGAGTTGCCTGTGTCTTTCATCCTTCAGTCAAATCCTACTTTTCATGACCTCATGAACTTTAGCAGGCCAGTTCTGTCTGGCAGCAGCTTTTGCTCAAGGTCCCTACACTTAATTGAGACTTTAAATCCAGTTTCTAAGTGTTGCAGTATGAAGTCACACAAATGCAGGTATTCTGATGCCTTAATGGAACTTTAAGTTTTCTATTTACTACAGCTTACTCCTTCTAAACCTAGTCCACACCATAAATAAAAAAGACTAAGTAATTAAGCTAGACTGAAGATTGAACATGACACCACTAGCAGAGAGAGTAGTGGTTTCGTTACTTTTTGCTTTATTCCGTATAAAAGGAAACAATCTACGTGATAATTTGTGTATGTTATCAGTATTAACATGTACAATTGTTTATAAAACGTTAGACTTAAGCTCAGTGCTTAAGAATAAAATAACCATGAACATTGTTTGGTCAAAAATACAGATACTAATATATGAAACGTAAAAAACGGTGCTGGAAGACTTTTCCTAAATTTTGTCCATCATATACTCAGTAGCGTGATTTTATTCCAGGCAACATGAATTGTAAATTGTGTCGAAAAGGTGAAATGCGTCTTTTTTATTTCTGTTGTGATATTTTTTGCGATGACCACGGCATTTCCATAAACCTACAAAAATGTGTGAAGATGTCCATTTGAGATTTGAGATATTCAGTATATTAGTGTTTTATAAGTTAAATTGTTGATTTCTGTCTCGTCTGAGAAAAGACTCTTACAACCCTAAGAAACCTTCTCAGTAATTCGCAGGGATGTGAGAGATAAATATCCAGTCAATCGGGTCAACCAGTAAGAGAGATCTAGCGAGAACCCAAAAACAAACAGAAATCCGCTGTTCGTCTTACCATGCAACGGAGCTCTTTTATTCACAAGCCCGGGTGAGATCGTGACTTAATAACGTCTTGGTTGGACGTTGGACTGCTGTGTGAACAGATATCTTTTCTCTAGAGTAAAACCGCTTTCTGATACGTTTTCAGATTTCTGAGAGATTTCATATTTTACATGAAGACATGAACGGCTAGGCACAGACACCTGCACTGACACTGAAATTTAAATGGAAAAACTATTTGAAACCAAATGGCAGAGCGCTCTTTGTGAGCAGTCTGGCTTCTCAGTGCAGTCTTGTCTCTGTCCACTGCTGAAAGGTTAATACAACAACCCTTGCAATCTCTGCAGAAGCTCTGTGTCTGTATGTATTCTTAATTATTTCATCTTACTTACTTAAAATTTCATGTGTGCACCTTATTACTGAAAGATGTATGAACAAAGCGATGTAAAAACTAGAACGTACATGTGGTTAAATATTTTCAAGTAATAATTTGCCAGATTATCTGACAGAATTGCGGTGCGACTGTTAAAGTTAGGAACACTATTTCTTTCCCATTGTCTGGAGTGACGTTTAAACCTGAAGTACTTTATGAAGTTGTACACGGAACTTGCAGGAATGCAGAGGCTCCCCGCATGCTATATGACTATAGCTGTAGTCTTACATCAGTTTCTTTTTCATTTATTTCACTTAGTTATATATCCATTTTCTCATTTTATGGAGCAGGCAGGTACACGTTTGGCTCGAGTAATATTTTATAAGTATATAACAGCGTGTGCAAAACTTTAAGTCCTATAAAATGTGTCCTGTCTGTTCCAAGTCACTGTACTGCTATGTTTTACTTAAAGTTTCTCAAATTCCCAAATCCCCACAGGTCTACAAAGCTGTCCATCTGTGCCCATTTTAACTGTTAGATTGCTGTAGTAATGGGACGTTGACCCAAACACTGACTTCTGCAGGAGCTTTCAAAAATAGCCAGGTTCTTGCATAGTTATAAATATTATGACAACGTCAGTTGGAGGTTCTGAGCTCGTCGAACGTATAGTACAAAGTGCACTTTCAACATACAAGGATATGTTAAATTGTGGCCATGTTTTCCTCTCAGAAGAAGCGCCTTTGAGCGGCGAGGCGCAAAAGGTAGAACCCGTAGCCTGACGTCGTGTTGTGTAGAAGAGCGTAACCCACAGGGTAACTAGTTTGCATCTCCTTTCATTCTGTGATGCCAACTACACCCACACGTCTCCCACGCTGCCCTGTAGCGCTGACGCCTTTTCTCTACATATCCATACGCTGTATTCACGCACAATTGCACTTTGTGCGTTGACGTTTCACTCATTTAATTGCGGATAAATAAAGGGCGAGTTTATAGGAAACATTCTTTTCTGCGTCTGGCAGAACTGATCGACTGTTTTATTTCGGTGTCCCGTTATTTTGCCAAAGTGTTCGATATAGAGGGCAGTATCTCACCTTGTACAGGATTAGGCCTTGTTGCTGAACGCAATAAAAACCTTATTACGCTTAATGACATGAGAAGGGTAGGGGATAAATAATGTTTTATTTTATATTATTGTCGTGACAACAACGGTATGTCAACACAAAGATCTTGGAAATCAACAAGCATATGGTTAACAGCTATATACCAAGACAGACAGGGAGATTATATTCAGTGCAATTTCAAATCTAGGCTAAAACATCAGCACACGGAAAAATACTTGACACTTTATCAAAATTATTCAAAAATTAGTACACGTAATCGTCTTCACCGCAATGTGCGTGTTCTTTTTAGGCAGTTTAAGTTGTTGGGGAAGCATCATTTCGTATAAAAACAAAGCAGCACAAAATAGTTATGGCATACAAATACTGAAAAGGCAAATCTCTGTAGATGCTGACAAAAGCACCCTTGTTTGATTTCGACTAATGCGATAGCTGACTTAGAGCCCACTTCTGCCACGATTCTCAAATACAGTTTGCTTGGGAAAGGAAAATACATATTAGCAGACAAATTTAACTCTACGAAATCTTTATTTAAAAATGTATTGCATTCGTCCCATTTAGGTAGCATTATTTACTTTTCAAGCGATTGTATTTCCCTAATAATTCTAACATTGAAAACGAAAAACATCTCCTCGAGACCACCCACCACAGATAATAACCTACCTTAAGTACAAATAATTATAATAATACTTAACGCATATTTGAACCTACATTTAAAAAGTGTACGTGTAATTCTGTACAGGAGAATGATGATCGCAATCTCAGTAGGGAGGGAAGAAGAAACTTATTTCCTGCTTGATTTAACACGTTTTTACATTTCGTCATTTCATTTTGAAGTTCTGTACTAAGGACGATGTGGGCTTATGCTGATGTTTGGCCCATTTAATACGACTACATAAACACAAATCATCAAGGTGTGAGATACACAACACCTGCCTCTTTTTCCGAGGTGCTGCTGTGCTTAATAAGACATTAGAGAGCAACTATATGTTTTAAACTTAAACCGTCTAGGTGATTCCGTGTTCCACAGAACAATTTACAAGCAAGGGATTCTTATTAATAGTTTGTTTGTCCACCCTCATTTCACACCCCATCCCACAAAAAATACTATTATCAGATTTAATCCTGAAAACTGCTTACATTTCACAGTGACTATTTAGTCCCCTCTCTGGAGTTGGCGAGAGGGGAGAAGTTTTTGACAGTTGCTTCTGTACCCCCCCCCCCCCCCCCCCTTTTTTTCTTTTACATGGAACCAGCAGAGTGGCTTAGCTTTAATAANTGCTTCTGTCCCCCCCCCCCCCCCTCTGTTGTTGACTCAGTAAAAACAGTGGTCGTAAAGTTTACGCCGTATCCCTTTCTTGCTCATCGCCCCATTCGCTAGATCTCCCCTTTTGAAGCCGTATAGCCATAAAAGACCATAAAATTACTCCTTAGTCTCCGTTTTCTCTGCTGTCTCTTTCTCTTCTCTGTCTGCCGCTTCTCCGTCCTCGTTGCCCTCATCCTCGGCCTCGGCCTCCGCCTCCGCTCTCTGGCCTGGGAACTTGTCTTTGTTATTCTCTTTTTTCCACTTCATCCTGCGGTTCTGAAACCAGATCTTTACCTGCCGCTCAGTCAGACCAAGGGCGTGGGACACCTCAATCCGTCTCTTGCGTGTGAGGTAAGGATTGAATAGAAACTCCTTCTCCAGTTCGAGAGTTTGATACCGACTGTAGGTCTGGCGTCCGCTGCGTCTTCCGGGTGCTTTAAAACGAAACACGTATTCGTGTGTTTATCATGTCCAAGTGAAACAAAATCACTGCATGAACGTGATTCTACAATCTACACACGATAAACACATGCATATGAAACACTTCCACACAGCGAAATTGCTTAAAGCGGTAGACGCACTTTGTAGCTTCTCCGTATTGCTACTTGTAAAGGAACAAAACACCTCTGAAGTTAAATAACTCAGAAACATGAAGAATTCACATGTCACGGAAATGTAGGAGCATTATGACTCCGCTCGCGGGCACACGCACGCACACGCACACACACATCCTTTTATACTAATGCCTGTTTACTGAGGAGCTCATGGGCGAAAAACTATTCAACTTTTGTCACTATATGTTACCATATAACGCTGTAGGTGCATCACCAATAATTAAACATAAATCCACAATTACATGTTTGCAGTTTATTTATTTACCGGCTGCCTGTGGTATTTTATGGTAACACTTAACCTTAACAGGCCTCTTAACTGTGAAACCTAAACCGGGTTGTTAGTTTCACGCCACTTGTATAAAAATAACCCACGGAGAGCTAGAGACACAGGTGTATGAATGTTATGCAATTGATTGCAGCATGAAACAACACATTCATGTCAAACTGGAGGGTCACCTACCACTTTCATTCATCTTACAACATGAACGTTTAGTCTGCCAGGCACCCGACTTTTTATCATTTCCACCTCAACATCTTGTCGCACTCATGATACCACAGGAGATGGTATTGAAGGGGCATAGAAAGATAAAAATGCAGATATTATCAAATTCTTCTGTTTAAACCTAACACAAAGCACAGACAGTATGTTAACACTAACCTTCCGCCTGTTTTTTTTCTGTCTTCGCAGGAGTGCTCCTACAACTCATCACAGAAAACCTGCAAACACTCTGGGGTCTCGCATGCCTGATAAACGGACTGTATTATGCTAATAGGTGAATCATACAGAAAATATTTACTGATACAGAAGTGAAGCGGAAATATAGTAAAAAAAAAGCGATCCAATTTAATTTAACTAGCAAGACCACCCATTGCCTACATAATCTGTAATTCCTTCGCAGAAATTCAGGCACAGCTGAAGCAGTCTAACGCCGAATTTATTTGGAAAACATGCTTTCCCTTTCATACAGTAAATATGGGATATTCGACGAAAGGAGCTGTTTCCATCCATCTCCAAGCACTTTCACTTCCCCCCTGTCTGTTTTTGCCCTCTACTTCTCTCGCTCACGCCACACAGACGGATAGAACACAATAACACAAAAGAATTCTAACCGTGGGGTCTCATCCAAGGAAACATGAGACTTGGAGACGAGTTTTGATTTAAGTGGCCTTGTCCTTCTCCGGGGTTAGTGCCATTAGACGATTTACAGTCTGGGTATTGCGCTAAGCTTGCCTCTTGCTGGGTTCCATAAAGCGATTGCCTCGGAAGGGTTTCGTATCCATAAAATTTCGTGGCGTCTCCATGGCAAGCTAAAGCGCAGGGATTCTGCTGGTATCCGGGGTTAGAAATTCCCGATGTCCCATGGTGGAAGAAGTCCTGAACGTGATGGGGCGGGTGCTGGAAGCCCGGTGCGGGCGCTGCAGGTCCGTACACCAGTGTGTGGCCACGGGTGACGCTCTGAGGGAACCGACAGTCGTAGTAAGTTGGCTCCAGCGTTTCGCCGCCTTTGTACTTGGAAAAAAGAGGGTTAACAAAGTAGGAACTCATGTTTTGTTTGCATTAAAAGATGCTGGGATATTGTTGTCTGTTGTAAATTCTGTTGTTTTTGTTGAACTTAATTTTTGCCCAAATCTCACACACAACAGACCCAAGAACCGGAACAAGAAGGTAAAATGATGACCCTCGAGTTTCCTCTCTTGCTTTCTCTATTGCAAGTCTCTCTGTCTCCCCCTTTTTCTGGGTTTGCAGTCTCAAATCCGACTCACGGCGTGTACGGGTGATATGTAATACGGTGAAATCTGGCTAGCTCCGCCGGCAGAGAGTCACAAGCGATCAGTTTTTTTTGCGCTTCCTACCCAACCACCCTTCGCTACACTGACCCCCTCCTCCCCTCGTCTCTCCACCAACCTTCATCCGTCCCCCTGCCTCCTCTCCACCAGCGGTCTCAGGCGTTCACCTTGATCAGCACAAATGAACACTATGCCTTTTCCAAAAAAAAAATCAATTAAAATTATAGTAACCGTTATTAAAATTTGGTTGGGGTTTCTTACTACCCTTATTGAGTGTGAAACATGAAATAAACATGAAATAAATAAAAATGCATTGAAGATATGTTTGTTTCAGACGTTAAAGACACAGCTAATGCAGCAGCTAAGCTACGTTCATACTTGTTAATATGACTAATACTTTTCTTCCGAGAACAAGGAAAGTCGTAAACAAACAAAATAACAGACATTCCACTGGTGTAACATTTCTCACCATTTTAGTGCACATAAAACGTTCCATTATTGAGGTTTATCGTGTTTAAAGCTGTAAGTCCTTTAAGAATGTCTTTATATATTTACGACTACTAATTTATGGGAAAAAGCAACAGTATAATTGACATTCCAATAACAAAAGGCAGGTCTGTATTTTAAGCAGAATGTCAACACATTAGACAGTCGCCTCACCTGCCAAGCATTTTGTCGCATATTTATTCACGCAAATGATATACTTGTAAAAATAAAATGACATTTCATTCAAAAGCAACATTCTCGCTGGCCCGCGCGCGCGCGCACACACACACACACACACACACACGCGAGCACGCGCACACGCATATTGGTCGTGTTTGGAAGAATAAACAGTACACCTGCCGCGCCTGACCTGTTCCCGTTAAAGTTGTGCAGAAGAGCTGTAAATCAGCGGCGAGTGTAGAGTTAATAAAAACGCAGATTACCTCCCTCGTTATTTCAATTGACACGTTAATGTTTGAGTGTTTTCTTTAGATTCGCTCCCTCGCAGGGCCTATCCCAAACTGATTCATGTGGGTTTTGTGGCGTTACTGACGATTTTTACACATCATTGTGAAATATGAGCGAAGGGCCTCACTAAAATTTATAGACTTCAACAGAAAACCCTAAACAAGATGCAAGCTGGTGATCATATAAACATTGCTGCGCATTACAGTTGTGATAATACATGCATGATAGTAGATGTGCAATAACAGTTATTGATATCATTTTCTTCATGCTGCTGTGGTTAATGGCGATCTTATTCCTGCTGTTGTTATTGTACAATACATTGCATGTATGTCCAGTATTGTTTTAACATTATGCTTGTGATTTAAACGTAATTAAATTGAGTGTTTAACTGCGATATTCTGTGATTTATTAGTTGGATAGTATAGTGCCGTTTACTGATTTATTAACATTCGTAAACATTTTTTGATCATTTGAAAGGCCTTTCCTTTTATGGAGTTCGCCATTAGAAAATAAAAAGAAAAAATAAACGTCTTATACGTCTAATAATATAAATAGTATAACACTATGATGATGGTGTTGATTATTATTATCATTATTATTAGTAGTAGTAGTAGTAGTAATATTAGTATTATACTTTTGAGATAATTATGTCAAAAGAATTTTATATCCGTGCAGTCAGAGAGAACTTTCGAGTCATCACTTCCTTGGAGATTCCAGGAAAAGAAGTTAAAGCAGTAACTAACTGCTTTCAATTTTTTTTCTATTTTTACATTCGTTTGTAGCCTGCAGCATATGTTATAAAGCACGAATTACTACAAAACAAAGTCATACATTTTAATTCTTACTTTAAAAATTCTCTCTTTAAAGGTAAGAAACAGTTGCAATAATTACAACAAAGACCGAGTTCAGTTTAAGACAGTGGGATGTTTGCAATAGTGGCCGGTTAGAATTCAGGTCGCAGCTACAGAAACGTATTTATCCAATTTCGACTTCTCAGCAGAAGAATAGATACATTACGAAGAGCAGGTCCTTCATCTTTAGACTATTGATTGTTCTGCTTTTGACTACTGCGATAGATTCTTCAACAAAAGCTGTAATAGTTCCTGAAAGATCTAGCTTCTACTTGTAAACGTCACAGAACGAACGGTCAAATGTGCGAACTCTGAGCCAAGAGCGACATCTAGTGTTCACGCACGTTTCCGACAGAATCAAACAATGAGAATTTATTTTAAACACGCACATGTTTCTTGTCTGAGTAAAACTTTTCCTTTACATGTCATTAGCTTTTTCGGTGCAAATACATATTAATCTAAAACTTTTAACAAGACTATTGATTGCTTGCATCTTATATGTTTTATTAACTTTCTGTAAATCGTACTAAAACTCACTTAACTTTTAGTTTCCCATGGTAAATCGGCCAACTTGCAAATTCGGTCTTTCAAGTTTACTTTTTAGTCAGTGCAGCTATACACCCTTCTTCATCCAGCACTGAGAAGGGGGGTGCTGCGAAACACCCGATATTAGTAACGGGGCTCACAGACAAAATTGGCGCAATAACCCTCTTTGAAACAGTTGGCCCTCACCGTTCGTTAAAACCATAAACCAATTTAAGCCAGACGTCTAGCCGGTTTGCAGGGTTTGCTTTGTTCGTCTTCATTTGAGACAAACACCGCGAGCTCAAACAGGGTTGTAAAAGCCGCATTTTTGCGCTCTGCTGCGGAAATATCACACTGGATTGGGCTCTAAAAGAGCTGCATCCTGTCAGCATTGTTTGCTACCAAGAAAAGCCAGTTTTGTCGTGTTCTCTGGAGACAAAACACCAGACAGGGTAATACTGCACATACCTTCCGAAGGAACCAAAGCACGTGAAGTACAAAGTCCTGTAAAGATACGATGATAACCAGCGGTGCCCTAAAGTGTGCATTTACTATAGTAACCCTGTTACTGTGCCTGTGCATGCATAGTCACATGACTAATATTAAAAGAGGAGTGGATCTGTGGAGGGATGGTGCAGTGTTATTACCTGTGGACAGGGCAAATTTACACCTCAGACATGAAGAAATACATTCACTGTGTGTGATTTAATATATTCAAGTGGCCTGTTCCGTTGCCAGGCGCGGCGCACATTCATACACACAAGGCTGCCTAGAATAACCTACACTGAGCTCAGAGCTGTGTCACAGAACGCCTGTTTATGGCAAAAGCAATAAAAATTATCTTAAACTTATCCTATCTCAGTAACTTGTTTTTGAAAGATGTGTGGAAGGCTTAAACGTATTATTTACCCGTTTAAATAGGACAGAAGGAGGGTGAAAAAACCCGTGCGCACCTTTTAGCCAGTAGAGTTTCTCCCTAGTAAACTGGGAATTTAAATAAACCGCTGGGCATCATTCATTTCATTTGAATAAAACTAAAACACTTCCCCCAAGAAAGCAGTTTAGCTCCCGAATTGAATTAGACACTAAATTAAGAACTGGAAGATGTACAGAATAATTTAATTCATGAATGAAATACGTGCTACAATAGGGCCAGGTTGCTTTTGTTCTTGTTGTCTTAGGACGACTTGATCAGGCATTACGTTATTTCAAGGACTGATCAAGGTGAATGTCTTTAGGAGCTCAGGAAATACTGTATTCTGTAATGAGGAATTCTAGGACGAATAATGGTTCTAATAGGCAGCTGCTTTCAATATAACCTCTTCTCTGTAGCTAAAGACTCATTACCCAAAACTATTTATAGTGAATTCTTATCAGAATACGTAAACCAGCCCTCCTATGTTCACTGACTGAGCATTAACGGAAAAAAACAATAGTGTTTGTATGTTCCTTTTCCACTCAGCTATTGATTTTTCTGGTAATGAGGTAATGAATGCTTTTCATGTATGCGAATAAAACAGCCCTTATTTTTCGGAGGACGACCAAACACATGGAAGTCTTAAGGTCATGTTGAATATATTTAAATATAGCTACATTGTACAACAAAACAGCTTTACGAACTCGATAAAGTAAAAATACATGATAAAGTACATCAGAAACTATTACGATACCACATAAACACATACACAGACTCCTTTCTTTTCGCTACAGATGATGAAAAGTCATAAATTACAAAATAAAATTAAAAAAAATATATTTCAAGTACTTCCTTAGCTATACTGCAGCACCCTCTTGGTGTAAAACTGGTGACCATTTCGTTTAATGTCTGATCCTGTCCGGTCCATTCCTGTTTATAAAAGGTATACAGTCTTCGCCAAGTAGCTTAAGTGTTATTTTAAAAATACTGAAATTAAACTTTGCACTTCCAACAGCTTAATAAAAAGGCAAAATAAAGCACAATAAAGTTCGAAAAGAGAGTAGAAGCAAATACAAATTAGAGACAGATAAGATGGGCCTGAAAAAGCCTTTCCGCAGAGTGCGCCGGTTATGTTCTACACGCTGTTGTTCAGGTGTCTGGCTCGCTGCTTCTTGCGCTTTTCGACTGTTTACTACTGGTCTTTGCTGTCTGTCTTTTCTTTATTCATTTTCTTCATCTTCATCCGTCGGTTCTGGAACCAGATTTTAACCTGTCGCTCCGTCAGGTTTAGGACTCGGGCAACCTCGTACCGACGGTCCCTTGTAAGGTACATATTGAACAAAAATTCCTTTTCGAGTTCAAGTGTTTGGTATTTGGTGTACGGGCATCGTTTCTTCCTTGTGGAGCGCGCATGGATCCAATTCGCCACCGGATTATCTGAAAACCGACAGACAAACAATGCTGACCAGGTCTGGCTGGACGGTAACCAAACAACCCATCTGAATAACTTACAATGAATCAAATGTCACATACTATTCTATCTATCTGCCCCTTAACCAGGTATAATGAATATATGTTATGCATATGTTCGAGTCTTCAAAGAACAACTGTTATTATTTAAAAAAAGCTTTTAAATGTACCCGAATGTTTATTTTTTTAGTTGTCGTTTTATATGTATAATTAAAAGCTCGTTTCCACCGACTTCTCTTTCAGCATCACTCGGTACTTAGAGGGAATGTTGTCATAAAATTGTGAATGCGCCCCTTCGCTTTATAGGCCCATAAACGAACTAAGCCCCTTCGGTTTCGAGAACTGCACAGAAATTAAGTCAATAACTTCCAAAATGTTTTGCACACATTCCCCCCAGTTAAGAAAAAGAGTTTTATTTGTCATTTTAAAGGTATGCGTAATAAACACACTTACACACAGATATACACACTGCAATACACACACATACACTCTCTCTCTCTCTCTCTCTCTCTCTCACACACACACACACACACACACACACACACACACACACAGCCAGTGTCCATGTCATTCAACGTTGATCGTGAATTTTTACTTGTTTAATGGTTTCTTGTAAATTTCTTTCGACAGAGTAATAAATAATAGATTTTTTTTATTAGAAAGCGGACTTCTACATCGTGCCTTAAAATATTTTACCTTCATGATGTGTTCCTTTTTGAGACTTTTAGCTTCACACACGTTTGTTTAATGTAAGAATATATATTTTGCTAAATCAAAAGTTGTTATTATTATTATTATTATTATTATTATTATTATCACAGAAGAAAATAGTTAAACGTTTATGAAAACATCAAGTCCCTATAATGTCAAAGCAGACAATCCTGTACATGTAGGCAGAACTGCTCGTTGTTTCTCCTCCTAGCTATTAAAATGCTTGTTTTGGGGCTAGCCGTTTTTTATAACCTATTTCCTATTTTACAGCCCTATACAGCCGGCGTTTGTCTTGTTCACTACTAACAGCTAGCCCCTGGCAGGAGAGAGTTCAGCCGTATGGAGGAGGATAAGAAAGAAAGCAGACAATTTTGAAGATTGCTTCTTTTTTATGGAGCACAGCCGCCATGCAAATGCAATAAACTGAACATGGCCAAGAGGTCTCTAACACCGGGCTGTAAACAACAATGACTTCCACTTACTCGGGTCTAACTCGGGCTTGTCGTCTTTGTGCTTGTCTGAAGCCAAAACCTCCGACTCCGGAGACGGGACGTTCTGCTGCGTCTTATCTCGAATGTCACCAGAACAGCTGTAGAGATAATCCGTATAGCTGCGTCCGTTGGAGCCCAGGCACTCGGCGGCTCTGCGCTCCGGGAAGCCGTCGCTTTTCAGCCCGTAGTGTCGGCTGTTGGCCGGGTAGCCGGGGAAGGACACGGCACCGGAGATGGGCTCCAGCCAGGAACGCACATACCTGGAGTCGGTCCCTAGGTGAGGCTGGTGAGTGTATGGATGATAGACCACGGAAGACTGGGAGTGAACAGGGGCCCAAGACGTGGTGAAGACAGGAGGTTTCGGGGCAAAGCTGCAGGACGGAAAATCGGCGCACTCCGGCACTAGGGCTGCAGCACGGGAGCCGGAAGGGAGAGCGGCGGGAGCCGAGAACCGAGTCGCCAGAGCCTCGTCGTTTTCATGGTTTATCAAGGAATCCACATAATAATTACTTATGGGACCCGTGGTCGACATGACGAAGCTCCACTCTCTTTTACATGCGTCCGATTATTATATGGAGTGTATGTGTACTTTTTTATCTGGCCATGGAACAATCAAGCCAGGTAATTATTTCTCCAAGTCTGTCGAGCGGCGATTGGCTGCTCGCGCGGCACGTGACCGCATTTACCCCCCGAAAACTGCACAGTGGATCAATGCGCGACTCTTTTCTGGAACAGCAATGCACGTCGGGATTACAGATGTATAATTTCACACCGTGGCAGAACTCGAACATTCTTAAGACACACATATTTGCCCCAGGTGTTGCATTAATTAAACAGAGAAATGACATAGGAATCTGTATCGCCATACCGCAGAACGAGGTACGTCGACAAACCTGCACATGGGCACTATTTGCTGGTATAATTTGTCTCTGTCTGACAAACTCTTGGTTTGCTGAATATAGTGCGCATCTCTGGCAATAGCCTATTTAAATACTTTCGCGGAGAAATTCATAATTCCATATGTGTCGTCCCCGCTCTGTGTCTCTTTCATTCGAACTTCTCTCCTAAGCGTTTTTACAAACATCTCCAGACTCACAAAAACGGGTTTTACAAGCCTCGTACAAATAAAAATATAACACAGATTTGCCCTGTAAAGTGATGTTAAAAATCCGAGAGGTGGGAATCGTAAGACGCTTGAAAACTTGCCCACTGCAGTGGCTGTATTCTGCAAGTGGTCGTGCATGTTTTTATGTCTTCCAATAAATTTTTATGGGGACCATTTGATTGTTCATAAACGTGTCGTTAATAAAAAGTGAAGTCGTGTTCCTAGTGTAACATAAAATCAACACTGTGCTTGTGGGACATGTTTCTCTTCAAAGTGAAAAGTGGAAAACTGCAAGGAGGGTTTAAAAAAAACAACGGGACGACATAAATAGACAAAGATTAGTGTAGGTGGGCACCAAAAGAAATAGATATGTCATGTGTAGGTTATTATTTAAAGCCAGAATCGTATGAGTGATCTCAGCTGGAAAAGGAATTCGGTTTTCTAAAGGGGGCAAACGATTGAAGTTCACATTTTCAGCGGCCTGCGACAAGCATGGGAAAGACAGTTTCCAACTCAAGACATTTTTAACATCAAAAGCGAAAACATCCCTTAGTGTTTCTATGCAGCCATTTTTTTGTGCAACCGGATCTTCCCTAAATGTATTCTTATCTCCTGCATCGTGTTTGCGTCAACAGCAAATGCACAACTTTACATCGCATTAAATTTATCGGGCCTGATTTATAGGTGGCTCTGTACTTGGATGGTGTGTGTTGACATTGCAGATGTACATTGTGTCTGCCTGTGATGTCATAGTAATGATTTGCGTTTGCTAAACCTCATAGTTAATTTTTCGCAGTGTTACTGAAATACAGCACAACGAAATGTGAATTATAGAAACAGTTACACATTTTCATTTATAGCAATGTTTAATGGTAATTATGCCGAATAAATAGCACAAGAAATCTCAGAAATTTTCATTTCAGTTATCAAAAGAAGTATATTTGTAAACCTTCGTTAAGTTATTCATTTATACATAACAGGAAAGTGATGGAACGGCATTTCTATTGTTACTGTTTCTGTTAGATATCTCTTTTCACTGCTCCATGACGTCAAGCTGCTACCTACTAGGCCTCCAAAGGGGGAAAAATCCGATGACTCCTCTTTGAAGAAATCCAAACTCTGGACGTAAAATGTAATTATTTACACGATCACATTATTTTCTATTGAGAAAACACAGGCCAGACTGTTGTCAGTTCTAGGTTTTAACCAGTGACTTTTGCCTTGGTGTACCAAAGATTCCAAACTTAAAATGCATTTATATCTCATGCAATGATACAACAGTTAAGAAAAATTCTGACCCTGCAGCAGATATGGAATAGTCAGCTACAGTTCTAATGTAGTTTAGTAAGTAAAGGAGGAACCTAGCAGAAATATATTCAGGAGAAAATCTGTTTTTTTTGTTCATGTTATTTTCCCTGATGTTCCTCTATTAATTGCATTTTAATTGTATCTGATTTTTTTTTAGAAACAACTGATCTACAGCTCTACAACGTAACAAACTTTTTATATAACAAATAGTGTTTAAATGTAAGTAATTTTCTGATATTTTTACTATTTAATTACTGATATAGCTTAGTTGGTCAGGAAGGAGAACTTTTGACTATGTTTGCTCCTCACAGTAAGTTATCTTTTGAAATGGTGGCGCAAAAATAAGGCATTGAGATGTTGAGGCTTAGAAGTATTTTTGTTATAACGGAGATAGTCAAGTTATATAGCCATTGAATACTTGTAGCAAACTTCTAGACAACACTTTTTTTCTGCAAAAAATAATACCAAATATTATTTTATACAATAATGAAAGGACACAGCGAAGTTGCATCTACAGGAGGTAATGATTACGTGTCAAATATAAACCTCACAACCGCAAATATATGCATCTTTATAAACTGATGTAATTACTTCGACATTTCACTAACGCTAACCTAAAAAGTCAAGTTCATTTTTTGTTTAGCTATGGAAAGCAGATGAAATATGTATAACTATAAACAATGCTCGGTATGTCTTTTTTTTACATTATTATTCGGAAGTAAAACTGTTATATAACAGCAAGTATAACCCACTTCAGTTTGCAGAGCTTTTCTGTTTCATGTGGCCTAGTTGTGCTGAGAAGGACGTAAAACTGGTTTTATATGCCACTTTGCAAGCTGCTAAAACGCAAAATGAAATTCTTTAAAAGTCCAAGTAACAGATGTTTACACGTGAAGATGTGTTCACAAGATTTCCATTTTTCATTTAAGTGCTGGTATAGTTGTATGTTGCTCTCCTTTGTTATAACGTTTTAAGCCTTTAGTGTCGTGATTTGCATTTTTAAAAGGCCGCCATAGTTTTGCGCTGATCGCGTATCTTAACTATGAACATTAGCTAAATAAAGGATGACAGAGAGTAGTACTGATTTGCATCTGCTTTAGCTGCCTCAGTATTTTGTGTGATACAATTTTAAACTCTTTTGCTGTGAAATTTTATTGGACTTCATTGTAGGTTAAACTTTTGAATTTTTGATTTTTCCAGTTAAATCGCTTGTGTCGACTTGCAACGCCAAATTGATACAAAACATAGCTTTTTCTGTTATGTTTTTATGACAGGCGAAATGTTTTTTATACGACTTGTAGCACATCAATAATTACAAAGCGACAGTACAAAGCTTATGCTGCATCAGATATTTTGTAAGCGTTATTCTGTACAACATACTTGCACTTTAAATGTTGCCCAGGCAAGGCTGTTGACTGCGATCTGTATTCCTCAAAGAACCCACCTAAACGAAATTGTTCTTGTTGTAAGTATTTCTCTGCTTGGATGAGGGGAAAACATTAGGACAGTCAACCCATTTGTTGAAAATTAGACCTTTTGACTGTTTAAAAGGTATTTTTAAAGGATCCGCATCATTAAGTAACAATACGTATGTCATCTTGTGTTTTTTTCAACTATTTAAGTCCGCAGTAATATTACCTGGCACGTGTTGGAATTATGGCTTCTTATACGAATATGTACGTACATATGAGTGCAATATTACAAGCTTAAAATAAAATAATCACTCCAACAAAGAGTTTTATGTAACTGATCATATGGCATCATTGACATTATCATTATTTGTTTTCTGAAGCACACGTAAAATATGGGTAAAAGTAATCACGTCTAAAATGACTATGGGACAGAAAACATGCCAGGCTGTTTCACTACAGTTTACTTGGCTTCACCGGTTTATCACTCCTTTGGTGTTTTTACCAGCTAGATAACATCCTTGTCCTGCTCCGAGTGAACCGCTCACAGCGGCCTTGTACGTGTGAATTTGCATTAGTTAACAGCATAACCATCTTCCCATCCTCTGCAGCCCAGTGTGCTGCATATGGTAACTTTGGACCCGTCATTTCTTTGCAGAGTAAGAACAGTGCGATTGCAGGAGCAATAATACAAGTAGAAATGGCTTTAATTGAAATGAAATACTGCTGGTAGACTTTCTGACTGCTTTCTGCGTCACACATTGACCCAGTTCACTACATAATATTTTTTTACTATTTGTATATTTTTAATTTTCTAATCCTTTGTCGCTGTTTTCAGAAAAACGTATAAGGGCTTTGCAACGTGCAGACTGTATAATCTGAAGCACATCTGAATTAGTCCACATTCCAAGCTTTCATAACTGTCTGCCGTTTCTATCTTCTATGCACCAGCGTGCGCTATTTTCTTGCGCTTGCGCGAATGCACTGGCACAGACATACCTGCAAATGTCCAGCAATAAAGTATTATGTAGTGATTACTGCCGTGTTCTTAGCTCACCATTACTGAAAAGCCTGGTAAACGTTCTCGGTTTCCGAGTTTAAGAAAACGTCGGACTCGTCCTCAGAGTCAAGCTCACTGTCCCCAACCATCTTACGTACAACGCTGGTAACTTGTACTGTTGTGCCCCATTTGTGTTTGTTTGTATTAGTTACCTGCTGTATCTTGTTATTATCGAAACACTTCATTATTTATATTTTGGTGACCTGTTGAGACTCATCCTATTGTTTCGTGTGCTTGGCAACATTCTGAAACGCAACATTCCCAGGATAACAAGTTCAGCGCATTTTGCCAGTCAGTATCTTTGAACGGGGCGGATCAGGTTTGACATAATATCGTATTGTCGTAGTCTGCAAGTTACCTCAGTAAAACAGTGGAGCGCAGACTAGAAAGAACACAGCTCTTTATGAATTACAATGGAAAAAAACTGGTGTAAATATGTCAATCAGGTTGATCAGGTTGTCTGTACTCTTGTGTATTTCCAGTACAGTTGTTTTGAGTACATTTTTGTGATGTTAGATTTGTCTTTCGTTTTTTACATGATAAACTCATGAATACTTTTATTTCACACTTTTTTGGTAAAGCACTTAGAGATTATATGGAAGATTGAAAACAGCAATAATAATAATAATATAATAATAATAATAATAATAAACTAAAAATAGAACAATAGTTTTATCTATGTGTTTAGTCTTAGTATCATTTTAATATCCCTGTTTTAATACATGTCATGGGTCCAAGATTCCTATGTGTTAGGAGTACTTTCTTATTAGGAACATCTCAATGTCAAACAACGGCCTTTTTAAAAGAAAAGACCAGATAAATGTCACGATATTCAGACTCCAAGTATAAGTTACGAATAACGTTATTATACTACCTTAGAAACCAGCGCACACAGATACAGTTTTTGTGCTATGAGGTTATTGCAGTGTGGTGTCCATACAATTTACTTTCATTAAGCTTCCAACATTATAAAGGAAGGAATGTCCGACTGAAACACGTTTTTCTATTATTTCTAACCACCATTTACTGCGGCGCCGCCTATTTATTTTCCCGGTTGCACATTAGGCACAAACGTTTGTACAAAATCGTAATTATTACAAATAATAATTAAATATATTACGCAGCACTGTTCAATGCAAAAAAAAGTCTGACAAGAACTAGCTAGATTCCGGTGTTGTTTTTCGAAAATAAAAACATGAAAAAAATCTACACTATTACAGTGATGACACCCACCATATTCATTACCCTTTGAAAACCCATATTTCCGTATGGGAGTGTCACCATTATTAGTATAAATGCTAACTAAATTAATATTTTCATTAATTCATACATTTTTTTCACGAGTGGAGGCTTCCCTGCTCCTGCAATAGCCGCTCCTTCTACTCGGAGCTGTGCTACTAATGCACATTGTATTTAATAACGTATCTAATCATATTTGTACTGGGTTCCTGTTGGAAATCATACATACAAATTCACTGCGAAAGTTACAGCATCTCAACAACAGAATCTTACTGCAGCATTAACAAAAACAGAAGGCGCAAGTTTAAAAAAAGAGACCAGTTTGCTTTATAGTACAATAATCAATGCTTCCATAATTCTAGAAGATATATGCGTTTATTATTGTTGAAAGTAAAGATAAAGTATAAAAAATGTCCTGTCTGGATTTCTCCTTTCTCATTTCCTGAAAACTCTTTGTATTGCAGTTCTACTCAACTGCTCATTCATTCCACTGAATGAAAATGACTTTGGATCCCAGACTTCAGTCTCCTTTAGTCTCGCAAAGGCAAGGCGGCGCGAGGGCGGAGGAGGGGGGGGGGTCGGAGTAACTTGAGAAAGCAGAGCAAATACAAACATGCAGTTTCTCCAGTGAAGAAAAGATATGTTCTGTGTTTTGCGAAAAATAACAGGACTATCCCTATTTAAGAACAGTGGTACAATATTTTCATGCATGCAGGCCCTGAAACAAGCAGCAAATGAAAAAAACCTGTTTACACAAAATGTGTCAGTAAAAAAGTTGCCAATTTGAAGCTGTGATTTTTAAAGATCTCGTGACAGATTGCTTAGCTGTTCAATGCTTGCTAGATTAAGGAATATGTTACCATAAATTCTGATTTGATGACTTAAAACATTATTGTCGCTGTCAAGAAAACAACATCCAGCTGAAGTTTTGGCTTTTTAGCTATTCTAATAAGGGTACTGCTACTCTCTCCTCTCTTTCTTTTCTTTTTTCTTTCAACTAAACAAATCTTATTTGAAAATGGATATAGTATTCAATTAGTTTCTCTTAGAAACATGATATCAGGACATTAGTTCAATAATAATTCAGGTAAATAGAACATAATTTTACTTAACATGTACTTCATTAAAATATAAGATAAGAAAGTGTTTCTTGTAATAGCAGCCTGTATAACTTTATTAACAGAAAATTAGTGTAGACCACACTAGAGAGTCTTTTTTGTGAATACATGAAAACATGTAAGCATTTATCAATATTATGTTTGTATTTCGCAGTGCATTGTCCAGTTGCATGCTGCATGTGTATTTCAGAGTTACTGAACACATTTCATTGTACCTGTAATTTACTATTTAGCTTTTTTGGTTGAATTATAACCCACTGCTTGCTTTGCGCCCACAAAACATGGCCGTAAAACGGCTTCTTCACTTAATTGAAAATGTTTTCAAGAACGTTTTGTTTATCACTCAGGTTTGGACATTCTTTTTAGAAACCTCTGTTTCATTTGTACTTTAACATACTTGGTAAGTTAGTTCTTCCTGAGCCTACAGGTGTTTTGATCAACTTAATTTGGAGTAATCTTTCAATGCCATTTTAACATTTGGTCCTATGTCTTGATTTTTGAATAAGTTTAAATATAAGATTGCTTATTTAGAATAGGTAAAAGGGAAATGGTAAAATAAATTAAACTAATAGGTTACATTGTAGCCCAACAATAAACGGGGAAGAAAATATCTAAAACTTTTACTGGTTCAGTGGTTACTGTTAAAACCCTTTTTATCTTACAGTTTTGTTCTGGGCAACGGGAAAATTTAAGCTGATTTCCTCAGTTGAGCACAGTAATTTTTATTAAAGCAATAAACGGTAAGCAACTTGATCAAGGGATTCTTCGGCAGACATAGGATTAAATCCCAGGACCTTCCGATCGAAAGGTGATACTGCTAACCTTAACACTACCTGGTGCCTTAATATTCCACAAGTCTTCTTCTCTTATTGCATCTAAGTAAGTGATCTGGCGTCAAAACCGGATAAAAACGAGTGAAATGACCATGTTCTCCGTTTGCAGTCGATCAGCTTCATCAAATGAACTATAAAGGACGAAACTATGTTTTATTGTTAACAAAAAAATAAAGGAAAATTTGAAAAGGAACGATTCTATTTCATTGCACCCCCGTTCAGTCATGTTTTTACTAATCATTAACCCTGAACTGACATTAATCCCATTTTATATAGTTTATATAGTTTGTTTTTTTTTCAGTTCCTGGTAGGTAAAAAAGTATAAAAGACACGAACATAACCTGAATTCGTCTAGAAGAACAACGATGGCAAAAATAACAAAGCAAAAACATAATTTCTCTTTATCTCAACGTGTCTTCTAGAGTTTGTATTAGATGTAGACAAAAACGATATTTTAATGACTCTCGACGATTCGGTAGAAAGTGATAAAGAAAATTTGAAGGCGAGGGAACTGCGCCCTTCCTCCGTGCTACGTCACTCGAATGTTATGCAGTCTTACAGTGTCTTGGCGTCCTGCCGTAGAGCTCTGTTAAGTAACTTATCTGGGGGGATTGAGGGTTATCGCATTACTATTTAGTAACCATTTCACACCACTGACGTCGGTTTTCATTTCAAAAGCTCATGAAGCGTACTACACCATTGCTGTTACTGTTTCTGTTACAAATGCAGCTGCACCACGCAAGGTCAATACTATTCATGCACCAAGTCATTTTCATTGACAAATGAACTTCTTCATCCAGAGGATAAACGTGTAGGCTTTTACTAGCCTCTCAATAAATCTAACATTTGGTTTCTTTTCAAGAATCCACTCACTTTTCACCGCTTGTCCAAGACCTCCCAGGTTGTTTGTTATTAACAGGATAACGTTAAAAACAGAATAATTCAGTTGTCACACAAGTAAGTGCCTGCTGTATTCGTTCTCTCGCTGTCTCTCTCCCTCTATCTCCTTCTCACACACACACACGCACAAGCGCACACAAATACACCAAAAATCGACAAATGACGAGCGATTCCAGAGTGCAAAGCCAAGAAGTGAATGCGCTTTGATCACAGAAAGACGGAGAACTGGAGCAAGAAGACACCGTGGCAGTAGAAACGCTTCCTTCTCCGCTGTCTGCTCTGACTGCGGGCATCACCGAGCAATAAGAGAAAAACAGTCGCCCTCGATGAAGACGAACTGACGTAATCAAGGCAGTTTCTTGTTGCCGAGCCAGCAAGCCAATCCCAACAACATGAAACTACCTAAACCACGCATCAGCTGTTACACCCGGGGAAAACTCGACACATGACAGATGCTAAGGGTGTTGCTCAAATCAGCAAATAAAACTGAGAGGGGAGCAAAGCCAAGAAAGTCAGAAAATCCAGCGGAGGCGGCCTGCTACTGTGGTCCTAAAGTCTTTTCCAACCTCAAAGTTCAGTACCATCCCTTATCATTCTTCCAGACCTGTCAGAATTAAAATTCACCTAGACAATTGACTGAGCTGTAAAATGCATACACAAACCTGCATTAAGAAAATCGGCAAGTGAACCTCTTAATCTTTAAATAACAGTAATAAAACACCTATAACAGATATAAACATTCTTCTAAAGCCTTCGATAAATGGTTATTACAATATGCTGGAAACCTTTAATACTAACGTTGATGAATAAATCCATGACAATTCTAATAACCATTCTGCCCCACCAGTCACAAAGGGCTGTGTGATTTCAAGTATCATAATAAATTTGTAAATCTAACAGTCCAAGGAAAGAGTCATGAAAGTCACAAAGCTGACATTCCCCTGTTTGCAGAACACGGAGCCAGCAGCGCTGATCGCAGGCAAACAAAAATCCACATCTTTTCTTACCTTCAGCTCAAGATCATGGAGCGTTTCGAAATTCTAATTATGCGGTGTTAATCAATCCTTTTCATTCAAATGTTTGGGTTTGTTCCACTGTCCAAATCGGAAGGACGTTTAGTGGTGAATCCAACACTTTGCCGCCTCAGCTCTGCGGATTAGTCCTCCTCCACTCACCTTTGAATGCATCTTTACAGCAGCAGCACATTATATTTGCAGATCATAAAATCCACCCCCAGCGCTTTCCAGGACTGTCCTGACATTACAATTTTATGACCTTGACTTACTGTGGTCACCTGGATAATATTTAAATCAACGTTATGGTCTCCCATTTACATTAAAACTGCCATCATCCCATTCTACTTTCATTCTTTGCCACAAGGAACATGGCAACCGATTACGGGGGAAAGAACATAACAGGACAAATAAGATGCCAAAATCTGTTCTTTTTCCCCAGTTTTATTTTTGGGGTTGTACTGCGACTGCTTAATCGTCATACATAGAGAAGTAAAGAATGAACATGCAAAGTACTTTATACGCAATAAATAGTAGAGGGCATCACCGAACTTCAGACAGAATAAAACAAGTTAAATAATCCAAGAGGCAGAAAAACACAATATAGCGAAATGCACAGACACATTATTTTTTTTTTATAGAAAACTATAGCCTAAACGGGACTTCATCAAACACGAAATATATTAAATCAGACAGTATCTTGAATGCATGTGGGCTGTAACAGGGTTTTTTCAAAGCGTTCCCTCTGGAATGCTTTTACCATTTCTGTCTTGTGTAAGGGAACAGGAGGGTGCGACGGGGCGGGGTGGCGGTTCAGGTGTAGCTGTAGCCCGACGTGAGCTCCCGCGCGCGGCTCTCCCTGTTCAGCTTCTTGAGCTTCATCCTGCGGTTCTGGAACCAGATTTTGACCTGCCGGTCGGTGAGGTTGATGCTCTTGCTGATCTCCAGGCGGCGCTCGCGAGTCAAATACATGTTAAAGAGGAATTCTTTCTCAAGCTCCAGAGTCTGGTGCTTGGTGTATGGACACCTCTTTTTTCTGCCACTTTTTGCTGTCAACCAGTTTCCAGTTGTCCTTTCAGCTTTGGAGTCCTCTAAAAAAGTTAAACGAGTCATTACAATTTTCATCACACTCAGGCAGAGTACGCAGTCACATCCTCACACACTGATGCATTCACGCAGGTATAGATGAACCATCTTCATGCGACTAAGTTGTTTACGTTTCAGAAGTCTGACAGTTTTGTCTGCATTTTAAACTTCACTGTTTCATTTATACAGTACGCAACATCGTGTTTTAGAACCAATTTTACTAACCGCAAATAAAAACAACATTTAAAAAATATGCCCAGTTGGCCTGTATCCGACGCTTAGTGGCAAAAAGGTTTACACCCGTTTGTTTTTCTCCTGCGGTTTTACAGATTTATAGATGACAAAATGATTCACTGAAATCAAATTTGTAGAGATAATGTTTTTTTTGTTTTTTTTTTACTTTGCACCTCAGATGATTCATTTGGCGTATTGCTATTTTCAGAGTGCAAACAAATCACTGCTGTAGAATAAAGATGATATTGCAAAACGCACCACGTTATATCAGACCTTTAAAATGATAAAATATAATCTTAAAAATTTTATACTAAGGTATAACTTCATTTAATATGAAACAGAATGATAAAGAGACCATTACAATATGGCGTTTTAAAATTTGTACTTACCTAAAAAGGACTGTTGGAAGAAACAATTTCATTGCAGAACTGCTTTTTCGCAGGCGTCTTGCACACTATGAACCTCCCTATTTAGTGATCATTTTAATGACGTGATTGTACTTACTGGCAGGATTTTTTTTTCAAACGCCCTTCTCAATATGCTGTTCTATTTTACAAATTGATAAACTTGCAAGTTTTGCAAAGTTCCGATTATTACAATATACCCCACAGTTTTGTTAATTGTACTTGAATTTCTGGGCATTTTTTGTATTTTAATGCCGACTATAAAATGCAAATGTATGCCAAAACTGTTACAACTCCTATGTCCCCTTGTTTTCTTTAACTACTTTCTATAACAATATGTGAACTAATGTTTAGAACCACATCACACCTTTTATTGTTATATGTTATTGTTGCATATGTAGTACATTTATATATTTTGGAAATCAGTGTGAATTCTGTAACTGCCAAGACTCGGGTAAAACTACAATTTACTGCATACTATTTTAAAAATAAGGGACAAAAAGTTAAAAATCAAGAAACTGTTTCTCTGATCTTTACAAGGAACATTTATGAATGCTGTTGACTTATACTGTATTATTCCATTACTGTAAATACATAATACAGGTATTTGTAATACCCTAATATTGATAAGGTAGTTTAAAAGGTTATTTTCATTTTGGAGGAAGTAATAAGAATCTCATCCTCCCTCCTCCTTAAAAAAATGTGTAAGGAATAAGCATTATAGCAGATGAACCTCTTTCAATTTGCAAGAGCTAGAATTTAACAAGCATGCATTTAAGAGCAGAATTTCTAGAGAAAATAATCACAGTTCATTGCACTTCCATATCGTTTTACACTGTTGCTAAAATCTCAGCCACTAAAACATTTTATGCCACAAAACCAAGATAACATAAGAACAATACTGCAACACCCCAAATTGCTTGCAGCTGTATAAGCGCGGAAACTACTGTATTTTATTATAACGAGTGTGTTTGAAAACGGAGAAATCACAGGACAGGGGGACACGAGAACAGCAGCCAGAGCTGCAACAGGCGTCGGGTTTTCTGAAGATCACCAAGCAAATTCATTCGCTAAAAACAACGAGACCTTCAGTCCACAGTCACGCTGAGACACTAAGATCGCCTTTGATGTTCCGGGGCTGCCGCTAAACAGTCTGCAGTCAACAATAAAACAAGCAATGTCTTATGGTGCTGGTAAAGGGTCTCACTATCGGCACTTTCATTATATATTATTATGATTATTATTCTGATTATTATTATTATTATTATTATTATTATTATTATTATTACGCATTGGTAAAAACAGTATCAGACACAATAATTCACCGTTTATAGAGCTTGCTTTTTATTTTTTCCTGCAACAATTAAATGTAAGATCCTTCACTAGGAGATTTGAACCAGGAACCTTCCGATTAAAAGGTAATACAGGACTAAGCAGGAAAGTGTCGGCTGCTATGTGTTATACGCGAGTAGAAAACCATCACTGACAATGAAGTTAAACGAGTTAAGTTGTTGCCCGCGTCTTTGTGCGGGTCTGTCTGTGACTGTACGCGCGCCGCCCGCCCGCATGTAGCCCGCATGGGTGACTCAAGCTGTTTAGATTCATTTGTCGGCTCACCTTTCATTTCGCTTTCCGAGTTGTCTCTACTACTGTCCCTCGTGGAGATATGTCCTTCTTTCTCAGACTGCTTTTTATCAGAACAGTGCTGATCCTCACTGCTGATGTCTTCGAAGGCCAGATCCTGTTCTGACCTGCTGGTGTCAACGAATGTTTCAGCACCGCGCGTCTCCACAGGACTTGTCATAGTTGCAAAACCTGATTCGAAGTCATTTCCATCCCGTTCCTTCTCGCCCAAGTAAACCTCGTTCGCTCTGAAATAAGCAGGGATAGACTGTGGAGCTGGATCACAGCTTGACTGGTCGCTGTCGGCCCCCAGACGTGTGTAGGTGGCCGGTTCTGCAGTCTCCTTACCTCTGTCAATGTCATCACGGAATAAGCAACACATGGCCTCTTCTTTGACATTATCTGCTGTAAAGGTGCAGGAGGGCAAAGGTCGGGCAACAGGTTGCTCAATCCTGCACAGAGTTTTGGATTCTGCCCCCCACGTGTCCAGCGGCGACAGGTAGGGCGGGTGGTGGTAGGCACTCAGAGGCACGGCTCTTGATGGAAGCTCGTCTCTTTTTGACAGAGATGAAGAAACAATTCCACAGTTTCTCATCATCGAACAGCTGTACTCATTACCGGTTTGCATGTACAGCTCAGGGTTGCTAGGGCAGCCCTCACCTCTGTAGGCGGGGGGTCCTCCCACAACGGAATCCATGAGGAAAGAGCCTGCAGTCAAGTTGTTGGGGCATGTCATTTTATTCTTTTTATAGCAATTGTATTATTATTTTGCTCTCAGTACTGTAAGATATTTCCAAGAAGATTACGGCTGTTAGTTGACATCTTTTGGGGGGGCGAAAAATATCAGCAACATAATTATGGATGCACCGCACAGCGCCACGTGACTTTCGGACCAATGGGGTTTTGGAAGTGGCCTTGATGCTCCAGACCGAAGTGACGTCATTAGGTCAAGTTGGTTAGAAAGAGAGACTTCGCGTGGACCAAGAGCGCCATCTAGTCAGAGCAAAGGTGTAAAGACAGCAGCGGCGGACGGAAACAAAGAGGAAGCGGTACTGGGTCCGCAAGGCGGAGACTTCATGTGGTTCCTGCGGACTCGGCAAAGTAAATCAACGCAGAAAATATTCAACAACAGTTCAGTTTCAGAACCCAAACCGAAATACTTCGCCGAAGCCGAGTATGTTTATCGCTGGAGTTATCTGCACCGCGCTTTAAAATGCATTCATGTGCTCAAGTTTAAGAGGTTTGTCACAGAAAACATATGCAGATATATTGGCATTTGTATACATTGCACGGTTCCATAATTTATTTTTTGTAATATTAGTGTACTTGTGCTGCTATTGTAATTACTAATAGTACTATTAATAATGGTCATCATCATAATAATGACATAAAAGTATAAATAATACATTAAGAACATTGTTTAGCACAATAGTTTGAAGTAGCAGTTACGTCTGCAAAGATGATAGCACAATCACTGTCATTTATATTTTTGTTATTAATGTAATTTTCAGAGTTAATGAACGGTAATTATTTTAAATAACAACATTTTCTAACCATAAGTGTAAATGCTACTGTTTCATTTTATTAATTTTTGCTCTTAATTTTAAATTCCCTTACTCGAAGGGAATTACAATTTTAAATGCGAAACGCGGTGTAAGTAAATAAATGTAAAAAAAAATATATAGTATCAATGAATACTCACAACATGGGTTGAAAGGTTTGTTTTTCCTTTATTTCTGTGAATGTGACATATAAGCTAGGCGATCCGTTTTAAATTCTTAAAAGCTACATACATTTACGTCAACGTATTTTAAGGTTTTCTCTCTTTTCGCAATGATGTTTAATAAGTTCTGTTAAAATTAGTGTTTTTTTTTCTTTTCTGGTGTTAAAACTACTCGGGTTTAATGACTGCGGGCCCCGCGCAAAGAAAACTACAAACACTCGACTTCTATCGTTCAGTAAAAATTACTATAGTAATTCATATATGGGCCTTTTATTCCGTTTTATTTTCTCACGCATTCAAGAGTAACGTGAAGTATTTGTATATCACTGTCGCTCTGTGTGCAGACAACGTTCGAATTAAAACTACGCCAGAAATGTATGTCCAGTAACCTGCGATTTACACTGCAATTTTCTAGGGGACGTTTTAAAGTATTTTTTTTTATTTTTGAGATTTTTTAAAAATAATAATCATGTGATCGATTTGTGTTAAATATTAACATAATATGGAGCTTGGAGTGAAGTCCTGTTATGTACCTTATCTTTTCGTTTTTTGAAACATTATTATTATATTATTAATTTCACCGTTATCTTTCTCCAAGGCAACCTGTAGTGTTAGATTCGTATAGTAAGCGGTTTTCAATGATTTACCCATTTTGCACAGTAGGGTAACGTTTTCTGGTATAATTCAGAGTAAGTACCTCGCACAAGGGTATTATAGCAGGATTCAAGCTCGGTCCTTCAGTTCCACTCTAACGGCTCTACGCACTATATTAACTGTCGATACAGGATAAGACTAAGACATAAACATCCAATGAGATTCGCACCTCTCTGGACGACGTACTAACAATGTTGTGTTAGAGGCTATACACACGGTCCTGGTTCGACTAGCCTTACACAGTAATTTACTCTGTGCATTTTTAAAATCTTTCCTGCTCCAATTACAACAGTAAGCTATTAAAACAGACAAGGTCAGGCGACTGTATGCAACAAAAATTAGTTTAAGGAAAAATCTGGTTCCACGAGAAGGTTTAAAAGTTTCGCTGAACTGTGAGATGCTGTCTCACTTTCAATGGCGCCGACGCAGGGGTCAGTGACAATGACCCCACATCGAGGAGATTGGCTCAGCCACCGAAGAGCTGCTGTGATTCGTCAGACACAGTGTTTGTTAGTGCTTTTCTGCATCCGACTAACTTTCTCCGTTCCAAGACTTCTGTACCTCTGTAAGCATTATAACTGCTGCAGTTTTCATAGTTAAAAATATTGTCGTGCATTCGCATTAAACTTACTTTGCATATAATGTTTCTAGTTTCTACATGCAAATTACATGTAAAATGTCTACATTAAATTTTCTTTTTATTGCTGTATAAGCTGTAATGTTCTCCCTAAATCTTCTACCAATATTTAAAATGTAACTGAATTTTAACATCATAAAAAGATTGTTAAACAACTAACATTCTGTACACGAAAATATATTTAACTGATCTAACGTTTGTTTACAACTGGATTTTTTATTGTATTCTGTATTTTGTATTCACAGATGTAACACTGTAACCAAATTGCCAACTTCTCTCTACAGTTTTCAAATCTAAAAGAAAATCAGAATTGAAAGTAACAGTAGAATGCCGGCATAGTGGTTTCTTTAAAATGCTGTATTGTGGGAAAGTAATTCTCTTGGTGCTTTGCCATGCACACAGCGAATCTGGTTTTACTTTAATTAAAAAGTAGCACTATATCTAATTTTCAGGTCCTTCACGTGGTGTTGAACACTGGTCTGGTGTTCTACAAATAACAGACATTAAATCAAGGACACTTAAGCTGTTCCTATTATAAAACAGCCATTTTATTTGAATTGGCCGCCAGACGTACGTAACTGTTTTGCATTTTACTGTAAACTTAGACTTAAAAACACAAACTGCATGAGTCATATAACCATAAATTTCACGATTTTAAGGTTCTCGTGAAAAACTTTTTTTTCCTCATTAATGCTCTACAGAGCACGCGTTTGTATTGCGTCAACCATCAGAGCAAAAAATAAAATAAATTTTCACATTTCGCTCCGTTAAAACTCGACATTGTTATATTTCTTAACGTTTTGGCTTACTTTCTGATTTTTCGTTTTGTCTTTAGGTCAATTTTTACGTTTCTGTTTGCATGTGTTATGCTTAACTCTGTCTTATTCTCACAAAATTGTTCAAGGTGGTGTTAGGGATGAAATTTAGAAAAGCCTTAAATTATGTTTTTGCCTTTGCCTTTTTGGTACTACATGACAAAGTTCACTAAAACCACAAAAGCGTGGAATGAACCTCTTGTATTAAAAAATAGTATCTTGTTTCTACACAGCAGAACCCAGAACAGACTATCTATTCTATTAGGCTCGATTTCACGTTGTTCATGTGATACTTTGCTGATATTGATCGGATTTCAGTGCAGTGTGCAGTACGGCACTTTGCACCTTCAGCGCTTTATGCAATCTCTGCTACAGCTTCCGTTCATACATCCGCATCGCTCTGCATTTTATATCCTAATAGGCCTATTAATTGCAGTATTCTGTAGATATTATTACACTGCGACTCATGAAAATTTGATATACCATTAAATATCCATGGATAAAATGTACGTATATGATTGCAAATATGCGTGTAAGAACTGAATGAATGCTTCTTACACTGTAGTGTAACTTGCGTGTGTGTGTGTGTGTGTGTGTGTGTGTGTGTGTGTAGCAATAGGCGCGACAGAGAGGAAGAGAGAGAGGGAATTTTGGATTCAGGAGGAGGGGCATGGAAAACCAGAGATGGAGGCCAGAGAAGAATTCCACTGGGAGTACAAGTATATGGCTCTCCCTCGATCCAAACCTCCTACGGCTCACCGACAGCACACTGCCAAACATACTGTGTAGTGTAAAATGCTGTCAAAAATAATAAAATAACAAGGGGTCAGACAGAGAAGGTCGCACTCCTGAATCAAAGAAGGAAAGAAAAAAAAACCTAAGCAAAGAATCCGCCATTATTTTTATTGCTGTGATAACAAATGTAAAATCAATGAAAAAAATATATAAAAAGCAACAGTATGACAATATAAACTCTAAATCGCCATTACAGATTTTAAATACGCCAGTGCTGAATCATTTTATTTCCACTTTTTCCACACAAATATTCCCACTAATCAGTCATTATCTATAATTTTCTTACATGATTAAATTCAGACTTAAGTTCAATATATTAACAGTCCTATTTACAACTTTTCCCATAGATTCAAAATTTGAAATAGGTGTTACTGAGAATCGAATAATGTAAGAGTAGGTAGTTACATCAAACTTCCTGAACGGCTATGTAAGCCTATGACCTGGAAATCTCAGAGTAGTTAACCAGCTGTTCTAGAAACATAATCAGGCAGCACTAAAGTAGATTTATCCGTTTATTTTACCTACTAATTTTAATTACGCGCACGAACACCAAGCTTATACATGGCACAGGCACGTCTCCCTAAACATTCGTAAGTCCTAAGTGTTTCAACTTGCTTCGGCTTTTGCACGTCCAGGAATTTTTCCAGTAAACGCCATCATACTGTTGTCAAACTGAGACTATTATATAGAGATGGTCCTACTGTATACTATATTTTTGCACTGTAAAAACCTAGCATTTGGGCGAAAGTATCAGATAAGTAAAGAATACAATTATATTGGGAAAATATAATTACAATTGCATGAATATACAGTCCTCAATATCCTCCCTGACAGGCTTTCTTCATAAGGATCAGCAAAGGGAGACATCCAGATCACTGATGCCAATATATCACCTTTGAAATATTATTCTAATTTTAAGCAATAGCTTTAGCCCTTTTTTCTTTACTAAACGGACTTCCAAGTTATACACATTAGGAAATTTATGCTTACAGCAGGTTCTGTTCTTAAGACAATTATAAATCAAGACAGTTGTAATCGGTACCCACGTCAACATTGAATTAAATTTAAATATCGTGAAAGGCTCAGACAAATCACTGCACTGTACTGTGGTAATTTATAGCTTTTCATCATGTGCGTGGGAGGGTTTTCAGTTGTACTTCAAAAGCGTGTTTAAGGGCATATATATACGTTAAAAGTACACAAAGTGTAATTTGCTGAAATTTAAATATTACAGTAACTTTGGGCTGAAAATGAACACTGGACTATGCAGGGTTTACAAGAAACAAACCAATTTGACAAGATCTCAAAAATAATAAGACTCGACTAAATTTGTTAGTCGCGTCTTATTACGTTTTTGTTTTTTTAGGGATAAAATCAAAAAATAAAATAGATGGGACTGTAACCTTGTTTAGCAGCAAAGGCCATCATGTAAAAATAATAAAAATTTTGAAAAAATAACACAATATTAGATATAAAGGAATAATTAAAATACTAAATACTAAAAAAATTTTTTGTTGATAACTTCTTGGAATCGTTATATCCTCATATACAAAAATTGGCTTGTAACAGTCGGACTGAAACCCAGAAGTAAACATTTCAACACTTGTGTCCCTTTGCTTTGGCAATTAATCATTTACGAACATTGCTATTTTAATTCCAGACAAGTTTCCTCCTGCGTTTCATCTCCAACTCCGATTCTGTTCCCATCCAAATATATATAAAACCTTAATTCCAAAGAACCAAGCAGTCCCGTCTCTTCCCACGATCACAGACACTGCAGGGACCGCCTAGATAGTGACATATTTCAAAATCCACAAATGAAAACACAGGATGTGTTTTGTGTTGGACAACGACATCTAGTCTACCGTTCACATAAAAGTGTCGCTGTTCCAGATTGGCTATTTCAGATTTCTTGATCACTTTAGCTGTGTTATGGGTTTAACACACTGCACGTAAAAATACAACCAGGGCGACCACTGTGGGGTTCAAACTGCACTCGGGGTTTGATGGGCATGGCGAGGACGCCATTGGAAAACTCGAAAAGGAGAATCCGATAAGTCAAGTACGTCATCAAGCCAGGGCCAAGGTCCTCGGTGGGTGTGACAAGCAAAGTCTGCTAGCCTTGATCTCGGACCACGAGTCTTATGCCACATGAGATGCCAGTCTCACGCCATTCTTAACTGAGAGCGCGCGCGCACGCCACGCACACGCATCGTCATTGTTATGACCATCAGCACCCCTCACACTCTTTCTCATTCACCGTTTCATTCTTTTTACACGAATCTTCAATATAGATACAAATAACTTAAACCATTTAGTTTCTGACGTATCTCTTTTGAGGTATCACAGGTAACATTCACACAATAAATAGAATTATATAAAACTACTTGTAAAATCACATGCCAACATGTTTTAAAACCTTTCATGCGTGAAAATATTAAATTTTACAGGGTCAATAAAGAGCATTAACAGAGCGCACTAAATAGTGGACAGGCTAAGTTACCCACTTCGGTGTTATGTGAATGGCCGTCGTTGGATTCTTCTCCCCCATCTCAGTCCATTCCAGTTGCTCCCTGTTCTTCGTCAGGGCTTTATTCCGCTTTATGGTAAAGGGTGAAGGGTGAAGGCCTTGACGTTATTGAAGTTCAAAGACAATGCAGTTATTGTCTTTTTCAAGTTATTTTTTTCAAAACAGAAGTATATCGACAAATATTTTTCGAGAATACTCTGCCAACAAAACAAGCTTCCTACTTTGTAGTACATTAGCCTCTGTATTTCACTGTATCTTAACGAATCCGCATTAATAAAAGTAAAAAAGCAACCCCTGCCCCCACCCATCACACACATCCCTTCTTTATTTGTCTCGTTCCTCCATCATTTTCCAGCAGTTAAGCTCCACGTGGTCAATAAACGTGGAGTTTTATAGGCAATTTTAGTGAATCTGAATAGATGAGAACTTTTAACCAAGCCGAGATCCAAGTGGAAGACGCCATTCATTGGGATTTGGCTGCGTGTGCGGAGAGGCAAAGGTGGAACCGAATCGGTGGGAGGCTGCCTGAGCGTGTGTATAGTGTGGTTTATGCTGGAGTATTTTCTACGGATAACCAGTCTTATTTGTTTAGTATTTACAGCGGAAGTGAATGTCACTCCATGAACAGACGGTGCAATTAAGAAGAAAAAATAGCTATTTAGTGCCTCAGTCTTTATGACGGTGTCTAGACGGCCATTGGCGAACCCATTTAGTGGGCCCTAAAACGTTTTTTTCTTCACAAGATTCTGACTTACCAAGTCGTTACACATAGCAGCACATATATATTCATTCTGAGGTGTACGTTCACCAAATGAAATAAATTCATGATCTTAAGAACTAAGTGCCTCTCCGAACGCGCACGCGAACACGCCGAAGCGGATTTTCCTCCAGAATATGGGTAAGTGCGGCAGTGCAAGAAAGTAAGAGCACTTCACACACGTTAAAATATCAGCGTTCTACATCTGTAAAATACGGATTCCTAAAAGTTTGGAAATTACAGATGTTCTCATAGGTGGAGCCCCTGCAGCCCAAATCAATTCGTTAAACGTTACATACGTGCATAAAGGAGAATTTTAGCAATATGTACAAATCGCAAAATAGAAATACCTTTTCCCCATAACAGTTTTTATTTTACGTTATGCTTTCCATAGTTTCTAATTCCAGCGCCGTCGTGTGCGACTGTTACTGCACGTTAAGAATTAATCAATAATAATAATAATAATAATAATAATTTTACAGTCCCACATTAAAGCTTTTTACGTTTTGTTAGGACTGTACGAAGGTACCAAATATGAAGGGAGAGATGGTGAAAACGTGTATATATAATCAAAATACGTATTGCATAGTTTTCGTCAAAGGAATACTTATTACAGATAGAACGTCAGAACTCTTCTATTTATAACTTTCCACCTTCTACCCGACTGAGAAAACTGTAAACATATACATTCGTCAAGCAAACAGAAAGAAAGTAAATGCTAAAAAAATTAAGCCTTTTAATTATATTTTGGAACATTCAGCATTCAGCATAATACTTAGGAACTGCATAAAGAATAATGTAAAATTAAAATAATGAGAACTGTGTGCTCGTAGCACCAAAACTAAGAATGTGTGTAAATGTACGTTTATATCACATTTCACGAACAGTTTAATTGGAAACTCTAACCGGCACGTACAATGCATACATCGTAACATATACATGATGCAATAAAAGCAGTCCTTCTTGTCTTTTGTTGTTTGGGTTCATACTAAATACACAGTGAAAGGAATTTTCAATTGTCCGAAGTTTCACCACATAACAGAACATCACACTGTTTCATCAAGTCTGTATTGACATGGTCTCTTTGTACAAGTAACTTGATTCTTGTGTTAGTGAAAGTCATTCCATTAATAATACTGAGAGTGTGTGCTTATATCAACACAGCATCTCACTGAAGTACAATTATTTTCAGCATTCCGTGGTATTTAAAGTTCGGTATTTAAAGTTCACAGTAAGGGATTTCCAGAGAAATATTGCAAGCGATCCCTGCTCAGTTTCTTCTCTTTCATTCTGCGGTTCTGGAACCATATTTTGACCTGTCGGTCAGTAAGATTTAGCATTCTGGATAACTGGAGTCGTTTTTCCTTGTTGATGTAAACGTTAAAGAAGAACTCCCGCTCCAGTTCTCGAATTTGAAACTTGGAGTATGGACACCTCTTCTTCCTCGTCCGAGGAGTACCTTGGAGTAATGAAACAGGAAATGCAAAATCAATAGGATGTAATGGTTTTTCATTTGCTTTACTGAGGTCCACTACTTTCAGCAAATTAGAAATGTAGATACTGGGTGCCCATTTATTACAAACGGTGCTGTTTTCAGATTCTAAAAGTTGTATTTCAGTTCTAGCCTTGAATAACTATTGTTCTAAAATTATTCATTTATCACAATTATGCATGTATTAGTGTTTTAGTCCTAAACATTGCTTTCTTACAGATATAGCATAACTGATGAATGATGTCAAGTAATAAACCTGATTAATGTTCGCTGTTCTAATTGTATCTATATCTCTTCTACGGTAGATAACATACATAACACTTACAGGCAAATGATACTGATTTATCAGACTATACTTTCCATAGAGGACCTATATACGACAGTAGATTACTATACACTGATTCAAGAATTACTGACAAAAAATGTACAAAGTCAGTATCCAGTTACTAACCAATTATGATATAAAGTCAGCTATTCTGCACTGACCAAGCAGCGCCAAAGAAAGTCCTACCAATAATTTCCATTACTACACGTTGTTTGGCCTAGGTTGTTCTGCTCTAGACATTGTTTGACCATGAAGGAATGGAACTTGTGCATTAGAAAGAGCCACACTTTTAGCCCTAGTGCAAGCAAAAATCATGTCAAAACATATTAAAGATATGAGAAGATGTCTTCTATGGATTTAACATGTCAATGGACATCAGAATTTGCACCATTTAAAATTATTGCATACAATCTCGTGTTTTAGTCAGGTATGCGATTTTTAGATGAGGCTGTTTCAGATCACTAGTACATGTGTTTCAACATTTCTTAACCAAACCGTGAAAATGAATCCCTGCAGAGCAGCAATACTGACACAGGCAGACAGGCAGGCAGGCAGGCAGGCAGATAGATAGATAGATAGATAGATAGATAGATAGATAGATAGATAGATAGATAGATAGATAGAGCGAACCCTTGTATTGATATAGCAATCAAAAGCGTTAGCCCGTTTCGTTGGCTAGAAGAAATTCTCAGTACTTTAGGAATACTGTTTTAGCCCGTTGGTTTTTACTCTCGAAAATGCAGCGAGAGAAACCTTTGAAATGCCCAGCGCAAGTTCACGATCAAAGTTAGCATTTGTCACAATAGCACCACTTAAAATTTCACAGACTCTATGATAGTTGTGCCTGTGCGTAACATCCTCGCTTTTCAAAGCGCCTTCTCGTCGTAAAAATTCTTCTCGTTGGAAGAAAGAGCTTTGTAGGTTATAATAAAATCCTTTGAATGCTTATAAAACTCCACATAAAATCTGACCGACAAAACACTGGGCTAGTCCCTTAACCTTTTCCCCCATTTACAGCGTCGGTACCTACTAGCGTGGCTGTTCTTGCTCACTCCGCCGTCCTTCGTGCCTGAAGAGGCGCACGAGCCCGAGGTCGCGCGCTCCTCCTCATCCTCGGGCTCCTTTTCCGGCTCCGCAGCGCCGGACAGGGCGGTCGGCTGCTGGGGCTCCGTCTCCAGCTTGCTCGCCTCGCCCTTTTGTAAACAGCTCTCCGGCTGGCTGTCCGCGCTGCAATACGCGCTCTCGAAAAAGCGGTCAAAGCCTTGAGGAAGCACATTGTTTTTGCCCACGCCGGAGTAGAAACCCGAGGATGGATGGTTTGAGCTAGGATGGTGGTGGTGGTGGCTGTAGACACTTTCGTTTTTCATAAGCATTTCTGTCATGGTGGATGGCGGAAGGCAGTCCCTGTGCACGAGCTCTTCTCCTGTGTAGCAGGATGCATAATTGTTCCTGTGGTGCCATTTACTGGAGGGATCCAAGCCGTAGGAAACTTCCCGTACCGGCTGCACTTGAGACAGGTTTGTGGAATAAGGGTAGGTGATTTGCCGAGACGGGGCCTGTGGCAGAAACGAAGAGACCGCAGAAAACTCGGGGACGTAATAGGTGCAGCTGGGGAGGTAGATGTTTGAGGCGCAGCCGGTTCTGTCCCCAAAATCAGAAGTCCTGTCCTTGCGCGTCTGGGAGCAGAAGTTGCCCAGATTCACAGAGTTAAACATCTTTCTCTCCTTCTCGTCGCTATAGATAGATGTTTTGGATTCGAACTGTAGAAGGGGAGAATTTGGGAAGGCGAGATGACGCGCTATCCGTCTAAGTCGCCCCGAGACACGTGATCGAAAGTAGATATTGTCATATATCAAATTGGAACACTTAGATGCGTAGGAGTGGTTCGCTTAGGTACGATTTAAAAGGTTCAAAGGGTTCTTTAAACAAGCACGAGTGTAATGAAAATCAAAAGCACATTTTGAATAGTTTTCTCTCGACGTTGTCCACGGATCGCAAAAAGAAGCTAAAAGATTTTGCTAAAACAAGTGTCCAGAAGAATGCCCATAATAAAAAATAGCCATTGTAAGTTTGTAGCGGTATGATGATGATGATGAGTTTATTATTATTATTATTATTATTATTATTATTATTGTTGTTGTTGTTGTTGTTGTTGTTATTATTGTTATTATTGTTATTATTATTTTGTTGTTGTTGTTGATGATGGCTTCTGGTCATGTGAAAGATTAATGCCTGTAATGCAGATTATTACTATTATAATATATGGAGGATGTGTATGGGAAAAATGGACAATGGTATGTATACATTTACTGGTTTGTCCATTACGGTGATATTGTTTTCTTAGAGTCCTCTTCATTAAGTAAAGCTCGTGTAAACTATTTCATTTCAAGACCATGAAAATAAAAAATCGTAGGTAAAACCCAGTGTTGCGTTCCCTTTAAAGACTTCAAGTCGGTCTTTAAAACATGTCAAAGAACCAAGGCAATAACCCTCCTCCCTCCGCCCAGAAATCTGTCAAACCGTCATCATTTGTTTTGAGTGTCGAGCTATGTTTAAGGTTTGGTTAAAGTAATTACATAAAAAATCATTCATTGGCATTCCAGTCATATTTATTTTTCCTTCTGAGAATAAGAACGCCTATATAGACCCAATTAATGTTTAAAATTGATTTCAGCGTTTTAACTACAAAAACGAACTACACAAACGTTATAAACATATCAGTGACCATGTCAAACGATCAGGTCTTGAAAAGCTGATATAGTCTTAATATTGCATTCTACGAAATTATATAAAAATGGAAATGCCAATAAACCAACTACGGAATTGCTTATAAAATTTCCCCAGTAATCCCCTTCCACCCTTGGAACATCATGGAAAGAACACATTGCCGGAAGTTTCCAGATAAAATTTAAAAGGGTACTGCTTTATACATCTGGAAGTGAGATCAAAACAACAAAAACACTGTCTAACAATATACCTTCTGCATCGTAAATACAACATACCCTTTAACAGTAATGAAAACAGTGCTTATAAAAGCTTTTTACTTCAAAATTTCACGTGTGTTAAAAACATAGATGTATTTATATGCAAAGTATTTTGTACATTAATTAATTGTGTTAAGTAGTTAAATGTTATCCAGTAATAAGGATTTTTAAGGAATAGGCTGGGTATAGTTAAGGTTTACAAGCATTCTAATGGACAGACTAACTGAGACAGTGATGCATTTTTGCCAATATTTTAGATCAATAACAAGATCTTCATGTTGAAATATTATCTGAAACTGATTTATAATAGACAATAAAATTAAGCTGCAGTGATTTTAGCATACAGGATTTTTTTGTTATACTGTGTAAAACAGCACAAGTAGAGATAACTACTTCCTGTAAAATTTGCTGGTTAAATAGTAAACAGTCAATAGCGAATTACTCGATAATCTGTTCAACTTTACCATAATCCATATCAGAGAAATTTATATTTCATCACAGGAATTTGCTAATTCATATGAAAACTTGAGAAGAGTTTTTTTTCCCAACATTGTGAGTTTTGCAAATATGATGTATTGTCAAACTCTTTCTAGTAATCTACTTTATCCCAAAATAAAGGGATAATGCACAGATTATAACTTATTCAATAAACATGTGCTGTTTTCACCCATTTGTGTGTTTTTGAGGCAAGGTTTTAATAACACTTTACGAGGCCATTTTTACTGGTGCATTTATAGATCAGTATTAGTACCAAATGAAACTAGAAAGGCTGGCTATTGTTTTTGAGGTTAATCAGTTTTGCAGAATTTTCTTCCTGAAGGTATTATGTGGCAGGTAGTCGACGTGTAGTAATAAGGTCTAGTTCCCTACATACTACTACCTCATGTATGTTGTTAGTTGATAATCCATATATTTGTCTTAAGCATATGACTAGCTGTGTTTTAAATGTAGTTAAAAGATATAAAAAGATACCAGAATGAAATCTTAATGACTGAAAGATAAAATTGCAGTTTGCAAGCAGAAACAATTCTATATAAAGCCAGAGCTAAGGAACCAGTTGGGAGGCCTTAAGGCCAGTTTTTGGAGAAAGGTATGTTACAATAATATTGGTCTGTCTAAAGCCTTTTTTCCGAACATAAAAGCTTGTTTGCAACCAAGTACAAAGAAAGCAGACAGCTGCCCAGACACAGCACTTGAATTTGACCACTAAAATCCTCTCCGCCACTACAATAAAACTCCGAATGGCTACACCAAAGCAAACCCTTTTGTTCTCTTAAAAACAAGAAAGAAACAACGCAAAATAAAAGAACAAGTTAGTTGGAGGAAAAAGGACAGTTTAACCAAGTATACGAGGGGATAAAACCAGCAATTCTTTCCTTCCCACTGTGCACCACAGCACCCAAAGTAATGGTTTATTTAATGCACACATGTATGCATAATCACATATATGAAAAGGTTAGTGTGTTTCTGGGACCGTTTGCATCAGATGTAATAGTATAACTAAAACTGGTGTTTAACAATATATGTATGCCTGCCGTGCCAACATAAAAAAGTGAGCATAAAAATAAAAAACATTAAAATAATTAATAATACACAGAATATAGAGAACTGGTGCATACTAAATATCTTAACAGTGCTATAAAAACGTAGTATCAGATTTGCCTTTATTTTGGCATAGAGCTGAATATTATGCTACTTATTCAAAAAAAAACATGCAAAACAGTGTGGCAAAGCAATTTACAATGAGAAATCTGCTTTAATTTTAACGAAGCTGCACAGTGCAATATATAGGCAAGCTGCTTAAAAACAAAATCTTAGAAAATGAAGCACAAAGAGGCTTAAACAGACAAAATTCTTATCGCAATTGTAACACTTCAAACCTAGATTTTGAACCTGAATTGTGAGAGGCGAGTTGCCAGTGAAAATGAATCATTATCTGACTTTACCTTCAAGCAATTTGTTTTGGTTTTCCTTATATTCTGATTCCATGCATTCAAATACGGTTTCATTTGAAAAGTATGACGCTACCTTGCGATGTTTGTGATAGAATCATGCAACGTGCAAAACGAAGAAGCTACGTCTGGTGTTGTTCTGGTGTGATGTACTTTTCATTTAAAATATAGTACATTTCTAATCTCTGTTAGTACTGCACAAGGTCTCTCGTAAAGTGCATATCCAGCGCGTAAATGAAGTGAGTTTTGAAGGTTAAACAGAGTTTTCCACATTACACTGTGTCCCCTAATAGGCCCAGGCAATCCGCTCGCAGTAGGACCCAGAAGTGTGAAACACCGCCCTCTTGTCTCAGAAAAACAGCCTTTCTCGTCAAATCACTATTTTGCTCACTTGTTGTTCAATAAACACAATGAGCTTTAAGTTCATTAAGTCGGAAAAGACAAACATAAAATGATAGGCATAGTTTGAAACGCTCCCAAGAAGTTTTGGGAGCTCTGCTGGAAAAGAAAGGGCTGAAAACATTTGGCATTTTCTGGTGCAGACAACCCCGGAGAAGTAGTTTTATACTTCTGGCTCGGTGCACGAAATGTAAGTGATGTTCCACAACACCATGAAATAAACACAAAATTTAAAATGCAAGTATGGTATTTAATTCGTTTTAACATTAGCATATAAAATCACTGCAGTTAATAATCTCTGTTGCAGATAGTGTTCGTGTACCTTGTGGCAGTGAGATAAACGGTGAATTAGGAACTTTTAAGCATATTTTATTCAAAACATAGCTGTCAACCAGTCCATCCAGTAGAGCTGCACATCGATCAGCAGCCAGAGACCTGGGCTGAACGTGGGAAAGGGATCCAATAATATTACTGTCCCCTCATGGCCTGGATAAATTTAATTGGATGTAACACAGCCTGTTAAATCGAGCTGTGTGAACAGTTTCGAAGAACAACGAAAGTTCCATACCTTTACTGAGGTCTGCTAGACTCCAGCTTTACTCCTGAAGCATAAAATGTTCGAATATGTGAGAGGTTTGATGTGTGGGGTGGTGTTTTGGACTGAAGTCCAATTATGTCACAGGACTCTTTACGTATCTTTTCTGGAAGGAATACGCTAAACAACAGTGGCTATGCGTTCGAGAAAAAGCCCCTGAAGCCAATAAACATCCGTACTCGGAAACAGATATTGCCTTGAACTTCCGCAATAATCTTTAAAGACTGGATTGCAGGATAATGGGGGCAGAGTTTGTAGCAAAATATAATAGTAATAATAACAAATTACATTCTTAACAGATTATAAAACTTCTCATAAAACTTATAAATTCTTGCAGTTTTATCAATTTTAACAATTAAGTTAAAGTGTAAGCAATGATTCCTTAAAATCGGGATCCATTCCAACTTTAATTATTTACAAGTTGGACAAGTTCATATCCGTTTGCATTAGCACTAAAAATTAAAACGTTTAGATTTATTCATACAAGTACAAAGGAACAGGTGGTAAAACAATCAAATGTGAAAAAGAACTATTGGATGTATATTTATTGCATTGTTTACATAACCGCACAGAACATATATTAGATTTTTACATTTATGTCATATTCTTTTTATTAAGATATCGAACACACATAGTTTTATCATAAAATACTACTGCAGTGTTCTGGATACATTTTTACTTCTATTCTGTGCATTTATATTATACCAAATTAATATTGCTTTGTAAGAAATTTTATTGTTACCTGGGCTGCATTAATTAGTGAAATTGCTACCTTTTATGACAGTATCGGGATAGCACCCCCCCCCCCCTTTATTCTGAGCAAAAAACAATGCACAGCTGACAGATTGAAATAAAATATGCAATTTGAGACACCTACGTGCATCAGGTTGCTTTTATATTAAAGTGTTTTCTTTAATGTTTCTTATTATGAAATAGACTCATCTGACTCATCACATTCCTCCCAAGAGTACATGCTGTGGACTACAAATATATCAAAATATATTTAATCCATGCTCAGTCAACTGATTATTGTATGACAGAGTTTTTCTGTTTTCCTAAAAATAATAATTTTCCTCGGGTCTTAAACGCAAAAGCTCACGTTTTTTTCGATACAGGGCAATCGTTTGAAGAAATTTCGTTCAGTAACGTGCGCTTATTTGCAGTTCACCAGCAGTAGTACTTGATTGTAGTATAATGTTCATATGACCAACATTTTCTCTGCATAAATATTCTTTGAACTAAAACGTATGCATTTATGCTGAATGTCACCACAAACTATTTTCAAAGTATATATATGTGAAGAAAATAAATGTGTATGCAAAACATTCATCTAGAAACAATTAACTACCATATATAATCGTCAAATAAATAACAGCTTCATTTACTTAATGGCAGAACTAAGGTTAAGTATAGTATCAACAGTGACCTAGGTTTATTTAAGTGAGCATTAACTTAACTTTTAATTTTCACTTTATTGCATTCATTTATTTTAAAACCTGCGCCTTAACACGACCTACCCAACATATACACGCACAACATATACGTAGCATAAATGCGACGTACAACTACATATTCTTACGTGTGCTGTGTTTTTATTTTAAAAAGGTCGTATAGGAAAAACAGCTTACATGTGCCGAGAAGAAAATATGTAAGACAGGTACTCAAAATGGATAATGTATTTTAAGCAAGTTCAGAATACGTATATACATGTAAATGCATATTAACAGTGCGCAATAAAATATTAGTTGGAGGTCGATAAAACACCATCTGTTTGGGGTCAATTTATTTCTAAAACGTAATATATATTGAATTGTGAGAGTCTCTCTCATCATACCTTTTCGAATGTATGCCTTATTTGTATACACTGCCAATTTCAACCCAGTTGCCAGCAAAAGTGGCACTGTGAATCTGAGTGTGGATTAATGATCTGTTTGTTCCCGTGTCACTGTCTAGCTGAGCTTTTTCTGTCCAGCGTGCACTAGCTCCATTAACTTAGCATCACTATTAATAGTACAACTAACGGACCATGTGTATAGTGTAGAGCTCGTGGTTACAATTTCAATGCAGCCTACAGACTTTTCCTTCGAATACGTTTTTCTAATGTGTTGTCGCTTTTCACCGGTCAATACTTCTGATTAAATGGCATACATATATTTATCTGCCAAAACCTATAAAATTTAAGAGGGTACTGAATCAAGCGGTTGGTGAACAGAAGTCTTGTTCTTTACCCCTTATTTTTAATTTCTTCCTTTCAGTGTCCACCTGAAGCCTTCTTGTGAGTAACTAGAAAATACGGCATAACTTGATTTATCTGCTCTGGACATCCGCAAACATTAAGAATGATGCGTGAATAGTTCATGGAGAATGAGTACATTGGCGCACATCTGAACATGTGAAGTATATTCAGTTTTGCCCATATCAAATAGTGGTATTGTCATTAAAATATGGCACGTTTGCAAAAATGAATGGACCAGGGTATGTATGTTAGTAATACCACAAATATACGTGTAATTATTGTCAGCTTTTAAGGAGAAAGCAGGCGCCTTATATTTTTATATTAAATCGTGACTAACATTGTACTTCGTACTCTTCCAAACCTACATACCCCAGAAACGTGCATTTCCGTGTGACTACAAACATTCTTAAAGTGATCTTTTTAGATGTATATTTACTGCATCACAAGTATAATATTGCTATGTATCGCCATAATGCCAACATTTACACAATTTATCGCGGTTGTTGTATAAAGACATATGAGCATCTGTAGAACTGGTAAAGATGAAAGTTATTGTGGTTTAAAGCAACTATGTAAAAGCTTTAATAAACGGCAAAATATATATTTTTCATAAATAATACCAGGAGGGAATTTAAAGTAACGCATATGGTTTAAGTCGCGATATGAAGCTGTCGCTCTGTCCTGCGTGGAATGGCTGCGGTAGAAGTGGGGGAAAATAATATGTATCAAAAAATCAGCAACATTTTCCTGTCAGTTAATTTCCATAAATGGCGCACATCAGATAAATAAGTTCTACAGGGGCATATATTTTAAGAAATAAGAAATGTCTAACGTAAAAAGATAATGGTGACGATTTCCTTCAAGTTTTAATAAATTAGTAGGAAACCACTTCAAGAATAGTTTCCGGATTCCTAACCAATAAATCCTTTGTTTCCTACAGGACTCGGCGGCACTAAAGAATCCGGCCTGCTCGAGGCGCTGTCTCTATGTTGTTTTAATTTCCTCACCGACCGAAGGCATCATAGATGTCGAAGGGGCTTTTCAAGTTGACTTAGTCGATGAGCTCAGTATATGAGATCTGTAACTGTAAACAAAGCCTGGAGCTGCTCCCACTGCGGTCTCAACCACCAAATCCCGCGAACGCTTCTCCACCGGCACGCGTTGTTTGTTCTTAATCACATTCATACAAGTTAGTGTTATTTCGACCAGAAACAAACATGAAACCGAGGAAAACATTTTTCCTTTAAAGGTTGAGGGTAGTATGTGTGCTTCTTTCTCTTTCTATTTTTCTCAATGAAAATCCTCGCCGTTGTAATGGTCCTGTGTAAGAAATGGTCACTGGACATCATTTAAGGTACGTACTAACTTGACCTTCAATTTGTATGCAGTTCCCGCCCACACAGACAGTAGTGGAGACGATGGGGGAGGGGGGCACAGATCACACGTGGAAATTCAGTCTGTGTTTCTTGGTTTCAGACGTTCAAATCTTTCACCGCAGGTAGTGCGGTGCTTGAAGCTGCTATTTTGCAGTCTGGTTCAATGCCTCAATCCTGCGACAGTACCTTTACAGGCCTGCTTTGCTGTGTAAATAGGTAAACCATGGTAAAGTCGATTATCTAACACTAACTTAGCTTGGAACAAGGCATCAGTTTAATTCAGATGAATCATAAAACGTGTAATGGTATTATGCGATGTGTCAGAATTCATCGCAGAAAGGTCCACTTCTCTGCAGGGATTGTAAACCAAGCAGACACTAACTAACTAGCAGCTCACTAAGTAATGATGTACTAGTGTTTCAACAGCGATGACACTAATAATATGAAAAACAACAATGTAAACAATTAAATTACAATGTTGCATTAATTCAGTAGTTTGGACTTTGAAATATACAAGTTTCTATTAAAACAGCTAACCTAACAGCACATTACGTGGTCCGCTATGAATGAATATTACTCTCATATAAAGTTGGCCTGGCAAAAATTCACAGAACATTCCTACTTCACCAAAATGTGAACGCCTCAAATTTCATGGGCCTTTGGGCATACTTATACTATAAGTACTGAATCAATATGAAGTATTTTACAAGTTTAAAATAGCACCGAACCGTTTATTTGTGTGAACAAATTACTCTGTTTTGTGGCCCCTATTAATTTTTCTATTAACCTAAGATTATCTGATAAATGAAACGATCCAAATATATTAAATTTCATATACCACAAACAACATACATACCACATAATCAAACACAACAGAACATTAGCCAAAAAAACAGTCTTCGAATCTAGATATTTGTGTGATCAACCACGGAAGACGACAATGAAAAGCAACTGTTATTTGTACTTGTTAATAAAATTGTCATTCTCTATCTCTCTCTCTCTCTCTCTCTCTCTCTCTCTCTCTCTCTCTGCTGTCACACACACACACACACACACACACACACACACACACACACACAGAAACCTCGGCTTTATCGTGTTTGGTTGCATACATGATGTGAGCCAGAATGATACCTCTAAAAAGTTGATCACATTGTGATCCCATTCCAAATTATTGTCTTTTCAGTGAGCGTTTGTAAATGCAGTGTAATATTTTCTTCCACAAATAATTTTTCTCCTGAATAAATTGGTAAAGAATATAACTCTGTGATTACAGATGATTAAATTATTATTTTTTTTACAACGCAATGCTTAAATATCGATACGTTTCCCTTACTCAACTTAGTCAACAGTTAACAACTAAGACAGGATCTGGGAAAAGGGTTATTTAAAATATTTACAGGCTCAGAACCACAAATCAGTCATAATAATAGACACAGTCATTGCTAATGTTCTAATGAACATTCGCATCTCTGTCTTGATTCGGAAATGCAATACCTGGGGTATAATTTCTTTCACAAAAGTCTTTCCTTTTTTCTGCCTTTAATTGCATAGTGTCCGTGTCCAGACCACATGACACAAGATCTGTTTATACTTCAGGCTGCAAGAAAGTGACTCCTGTGCCACGAGGACGAGCGCCATGGGCACAATGTGGCAGGCTCAAAGTCAAAAGGAGCCTCCTCACACACACACACACACACGCGCGAAAAAGCGCACGCACGTACCCACACAGAATTTATATCTACGTGTAAGAACGCTTACTTGATATCGTTAGTCTATAGAAAGATTACATGAGACCAAAAAACGATGTTATATGTACATACTGTACATACATGGAAACGGTATACTTTTGTGCACATACGACATAGAACAAATACAAAACGCTGAAGTACCTACCTTCATATAATAAATATGCATTGATTAAAAATAACCAACTTGAGTTTATGTGCATCTTTACGTGTTGAATTCTACCAGAATTGCAAAATGCATAGTGCTTGCTTTCAACCTTTAACAATTTTATGAACTGTTTTAGTTTGCTAAAAATAACTTTCATGCCTTGCTCTATTTTTAAGACATCATTGCCCACAATGCGCGTTTATTTATTTGTAGTGTTTGAAGAGAATAAACGGATTTTATGTTTAAAATGATAAGTCCCAGTATCTTATCTTGATGAATATAGTGCCCCTGCTGGACAAATAACTGTGACTTGTAAGTACTGACCATCGTGAAACACTGCACTTCCAAAGAGACAGACGCTCAGACGATAAGCATCTATAATTTTAAAGATATCAAATGTGTTATTTAAAATTATACTAATAAACGAAATACGACTACAAAACAAGACATTTTTGTAATACTGTATAGGACGTAGTACAATAGGGTGCGAAAATTCTTTTATTTATTTTGCTCGTTTTTCAGCGTCTACATTATTGCGTTTGTAGCGATTAAACACGTAAGAACTCATACATAAAGTATAGATGATGCTAAGAATAACGATGCTCCCTTTCACAGCAACAAAAAAGTTTCGATATTCAGTATGAAAATTGAAATTACAACATTTCCGCGGAAGAAAAATGTCATATCAAATTTCAAAACTTAAAAAAATCTATTGAAAATTAAATGCACTGCTTTTGGTAAATGCATTTATGTCTGCGCCTTGATACGTTAGTACGATGTTTTAAAAATTACGAATAGATAATTATGTATTATATGGTGCATTGAATTTTATACGCTATCATTTAGTTCTAACCATGAAATTTCAAACGTAACCTCTTTTTCCATGCTAGTATAAATGTTCACTTATTATTCAGCTGAAAGGGTCGCGACAGGAAACTTTATTTTTCAAATTCTTTGCTAATTTGATCTTAGCATTGAATTCGGGAAATGAACACAAGATGGCTCAGCGCAATTGCATGTAAGTTCTAGTTCAACGAAAACATGATAAAGGTTCTGCCGCATTTTATGCAATGATTAATAACTTTTTATTCCTTCATGTATTCAAATGCAGCCTTTACATATGGTTTATTAGACTGCGTTCAAATGGACATTTAGAACTTGTAGGATTCGTTAGATTCTGAAGTATATGAGTGTATCGTGTGTCAAGATGATACGACAGACAGGTTCCAGTGACATCTACACGATTATACTGTTAACAATGAAATGACTGTAAGGCATAGAAACTGTCTACTGTTTCTACTGAAACTTTGTTTTACTCACTAAGTGTTTTTTAATAAAGCAAGGCATTGTCCCTGATCTTGGTTTTAGACTGAACGAAAACTCGACATTCATTTCAATACGAGTAACACCGATGATTCATTTAGGATACATATGTCTTTATATTGTCTGTGTAGACATTCTCCCGTAATCGTCTACTCATATAAAGATTAATTGTGACCTAATCGTTGTCATTGAAGACATTTATTTTAAATCTTTAACAGTAAGTCCACAGCTTATGAATAAAGTATAGCTGAACACACAACAAAGCGGAGACAAGGATGGGTCGACACGTGCAGGGTTGCTTAAAAATCACAGTGAATGCTCTTGTTAATGCTCGTCCTTTTTCACATCTATGGTACTCACGGCCTTAAAGTCATTTTACATACATTTTACACGTAGTGACTTGTCATGTGCTATCTTAGGGTTCATTTTGTTAAAGCTGGTGATGAATTTTCACTTGTGCTGTAAAGGTTAGGGTTGGGTTGAGGAAAACGGGTCCTGAAAGCTTGTCTCGTATGACACTGATATCTTTAAAATCATCCTCGTACTTATTGCATCCCTGGTACAGTGACACATGAGCAGTGATTGTTACGTATAACTAAAGTGCTTCTCCAAAGTCAAGGAATTAGTATTCTAATTTTTGGGAGCGGCTTGTGTATATTGTTCTTTCAGTAAAAAAACGTTCATTTACTCATCTGCTGAAACAGGAAACTGGTAGTTTAATGATTCAGCTTAAGGAAAACCAAAAACAAGGCAGGTTGTGCATATAAAAGGTGCTTGTATTGCTGGAGACCTGGTGTAGAAACTATTTGCAGTGAAAGATATGTAATGAGTTTTAACATAGACTTTTTTCTTCATCATTATTGTTGTTGTTGTTGTTGTTGCTGCTATGTAGCAGGGATCTTCAAACTGAACAGCAACGGACAAAGGCTAAGACATGCATTATTTTGCTGAATCGTTTTGGCAGGTCTATATGACCAACGGCGTACTGCAGAGCACAAAGGTAGGACATTTAGTAATTTTTAATTTAATATGCTAATGACGTAATCCTCGACCGAATAGAGTGAAGTGCCTTATCTCTGTGGTAAACAGTAAAACTCTTCTGTCAGAGGTCTTGAAAGTAACACATATAGAATGATTATCTGACGTATAAACCTGGTAAGCCAGTAACACCAAAATCTACATCCTGCACGACGGTCAAACAAATTGCTTTATATTGTACGGCTACTTTTTTTTACTTCTTTTCAAATAATGTGAGCTGGAAGTTGCTGGCTTTTTTACAAGGTTGCTGTACTTTTCTGCAACGGCCATATTGAAATACAAGCACAGATATCAGAGGAAATGAATGTCTCAGCTTCAGAATAGTTAAATGCTTGTCTATAAAAGCAGCAGCAATTTCAGAATCAAAATTGAAATTAAGTTTATTCGCCATATACATTTGAGTGTATTAGACATTTGTCTCGGTGTTTGGTCACATCAGGGCATCAATCAATCATGGGCACAGCAGGAATAAATTAATAAAATTATGGACATAAGACTAATGTTTACTTTAAAGACTTCATTTATTAGAAATTCTGCGCATACCATGATACATTTATAAACGTGTATTTTGGTATTCATACAATATCGCGTTTTGTATTGTCATACACCCGGAAAAAATGATACTTCAAATATAAACATGAACACAAAACATAAAAATGTACTACAGAAGTGGCACTTCAACAAATGTCAGAAGTAATATATTTCATAATAATTTGGACATATCTTACAACAGGATACACAAGATACACTGAGAACAGGAGGCGCAGACGCAAACACACATACACACAAGTAGGCCTATACTGTATATATAGTAGCACTGTAGCAGGTAATTATAAAAAGCGAAAAAGCAGCACCACAAATAATTCAGGGAGAACATTCCGTAAAATACTTCCTAATATAGACTTCTTTCAAGCTAGAAGACATTTTCATAGATTTAGATGAAGCTTGTAGTGATTATGTTTAAACATAATAATACGGTCATACGCGCACAAGAGTTCATATATTTTCCAATACGTATCTCTTTAGAAAATTTGAAGTACATTTTACATATGAATACACTATGTAACCGCTGTGTTAGGAGTTCAAGCTGAAAGGAACCTTAAATTAAAGAGAAGCAATGGCCATTATCTGGTGTCACTATTCCAGTTTCCGCAAATGCGGAAATTTTAAAACTGTCATTATTCAGCAAGGACAGAAAGACACACACATATCGGCTAGACAGAATAAAACTGGAAAATTAACATTAAACATTTTTAATAGTATAATTTCAACTCTTACATCTATGTTTCAAATAAGTTAGACTGACATTCTTGGTATCACGGATGACGTTACATTCGACCGTATGACTAAATAAGGATTAACCCGGGCAATATTCAGACAGTTTTGCCAAATCTTATGTACTGAAAGACCATGGAAATATCAAGGAAGCATTCTTTAATAGTTATCGTTGCAGCAAACTACTTCACTGATGTTTTTTCAATTTCTTATTTTGGTACAGCTAATTATCTATCACGTAACCGAAAACTAACAGCTATCTTAAAAAAAAAAATCAGCAGCAATTCGTGTAACGTCCATCCTTCTAATCGCCCTCAACATTGGCCCAGTATTTGAACGCCTGTTCACCAACATGTGGAGCTAAAAGATGTTACACACCATTTTTAAAGGTCTTTTAATGCTTCGTTGTTTGATAATTATATAAAAAGGATCGCCATAAACCATAAACATGAGGACTGAGGAGGCAATGAACCGATCGGTCAAATCCACGGCTGGAAGAGCGTTCCTGTCCGTGACCGTGAACATCCTCGCAACACATGGTGGCAATTGCGTGGTGAAGACAAGGGTTTTATTGTGTCCCTTTGCCTGGGCTATTGTTTGTGGGGAAATTGTAAAATAATGCCAGTGGTCTTTATTTTGATCAGCTGATGGTCCGAATACAAGAATAGAGTGTCGTTTTGTTGAAATAATAATGGATTAATGAAATATTGTACTTAATAACTTCATTGCATTTCAGGCCGTTTTCTGATCGCCGCCTTGCATTGCTTGCGTTTGGTTTTTAAAGAAACATTTAGCCTTAAGTACACTATTAGAACGATTTCAAGGACAGACCATGACCATTATTACAATAAAGTTAGTACAGAGTAAATCATTTGTTGTGTTTTCTTGTTTTAAGATTGTGTTACATTCATGTGTTCTAAGTACTGACTCCAGCACACAGAACAAACTCTTTTTTGGTAAAACCATATATTTAGTCCTTTCTTATTACTGCAATATGAATTCTTTTGTATACGGGGAAAGGAGATGAATAAAAGAATCAGCTTTTGCAATAAGCGTCTTAAATCATAAATGTATTACTGTTTTGTAGTATGATGAACTGGTGTGCACTTTCTGATTCTAAAAGAAGGACAGAGCCTGTTCTCTCAGTAACAGTCTCTTTTTCTTCATCCGCCTGTTCTGGAACCAGATTTTAACTTGCTGGTCACTAAGGTTCAGTCGGTCGGACAGTTCTCTCCGCCGCTGTCTTGTGATGAATTCATTGAGCATGAACTCGCCCTCCAGCTCGGCCAACTGTAGTTTGGAGTAGGGTTTGCGTTTCTTGCGGCTCCGGGTGTGCATCGGGTACCACGGGGCACCTGGAGGGGGCATAGTACGGATTGGTAGTAGCATAAGATACAAATCTCAGTGGATCCCATCTAGAACTTTGTACTGGTTCTATTTGCCGAGTCCGCACAGACAGCTGCATGAGATCTCTGCAGGCTACCTGTCTGAATATATGGAGTCAAACTAACCTACATAACAATGGGCTGCGACAGCTGTGCAAACTTTGAACTTGATCTGGCATATTTCATGCGTTATAACTAAAGATATATCGAAGACATTAAAGTTTATGTAAACAGCCAAAAGTCATGCAAACCGAGTCAAAAAGAATGCGACACAACTAAACAAAAAGAAACCACAATAATTTACAGTAATATCTGTCACATGAACTTTTTACTGTTGCTGTTAAATCTGCATTAACGCGATAATGAAGTCTCCCTCGCAAATACCACGGCTTACTTGGCTTTTGGGGGGCATATTAAACGGCTTCTTAGTGAACAACGAAAGATATTAATTCTGTTTACGAGTCATTAAAACAAAAACAAAAAACCTCCCTGCTCGCTGCAGCCCCTCTCAGCTGAGCGCCCTTTAAACATCCCTGAACTCATTTATCTGCACAATCAAAAACCTGATGCCCGTTACTTTATAAACAGGCCGGCTTTATATGGATCGCAAGAGACAAACTGTTACGGCAATTGGGCTTAAAACACAAGCATTTCAATCGCAAATATTTGGTTTTATGGCGTCGTATTTACTAGTTGTTTAAAACAGAATGTAAATTCCTGAAAACTGGAGGCATTTAAGTGCTACCCCTAGTGGCGTTTGTTCACCAAGCAAGTCTGAGGTATGCAAGACAAAATACAGTGGTTGGCTGGTTAGCGGAAAACATGCAACCGAGGTTAATCCCCGCAAAAATAAGCAGGGGGCTCTTTATGCAACTATATAAAAACATATTATGTAGCACTGAGTTATATATTTATCTCTCACCTCCGCCAGCTGCCAAGCTGCTTACTTGATCTACCGGCGAAGCCAGCGTCCGAGGGTCGCTAGCAGGGGTCTTCCCGCCTTCATTGAGCAGCGAAGAATTGGAATCGGATTCAAGGGACTGGCACGACGGTGGGTCTTGGTTTAGTTGCTCATTGCCATAGTCATATTTGGAAAAAGAACCACTGCTGCCCATGGCATTGTGCATTCCGTGATCGGAGGCTAAGGAGGAATTGTCCCTAGCCCTGTCCTCTCTTTTAAGACTCGTGCCTTCCGAACAGCTTTCCCTATTGCCACTGCCGTTGCTATAGTAGCATTTGCCTTCCTCCTGCCGGGTTATTTCACATGATCGGTTGAAGGAAGGGTTAATGGACACGGGACTACTAAAGTAGGACTGAGGGTATCCATTGCAGGGCTCCGGCGGATTCCACGGGAGGGAGCACACATTGTCCCTTCTTGGGTAGGAGAGAGAGGGTAGCCCCGCCAGTTGTCCCCCGGATGCTCTAAAATTTGGGAAGTAGAATGTGTCTCCAGTGTGGATGTTTACCAAAGGTCCCACAAACCCAGGATTAAGAAGATTATGCTCGCCCATTTCCGCGGGCCCGACCAACAGCTTCTAGTTTATTGCAATCTGACATTTAACATAGTTAAACCTAGAGGCGCACCTGATTGGTTGTCATGGCGTCACGTGCCCGGGCGAATTTACGCTGCGTAAGGTACCACCCACCAGGTCCTTCGCAGACAAAACAAAACATTAACTTCTGTATTAGGAGTTTTATATCCTTTTAAAATACTATAAAACGTTTTATTTAAATAAAGAATCTTGCCATATTTTTGTAATATCTACGCACGCATAGTATATCCCTCGTGTTAAAAAAGCATATCTTCAAACGCATGGAATTGTCTCTGGCCTCGTTTAATACCCAACGGCCCGCATAAAGTCTTTAAACACCTACCCTTAAGAAAAAATATTTATTTTGCAAGATGGAGGGGACCCGGTAACATTTTATTTTCGAGCAAATTACGGTTGAATTCCGTGTCACATAAAGCTGTGATGCCCCTATTTTACAGGCTTGTTCTAAGGAAAGAGTGATGCTCGCAGCTTCACTCCACTCATATTTACAGTAACAGGGTCAACAGGTTGAAACCACTGGCTCTGTAAAATAGGAAGGTGTTGTATAAGGTTATTTTAAGAGCGTATTTCAAATAATACACTCTCATACATCTCACAGGAAGGGCTTTAACAGATACCTCAATAAACGTTCACAGTCATATGCTGAGAATCTTGTTATAAATTGCGCGAGTTTTTTACAGTAATTGTACCAGAGGAGACAATAGCAATGATGTCTAAATTCATCACATCATATAAAAATTAATTCATAATTAGGCATTGCAAGCACATTAAAATTATATACTGTACAAAATCACTCCATGTGAACATTGATTAAATTCAATGACCTAACTCAGATCAGCAGTATAGGCTATATGGCATATTCTGATTAAAAAAATAAACAAAAAATTCGTTTTTTATGCATCACACGAGTTCGCTACACATTATGTAAACCGAAAGTTTCCGCAATATTTTAAGAGTTCTGTAATTATTATTGCATCCATTCCCCATCTATTTATCACATCGTCTCTGAAAATTTTTCATTTAAATGCTTACAGGCTTTCCTCCACTCGAAATTTTCTCCTGGATGGGCCTTCTAAACTCTAAGTATTACTATATGGTTTGTTTGGCATGAAACCACTTATCTAAGTCTAGAAAATGTTTATTGCTGATGCAACGTAGATTTGAAGTGCTGCGTTATCATTAAGTTTCTAACAGTTTAGATTGGAGTTTTAAGTTTAATTTAAATTTCTAAGATAAGGAGATAGGGAGACAAGGACATTACAAACCGTGAAATTCACCCCTTTTCAAAATTGTTACTACGTCACATATTAAAGGAGTGTCTGTTTCATTATATCCTGGTAATGGACTGTAGATTTTATTCTGTAATCTTTTAAGCATATATTTTTTTCAGATACAGTGTGCTTATGTGTGCATGTGTGTATATGGAATGTAAATGCAATTGTTATATGCGCTCAGTGTGAAAATGCCAACAGAGCCGGTCATAATGTAACCGCCACTCGGTGCAGTGCGATAAAAGGTATTTAAATAAATTCTACCCATAGATTTTATCTGTTATTTATGTACATAGTTATGACATTACAGGTGTTATCGTTTATGCCCATCCCAAACCTGAATGGATATCAGCTCAGCAGTAGTCCTAACTTTGGATATGTAGTGAAATTATAAAAAAAAACAGATTTCAGTAATAATGTATTCTTATTGCCTTTTCTGTTAGTTTCGTTTATTCTTGTGAACTAAAGCAACAAGACAAGCACCCTCAACGGAAATCAAGTAAAATTAATATAAAATGAAGTAAATACAAGTCAAATGAAAATACATTATTTTAAATGTCATTCTATGCAGCTTTGTATCTTGTTAAGCTGTCTGGCAGTTTAGCACTTCACAAAAGTAAAGCTGATATGTGCTACCACGTAGCACAGATCCTGTAACATACGGAGCTCTGAATATTACTCTGATAATAAACTGTAATCCCAACTGACATGATTTGTGGAAACATATAAACTGTTCACTGCAGGATTTTGCTGGTTTTTTGTTTACACAACACAATGCAATATTTAAAATGTACATTTTGTGCATTGGTGCGTGTCAAATGACGTGAATATTAAAATTACCTTCGATTAAGCAGATGTAGGCCTCTTCCTAGTAAATCCAGACAGAAAAACCGAAGATGTCAGTGAATGATATTCCACGAATTTGTAAAAGAGGAAAATAATCAAAAATCTTTAGAAACACTACTCAAGTAACAGGTAACGCCTATCGCTATAATAAACTGATTTTGAAACTGAAGGGTTTTCCTTTCAAGAGAAAATGCCCCACCAACTGAAGTCTGTGGCAGTTCAAGGTCACTGTCTAGTGCATCGGCGCTTACACCTCACTGAAATGACGGCCTCTAGGTCTCCCATCCTCTCCAGACAGCCCAATAGAATAAACAAAGGGTGTTTTTCTCTTTAAATCTGTCATGGCACGTTTTCGCAGTTGTAACCCCACGCTTGACTGTAAACGCTGGCAGCTACGGATATGGTATTTTTAATAAATATTTATCACTGTTTCATGTGTTTTTAGTAAGTTCTAAAGGAGAATTATTTTAAATAACTTTACAGGGCTATTGTTAAACGTATAATCTGTACTCAATTCTTCTTTGTTAAGTAACATGTAAAATCCTTTTGCCCTCAGCCTTGTAACGCAAATTCAGAAAATACATTTATATGAACATATTTGAACGATTAAATACATACATGCATACATACATACAGACATACATAGGTATTAAAGGCGTTACAGTAGTGAATATTTCTTGCAGAGGAGCCGAAATACGCTTAAGTGTACGTTTATTTTCAGTGTTCAAAGAGGAAAGCTTGACTGGCAAAGGAAAGCATATACCGACTAAGAAATATGTTTGTTGTCATGACATCAGAACAGGAAAATAAACAATATACGTAGTCTTTTATGAAAGTAAGCTGTCAATATGTTGTAATGTATTGCACTGAACTGTTCTGAGGACGCACAAAACACTCGTAAGCTAAAACTACCGTATTCCTCAGACGTAAAAAATAACTACATGAATGTGCATATCGTTCAGAATTAATACAGTGCAAAAAACTGTGGAACAAAGAAATTGAAATGTATCCCTAAATTATATGGTAATTAGAAAACACAGTAAAGTTTTCGAAAAAACTAGAGGAGAGAATTCACACAGAATTCATATTCACGTGTCCTCTAATCCACAGGAGTGAAACATTTAAAAACTATTTACTCTCAATACCTTCAACTAAAAAAATCACAGATTTGATCGATCTTATTTTCAATACCTGCCCTTATATATCCATATCGGACCTTCATATACCCTATGGTGTTTGATATTCACTCTGTAAGTTATTTTACATTATTTTATTGGTATAACTGTAAATAAGTTCACAAACATCGCACTTTTTTAAATGTAATTAAAAACCTAGCAGCTAAAAACATCGCCGGAGGAAAAGTGTTCATTCATTGGTGAAACTAATGCTTAAACTGATTTGAGAATTGATAGGGCTCATTAATCCTTCTAAATTCATCCTGCTGCCGCCAGAGGCTATCAGCCCCTTTGCCATCTCCCCTCTTCCATGTTACAGTTTGTACAACCAGAGTTCTTGAATTTGCCTCCCATACCCCCTTGTTTCTGCCGTTTCCTATGTTCACCAACACTATATGCTCTTCCCTCCTGTCTGACGTATTACTACCGTGTCTTATAAACGATTATATATTATATATCATATATTATATATTATATATTATTCAGAGCAAATTTGACCCGGAGAAGGAAACTGTATTCTCTCTTGTACGGTTCAAAGTTCCAAGGATGTTATTTACACCACTAGAGTCTAATTACATTTGAAAATATGGATTTATTTTCCATAAATCAGTGAAATCTTGAGATAAATGTTGAGAATCACAATTTCTTAAAATAACCTGCGAAAACATACAAATCGAATCACGTAGTTACAGAATATGTATGTAAAGAAACTCTAAACGGTGGGTTATGAATTTCCACTACTTTTCTCCACTACTGTGTACTAATCAACATATAATACCCTTCACTCAGTAGAGATATTGTGTTAAAGTTGCCTAATAGCTTATATGTTACATTTTCGAAAAAAATGCACGTAATTAGTCAGTTTTAAGATAAAAGCAAAATAATCCAGTGTATAATTCATTGACCTCGTCTCACCATAAATAGGCCTTGGATTTAGTGGGTGTATTTAGCTATATAAAAACAGTAAATATGGATATTCATTTTATACACACTGAGACACGGACAAGCTTTCTTGAAAATACTGAATGTCGAATACAGCCGACCTCGGTCAAGCGAAGGATTTTTTTTTCACCGAGACCCTTGTTTCTATTACTTGCATCCGGTGTAATTTATTTAATGTTTATATTTAACAGTCTGCAGTCGACCAAAGCAATCAACAGGACTTTTTGTTGAATAAAAAATTGTAAATATCTTCTATTTCTGGATATAAGGAAAGTAGCCATACCTTTGAACACGACGTCTGGGTGTTGTCTGTTCCCTTCAGACCGGCGAACGCATTTCAATTTCATCCATTATCATCAACAGTTGTAACAAAAGACACATTTAACCACATCTCCAGTGTTCCCTGTTGTCAAAGAGAGGTAGATGTGTTGAAAGACAGCGGCGTTCTGCGCCCGTAGCTCAAAAAATGACTAGAAGAGCCAACGGCGTATTTAACAAGGATAAGGAACTAAATAACACCTCAGTAGCACGCGATCAAGTGAAATACAAGGAAAACATGGCAGATTTCTAATATTATGTGTGTAATTAAATGTTCATTAGAAATGTGTAAGTCAGACGATAACCCTGATATACGCCTGCTTTTATATTTATGGCATGCCATTAACTAGAGCTGTCTAGACATAGAAACCACACTTTGTTTGCCTACAAACAAACCGCAAGAAATAGTCCGTCCAGTCCGTTTATTATGCAGAAGCTGCTGTGATGTCAAGGTCAAAGTGACTGCATAGTCACGGTCAAGGGTAACGCAAAGTGACGTCAGGACATTGTACATACCGTGAAACTATTATTCCTGAAGCCTAACTTTATCATGCTTTTAAGATGAAAGAATTTGAGTTTACTTCTGCGATACAATTCATTTATTATACACTCGTATTCAAGGTCACACGTAGAAGGATAGAATACTTACCAAACCGACCCTAAGAGAAAACTTTAAATACAAATATACAGTAGAAAATGACGTGCTGTGGACCGTGAATACAAATGTCACAACTAGGCTTTCTGCACCAATATGACTGACTCAGATGCGATCTAATGTTCGTATTCTATATGTCAAATATATCGACCGATTAATCTCTGATAAAACGTCTGTTGATTTTAATCAGCAACCGAAAACCTTTTGTGTATAGTTAGCTCTCCAACGGGCCAGTACATTCAGTTAGAAACAATATTCCCCCCAAACGAGATACAGGCCTACAGTCAACATCTGTATTATTTTTATTAAACTTGATAAAGTTCTCCCAGTGCGGGGCAGCTTTAGTCATGATATGAATAAAACGACACTTCAGTGGCCAAGTGTAGGACTATAAAATGTCAGGTTATCCGATAAACAAATCAGTAAGGCTTGTTACATTTATTTTACTGAGCACAGTTAATATCAATAATTTAGAAAATGCTAACTGACAAAATAAAACAACATCACATTTTGAAAGTTTAGTGAAACGCGCAGCTCCGTAGAGGAATTTTAGGCAAGAAGGCTTGTAGACAGAGGGATAACTGCCACGTTTATCTCAGCATCACAATACAGGCATACAGTGTTTTCCAGAAGACGACAGGTTTGCGCAATATGTACAGCGAACTGCGATGTACAGTCGCAAAGAACGACACTTTTACAGTTTTACCTTTTCAATTCTGTTTTCACTAAAAGTATCTGGAGTTCGTTTGTATGCATATCTTAAATGAATAATAGTTAATACAGCCTGGGAACAGTTTTGTGTTTCAACCCATTGTTAACTTATATCTGGAAAGAAAATATTTTCTTGGCTTTTTCATTCTGTTCTAATCTGTTCTTTTTTCAAATCTTTTCACCAGATTACGCCAAATTAGTCAAAACTAATACAATGTACTGTTTGGTACTTAAAAAGCACTTGTGAAACTTGTTACTTTATATAGTTATTAATGTTTTTTCTCTAAAGTGATGTTTTTTTTATTTTTGTACGTCGCTTAGGAGAAAAAACATGTATTCAAGGAATAAATGTACATTTACTTATGAATAATTTCATAAAATAATACAGGTACAAGTGAGCAAGGAAAACAATAACAAAGAAGTGATATTAGCTGAAATGATGACTCAAACACGCAAAGTGCGGGTCCGCAGACCGCAGCTGCGGTTAAGTGGGTGGGTAGAGTACCTTAAGGCAATAACACCTCGATCTAAACCATCTCCCTAACAGTCAGAGAACGAAATGGAGAAAATGCTTATTTAAATATTTCAGTGCTCAAAAAATTCTGATCCAGTAAGAAATAAGCGATGTGTTTGAATTATTCACTCAGACGCTTACCCGGGATGCCTGAATTATTTCCACAAATATATCCATATTTATATAGTTTTTCGTGCAAAAAATGGATGAAGTGAGTGTGATGAAACTGTACGCCACTGTACTATCAACTGAAATGTTTTAATAAGCTTTGTGTAAGGTGTGTTCTTTGCTTTTCATCTTACCTGCATTATATTTTACTATTCCGTGCATCCATCTATTCATTGTTATTCGCGCTTTATCCTGGTCAGAGTTGCGGCAATCCGCAGCTTATTGTGGAATCACTGGGCGCTAGGCAATGTTAATGTTATTATTCAAATTTATTATTAAAACAATTGCATGTTTAATGAACATTTAAAATACGTGCATTCGTATATAATGACAAAATATGCATGCAAATAGTCCATATATTAATGCGATGCATTGTTCTGAAGTATGAGTAGAGGGTTCAGAGCTTGACTTATCTGTGCCTGCGTTCACTCCTTTAAAAAAGATTTTTTAATTCATGGGAAATTGGATTTCTTATCTCGGAAAAGATTTCACATTTCACTTTAGGGTCATAAACTGCAGTCTCAGTATTGATTTGTTCTTTGTGCAAAGCTAGCCAGCAAAATCTGCACAATGAAACTGCGGCTGCTCTGAAAGCTGGTTAAATTGGTATTGGGACATGTCATCCAGATGGACACTGTCTGCCTATTTTAGACAACAGAGGTGTGTATGCGGCACACTCTGTACCATTTAGAAGTTAATTCCAATTCATTTAAAACGAGGCATTGTACCTTGAACCCTTCTATATATTCAAATGAAGTCTTTATTAAAAACAATAAGTCCTTTAATAGTCCTTTTTATGAATGTGGATTATAGCCATTTCTGCATGTGTATAGAAAGTCATTGCACACATAACAAATGCCAAGCATGAAAAGGATATTGTAACTCAAAAAAAAAAAATCCATGTGTGCATATCCCCTGGAGTTGTTGTTGCTGTGATAATTAATAACAGTATTATCCTTCTTGGCATCACCGTCTTGGCTGCTGGTGCCTTGGTTGTTTATTTAAAACCATTAAGCAGAGTACTTACTGGACAAATAACACAGTACAGCTCACGCAGTCAGACTAGCAATCTTGACAAATGACAGGATAGACGATATCACATTTATGTGTACATAAAAATGACATGAATTACATTGTGCATTACTGCATAATACTTAATTTTAATTTTTTACAATCATTCCATTTGCATGACAGAAATACATGTTCTTCACTGACACTGAAACTAAGTATGAAGTTCTTAAAACATTCCCTTATACAACCCCTGTCAGAACAGGAGTATATGTATTAAATAATAGATGCATTGCACTGTACATTTTACAAGAGAAGCCCGTGCTTGTATCATAACTATTGAAATTCCAACAATCTGGTGTCCCACACTGTAAGTTATTGTATCTTTATGACTCTTTGTCACCACATCAACAATACCATCCACATCAGTGTCCCAAGTAACCTAGTCCTTGTTTAATCTCTTTGTGTACTTCTTTTTCCATTTCTGCAGTCTCTAAAGAGAGGATATTTCTGTTGTTCTTTTGTTTCTACATTTACGTGTGGTAAAATATTACCATTCAGTTATCTGCATGTCTTTCTGAAACAGAATGTCACATATACTGCTATATAAAAGACAATTACGAATCAGTTTTGTTTTCATTTCATTTGTTCCAAACTGATATAATGGAATAGGCTTCTAAATTATAAATAAAATCAAGCACGCCTTGGGAGAAAGGTGAAATGATGTCTCCTCTAAAACGATTCTGATAAAAGACATTAGCTTTCAAACAAAAAGAAAGTTCAAGAATGAAAGCTACAGGTATCAGGTGTTGTGCATGTGGGTGTTCTTAGATTTGCTCATGAACTTCTTCTCTTTCACTCGACGGTTCTGAAACCAGATAGTGACCTGGCGCTCAGAGAGGTTGGTGGTGGCAGAGATGCGTCTCCTCTTGTCTTTGGTGATGAATTTACTGGCTGCGTACTCTTTCTCCAGCTCCTTGAGTTGGATCTTGGTGTAGGGGACGCGCTTTTTTCGGCCACGGCGATAGCTGCTCACTTCAGGCTGCAGAGGAACCACATCTACAAAATAACAGGGAGATTGAAGAATCAAATGAATAACAGCAACACTAATCCAACTAATGTGACTTTGCTTCCTATATTAGTCACACTGCTTCTTGTAGAATAATTTTATCACAAATTGAAAATACAATCAATAGTGTATCTTACTGCAGTCAAATTCACTTTTCAAAGTTCTTATTCCAACATTTTAGTTGTTAAATGATTGTACTTTAATAAGAGCAGCTGAATGCAGCATAAAGGTAGTTCTGGTTTGCTTCTCACATAGGTGTCACTCACATTGGATGTGTAATTTTGTCATATTGACATATAACACTTTTTTCAATATTTTAGTATATAAACACTGTTTATTATTTCTTCCTCTTTCCAGTTTCTAATGTAAAAATATGCCTTTACTGTTTTTATAAAAGACATAAATATACCTGGTATTTCAATTCTGAGCAACTTTCTTGGAGGGGGGGGGGGGGTGTTTAGCCAAATTGATATTTGTAGCTTTGGTAAACATTTTTTGTTTTCTTGCAGTGCTAATAACATTCCAAAACCTGTATCAATTGTTTCTCTTCAGCTCACAAACTGAAGTGTGATTTAAAAACATAAAATTACCATTCTGCGTTATAAATTGATGCAGATAGTATACAATGTTGTGTAAAACATTTAACTCTTGACTTGTCTGTATAGTATCCAAGAACTGCCATCTAACTCTTGACATAGTTTAAGTTAGTTTATATAGTGTTAATGATACCACAAAAAACGTACAGTTGGTGTGAATAAATTAGTATTCGGGCAAAAAGTGTGTTGTTCGACATGTAGGTGGCAGACAAATACTTAAGTCAAAGCACATACATTTTTTGCATGATTTAGTAACGACCTAGACCACGTACACTAGACAGGTTAAAAACCAGTATTTCACTTATCACTAGTGCTCCGTACAAACCATAAAGTCTACTTCACTGTACCAGGGTTTTTATGGCACCAGGTATTTTAAAAATATCCAGAAATTACCATAACCACATGTCTGAAATGATACGATATACAGTTGCAATTCTAAACAAACTTTAAAAGCAGTTTATCATAAATTTTTCAAAAACTGCAGCAATAGAGCCTGAAGTATCACCCCTTTGGAAGGACTAAATGAACTAAATTTAATAATAACTATCGTCTTTAAATATGATGCAACTTTAAAACTTGAAAACTAAATATTTAATATAGGGTTAATACTGAAATATTTCATCATCATATCAAAATTTTACATTTGCAGGTTGCGCTTCAGGCTCCTGTTAAATTTGCCTTGCATGTATTTAACATGTTGCTATTATGTTTGATAACTGATTTTAACACTTTTGCTAAATGTAAACTAATAATTCATAGAAAATTTTTTTTGTATTCTTGTATTTAATATTTAATATTTTTTCATGGCTGTGCATATGCTGTAAAGACAACATTGACATGCTTTAATAATAATAATGGTTATGGAAAAACAACAGCTTACATTCAGCAGCTGGTAGTACAGTGGTTGAGGCTAGTACCTTGCCTTTAAAAGCTAGAGCTTCAAATCCTACCCCCTGCTTTGTATGTTAAAGTGGGATAATTACCCTAGGATAAATACATAGAGGCATAGAAGGCAAAACTGTCAGTTAAAGGAATAACTAGCATTGTTTGTAACCCCTTCAAAATGATGAAACCAGTCAAAAGCTTTCAAATCCATATGTATTATCAAATTTTTTAGTGCTTTCATTTTAATGCTTAATATGGCTTCAAGTTGTTAAAAAATTGTGTGAAGTGTCTTGTGTCAATAAAGACAGTATCAAGAAGTGTTTTTCACTGGTGTTCTGTGAAGCTGTTAATCCTGTTGTATAATGTATACATGTACATATGTTTGTACGTATGCATTCATGTATGTGTGTATGTAGGTATGTATGTATGTATGTATTTAGATCAGTGTCCTTCCAAATGGTAAAAGGTCCTGAAGAAAAATTGCCCAAAAAATTCACAAGGTAAAAATTTGTTTAAAATATAGTGTATTACAAATGGTAGATTTGTATTTCACTGGAAGAAATGTAAATCAGACATTTCTTACAAAGGAAATAGATTCTTATAGCATTTGAAAATGGTTTATGGTTCATGAAGTAATGGCAATCAAGTTCTTCAACAAAAACATTTAATATAAGGTGGATCGTATGCACTGAAGGCTGTAACATACAACCTAGTATATGTAGCCATACAATCAGGTGAAGCCTTCCCCCGGCATCACTGTAATATTAGATTAAACAACATTATAGACACTAGAACATAGCATTCAATCATGATATGACTATTTCTTGAAGGAAAACATGCTTGAAGATTTTCGAGGCATTATTGAAGATAATGTACTGAGGCTTCATAATATGTCTTCATTCAGGCAAGGATTAAAACTGTGTGTGCTGTGCAGACCAGCAAAACAGACCCAAGAACAAAGAGGGAGAGAATAAGATTGTGTTAAACTCATGCTCACATTTAACACAGTTCATAAAGATAGGTGTTAAATAAGGCAGCCTAATAAACAATATTTAACTGTCATACTGGACACTCAGTGTATCAAGCAGCAAATATCTAAAATGCTTATCTAAGCACCTACATTAAGATGCATTTAATAGAAACACACAGGTGGTTATTCTCAAACCAAGTTTGAAAAGGCAATGTGCCAGGAGACTAAACGCAGATTAACAGTTAAACAGAGGACGTACGCAAATGAGTTTCGGACTTACACAGTGCAAAGCTTTTTAATTGATGCTACAGAACGCTGCGCCTGATAGTGAATGACAAAGGAAGCCCAGATTTATTGTGTCCATCGATCAAACGGGGATTCAACATGTTCTGGTTCAAATGATGGGTATATTTAAGCATTTCTGCACACATCCTAAGTGGGTCCCCTTCGTTTTCTGATGTTAACGACATCTTTACGCTCACGCAAACACTCTGTCGCTCGCGCACATGCACATCCACACGCGCGCGCACACACACACACACACACACACACACACACACACGCACACACCACTACCGATTACGGAAGATCCTGATACATTAAAACATATATTCGGTTTTTTAAATTCTTTCGAGTCATGTGTATTTGGATCATTTTGTCCTGTACTGTTTCGTGTCATCCAATTTTAGCTTGATTCCTCTGCAGCTCTGCATTGATTTGGTTGCATGAGAACAAGCAACAAGCTCTTTATCAAAGAAGTTTCTAGTTACAGTGTCACCCACTCTTTTTCACATAGTAGATGATAATTTAGCTGTATTTTAAAAAAAAACATATATATTAACATTTACATGAGTTACTAGTATTAGGATAAAAAGGCCACTTTTGACCCACGCACATTCCTTACCACCTTCCTTGCACTTTTACATGCATCATTGTTGATCTCCTTAATGTTGCAACACAGGAAAATTAAATCCAAAAAAGAACTTGGTACTGCAAGCCAGTATAATCTATATACATGAAAATTCTTACATCTGTGTTACCTGTTATTTGTAAAATAATAAAGGACGAGTTTGCGCTGAGTTTTGTACACACGCTGGAAATGGTTATTGAACATTCCATACCTGGGAACGGTGACTTCCAGAGATGAGCAGACTGCGTTTGCTCTTTTGCACAGTACACCTGCCCATCCCAGCCATTAGAAAGAGCCCAGTGCTGGTAGCCTTCCATTGGTATCAGTGCGTCGTGCCGCGGTTCGGAGTGCGCACTAATACTGGGAACCACTGACACATCTAGGTAGCCCGGGACCGTCTGGTATGAGCTGGCAAATCCGGGGTAAAATGCGAACTCTTTAGCCCGGGTGGACAGTTCTTCTGAGGGCAACGCGCTGTTTGGCTCGGCGTATTTCTCCGCCGGGTGATAAGAACAGGGCTTCTGCTGCAGGTTGTGCGAGTGAGACAACCTGCACCCATAGTAGGGGCTCCCAAAGGGGTAACCATAGCCCAGAGAGGCGCTAGATGAAGTCTGAGGAGCGGGGCATTGTCGACCGGCGTCTGAGGAGGATAAGTCCGAGTATACTGAGCCCTGGTGAGTCGCTATGCCTCCCGAATGTCGCCCTAGTGCCGGGTGCGAGATCAGATCCCTGCAGTGGGTCGCAGGGCAGTTCCCACTCAGTCCCTCCATGGCTTGGCTTTTATTCTGATTATTTTCATTCGGACTTTTTTCGTACACGTACATCAAGGTGTCCGCCCAGCGTGGATGCAGTACCAGCGAAGTCGACATATCACGAGCTGCCGATGCTTTTTAAAAGTCGACTACTCCAGGACGGACACCTCATTTCCAAGTGCATTTTTACACACGCGCATGCGCACGCGATGCCCGAGTGTCCAGTTCATTAAGGCTCGAGCTCTGACGCACGTGGTAGTTTAACGAGGCCTTGGAGAACGTGGTGCGACGTTCATCCCTTTAAATTGCGAGGACCGGGCGGCTCATGACGGGTTTTTGAAGAACACAAAGTCCTCTCATTGGCTGAAGTCATTTGAAGGAAGAATTTTAAAGGGAAAGGTAAAGACAGCTATCAGTGACAAGGAAGCTGCTAATCCGGGCTTCATTCGGCCGATCCCGGCTACTGCCGTCGAGAGTAAAAATGAATATTGTCTTTATGTTATTGTTTTTGAGTTTTTAACTTTTGTCGGTAATTACTTTACGAGTGACGTTATGAATAAATCTGCTTATATCTATAATACTTTAAATACGTAATTATTGGCAGGTAGGTATAAATGAATGCGTTTGTAATAAACATATGTCATAATCAACTTAATAAACGATGTACATATATTCAAAGTATCCATTTAAAAAAATGCTTTAAAACTAAATCTCTTATCATTAGATGTTTTTCATAACCATCCTGCAAAGCTTTTACTGCTATTTTTATTACTGTTGAAATATTTTTATAAACCTAGTAATACTCTTAGCAGTACAAGCAATTCATTATGCAATAACATTTTCGCTACTGACAAATATACACATTTGTATGAAATATACATTACATACACCTCTTGTAAAAAGTGTTTCTCTGAATAAATAATTGCTTATTCCCCATTTTTATTCCATAAGTAATAACGATAATGAATAAAATACAGGAAAAAATGAATACATTATACGTTCAAAGTCAGTTAATTTAGTAACGGTTAAAAATCTTTAGAGACAGCAGTAGATGAACGAACAGGAATTCAGAAAAAGTAAAGTGTTGAAAGTATTTTCTGTGTCACACAAAAATATAAGCACATTTTTGGTAAATATATCCTATATAAAGACTTACAGTATGCACCCCCATTTCAGTATGGATGTAACTTATTCTTTGTATATATTAAGCTTTCTCTCAGCCGATCTGTGTTTTGTTAGTTGTTTAAGGCGTGAACAACTCAAAATGTGCTGTCTGTATGCAAATGCTTATGTGTGCAGGAAAACAATTTTATCCGCTATCCTTCTCTATTGATTTAACTCAAAATCAGTGTCTTTGTTGCGCCAGAAGAATATTTGTATAGGACTTTCAGTCAGCACCTGAAAAAATGGTAAACAATCCTAAACGGCTACAAATTAAACTAATATATAAAAATTGCACCGTCAAACCCTTGCGTCTTATTTAACTGAAAATGCTTTAGATTAAACCTAAGGTACTAAGAAGGTGATCTACTTTATCCAAACAAAGCTTTGAGGGGACTAATATGAAGCACTCTTCTCATTTCTAATATTCTTAAAGGAGGAATTCTTCTTATAATATGTTTAGTAGACTGTATTTACTGCCAGCTTAAATTGCAAGGTTTGCTCTGTGCAAAGAACCAGCCAATACGGGCGACTCTTAAAAGTGGCATCTGCAAGGAAGTCCAAGGTCAAGGTAAAAAACGCAGACAAACAGGGTCGTAAGCACAGTCTAGACGGGCAAGAATGAACTTCACACTCGCACTTTTGAGTTTACATGCAAAGTCGCAGCACTTGGGAAAGCTACCCGCGGTTTAACTTAACTGAGTTCCTGCAAGTACAGCAAATATCTCTTTACCAGTTGTCTACTTACAGCAGATAATTCCATCAAAGCACCACAGAGGAATAAACTGAAGATTCAAATTAATACCTTTTTTGTTTAAAGTCTAAGTAGGTTATTTAACAGTCGATTAGGCTTATATGCGTTACCATTTTCCGTTCATCTACATTAAGTTGATCTGTTGCCACTTTTAGATCCGCGAAAATATTAAACCCTTTTTGCTCCGTACAAGGTGGGGGAAAAAGTGTGGCGCTGTAAGTAATTCCATCATCAATCTTCTCCAAGTTTACTGAAAATTTGGGAATCTGTTTAAATGAACGTTGGATTTGTACTTGGAATAAATGGAAACGATATAAAAAACAAAACTGTAATTTATTGCCGTTTTTGCTAAGAAAATGACGGTTCATAGCTTTCGTAAAAATTCCGCGAAAAAACCTTAATCTCTCCGTGTCCCAAGTTACTGTGAATCACTTTTTGGTGCAGTTTAAATATGAATTCGAAACAAGTAACATTACATGTTACCACTCTTGAGGGCACCAGTGTTCACCTGTGTTTCTTTGCAAATTATTTAGTTAAGTTAGTGAAGAGGAAGGCTCAGAAACGTAATATTGTCTTTTTAGGTGACCAAGATGGTTGTGCACATGTGCATATTGATTTGCATGTTTATTAAAGAAAATGCCAGCAGAAAATGCTGAAGTCAGGGATATCAGGTAGCAATATGTTTCTGCCACAAAATATTATGCTTGAAAGCCTGTCACAAATTCTTTAATGTTTACATTTGGCTCTGCTGTTATATTTGCCTATAGATTTTTATAAGTATCTTGGTCTGAACAGATCATATGTTCAGCTATAACACAGAAAACTAGAAGATGGCTTGGAAAACCATGCGTGTGTGATGTGAGGAGAAACACCTAGACTTTGTTAACTTAAGCAACACTCCAAATATATATATATACATATATATATTATGTATGCTGTAAATAAACAACAGTGCATTTTATTCCAGTGGAGACAAAATACTGTAAAAAAATAGTTTGTGTGTGAAGATAAATACTAAAGAGCACTCCGACACAGTTAGATGCATTTTTTTTCCCAAAAGTTAGGAGGAAATAAAAACAGACAGTTCTTGTTCATTAAGGTGGATTCATGCTACTGTATATATATATTTGCTACTAATGCCTTCTCATACTCTAATCACAGTAAAAGTCATTACTGAAAAGAAAATAGATGATATAAATAAGTTATTTTTAAACTCTTTTCAAAAATTGATGGAAATAAATTCCCAATCAACAATGACAGTAAAGCTAGATTAAGGAGTGCAGATGGACTGTAAGTCAGTATTGCCATACACCAGCCTTTCTTTTTCAGCCACAGCCTTTAAAAGTTGAAAAGAAAAATTATACAGTTGTGCAGCACATGATAGGACTTCATCTCCAGGGTGTTAGGATCATCTGGCGACCAGTATCTATGCCTGCTGTAAATTACTTGCCCAAAAATGATAGTATCAATTCAGTGCTGTTTACTGAGTTCTGTTTTCACTTATAACGTGCTAGTAAGTTAGTTTATACCTTCAACAACGAGAGCATTATAATAATAAGATGAATGATAATAAGAGTAATAAGAATAATTCACCTACATATATACATACATATACTGTTAGAAATTTGTTTTCCAAGTATAAGCAGGAAAACACTGCCATGTGTTCCCAGCTCTTCTGTTGTAGTTTCTGAAGATGTAAGGCACTCATGGGATGCTTTGGTCTGGCTCTTATTACTTGTACGGTGTTCTGACTGGTACTGTATACACATACACACATAAACCTTAATTTAATTATCATTTAAAACCTATTAATCTTGTCAGTTGCAGGTAGACTTAAAAAGTATTCTATTCTAGAACTGGTCATCATTGTGATACAACAAAATATACAACAATACAAAATAGCTCTAAAGATGTTTAACTACTATATTTACAGTGAACATGGTATTCAAATTATTCGACAGAAACCCTAAGTCTGATTTAAGAGCAGTACACGGACTGAGAAAGAAAAATGTACAAAAAATTCCATAAGATCAAAGAAAGACAAATTATTTTTCTTTGACCAGATTTTGTTCAATACAGTATTTTATCCATTTAAAATACAGGTCTGAATACACCTTGTGCTAAAGAATGTATCAATTTTTATCTATCTGTGTCTTAAATATTACATGCTAAAATAGATTATTGCAATATTCACGACTCTTAGCAGCCACATTTCTCACAAATCTTGTATGTCTGCACATAGGTAGATGAAATAGTATATCTAGTACATTTGTATATTAACATCAAGTCTTTAAAAAATGCCATTTCCAGCATAATATAATTTTTAGTTTAATGTTGCACAATGATTTCATTAACACAGTCATGGATTACTTTAGTTGAAATGACTATATAGAATAAGTACTAATGAACTTATCAGTTTAACAGTAAAACGCTTCACCTTTGATCTTGTATTTACAAAATGTTATATTCAGCTTACAGAGTTTTTTCAGCTTTAGACAAAGACGAAATACATAGAATATAACAGCTGATTCGTCTTTTGGCAGCTAAAAGATAACTTTCCGTTCTTTCTCATTTTCAAATGAGAATTCATTAATTGCAGCAATAATTAATTTAAAATTAGATGATAGCAAGCTGCAAAGCTTTGTTGCAGAAGTGTTTGCCTTTTGGGGGTTTCAGTGCAAAATACCAAATTACAGACAAAGAAAAAATATTGAAGTTTAGTCTCTGAATGCGTCCTAAATATTTGTAGAGAAATGCTTGAAATGTTTTCATTATTTGCAAATATGTTTGTCTAATCTGTATGCAAGTAGGACACACATAAGGTGTGTTGAACTCAGAAATGTCTCAGTTACATAAAGAAATTGGTAGAAAGAGGAATGAAGATCATAAACTTTTGGGCATGCAGAAAATGTTCATACATACATACGTACATCCATACAAACTACTGTGGTTTACCACCCTGTACCTTGTGTGAAACAACACACCTGTTTCCTGAACCGATCACATAACTTCAGTCAACCCCACTGAAACTGAAATTATGAATCTGTCTTTAAAGCACATAATTCCACTTCTCACAAACCTGCCAAGGCTCCTATACTAGAGACAGGTGGTTAGTGGCCTTATTTTTGTTCTCCACCCGTATAATAACCACTGTTATTCCTGCTGACCTGTTTACTGGACAAATCTTCTAAGACCGGGGTTTTTCAAGGGCACACTGACCTCCAGACTGTTTTCACTGGTCTCCTCAGAGACTGAAGATGTCCATTGTTATGTCTGTCTCAGTGACTGTCTGTACGGGTTTCCTAGTAATTGTTTATAGTCATTTACTGTTTTTTATTGATTTTGTTTACTTATCACCACTTGCTACATCTACACAAACTATGTGGCTTTTGTATTACTTTTCCAGATTTTAATTCGTTGAGATAAAAAGTTAACAAGAAATTTCCTAATAAAGATGTGAACAGTATTTGTGAGTCTTGCAGATATTCGGGTACTGTCTGCTTCTCCATCGATGCTGAAATCGGAAGTACATGAAGCAGATGTTTTTTTTTTCAAATATTTGTAAAACTTTTGTGTCAGATCCATAGACATTGCCATAACCGCTTTTTTCGTGTCTCAATATTTTTGGTAAAGTCGAAACTGGTTGTATCTGATTTACAACCAAAACAAATATTAAAAAAATCTAAAGTTGCAGTGCAGACTGTATACAATCAAATAAAGCTAAATTTCGAAATATTTTGATAGAAATTATGATTACTGTAGCTATATCAGTCTATTAGATTCAAAGAAAGTAATTAAAAAAACATATTAATAAACAATTAGAATATGTGCAATTCATCCACGTCAAGCAGAAGTTATTTAAGCTTCTGCTTTGGCATAATCTCAGGCTGCATTGTCCGATGCTGACAGCGAATTGAAAACCGAAGCTGTGATTCTCCCAACTGGTAGCAAAAAACTAGTCCTAACAAGTAAATGTAATTTTTCGTCCTGCTGAGACAAGAAGCGGTATTTGTGCAACTAACCGGCATTAACTGAAATGGAACATAAATGTGCAATGGTAAAAGAGTATTTTATACATTATTAAGAAGATTTGGATAAAGGCCCTTTCTAAACTATAATGCGAAAGTGCTTCAACACTGTCGCTCCATTAAATTCGATGTTAACAGTTTAAGTCGCGTATTGCTTAAACTACGCATCATTTGTTAACCATTAAGCGCAAAATACAACTCTTAGCAGTGAAGGTACAGTTAGAAGGTAAACTTAAATACACATTATAAGAGTAAGCGAAACGTCACAAAAAATCCTTATGTTAATATTAACTTATAAAATGAATCAGTATGGGACAAACTGAACGCTTTCTCCTTCTTATATGGTTTAGATATTGTAATGTAGGAGGAATGTCTTAGTTTAAACATAAAGTCATTGTGGGAGTTTTTGATAATAGTTTTAAACATGTAAACCCTCATTTATTTAATTAAAAATGAAGATAAATTACTCCAACCAGGCAGGATAACTGGAATCGGGAATTTAGGATGATTTTTATTATATCATCAGGCAGAGAAGCTGAAGTCCATTCATATTTGTGAAGTTTAATCACAATTCTTTAAAATCCTCATTTCAAGCACTACCGTCAGGATCAAAGTTCAGTACCTATAACTGATACGATAGTTTCAGCTGCAAACTGTGTCACTGACTGACTAACATTTGTTTATTTGTATGGTGTGAATTTTTTGATGCCCGTTGGTATGAAGGGGTTGGTTAAATATTAAATACTTGGAATAATCGTAGAAACAGCGATCACGTTAGTTGGGATTTAAATTAACTTTATATGATCTAATATTATGTGTCGGTGTATTTTATTACAAATCTTAATAAAAGAAATGAAGAGAACAACTACAAATACAATACAAACAAATACAAAAAACAGTCAATTGAAAAAAGAGAACCTACTCGTAACCAAATGATTTCCATATATGTAAAACTTTATTTTGCAGACTTCCATTCAAAGCAGTTCTGTAAGTATTACACGTTAGGTAAAATACAGACCATGTAACTAAAATGAGCTACGGCAGTCGCAGGATCAGTGTCAGTGTTTGAGCCACAGAAGGGGTCTGATCCCCCCGCGTACAGACCTGTTCCGTCAAAGTCCAAGTTCAAGGTAAAAGAGGCGGTCACTGCGCCCCTCCAGACAGCGCAACAAAATCACACCATTTTAGCGGCGCCACAACCTCTTTGTGTACCGCTTCCTTTCCCTTACTGGTTTTTATCGAAAACACACAGCACCCCACCCCCCCTCCAAAAAAGAACACTTTAATATAGTATATGTACATTTTCGTGAGAGGAGCAAGTCTTTTCACGCTTTCCTTACTCTGAAGTTTAGTTTTAACCTTTGACCTTATGAGGAGGGAAGCTGTCTGGCTCTTGCTTTGCGACGGGGATGAGGTAAGTGTCTTCTCATGCTCTGAGAACACAGTTCAGTTTTGTTAACAGTTCTGGTTTGCGTATGGTACATATAAGTATGATTACCAATTGTATTGTCCATATGTACACATTCTGGAAATATATATATTTTCAAATCTCTTCACGGTCTCTTCTGTGCTCCCTTGGATGCATACTCCAGTTACACGTTTTCTTCTTATAACAATTTTTTGTTTAGAGGAAGATTATATGCTTCATCCTTCAGTGAAGCCTAATGCAGACTCATAACCTCAAACATAGAAATAAAGACTGAAACAGGATTGGAACCCTTTTAATAGGCTTTTTAACATACAAGAAATGTTTTTTCTATGTATGCTGAAACATTATAAGTATCTTTTCCAATCATTGTGATTTGCTATGCAAAATTAGTGACATTAGAATATTTTCAAATATTTTAATGCATTTGATGTTTCAGTCAGTACCATTCATGAATGTGACACTTGGCTCAGGGCAGAAAAAATATCTGCTTTTCATAAAGGAATGATTTGAATTGCTGCATTGTTACATCAATGGCAATTTGAACCAGAAGTCTGCTTAACTAGGATTAATGCACTTTGCCCCAGTTGCTGCCCTTGTATGCCAGTATATCACATTCTGGCATAAGTGTAACCACCTTTACTTCTTTCAGTTATTTAACTGTCCCTTCCTCTGTGATTGAATACAAGGCTGTTATATTGCTTTTTCTGAACCTATGATTGATGAAGAAAGAATCCAAAATATTACATGTGATTTGCTGAGCATGGACAAAATATAATATAATGAGATAATGATATATCAAGCTAAACTCTGGAGTCAAATAACTGAATAAAATATTTTTATCAACGTCAAAATATTTGACTATGGTGAATCAGGTTATGTTTGGAGTTTGAGTGATTTTTAAAGTAGAAAATGCATTTTAAACAGGCCTAATACAGAGGCCTACTTTAAACTTAAATGTTGAAAAAGCATCTTGATTTTGGAAATATAAAGCATTCAAAACAACATACTATAGTTATAAAATATGTAACATTTGCTAAACAATACAGGGTGCATAAAAAGTCTGGGGTGTGGAATTTAGGTTCAAATAATTGAAAAGCAAGAATAATAAAAATATAACAACAATTTATTTTGCATGAAGGTTTAAAGATTTGTTTTAATACTTATTTCCAATGTCTCATTAATTACCTTTCATCATTGCAGTACTAACACAGTTTCTTTAATAAAAGAAAAGGTAATGATGTAAATACATGTTCATTTTGAGTTCTAAATTTGGTTAAGACTGAATGAAGTACAAATCCAAATATTCAAATTATATTTGCTAATATACTACAAAGTAATTCTGACTAAAACTTAAATATAATGAAACATAGAAACAAGCTAAGCTACGCTGTAAATCCTTGTACTAATCCATTCCCATTCAGACCTGGAGAGTAAATCTAACTGGCTGAATGGGAAATCTCTCCTCTCAGTTGCAACCATAGAGTTATACAAAATTCTAGAGAAGAATTTTGACATTAGCCTATAATAACACAGCTCGACAAACATAGGCTGTAGTAAAGTTCAGGAAAATCACATATTCAAAGGGATGTCACTTGCTGGTGTATTTAGGAACCTTTTGAAAGAAACAGAAAGAAAATTGACCTGCTATGTCTGCACTTCACGTCATATCAAACGTAGCTTTACACAGAATCACCTTAATAATATAATATTAATAAAATTCCGTACACATCTGGTGAAGTTCACTTACACATTATGTTTTTGAGAATATGTTTAACTCTCCACATGTAACATAGACAAATTATTTAAATATATGCTTCTGAAATAAGTATGTTTTGTCCCATAGTAGAAAAAAACCCATCACATTGTGTTTGGGTAACATTATCAATAGATTATTCATGACTTATCACACAGTTGGATTTTTGGTCTTAAATTTGCTGTGATTCTTTTTAAAAGTACTATCATAACTGGATATTGTTCAAATGGACTGTTGGTGCTAATATATCTTCTGCCATGATATTTCAAAAGGAAAGTTTGAAAAATGAAGTTCATAGTGATTGCACATACTGAGAAATTAATCCAAAAAATTGGTATAAACTTTTATATCCTTATTTTGGTTGATCCAAAGAAAATACAGGGTATGAAATTAGGAATCATAAACTCAGCTTTCCACTGCATAAAAAATTCATAGAATGCCAAATGTTTTTCCTCAGGTGAAATTACTAAAAGCTGGGATGTGGTTGGTCCTACACTCATGTGCATAAGGAATGTGGAACATTTAAATGAGTGCTGGTGATTTGGACCTTCCGGTGGTTTCCTCAAACCTACTTTCTCTGCCGGTGCAGTGAGTTTGAGAGTGGTGCAGTTATTGTTACATTATTTTAAAGAAAATGGAGCTGCTACTAAATATATTTGTGCTTTGATATACAAAAGACAGTACAAAGTGTTCAAATGTATAATTGTTTTAAATCTACAGTGTCCTACACTATTTCCTGCTAAGTTTTAAAATTATTTTTGTGTAAAGGTATTTATGTAACTGTATATGTAATATATAAGGAATATCATGGATGTTTAATTAAAGTGTCCAGCCACCAATGATAATGAAACGGACTATTACAGTATGCAGATACACTGGAAAATAAGAAAAGAATTAGAGATAAAACAGCTTAAAAAAACTGCATAATGAAAACTAAGGAAAACGAAAAATTGCTATAGCAGTGTGTAAGTTTATATAACCAAGAGCTACCTTTATGGATTTTTACTTGCCCCTTTAGTATAATGGTTCTTTTTGTACAATAATATAAAGGTCAGTGAAAGACCTTAAAACAAGAAGTACACTATCCAATCATTTTAATTCTAAACAAAGATGCAAAATTTCATTAAACAGAATATGACAACTGGTCAATTTAAGCAAATACATTTGTTTTTTTGAAAGGTTCTGATCTTCTAACTAAACAAAAATCATTTAAAAAATCTGTGGCATGCATTTTTTTTGTTTGTTCACATCAAGAAAGAGCTAAAACAACATTAACTTGCTCTTGGCTATGAATCAACATAATATATTTTATTAGCGCTGCTTTTCTGCTGACAGTTGATACAAATAATTGCTAATAGTACAGCAGAGAATGGATGTAGGATCACATCAGCCACCTTTTCACATTCTCACATCTGAAAATTAATGTACTATTTAAGTAAGCCTAACCATGATCTGGGTTTAGCATTACTGTTAAATTATAAACATAAAATAGTTGTACGGTTTATGCTTCATTCAAAACATTTTTGTTTTAATGGAACATTTGTTGGAATAGTTTTAAATTACCTCTGAATTCTGCTCCTTCCCAGAAGAGAATGTGCACCTCTTGTTAAACATCTGACATAAAATTTGTACCACAGGATAAGAACACTACAAGATTATGTTGCTTATCAATTCATTTGACCCTACAGACTTATTTAAATAAAACTGTTAGGTGTTTTTAACTCCTGTTTCTTCCCAGTTTGGCTGTCACCAGGCGCTCAGTTCTTTGGTCTCCCACTTAAAACAAAACACCCATTTCAGCTTTGAAGGAACACTGTAGATGTTGTGAGCCCCTGGTGTCTTTTCTTTCTGCGAGGAGCAGACTTACCATGATGGGAGGAAACCGTTGTTCACCCGAATACATCTACTGCTGCATAGCGGCCTGACCGTAGTGATCTTGTGAGCTAACAGGGGCAGGGAATCCTAGTCATTTCTTGGCCACTGTAGAAGACAGGGGCACAGTTTTATTCCCTGGGCCTCATCCCAGTAGGTCTCTTAATGGAACATGAAGTAATTAATTAATGGGCTGCTGCGAAGACAATAAAGTACACTGGAATAAAGTCTAAAGTATTTTTTAATCTTCCAGTTCTGCAGAAGTTGAAAAAGTTCAGCATGAATTCAATTAAATCATATTTAATATTACATAACTCATCAACTATTAATTTTTTTAAAAGCCAGGTGTGCTCTAAATGAAAAAAGCATTCTCATATTTGGTTCTAAACTGAAATACGTTCCATAATAAGCGTAGATAAAAAAATCAAAAACTTCTGAGCCACTGCAAACTGGAACATTATGCCTTATTCATCTCAAGGGGTCATCTTTTGTACGTTGACATGTTTACATTCAATGGCTAGTGTCCTGTTGCAAACAAAAGGTTTACATGTTCAGAAATGAAACAACTTGAGGAAAAATTGGCAGCACACTGCGGGTTTCATCCCTTGCAATCTGTTAGATTCTGCTCCAGACTTTCATAGGGAAAGAAGGTTTCCATTTTGAAACAACCCCTGAGGTCAGTGTACAGAGCACATGGAGACACATAGGAGGTTATGTTGCTATCCTATTTCAGCCAAACCTATTTCAGCATCTCAAACATAAACAGAAATTTAAAAAACAATGAGCTGGATCCCATCATGTCCAATATATTATATTGGTCACTTTAAATCCTTGTAGAATATACTACATTGGTTCATGTAAATATTTCAAAAGTCTGATTTAAAACTCTTTATGTAAAATACAGAAATCTACAAAACTTCACTTCAAAGAGTTTTCTTTATGATATGCCTTTACAGGATATTTTGGGGATATCATAGCTTTTTTCTAAATTTAAGGGTACTATAGGCACTTTGACATATTTATACTGGGAATATGATAGGATAAAAACTTATTGCAACTCAGCTACTCAAAAGATCTTTATTTGTTCCACTCCCAAATTCTAGTTAGACCACAACCCAAATTCTGTTTTTGTGGTTATCTTTCTCAGTGCATTATCTGTAGAATATCCAATGCAAAAATTTAGCCAGTAGACTGGTAGACTTGTTTTATTAAATTAATTATATCCTACAGCCTGTTTCATTTTAGAATGTTGAACTAACCTTCTTTTTTTCACAGCATCACTCACAGCAGCAAATTCCCCAGCAATTCTCAATTCTCAGAATATAAATTCTTAGAGTAGCTGCTATTCTCACTGGTCTCTCTGTCCCTCACTCCCTGATTTATTCACTCTCTGGTCTCTTTGTCCCTCACAAACTCCCTGTTTTATTCTCCTCCTGGTCTCTCTCTGTTCCACACTCACTTCTTGTTTTATCCACTCTCTGGTGTCTCTGTCCCTCACTCACATCCTGTTTTATTCACACTGTGGTCTCTGTCCCTCACTCCCTGTTTTATTCTCCTCATGGTTTGTCTGTTCCTCACTCACTCCCTGTTTTATTCATTCTGTGGTCTCTCTCTGTCCCTCACTCCCTGTTTTATTCTTCTCATGGTCTGTCTGTTCCTCACTCACTCCCTGTTTTATTCATTCTGTGGTCTCTCTGTCCCGCACTCACTCCCTGTTTTATTCATTCGGTGGTCTCTCTGTCCCGCACTCCCTGTTTTATTCTCCTCATGGTTTGTCTGTTCCTCACTCACTCCCTGTTTTATTCATTCTGTGGTCTCTCTGTCCCGCACTCCCTGTTTTATTCTCCTCATGGTTTGTCTGTTCCTCACTCACTCCCTGTTTTATTCATTCGGTGGTCTCTCTGTCCCGCACTCCCTGTTTTATTCTCCTCATGGTTTGTCTGTTCCTCACTCACTCCCTGTTTTATTCATTCTGTGGTCTCTCTGTCCCGCACTCCCTGTTTTATTCTCCTCATGGTTTGTCTGTTCCTCACTCACTCCCTGTTTTATTCATTCGGTGGTCTCTCTGTCCCGCACTCCCTGTTTTATTCTCCTCATGGTTTGTCTGTTCCTCACTCGCTCCCTGTTTTATTCATTCTGTGGTCTCTCTGTCCCGCACTCACTCCCTGTTTTATTCATTCTGTGGTCTCTCTGTCCCACACTCCCTGTTTTATTCTCCTCATGGTTTGTCTGTTCCTCAGTCCCTGTTTTATTCTCCTCCTGGTCTGTCTGTTCTTCACTCACTCCCTGTTTTATTCTCCTCCTGATCTCTCTGCCCCTCGTTCTCTCACTGTTTTAGTCTGTCTCTGCTCTCTTTGTTGCTCTTTCAGTACTTCAGTCCCTCTCAGGGATTAGATGTAAGAGACCTTTTTGTTTCTGAAATTTTCAGTGTCCCTTATTTAAACTTTAAACCTGCTTTCTCAAAGTCTTTAAATGAAATTATATGTTCTTGCAGCAGTACGAAGGACCTCAAGCATGCCTTGATTTTGGAATTTGAAGTTAGCCTTGAAAAATACTTAGCTGAACAAAAAGCCATAGATGATTTAATAAGATAATGAAAAGCATGAAGCTGCTTTGCTGTTTCTATTATAATATGTTAATTTATGTTATTATGTTTTAGAAGCCTAGTTAGAAGTTACAGGTCCACAGATACATATTCAAATAGGCACAGATTTGTAAATATTCTGTTACAATTTAAAAAAGCTTGTAACTTTAGTAAATAAATATAATTCCACATTTCAGTTAAGCCTTGTTTGATTTCTGTTGACATTTAGAAAGCAACAGTAAATACCTCACTTTTCTTAAGAAACAGTAAGAAATCTAATGTTGCTGCTTTGCCAGTGAAGACATGCTGAATGCAAGTATATTTAGGCTTAGTTTTGTTTAATATTTGAGAAGACACTGAATTATGTATCTTTGGATATAAACTACAGCTATAACTGCCGAATATTCTTTTTTTTATTATGATATTACTATTATTTCTTAATAAATGAATTTAAGACATTAAACACATCATTCTGGAAATATAAGCAGATGCCAGCTTTAGTAACAATGCTTGCTTTTTAAGGTTGCTATAATAGATTGATTCCATAGTTCTCTTTTATAATTAGCATAATTATTCTTATTTTCATGAATATAATGATTTTCATAACAGTGATGATACTGACTATTTAAACATATATGAATATACAGTGCATTTTAAAAACTATAAGCTATTGCTGAAATTATATACATATGCATTATATATAATTATAAACATATATAAATTGTGGATGGACTGATTTAATTTCTTGTAATTTTTAACATTTCAGAACAATTCTTATTACCCAACTCTTATTACCTACTATATTTATGCAGAAAGCATAAATTTTTCCATATATTTTGGCAACAACTATAATAAAAACATTATTATTATTATTATTATTATTATTATTATTTATGTTGTTGTTGCTGCTGTTGTTATATCATATCAGCAAAGTAAAAACTGAAGCATGAAATTTTATGTTGTTTTCTTAGTCCAAAAAATATTAAACAGTGAACATTACTGCTGAAAACATTTGCTTTAAATTGTATGATTTGACTCTTTTTAAGAAGCATCAGAAGAAAGAACATCAGAAAAACTCGATCCTTGTTTTACTGTAAAGGAGACTAAAATAGTCTGTTGGCTTGGTTCTGTTTTAATGCAACCTAATAAATTTATAGCTGTGGCAAAAAATATCTCATTCCAAAATGCACAATGGAATTAAGAATTGTCAGCTTAATAATGAGCAAAATACAAACACATGAATTAGCGCGAAACATTGATTTATTAACATTTATCTACATTTGGGCTACCTTTTTTGTAAATTCTGTAAGACCCACATGGAATAAAAAAACTCCACACTGAACGCAGCATTTCGGGAATTCAGTCCCTGGTCAGAGCCTCAGAAATTTGTGAAAAAAAAAACATTTTTCATTGGTTTTGTGCCTTGTGGTAAAGCGTTAAAATATATCTGTTTACAATCATTTTTTTCGTAGATAATTCAAAATCCCATATAAAGTCTTTGCAATTTAATTTATCCAAATGCATTAATCTGATATAATCCTAAATACACCTGAAATATTTAGCGTAGTCTTTTCTTTACTATCATCTACATATAATATCTTATGTTAAATCGGACAATTACATCAGAAAAACTAAAGGGGCTTTTTGCATAGACAGAGCTAAAAACACATTTAAGTCAATACAAAAATGCAGAATAACGAGCAAGCAAGCATTTTATTTCAGTCGATTCCCCGCGTTTGGTTTCTGTGCCGCAGAGTTGCATCGCTGAAGGAACACAGTGGTTCCACGGTGGCCAGAAGAGGATGGACACGGACACACACACACACACACACACACACACACACACACACACACACACACACACACACACACACACACACACACACACCAAGGCTTCATTCTTCACAGTGGTCCGTTAGTATCGCGCAAGGAGGCTTATGACGCTGATGTGACGATAAGCGGACAGGTAGCAGGTATGCAGCCTCAGTAACACCACCACTGATCACACTTTAAGATACTCCGTGCATCCTAGGTGTTTAATATCACTAATGTATTTCACTTGCGCCTTTGAGCCGTTTATAATCAGCAGTGAGGTGTTCTTACTGTAGCACCTCAGGCTAAGTACCTTAACCAGGGGTGCAGTAGAAGCGGGATCCGAACGAGAACCTTCATACTGAAAGGGATCATGGTGACCCCAACGCTACAAACGAAAGAATTCATGGCCCTAGCTGTTCCATTCTATCCTCTAAAGAAGGAGGGGAAAGAATTTTGCGGACAGAAACAGCTGTAAATATCCCCGATGTTAAGCTAAGACTGACTGGAGGAGACAAAAACGGAGTTCAAGTGCAGTGGGCGCCCAGACAGTGGAGCAGCACGGCAAACCTGCTCACCTTTCAGCCCAAGTCGGACAAACAGCGATCAGGTCCGTGGAGGAAGGTCCGCACGACTCTCTTAAACATGTACTTAGCAAAAAGGAAATAGGAAATAGGAAATGTTTAAAGTCAAACAATGCATTGTTTTCTTTATTTTTCACCATGATGATGTAGAATATTTGAAACCTTTCGCCGATTATACTAAATACGTGCATGTTATAACATGAACAACTGTTTTCCGTTCTCAAGTGAAGCAGAGGGACGTGTCCGCACAATGTTTGAACAAGCCTGACGGCGGCCCACCAGTCTTTACAAATCAGTTTGTTTTCAGTCTCAGTAGAATTTGTCCTCTACTCGCATGTCCTCAGATTGGGCTACACTGACGTCTGACGCCGTCCAAAGACGCCGAGTTGTGTTTTTCACTCTATTTATAATGATATATAAATATGTAATATATATTTAATAGTCTGCGAATATGAAATCTTGTGAAATTTAGGGAGAAACGTGAATGCTGTGTCTTTCCAGCGACTGCGGTGTTTGGGGAGCAGGGCAAGAGGACAACATTACAGGGCGAGGATCTGGGCAGAAATGTGAGTAACGGTCGAGGTTTTGAATGGAATAAACGCGACCACAGCATCGGAGCAACAAACCGCCCGCAACCTACAAACAGCAAAACGCGAGAAGAAATAAACGACACCAGAATGGTGTTTACCAGTACGCCCCGTACGCCCCGACATTGGTCCTTTTTGTGCGTATGCCGCATGAAAATTAAATTATACTTTTGAATCTTTTTACGTTAATGGTTAATCGGTAATAATGCATTTTAAGTGCCTTGGTTTTATGGACAAGTCTGCATTTACAGAGCACTCCAACTCTGATGTGCAATTTAGTGAACGCAGAAATGTATCCTTATTTTATGAATAATTTTGTACAAGGGTGTAGTTTGTGTAACTTTACAAAGCTATTGAAAGTAGCTTGTTTATAATAAAATATTATAGAAATATTGTGCTCCAAACAATGATGCATTTCTTTTAATTCAATAATTAATATATAATGAAATTATTTTTTAATCCGAAACAGAGGGTTGGTCATGTGAAGCGGATCCACTACTGTGTACATCCTAGTAACGTCAGTGGACCGGTCGTGAAAGCAATATTAAGCGGAAGTGGACGGGGGGGAAGAGATACAATGTAACACCGCGCTTCCAGCGCTGCAGGGGAAAGCGGTCATGGTGGATGCGTAGTGTTGATGTACGGGGACCATTTATACCAAATAAAACGCACGCGTCTTTGCAATGTCCTTGGCAACGATGTAAAACAAACACCCTGTGTTGCAAATAAACGTAAAACCGTTTTAACTACGTCTTCCGTGTTTGACTTGACTTCCCTTGATGCCTTTTTCAATTTAATTAGGGGTGTTTAATTATCTATTTTTGTTCGGTCTGAAGTTGTTTTGATCGCTCACCCCTTTCATAAAACTAATATAAACACAAACCGAATTCAATGTGAAATGGAAACTTTTTATTAACACATTAAGTGAGTTACTGCGCGATCGAAAACCGCATTTTACTATTAGATCGCGCGTCGGCTTTTATAGAGAGACGCAGAATGAAGCCGCGCTGAAATTTCTGGGCAGGAATGGATGGAGCGGCGGGATGGATGCGTGATTAATTCAGTCTTTAGTTGGATAATTAACTGGTCCCGCGACTCTAAAATAATTTGAATAAGTAGCGAATTAAATGCTTGAGGGAAATTTACTTTGCTGTCAACAGTGTTTCTGTCGGAAGCGCAAAAAGTCAATTCTATATTCGCATTTTTAATAAATCTCCTCGAGACCCAGATCTTTCAGACGCCCTAATATCACACTGACTCTTGTAATGGAATGTCTAGTTCCTCTGAAAAACACTATTTAACAATTTATTTTTAACATAATTTAAGATGTTCCACATTTTCAAATAATGCTTTGTAAAAAAACCAATAAAGTTAATGTGAGAAAGGCATTTAGTTGAAAGCAGCCACAGGACACCACCTTCAGTCAATGATGGTCCCTCTTGTGTACAGACTGAGACAGGCCTTTCAGAGGAGGGGTGGAAATGTAAAAAATGGCAGAATCCACACACAACCCTCTGCATTTCTGTGTCTTTCTCTACAGATTACACATATGGTTGGTATGCCACCAGAATAAACCGAGAATTTCTTTAATACAAAAGTAACATAGTTTACACTTTTATGTGTATTTAAGAAGCAAAGTTGCAGATTGATGTTTCAGACAGCTCTACATCTAAAAAACATGATCTTTGTCTGTTTGTTCTTTACACAGCTTTGTTTCTGAAGCCACAGACTTGAACTTTGGCACAGCAGTACTTCTCACTATAAGTGAGGTCTTTTGTGTAGTTAAGGTCATTAAATGCCAAAAAGGTCACTTAGTATCTTGAAAATGTTGAATTTGATCTTTGAAATAGGGTTTGGAAATGTGCAAGTAGTTGTGTCACATAGTTACATCACATGGAGGGCACATTTATGTCACATGCAGAGTGTATGTCATGCTGATGTGTACTAAACACAAAAAATTGAAGATAATAAAGTTTGGTGATATATAACTTGTTATTACTGTCTCAATGGCACTATGGCTGGTGCACACATCATTCTACGTGGCATCTGAGTTCTCAACCGGGTCTGGTACGTGGCATAGACATGTACTCCATGTACTAAATGCAACCAATTTAAGGTCCTGCTGGCCAAAATACCCACAGTGGGTTCCCAGCTGGAAAAGACAGGACCCAGTAACTTATATGTGAGCACCTATGCACTGAACACAACATACACATTAAACTGGAACAGAACGCTGAAGGGGGAGTATGTGTGGAGGGGTGCTGAAGAAAGGATCCAAATTGGAGAGAGGCAGGGGTGATGGTGGGGGCTGAGAGGGGGAGGTGACAGGGAGGAGGGTGACTGCTTGGAGTAAAAAGGCAAACTGCTAATGCGGGACTATGCTTCAAAGATGGAAAAAAATTCCATCATCAACATCATCACGATGCCAAGTGGGAGCCAGTAGTGTAATATGTGTGCAAATAAAAAAATTATTTGTACAATTTGTAAAAACTGAAAATTGAAAAAAAATACAAAATTATTTATGACAGACATGGCACTGCCCATGCAAGGCTAATAAAGTTTGGTGATATATGTTTTGTTATTACTTTTACCTTTCCACTTGCCCACTTTTTGACCTCAGCAGTGCAATGTAACTCAGTTTATACTGTATAAAAGAAGCAATTAGGAAAAAATGTTTTGCGCCAAGGGAAATATTGCTTATGTTGTCTGCCATTGGACTAGCAGTTGACTGATGACCCAAACATACTGCAAAAGAGTTCATTAGGAAGTTTGTTTTAGCCAGTAGCATAATAATGTGCCAGGTATACACTAGCCCACTATCAGTAGCTGCTTGTCCAAGCCAAGGCTACAGTGGTCCCGAACTGGAATCACAGGGTGCTATGCTAGACAAAGTACATCCTGGATTGGACACTAGTTGATCACAGGATTCAGTAAATATTGGAGGCCCAAATACAGCTATCCTTCTCTCTGAATCTTTGTACCCAAAATTCATAGAATCAGAATCAAAAACCCACTATTCCAAATCTACATCCAAACACTTTCAAAGCATGTGCTAATAAAACATTTACATGGCACATGAGTCCATGTGAGAGGATGTAGAATAGGATGTGTTAACAATGTGAAAGTATTGCTTTAAGAGAGTGGGGCATTATCTGCAGTGAATGCAGTTCCTGCACATGTCAGCCATTTTGGGTGTTACTTAATTAAATAAATGGGAGGCAGCAGAGCAATATGCATACATTCAATAGGAGGTGTAGTTCTAAAATTGTTCACAATAAATGCAACATGTACTGTCGATCTCTGCATTGGCTACTCACCATAGAGAGAACTGATCAAGTTTAAAGTAGGAATTACCCTGGAGCAATAAGTCTAGCCCTCGAGTTTTCATTGCAAAACTGACTTGCAGCAAGAATGAGAATGAAAATAATTATTTGTCTCTTTTCTGTGTTACATTGTATCACAGAGCACTGATGCAAGTTGCATGGCAAGCACACATTGTTACACTCCATACATACAAGTTTTTATTCCATTTTCATCTTTAGTTATTAGACACATGATGACACATATATTCTGCGTGGTATTATCAGGAGATTTCTTTATGTCATTCTATACCACCACACTGAGTTGGAGCCATATGTTGTCGCTTTCTCCTATTCCGTACTAATAATGTTTGATAAATATAAGTATTTAATAGAATTTTGAGAAACTAGAGATATTTTGTTGTAAAGTTGTTTTGTTTTTACATGAGGATTGTTTCTTTACATATGAAAATGGTTTCCCCCTTTGGAGTGTTTACAGAAAGAAAGCTATAGATTGCATATTTTTTGTAGTTTGTTAGTCAGTACTATTTATTACTGTGTCATCCAGAGGGTTATTTTCCTGTTCTTTATCATGTGGCTTCCACCTTGCTGCTCCTACATTCTTACAGAGGTGTCTTTCATGCACCACAGCTGTCCCTGACAGAGCCAGGCAAACAAAGTCTTACCCCTCAAATCTGGAGAAGGTGGAGACCACTACCAGGCTTCAAGGAACAACATCAGGGAAGTGCTGGAAAAGTGTGCTGTAGCCAGGCAAGATCCAGAGGGGAGTAAAACACAGTAGTAAAAGGGGACAAAAAGAAAAAGACAAAAACTGCATCAGCTATACAAGATGCAATTTGCTGGTGTGCAGCACTCACACCACTGTCATTTTTCATATATGCCTTACCTGCAAAACAAAATGAGAGAAGTGGTCAAGGGTCTGACTACTTCTGCCAAGCACTGTACATATTATATTTTCAACCTAAATTATGCATAGTGTAGAACCTGGATACCAGCCATAAAAGCTTAATGTTAACTAAAGACAGTTGTATTTTTGCAGCATGTTTTTGCTTAGTGTGTCAAAAATATGTCTGTATATAGTAAATGGCTTCAGTCATTAAATAAATGGTTCTTTAAAGTACCAAAACTAGGCATTTTGGAAGCATTACAATATGCCTTGTCTGCATTTGGGTCTGGAAATTTAACATTCTTTTCACTGAACTCAAATGTAGTTGTCTCCAAAAATCACAGCCACATCTGTCCCACTCCTGCTCAGAAAATAAAGCAAGGATATTTTATTATTGCACAAGTCAGAGTTTGCAGAATCGAATATTTGAAGGGGGGGACAACGTGACTTATACATTTGTTTTGTTTTGGTTTATTCTGTTGCACACAGCCTCCAATGACATGGCATATTGTTCTTGCAAGAAATAGGTCACAGGGGTGTGGTGATTTTCTTAATCAAAGCTGAAGGTGTGAACACTAACAGGCATATGTTTTAACTTTCAGGCCTGATCAAACTGGAAAAAATGCCCGATGTTGGCCAGTTCCACGGTTAAGAAGCACAAAGGTCTTTTCAGCATTCACTGTCCTGTCTTGCTGCCTCAAGTTTACTGACACCTGTGTCTGATCGGCAGCTCAGCATGGATCAGCTAATTCGCCCATGACTGTTCCTAACTGCAGGCACTGATGGAACCTGCACCTCCTCCCAGAAGCACTAGCTGTTCTAGGCAAGTGTGGAAGCTATTAAGCAGTTCCGAATTAGTTCACTGATGAGTGTGTGTCTCTATTTTTGTCCTTTGGTAAAGAGATTGCAATGTTCGGGCTGGCAAATTAAGTGGCACGTTTGCTGTTTTGTCAAAGTACTTAATATACAAAATCAAAGGCACCACAAGACTGTCCATGTCCTTTTTTTTACCACTTTAACATCTCAGTTGATAGCACAGACATTTCATAAATCTTTTTTGTACCTCAGTCACACTGCAGCGCTCTCTGGCATAGAAACCCTCGTGTACACACCCATCACTCAGTGCGCTTGCATGCCATTCAGTTGAAATCATAGCTCCTCCCTCTTCCTATCCACCACACAGACCATGGTTCTTCCTTATTATCCCATCAGGTTGAACTCAAGTGATGACGTCTGGGTGTCATGCTTACCTTTCCTGGTATATTACGAAGGGAATGACATTACATCACCCAGACATTTTAACCTATCACCTCTGCAAGATTGCCTGCAGTAGACAAGGTTAATTGTGACAATATTGTTCACCATAACAAATAAACTAACTAGCAAGTAATATGATATGAAATTGCAGCCTCTGTATAACAATAACAAGCTATGAAACTTTAAACATCGTTCATCTGTATTTTGCCCTTTGTAAGTCTGCCCAGTTTTTGGTTTGAAGACAAAATAACTGTTGGTCCCTTTTTATTTGTGAGGATAGCCATACTATTACATTTTACTTGCAGAATTGCTAAAATAACAAAGCACATTAAAAAATCTTATATTATGAGTTTTCAGGTCAGTTTCAGTGTACTGTTGTTTTTAAGTCTTTCAACTTCATTTTTACACCTTGTGATGGACTGGCATCCCTTCCAGGGTATAGTCTCCTCGCCTGGCGCTCCGTTTAGCCCATAGCAAAGCTGCACCTCTATGTAAAACTGAGCTTTAGAGTTCAAAAGGTAGTTTGTGTTCAAAGACAGATTTCCTTTAATCATTTCAAGGTCTGGTTTCTTTTCTTTGCTGTATAGTTCATCATTATACCACAGCAACCACCGTTCTTTTTTTTCTATAAACACTTTTATGAGAAGACATAACATTTGACTGTAAATATGTCCAAAACAACATGCCGTTAATTTTTTTTAACAGTCAAGCTTAATTCTACACATGAATATAATTACGAACACTCCCATTCTCCTCATAAGACTCCTGAAAAAAAGGAAAATGAGATGTCTCTGCATTTGCCCAACTTATCTTGAGCACGCTGCACTTCTCTGCTTCGCCTTGTATTTTATTCCCCTCCTGCTCGGAGACTCATAAACAGCCCTCTCCTTTTACACCATCGCCTCTTTATGAGGCTCTATCGTAAATAAGCTTAAGATATTTTTTGTCCCAATACCACCCAAGGGAGTGGTTCAGCTAGCAGCAGGGATGCAAACATCCCTAACTGCATATTTGCCATGAATATACCCATTCTGTCATTAGCGCTGCATTTTTTATGCCACCATTCTTGACAGCGTATAACTGAAAAGCCGTTCTGATGAGGTAAAAGGGATGAGTATTTGTCCTGCTTTTGAAAAGCTTCATGTGATATTCAAGGAGTATTTTTGATGAGGTGCTCATTGAATGTGTTTTTAATGAACAACTTTTTTGATGTGTGCCTCACATCAAAAAATCACATTTATTAGCCTGAGGAAAGCTGTTGTGTCTTGAAATCCCCCAAGACTCACAAATTTGTGTTGTTTAGATATGTGTTTCAGTGTCCACCTTTGTAGGATTGTGTCCTTCAGTTGTTCAGTGGTTAAAAATAGGTGCTTCTGGCCAGCTTTACCTAAAAGAATTATCTAAGCACTGTCCTATTTTGACTTTAAACCATTAACACGTTCAGGTTTATACTATTGCTCATAAATGACTTATTTCCATTGATGGTGTCAAGTTAGCTGAATCACGTGGCTGCCAAATGTGATCTAAAACAGTTATATACATACATCTTATATGCATACATACATCATCTTATATTTAACTGTTTTGCAATTTACTCCTCATTTCTAAAAAAAAGAAACATTTTTATTCTAGCAGGCATTTAATGACATTTAAATATGCAAGTCTAACAAAATATTGTAGATTTATTTTATAAACATATAGCCTGTACAGTGCATTGAAGAAATGTTTTATAGATTTGAGAAAACTCACAATTTGGAGAAGGTGTAGACAGTCCGGTTGTCTCTTATTGGGAATTGAAATTATGTATTTTTTTCTTATTTTTGCCACTTTCAAACATAGTAGAAAAGAAGCATCTTAAATTAAGTGAAAGATTTCATACATGTAATAAATATTATGTGGTTTTCATTAATGCTTTGGAAATGTAACGTAATATACATTACATTTTCACTACAGTTTTTATATATTATGTTCACTTTTTAAGATTCTAAACTGCAAGAACACTACAGTTGGGCCAACTACACCCAGGGTAGATGAAAAGTACTATGCTTCCCTGTTCCATCATTAAACAACAGACTGGTCCTCATTCTGTCTGAGGCTTTCAAATGAGCAAAGAAGAAGATATGTCCCCCAAGTATTCTTTCCTCTGCTCTGTACATAAGCAGAGATGATTTGCCAAAGGTTGTTTAAAATATCAAACCAAACTTGTAAAATATTTCGAGTGGTAGCAGCCATCAGTAAATGATTTAATAAAATAATAATTTAATAAAGCATTCATTAAATCTGTGAGATGTTAAACCTAAATTTAAACTATGCAAAATTAAATAGTAAGATTTGCAGTGTGCAAAACCTTTATACAGTGCTAAACATTAAAAATACAAAACACTAAACTTAAAAAATTTTTTAAAAAATGAATTGGGGATTTTTAATGTGCTCAACACTGATTGGTTTGTAAATATTATATAAAAACAAAGTTTTATGAAGACTGATTTATACAACAAATTATTTCAAAGTAATGTATTACAATTAAAGTACAATAAAATTGAATGTTAGAATTTTATGTTGCTTTTGCTTATTTTCTTTCAGCACCAGTGACTTAACCACAACCAACAAATCAGCCTTGACGTTTGCTACCACAGACTCCTCCAGTTCGCAGGATGTGCTCAACAGCTGCAGCCATTGCCTGTGTGCTAAAATGCAAGGACATTATGTGTTACATCAGCTCTCTGTTGGACTGAATACCAAGTGTGTCTGAGATTTTTTGACGGTCTGGGCTCTCAGGAGATGGGGGCCATAAGGTTTGCAGTGGAATGGTGGTAAGGGGCCAGCCCTGCCTCCAGCCATTTCTTCACTAATCGCACACACAGCCTCTGTCCACCCATCCCCCACTGCATGGTGGCGGTGTGCTGCTCCTGTCTTTACTACCGAGAGAACTTGGTTGAGGTGTGACAGTGAAATAGAGACTACAGAGAAGTGAAGCCAGATGGAGAAGGAAAAAAATACCTTACACAGACAAAACATTGTGCGTAATAAATTAAGTAATAATTTGTTTTTTTAATTTTCATTTTATATATTTCATCCCTGTTATTTTTTCACTTTGTTTCTTTTGTTTCTTTTCAAAGCTATTGACCTCTTTGTTAACATGGATATACCTTTGAATGTGTCATGTCAGAAGAAGTCACATAAACAGATGGAGATGGTATGGATGTCAAAGGTCTTCCTGGGCACTGACATCAGCAGTAAATTACACCATGGACCTCGGGCTGCTCCTTGACAGAGAATTGGTCTACAATCCAAGGTCTCAAAATGACTAGAACATTAACAAGAATCTCTTGAGTAACTTCCACCATAACCACTCCCACAAACTGAGATAATAAATCTGCTCACAGAAGCATTTATGAAAAAAACATTTTTTTTTACACCAAGAAATACTTAAAAATTATTTTCCATTGTTTTTGGGTTAAGACCAATAATAAAAGACAAAATAAGATAACTTTCACCTCTTGTTTGAACGAAATGAGGGTGAGAATTGGGGTGTACCAAAATGACTGGGTGGGCCTTCATTCCCAGTGGGCTATAAACCTGCAGAGAAGATTGTTTGTCATGATACAGGTGTTCCTTTTATGCCTCAGTTTTTAAAGAGCTTTATGACTTCTCTTGCACGGGGAGCTGAGGAAAAAGAAGGAAACAGAGCTGTCAAACATGTTGAGACGATGGACGATGTACCCTACGTAAGGAGCCCCCCACTGACATAGGAAGTATTCCAGCAGCAAAGCCACCATGACAGCAGAAGAAAGGATCTGATTTTGTGAAACTAAGAACAATATTGTAATGTGTACATTAAGGTGGCCAGAAAGAAAAGTTCAGTGAAAGGAAAAAAGGAATGTTTCTATTTTAATGTGCTAAATATGTTCCCAGCACAGAATTTTCCAGAATGACAAGAAACACTGAATCTGACTTGAAAAAAGCACACGTTTCCCTTACATTTTCTATGTCGAGTCAAAACGTGATTTCAATTTCAATAACATTTAACCTGGAGACATAGTCTAGAAATTCAAAGGCAAAAAGCCACACCATTCGGTGAGGCACAGGCTGTCACTGACATCAGGAAAATTTATACGAACTATATCAATCTCACAGAATTGCTTCTTCATTGGTGCATACAGAAAGCTATAAAAAGCTTGGCACAAATTGTAGAAGATAGAGTTCATGTAAAATGAAAGGCTTGAAAAAGCCACATGGCAATGATTTTAACAATGTACTTTGAGTCCTGTAATCAAAACTGGAACAAGTACATTTTGTTGACTAAGCTGCCTTTTTTCCTTGTCGCTTATGAGGATTGTATCTTGTTTTCTGTGTTTTTAGGATACTTATCAAGGCTTTGTGAAAGACTTCCAGGAGATATAATAAAAGGCTGGCATGGCAAACAGGTTTCTGACAAAACAGTTAATACTGGAGTCAGTAGATCGAGTGCCCTTCATCTACAGAATGTGAACACCACCGCCCCCAAGCTGCCGCACGAGACATAGCACCTGTTTCTGTTTTTCCCCTTTATTCCAGCAGCGCAGGATCCCACTGCCAGTTTACGACCTCACAAGCAGGCACTCCCTTTTTGCCAGAGAGAACCAGCGGTGTGGTTTCCCAGTGGCTTCAGGGGCCAGCTACTCCAGCCTGTAGGTGAGAGCCTGTTTTTGTGCACTGTGGAGTGCAACCAGGTGTCTGCTAGTCAGTTTACAGCTCTGTGGACTTTTTTTTGATGGAGAAGCATTTGAGCACATTTTAACTGTGCAACACTGTAAAAATCTACAAATGTCCCTTTACACAATTAAACGTTACTAAAAAACCCACCTATTATATCTATCATTCTGCCGTTTTGTTAATCCTGAAACCAAGTACCTTGTCCACCTCCTCCAAACCAGCTACACCCACTCACAGGCAGGAAAATGCTCCTAGTCCCTCAAAGCTGCCCATAATAAAAGCCTGTAAATGCACCACATTGAAGCTGCTTATTTGTTTTAGTTGTCCAGCATGATGCCTGTAGGTTTAGAGGAGTTCGGTTGGCCAAGAAGTATTTATGATCTGAGACCACAAGCAGCACGTCGGCCTGTTACATAACTGTTTGATTACCACTTTTGTGTGCTTAGGTTTCTGTGTTTGAGTGTGCATGTTCATGTATGCAAGTGTGGACTGCTGAAAGATTGGAAAAGAAAAGAAATGCAAAAACTTTAACCCTCCATGAAACATTGTATTTTTTTAAATTAAAAAAATGTTTCTGTAGGGATACCATATCCCTCAGAATGCCCGAATACCTTCCAGCATCCAGTGGTCTCCAAACATCCTCTCTGACCAATATCCTTCCTGAGCTCACCACACCTTTGTAGGTTAGTCCCGCAACACCTGCTACATTTAAATCTATCTACTGACCTCCCTGAATGTCACATCTATATGTGATTACTGAAATTTGGATGCTATGAAAATAGAGGTATTAAACTAACAAACCATGGTTCAGTAATGGTTTGCATATGTCTAAGTCCTCTGTCTGTTGAGGAATGCATTTTTGTTTGTCCTGAATTTTATATGACTTTGCAGAAAAGCATGTATCATATGCAGAAGTGTAAATTTACACATATTAATATAATGCACAATTTAGACTCCTGCAATTAGATGGGAAATGTGTCACAAATGTGAACAGAAGAAGAGAACCCTTTCAGAATCTTGAACATCTCTGACAAAATCAGTGAAAAATAAGGTTAGAGTATAATTTTGGCCCTTACATAGTATAGTAACTTACTGCAGTAACCTTATTTCAACAATGGGAAAAATGACTGCTGTGGATGGATGTATGTCCTGCATTGTGAAACTGGTTTGGCAGATGTCTGAAGCCCAGTGGACCCTGTATGCTTAGCTATGCAGTTTTCTCTTTTATAAAACCACTGGACTGCCAATTCGTGAAATCAAATTTACGTAACCTGCACTGCATTCAGTGCCTGGAAAGTCTAAAATGCAGTACCGTCATCATACTATGGATGGCAGTACAGCCCCTGAGACCACTGCACCCTGAACAAAACAATATTGGAGAACCCACTGACATGCTAATCTGACAGGTATCAAAATCTGAACAGTCTCTGTTAAAGGGCTTCCATCACCTATAGGTGCTACAGCGCACTCTGGTTCAAACAAGCAGCTGTTCTGGCTTCTCCTGTTCCAGTCTTCATCACCAAACACCAGTTTCCTGAATGCTCAGTAGCAATGTAATGTCAGCTGTGTTATTTTGTGTTGACGTCTGAGAGCAGAAAGTCAACCTGAAGAGCTGAACTTTCCTCATTCACAATGATCTCTGGCTTTGCTGCAGTTTGCAACTCCAAACCCTGTGATGGGCTGACATGGCAGAAGCCCCCTGCAGCACACAGCTCAGAGTGCTGTAATGTTCAGACACTGACACAGTTCGGATTCCTGCGGTACACAGCTCAGAACATGGTGCTTGGTCATTTCTATTGGCTCCTCACAACTACGTGCAGCTATGCTATGTAAACGAGGTCTTTTAAGGTGCAAAGTGGGGCAAAAAAATCAATAAAATTGAACAAGTGGCCTTAATCAGAAAAGAAGAAAACAAATACATTCATTCATTTCATATTTGCATCCTCAACAGTGGCTATTGTTGTTTGCCAAGATGCATTAACCACTCAAAGATATACTCTTGAAAGAGGAAAAACCAAAACACCGAAACTTTCAGATGTGATCATGCCACTGATTTCATCTGATGTTCCATAAAGCAGTGACAAAGATTAATATGAAATTATGATCCTTCATTTCGTTACATATAAGTAAATACTGCTATTATATATTGGGTGGCAAAGGACAAGTCTGCTGTGCTATAGTTCCCTGAATAGAAGAATTTGACTGAAGAGGGAAGTGAAATGTAGCAGAACAAGCCTGAAGGACTTCTACCAGGCTTGTTTTTTTCTAAACAGACAGCTCAATCTATGAAAAAAATGTAAAAAGTAACACCGCAGATAGACACAAAGATTCAATCTGCAGATAGTGGCAAAATCAATACAGAGAGGCCATAAACAAAGCCAAACCAAGAAAAGGATGAACTTTGTTGGTAACAAGAAAGTGGAAATGAAGGTAGAGGAGGACTGATCGAAGCAGGGAGAAAAGAGAAGGGGTAAGGGAGAAAGAAAAATGTAGAATAGCCAGCAAGATATAGAAGAAAGTGCAAACAAGGAGACAGGAGTGGGGGAGTGAAGGAGCCAGGGAGGAAGACAGGAGTGTAGAAGTGATTTATACTGGCTGTATAATACTCCACCCCCTCCTCATCCTCCTCCTACACCCTCCCACCTTCCCTAGGCTTTCTGCTTCTCCTGCTCTCCCCCTTTCTTTCCACACACACGCACAGTTACACGCACGCACGCACACACACACACACACACACACACGCACGCACGCTCACACACTCACACAAACTGACACCAACACACTGCAGTCTCTTCCTGCACCAGTCCATGATTAGGATTCTGCTGCAATTCGACTGCAGCACTTTGCAAATGGAAGACTGGACATAATTTCCCTAAAATGCTGTTTTTTATCACCTATTTCCCCTTCATCAGCCTGCTGTGCAGGATTGATGGCTGATGGCATCTCTGACAGCTCAATGTTTTTATGGCCAGATTTATGGGCTATCTGCTCCTTGCTCTTTATGGCTTAAACTCTGTAAAAATGCTTATTTCTCAAATAAGGAATGGGAGGGTGCGTGTGTTTGGTGGGGTACACAGGCAGCTAAATGTATACGTGCAGAAGTGGTCGAGACCCCAGTGCCCAGATGCCTGTTTCACCCGCTGCTGATTAATCCTCTAACTATTCCTTGTACTGCTCTTCTTAAACCCGTTACCATTCTTGTCACAACTACTGTTTAGTATTTCAGCTATTTTTACTACTGCAGCTCGATAATCCTCAGATCTTATTCTTACTGCTACAAAGTAATCCTCTGATAATATTAATAGTGCTAAAGAACCCTCCATCCTCCTGCTATTGCTTGTTTTCACTAACTCTTCATACAGTTATGACAAATCAATGCCTTAACTATTCTTACTGTTTCTGCTCAGTCAGCCTTTATTCATTAATTCTCTCCAAAAAGGAGAAATCACTGTTGCTTTAATAATTGCATTTTTGCAGTACCGTTTCTGTCACACGTCGCAGATCCAGCATCATTGTGCTATATTTCTCTGCGTCCTGCAACAGAGATCCAGATTTAAATCCCTGCAGTGCAGTGCTACCTATATGCGACAAGGAGGCTTCAGGCTTGGATGGGCAAGATGACTGAAATTCTGTCTTGTCCACTGCGCACAGTAAAGCTAAGAGTTGGGTGTGGGAAAATGAGACAAGCATTGCCTATTAGCACATGTATTAGAATGAAGCCTGCAGTCTCTATAGCACAACAAAGTGAGTGGCTCATTCCATGTACATCAGAGGAGCTGTGTGTCCATGTTTGTCCTTGCAGGGGTGACTGGCAATGACAAAATTTAGATAAAAAATGATCAAAAACAGAACTAAATATCTCTCTTCACCACCATTCGTTAACATACTACCTTTAGATGGCTGGAAATGCTGGAATTGGAATACACTGCTTTGCCAGCACAGAGATGTGCAAGCAGCTGATGTGTTTCTGTGTGCACCTTTAATTGTGTTTCTTTGTTCCGGCGATTGTAAGCTTGGCTATCTGCAGGAATGTGTGCTCGTTCTCGTCTGGGTGTCTGAAGGTGTGGGAGTATTTGAATGTCTTTGGCACAAATGTGAAAGTATGCCAGTGTGTCTGTTTGAATGAAATGTGCAAATATGTGTTTAGGCATATATGAATGTATATTTGTGTTTAAATGAAGGTGCATGTGTGACAGGATGCAGAACACATATGAAGCACAAAGGGTGTACAGACATTTCTGTGTGTGTGTGAATGTAGGACACATAGGATGAGGGTGTGCAATTGTGTATATGCTTGCAGGCTTCCTACCATCATGGTTGTGAAAAGAATGAGCCGCTAGGGCCCCGTCAGAGGGAACAGAAAGCCATGGAGAGGAGAGAAAAATTTACAGCCTTGACTCCCCCTCCTCTGTGGCACCGATGTGGCAGTGGGGGTTCCGGAAGCCAGCGTGAACGGACTGTGACAGATTCTGGATCGTTCGTTGTTCAGTTTCAGGACTGTGTCATAATCAAAAGAAAATTGTGCTAAAAACATTCGGGAAACCAAAATACATATCAACAGCAGTCTTCTTGATGGCTTGAATGGAGTTGTGCTTTATAAGTCAAGAAAGAGAGAATCAAGAGTAGAAAAAGTTTTACAAATAATACAATGATATAAAACTTTAAAATTTACTTATAAATATACTTTCAATTGTCTTCAGCTTACATTTTAAGGATCAAGTAAAACTCGCATCAGTGCTTCTCAAAACTGCAGGTCAATTGAATTTTCCATCTTGTTTTTTCCATAATATGAGTCTGAAATAACCATGGGAATTTTATGAGAAGAAATGTGAAAATGGAAAAATGTGGGCACTAATTCATCCTAGTCCAACAGCCATGCAAGAGGGCAATGTCTTCCAGAAAGGAATGTCGCCCAAAAAGGGACTGATCACAAAATCATTACAGGATGTATGAATGGAAGCAGCACACATCCTCTCTGGTTCAATGTTTAAGTTTTTGCGGGAAGGTTTGGGGGCAGAATGTGAGTGTGGTGAATATGAGTCAGTGTATTGGTAGAATTGGTCTTTCTGTTGGCATTGCTGCATTTGCATGTGGGTATGTGTGTGTGAGTGCAGTTTAACTATAATGGCCCATGCTGTGTGGCTGGGGGCCATGCTGGTTGACTCAGTAGCTCAGCACACAAGCATATCTCTGACTTCAGCCCATTGCTGAACATAGACCAAGAATAGACTAGTTTGGTTTGTCTGAATTAGTGAACTGTTTTCAGATCTATTAGAAACTGAATTTGGTTTTACCTTTAATTTTCATTAAATGTCAAATTATACACAATAAGCTAGACCACATATTGCCCGTTTCATTGCTTTTTTTACACTGATAGAACAGGAGACCTGCTTGTTGTGTATACAGAACACTTTATGACTGCATAAAATTTGAACATGCTATTTCAGAAGTAATACAAGCAACATGAAGTAAAAACAATAGAACTATAGGACAATAAAGCTCGACTGGATCACTTTAACAATTCCCTACTTTTATGAAACAGCATCTATAGTGCGGCAATATACAAATCTGTGTCAAACTTTCTCTCTGCAGTCCCCAAAAGAGCTTGTAGAAAAAGCAGGACTTCAGCCAAATGGGGCATGTGGCTGCAGCAAATGTCATCTTTTAAAAGACACATTAATGACAGATTTCCCAGGACAAACAGGCACATGAAGCAGATGTCCGGATAAGCCAGTTCGCCTGCAGAAGAGCAGACGTCCCCCGCTACAAAACAGAAAGTCAAAGTTCTTTCAGTGAAGTCATCTGCTGAAAGAAATGACTCCTTCAAAGAAGTCAGCATATTTATTGAAAAGGTAATCTCAGAGGAAGTATCGATTGCAGATTCATCTCCAGCAGAGGATAACCTCGGGCCAGGATATTAAGCAAGAAAAAATAACCAGTCAAACAATAGTTCTGTGACATCCTTCATAAATCAGCTGACAGGTTGAGATGTAAGAGGTCACATCTCATTCGCCTGCATCTTAACAAGTACCAGTGGTCACGAACATCCAACTGCTGCTTCACGCTTTTTGTAAGCTTTCTCTTTAGCTTGCGTCTCATTACTCTGGATATTGATGCGTCAAAAGGAAAAAAGGATAGAAAGGAAAATGTAAAAGGAATTTTGAAGAGCTATTAAAAGAGGCCATTTCATCAGAGTTATTATTTTTTTGCAGTTCTCCAAAGACCTGTAAGTGGTGGCCTATGAACAGAGACGTGCTGCTTAAGGAGGGCTTCATTTCCACAGCGTACAGGCTGAAAAAAAGAAGAATCTGAACGGACCAACATTCTGTCAGGTAGTTGTGTTGGATTATTTTCTGGATTACCATGAATTCCTGTGTCATACTGGCAGAAGGCCAGTTTGCCCACCAGTCTAGGCCAGCACACTCCTCACAAAGCAGGGAGCTAATGGCGCTTGGCAGGTTTCTGCGGATCCCCAGCGTAAGCCAGATGGGGCATGCCACATTGCTACCTGCTGCAGTAAATCTGCTCCATCTATCTTAATGATCCTTTCCTTGTGCTCACAGCACAACGTTCCACCAAGTAGAAATACCCGATATTTTAGAACATGAGCAAGAAGGTGCACAAAAGCTGTTTTCCTTGAGGGTACAATTAGTTTTGCTGCTGTAATTCTTGTGGCGATACAATGAGTGCACAGAACAGTTGTCACCAAACAACAGTATTTCTGAATGTGATGGGGTTTCCGTTCGCATCCTCATGTTTCGGCACTTGGCTCCGCTTTGGAGCTCAGGCACTTGTTCATCAGTCAGTTCCCCTGACTTTCGCAGTGGGTTTTTGGCTGTGTGGAGATGTATAACATCCCATCGCTACCAAATGGCGGAGCCCAGGTGTAAAGGCGCTTGCACCAACCCGATAAGACAAGGGTTTGGCTTTAATGTTGCCAGCACACCAAGAGACACACCCAGGTTGGCTGTAAAAAGGAATAGCCTGTCTGCTTGTAAACGCTGCTGCCTGGGAGGTGGTTGGGGGTGGGGTGAGCCTGCTTTAAAGGGAGGAGAGGTATCTAATTCCCCTGAAAATAAACTCCCACTGCCCAGAGCGGAGATCAATTCCTGCTCCTTCAATTCCAGACTCGCTCCCCGTCTCCTTTCAATTGAATCTGCAGTAAAGCATGACTAGTAAAAGACCACCATGTGTCCTTAGGTATCCCTGTATTAGATGCCAGTTTGTCCTCTTTCCTGTGAAATACAGCACCGCCTGCGGAAAAACGTAAAACGAGGACTGTCCCATGAAGTTCAGGCCTGAGCTGCGAATATCACTGCAGTGGAGTGTTTGCCATGTTGCTTGCAGACATCACCTATGAAGCCATCCTTCCATGCCAGAACACCGCCCAGAGAGCGAATGCTTGGCATCTGAAACCAGGAATGTTACAGGGTGCTAGGAGAGTCCTGAAACGGGGCGCCTTCCCCATGGCCTGGACCTGAGCGCTGATCAGATGGACGATCAAACACTAATCATTCCCTCACGGCTCATCCTGCGTAAAGCTGCCATTAATTTTGCAGAATTACATCAAATCTGAGACATTCTTTATGCGGCCCACGGCCCGGAGACAGTTATACGACAGGGACTGCTGCGCAAGGCAGATGGGGCAGCTTGGCTGTGCATACTAAATACCCCTGCATTACACTCAACTCCCGCTGCAACCCCCTCTCCCCGCCACTCAGTCTGCCCTCCCTCTCGCTCTCAGCCACATATATTTTGTGTTTTTTATCCTCCTCTCCTTTGTCTTCTTCCCCAGTGATGCCCTTGTTTCCTGTCATTTTTTCCCTCTATCTTCATTTTTCTCTCCTTGTCCATCTCCCCAACAGCCTCTTGTTTTCAGTGCATCTCATGCTAGCAGTCGCTCGACTTGATTATCATTCCATGCTGTCAGTTCTTCTGAGCTTCACGAGCACAATCTGCTAACAATCTAACCTTCTCCTTGAAATCTTATTTCACATTCAAGACCTGATCGACCGCAGCTTCTTTCACAGTTCAGTCCATTTCTGTCAGTCAAAGGAAAATGGTGTATTAATGTCCTTTGATAGACATTACTCCTACACATTTTCTCAAAAACAAGATGTATCCCATCCTCTTCTGCTGCTGTCACACATGAATTATCAACTTCTAGTCAGGGGCAACAGTAAAACCCTTTCTTAACCTTGACCCTTGTGACCTGGATTAACCCTGACTATAACTCTTAACCTTCATAGTGCAGGCTGACACATCAAGCCATCACTTAGCTGAATCCCAAAACAACTATTCCTTTTGATTGAATTGGTCTCTGGAAGATTTCCATTACTCAAGGTAAAAAGTTCCTTCAATGTCCAATATGTGTAATACCTGACTTGATATCTGAAAAAATTGCTGCAATAATACAAACTGCGAACTTAGTAATAAATATAATGCACAGTGGAATTTAATCCTTTGGTACAGGAGAGTAGCCTCAATTCAAACTGAAGGGAAAACTGATCATAAATAGAAATTACAAAAATTAAAAATGAATACTATTTACATAACCACAAGCTACATTGAATAACTAAACTAAAAAAAAAATTACAAAAAATGTGCATAAATTGAAAAGTAAGACATCCTCAAAATCTATTATTAAACATTTAGACCAAATGAGAAGAAATTTGTAACTGAAAGGCAATCAAAATGGGCAGATTTACTGCTGTAATAACTGCAATCTAACAACTAAGGCATTAAGTATTAACAAACAAATGAACTGCTCACATCACAAAGAGAACATTTTATGCTTTCTGTTATAAAACCTACCTACTGCGCATCTCTGGCCAGCGAGACATGGTGCACTAGCTAGATTCCAGCATTCTTAGTACCTGCAGCATGTGATGTGAAATGAGTTCCGTGGAATTTCAAGATATGGTCAAATAAATCCTATTTTCATTAGTACTGTGCTTCGTTACTTTCTTCCAAAGATAACAAGGACTATAACGTGTTCAGATCTAGAATCACAAAGTTACCTGTGAAGTGTGACAAAAAGACAGTTGCCGCTAACAGTGGAGCAGGGTTGCCTGTTTGAGAGGGCGTTGCACTGCTTCTGACAGGGCTATTTCAATGCTCTGCTGGGGTTTCTGTCCCTCGAGTGTCACAGGACAGGCAATCTGTGGGTGAGAGACCAACGTGCAGATAAATCAGTCAGTTTATCGCTTCAGTTTTCTTCTTGTGTGATGCCTAAGGCTGGTTTAGAAACAGTTCCCACAAACAGTCCCAACAGGCCTGGGCAGTAACAAACTGATGTAGGCTGTACCAAGCCACACAGGTACTGTTACTTGGGATCGCTAATGCCCCCCCATGGTTTCACACCAATCAGTGAACAACAACCTATTACCTGCAATGGCAATGGAGGGAGAGGCTGGATCACAGGGAGCTGCAAAAGCATTCAATGGCAATCTTATTTCAGGCTGTGTTGTCCTAGTAAAAAAAAAAAAAAACGCAGTAAGACCTCTGACCGGGATACTGATTATATTGCAACATGGGAGCCCTGTGCAGACCATGAGTCTTCCTTGCACTGCTCCTTTGTATTGATCCCCTTAAAATTAAGTCGCAACGTCGTGGGGACCGTGGAATGCAATATCAACGGAAGGCAGCTGCAAAAGCTGTCTCAGGAGAGCCATAGGCAAGCCCAAGGAAGCACGAACATCCAACAAGGTCAGTACCACTCCTAGCTCACAGCTGTCAGTCAGTAATAATAACCATCCACCCTCCCTTCCCCCATCTTCCCTTTGCTCCCATCCTCCAGTTCGTATACAGCCATCTCATTCACCAAGCCCCCACCAAATCTCAGTCTGTGAAAACCATTTCAGCAGTCTTTATTGGGCTGCCTCCATCACTGCCTGCATACAATTAGCAGCCCATGGCAGCCAGCTTATTTACCCGACAGTGAGCCCTCAACCAAGTCTTTTCATATGCATCCAAAGCTGTGAAAAACTGCTCAGCCAGCAAAAAAAACTACAGTGCTAGACTCAGAGCCTTCCTTGGTCTTATAATGTAAATATCCTTTTCAAACCAAAAATAATTGTAAGGTTAACAAGATAATAATGAAACATATAATTTCCTGAAAAGTTTGTCAGTACTGCCAGCTGTAGTTTGAAGATGACAGGAAACAATAAACAGTTACAAAGATTTCCACTTAGCCGTGTTGTCCTGTAGCTGTAATTCACGATGCAGTCAAATTAAAACTGATACCGCTTTCGCTCTGATGACTCTGCCAAATACAATATATATTTATATATCTATCCATCCATCATCATTAACTGCTTTGTCTTGATCAGGCTCCTGGTGGTCAAGAACCTATCTTGGAATCATCGGGCCCTAGTCTTCGAAACAATCCCTGAATGGGACACCAGTCCATCAGAGGGTGCTCATACATTACAGGCAATTCAGAGTGACCAGTTAAACTGTAACACATCCCTTTAGACTGTGGGAGGAAATCTGAGCACCCAGAGGAAACCCATACAGACATGGGGAGAACACGCAAACTCCACACAGACTGAGGTGAATTCAAACCCACTCCTGAACAGCCCGGGTGCTGTAAGGCTGCAGTGCTAGTCACTAAGATGCCCTATATTTTAATGTTAAATTAACAAAACATCATGGTCTTATGGCATTAAAAATGCACATAAATACTATGGTCATCGTCACCACTGTTGAAAAACAGTCACCTAAAACCTTTAAATGCGGGTGGCTCAGAAACAGAAAAAACTAATTTACTTTTAAAGAACAAGGTAGCATCACAATCAATATGTGTGATGCTGGATCTGTAATCGGCTCCATCTATAATGTCACTTTGATTTCCAGTTTCTACTTGCTGTTATCACAGCAAGACAAAAGTAATTAAATACAGTAAACTGATTAAAACCAAACAGATATAGCCACTGCCTTGAATTTCAGCCTCTTTCCAACAGTGCATCATTTTGGGGAAACTCCAATAAACCTTAAAAAAAATCTAGCTAAGTTTGGCCTTGTCAGTTACTGAGCCTTTAAATGTCAAAAATATTATATTTTGATTTCTTTATTATTAAGCTACTTCCACTCAGTAACAACCTATTGTTTCCTGTCAGACACAGTTCTATAGGGGCCGATATGTGTATTACGTGTCGGCATAAATTGTAATATTGAACAAACCAGATGTACTTGTACAACTGAAGCTGTATCTAAAGTTCTTTGCCTGCTTTCAAATGCACTATTATTTACACTAAATTCTATGCCACTTTGAAAAGCATCTAGAAAAGCATCTGCTAAACAAATAAATGCAAATGATCTGGTGTGTGTTACATTCAGCCCTCATGTAAAAGAATCCCATACAGCAAAAAACCTCTACAATGGCTTATGAAAATATATAGTACTTCTTTATGGTACAATGGGCTTATTGTTCAACACAGTGGCATTTTTGCTTCTTGTCTAGACTTTTTTGTATTTTATTCTACACAGTAGCATGTATCAGATGTTTGGGAACAGATATACACTGTTGGTGTCTCAAACCGAAAACATTTTTGTCCCTCTTTTTGCCAGTCTAGTTATTTTCCTTTGGTTTATTACCATAGTCACACATCTTTAACAATAACACCAATCATTTTATATACTTTCTACTCTGTACCTCCTGCTTCCCATCACATAGTCAATCAGCAAATCATAACCAACTATCAAGCAAAATCTTATACCAAAATTGAAACAGCAAATTGAATTAAATTACTTACCCATCCATATTCTTTTCTCTAAAGCTACTTGCAGTCTTACAATAATTTACCCACTTGACATGTTACCAACATTGCCCAGGTCAGAAAGTGGAAAGATACAAAGGTAAAAAGTAATAACACATTATATACCATGAAATTTTATTACCCTTATGTCACTAATGTGTGTAGCACCATGTCTGTGTCCTGCATAATTTCTTTTTAATTTGTACATTTTCACTTGAGTTTTTCCATTAAGCACATCTCTCAGTCAGCCCTCCTTTTTGCCAGTTCAGCTCTTTAATGCAAGTATTTGTTGGTGACCCCTCTGCACTCTTAAATAAGTTGAGTTTAGTACACAAGGTAGACGTCTGCACCGTGCATGTGCTTTCTGAGGAGGTGGAACCTTGGCATCAGAAACAAACAGATAGACAAACAGTGTATGCGACCATCCTTTATTACCCTTAAACTGGTTGAATTTTGTATGTGAGGTAAGTGTCTCTACTCCCCGAGAAGGTTTAGCACTAATGTGTGTAGCGCTGTGTGTCAGAAAGTACATCAGCGTCAAGATTGTGCCTTTCAGTCAGTGTGATGAATGCTGTGCAGGTGGTGTAAGTAAGATGCGTGTGATATTAATATATATGACTTTCCAAGGCTTATTTCAGAGGTAGAATAATAAAATTGGAAGTTAGTAAATCATATTTTGGAGGCTTAATGGTATTGACTATGCAAACCCTGACTTATTTCACACCTATGGGTTTAAAAACATAGCTGTGGATAAAGAACAAATAAACAGACAAAGATTCAGACAGAGATTGAGCTTTATTGGCACAGAGTACTATAAAACAAGGTAATTTTTACTGAAGCAATTTAGGGTCAGTAGTCTGATCAAGAATACAAGAAGTGTGAATCAAACAGTCACTTGCAGTGCTAAATAATGCCTATAAAGGGATTGTTTGTGTGTATTTTGCTGAGTAAAGTTCATAGGTAGTGATCTTTCAGACTTAATTTCTTTACTTCATAAACATCTGTGAATGAAATGATCAAAACATCTCCTCCCTGGTTGTGCCTTGCTTCACATTCTATGTTTTCCTGAACAGACTCCAGACCCTTCATTGGACAAGCAGCAATTTCTAATGATTTATTGTTTAAAAAAATAACTATTAAAAGAGAAGCTGGAAATGATATTTATGATGGTTTTGTCATTGACGTGCATAAAATATCTTTGAGTTTGTTTTTTTGTTAACTTTAGGTGACACACTTCATCTAGGAACCCTTTTCTGATGTAAAAAATGTTCATTCAATCCCCTCATAATGGGTATCTGCCTAATAGGTTTTTTCACTGAAAGAAGAAACCATGATATGTGAGGAATGAGTGTATATTATTATTATTATTATTATTATTATTATTATTATTATTATTATTATATGTGAATGCTTACATGAACATAACATTTTGACTCATAGCTCTGGTTTGTCAGACAGGCATAATTTCAAACTTGACAGTCTCTACTTATTTCCAAAGCAATCCATGACAAAACTGTAATGTATTTTCACATTATCAGATAGATGTTGGAGCTTAAGGAGAATGAATCAGAATGCAATAAAGATTCCCAGCCTTTAAACACAGTGCACCTTTCTAATAAATCATGTCAGTGCCCCATGATTCCTGATGATATTAATCAAATTGTTTTAGTAGCATGTAATATGTACTGTGTCATTCAAATTCACTACTACACATTTTCAAATTGTAGCCACCAGCAGGATGTCTGTCACAATTAAATACCCTATAGTGCATGAAATAAAATGCATATATATAATAATGTAGTGTAGTGATTAGACTGAACATATTATTGCTGCCCACATTAACTACATCAAAACTGACTTAAAATTGCATGCACATGTATGTAAACCCTTTTATTTCTAGTGTATTGAAATATCTTTAGTCTGTGTTCAGAAATGAAAGTAATCCTCCCAACAACAATGAAACCACAGATTTGAACACTACAGAGACTGTTATACATGTGTAACAATTAAAGCAAATAACCCACATCGTTGGCGCGCTAGTAAAACACTTCTTTTGCAGAGCAGATCTAAAGCATGAATATTTTTCAATACATTCTTTTTTAATTAATTATATTTGCAGTTTTATGAACCCGGTTAAGAAGATTTTTGGCAGATCAAAATGTAACATTGCAAAAATTTGACTTTATGTTTCAAGCTATGTCTATGTTTAAGCTAATGTGAATACTCTGTAGTTGAAATCTCGGCCTAACCAATAAGTATGCAAAATTACATGTATGGTATGACTTCTGTGAGCATTCCATGTTACTATATAGTACCAACATGACCTTAACCTACCACAAACAGCCAAAACACAATGAAAATGAATAATTCTGTCAGTTTGTACAATCCGAACAAGGTCTAATAAACACACAATTTTTAGAAAAGAGTACATCCATTCTTTTGTCATCATCCTAGCATCCAACCTGGCAAAAGTATGTGTTACTAACGGGGTGACAATGCTTTCGAAAGGCTGGTTCCAGTTCTGCTATGTGACTCAAATTTTCTTGTGGTGTGTATGTGTATGTGTCTGCATGTGACACTGCAACCTTGTTTTGGTACAAGAAATTACTGCTAGAGTTAGTTATAATATAATAGAATATATCACGAACTAGTCTCGCAACCTATCAATTATTTTGATGTGCCATTCATGGTCTTAAAAACTTATTTTTCTGAACATTGTTCTAAATATGCTGCATAAGAATATGAGAAACCTTACATGAATGACCGGAGCAAAGTGATCCTTTGTGAGTTTTCATGTAAAATACAATCAAATACATGTTACAACGTACAAATAACTCCAAGTTGAAGGAGGCGATTTGATTACGGTGCAGCGCCATCTGGTGGCCACATTCAGCAACACAAACCGGGAACGATGTGAACCTATTAAGTTCACAGTGTTACAGGTAATAAAAAGGTGATCGATCGCATGGCCAGGTCCAGTATTAACAGTGTATATTATGTATTAAAGACGGTATGGCCGACGTACTGTGGAAATTTAAAACAAGGAACAAAGCGCTTTAACCAGAATTACTCCAGAAATCCGATTGTGTACTTTTGTCAACTTACAAGTCATTCTGGCGCTGGAGCGTCAGCATTGCAATAAAAATGACAGCAATTGCGCTCGTATTCCGCGCAATAACAACCAGTTTTGCTGCTAATAATGATGGAACAAGTGGCCAGGCTGTTCAGGGCCAAACACTTCCAGTCTCACGTTACGGAGCGTCAGCGGGAACCTGATATGTTTACACTGATGGTACCTTTATTTTAGTTAGGTTTTCACTTTTAGGTTCAACACTCGACTGTGCTTCAACGGAACGCCAGTAAAACGTTTTTAATACAACGGTACACTTGTTCAACGAAAAGGAGAACAAAGGTGAAAAACACAGTACGAGAGCTTCGAGGAGTACTACTATTAGAGTGTTTTACACAGTAACCGTGCCGAAAATATGCAACAGCTGACAAAGTGCCAGCATTTGTTTCGCAATTTGTGAGATGAATTTCTATTTCCCTCCGATTGCAACGCTCTGTAGTGCATACAACTACATTTATCTTATTTTAATGCGGAGTTAGCATAATGAATGTTCTAAGACAAGCAAAATGCGTCCTCTCTCATCGATACGGGCAAATAAATGTAACTCATCCCCTAGGAATTTAACGTCATTGGCTAACCATAGAGCTAGCGGCTTCTTGGTGCATGCTGGGATTTGTAGTCTTTATCAGCATACCGTTAGCTTCCGCCGAAAGTGTGAGAACTACAGCTCCCACAATCCTGCGGAAGCACGCTGTCATGTCAATGTTTTTGTTATTGTTGGTGAGTTGGAGCAGCTGATATACTGAAGACGAGAACTTACTTGTGTGCATCTTGTTTTATTTCGCCGTTGCCTCGGAACAAATGACAGTTTATTCTGTGTATTTCATGCAGGAAAAAGATATCGCGTAAGGTGAGTGTTTTAGTGACTTTGTAAACATTTTGTCTGTTTCTGAATGATTCCAGTTGGACAGAAAATATATTATGGGAATTAAAGAGTTTGGACTGTGATTGTGAGTTCGTGATTTCCGGGACACCAAGGGAGCAGAGCGACGAAATCTATAGTCCTAAACAGCTGCATGAAAGTGAAATAATAATGTAGCCAGCGGTGGCAGTACCGTCTTCAAGCACAAGGCCTTCTTCTGACCCGTCGTCCTGTATGTCACTAGCTGCAAGGAGAAAATGTCCGCTAATAAGCGAGCTGGTGTGTTTTTGTATTGATCTCCGCGGTGATTTAGCGCCTTGTTTTTGTCGCCTTGTTCGGTGCATGGAGATGGTCAGCTACGTAACAGTGACCCCACGGCAGTATCGTGGTCAGAGCAGGAGCGACATCTCGCTAAGTGTTGTGCCCGTGTTGCGCGGTTTCGGGTTTAAATCCCCGGTGACACGCGACGTCCTCAGTGTGGCCCCCTGTTAAATCCCTCCAGTATCACATTTAGAAATAATCAGCCACGTCATTCCGTTTATAATACACGTGATTGTGTGTTTAGATGCTTTTAACGACAATTCGCAATTTAAAAAAAGCATTATTTTTTCCTTCGGCATACCGGGAACGTATTATTTATTTTGCTTTGCTCCGTGTGGTCCGCGGTGCAGGTTGACCGCTTTGCCAGGCGGAGCTTCTGCTTCTCCCTCGGTGTTTTGCCACCCCAAATAGTTTGGATGCATTTGCAAAGTCATATGGCTCTGTGAGTTCTCTCTAAACAAGGCTGCTCCAGTTACACGCCTGTCCCTTTTCCCCGGTCCCATGTCCCTTCCCAGAACACACATTCTCAGACCCCGGGGTGCCTTTCACAATACTTCACCTTTCACCCGTTTCTGCCACTTTTCCCTCACATAGGCCCATGTAACTGAGCAAAAAATAAACCAACCCACTTGAATTGAACACAGCTGTGTTAAAGAGCGTATTCAGCAATACTTAAGAAACCCTCGGGCCTCAATCTTCATGGATTTAAACAGAGCTTGAAATACGCCTGTCCGACTTGAGATTTTTTTTAAAAGTCTGCTTATGAACAAAGATTCAAATCAAGGTTTGCATTAAATCTGGGTGGGCAAAAGGCAGTTTTTCTCTCCTATTCTGACTATATAATAAAGATATTTATAATGCTTTTACAAGTTCTGTTCTGTGCATAGTAATGATTTCACAGTTATTATCACGAATAGCAGTTATGTTTTGACTGTTTCTATTCATGTGACATAAATGTAAATTCAAATACACTACTCAAAACATCTTATGCTTGTGTATATAAATTAAGTTTGAACATTCTGTTGTTACCATGTGTAATATTGGGTTGTTTGCTACTGTTGTTACTTCTGCATACAGCAAGTTTACACACCTGTCCACTTTGCTGCCTTTTGTATGTCAAAATACACAGAATTACAAAATGCCGTAAATCACAGCTTAGATCATCACGAATTGTGACCTTTTTTTTAACTTTCACTGTATTGTCGATTTACTGGTTAGAACGTTCTGCACTTGGTCCTGAGAGTACCTGAAGCCAGTGCCCTTGTACTGGGCCCACGGTTGGTGGTAATGTTTTATACTGTATTGTCATTCGCATCTATCGCCCCCTATTGGTTCGCCATAAAATGTTGTGTCGATTATGTCAGATAGGGATAAACTGGGACACGTTTTACTTGCATACTCTTCCGATTTCGCTTTTTTCATTGAGGATGGACGGGAACTTTGGTCATATAATTATATTACCCAGTGAATCATCTTGCCACATAATATAATATATACGTGTGTATGCATTTTGTTTTATAGAAGGTGTGGCATGTCTGAAAATCACCAGTGGTATAATTTCTGTCCATTTTTCAAGTTTTTCACTTTCTCCAGGTTGTATCTCTGTTGCAAAATACAGTGTCACCATGGAGAAGACGTGGAAAGTGGAGTTCCGCAATGTTGGGCAAAGCTACTTCCCCCAGAGCAGAGTTGAATGCCACTACAGCCTAAGTCCCCATCATACCTGGACCAGCAGTGACTGGATCGGGCTCTTTAAGGTTAAGTCATTTATGAATAAAATAAAAATATATCATTTTTTCCACGAGTGTTATGTCCTACTTGTAAATTCATCATTCTCTTTCTGTCTCAGGTGGGCTGGTCCTCTGTGAGGGATTACCACACATTTGTCTGGGCAGTCACACCAGCCGGGTACCAGGAGAGAACGGCTGTGAACTGCTGCGTCCATTTCCAAGGTAGTCTTATTGATCAGTTTTTTCTTCTTTTCCTAATCAGCTGTAAGGTCTATAATAAGCCCATGTGTTGGTTCAAAATGAGCCATGCAGTATTTGTTGTGAGGATCCACTTGTGCAGTATTAGTGTGGAATCCTCAACTGGGCTGATGAAAAGGTTTTGAATTAAGCTCACCGTGTGCTGCAGTGGAGTCGGTGCAGATACAGGATCATGAAAAGCTGCAAAGGACAGCGGCCATTAAAATGGATTTTGACACAAAGAGAGTATCCTGTGGGAGATTGTTAGATTACATGCTGTAAAGACAGCAGACAACTTTATATGCGCTAGGAGTCATTTTGTGTTCCTCTGTGTGTGTGAATTAATGTACCCCTTTGTCAGACAATAAATTAATTTGTCAGAGTGGCTATACGACATAAAGAGAAAAAGGGAAATCTAAAAACAAAGGTTGGGAAAGATGAGTAAAGAATGACTGATCAGCTCCTGTAGTCAGTGTGAGATGCTGGAGCAACTGGATGTGATGACCACACATATGCGAAAATTGGTTAAAATCCCATTAAAGAATTCCCTGTCACTATTAATGTCGCACAGTTGTTTTCTTAAAGAACATACAAGTATCAGAACAGTCAGCATGAATGTGTAATTGTGCTATTTTCCTTCTCGTGGCAAAATTTACATCTCTGCTGTCAGTAAATTACTTCAGAGATTTTGCATGTGGTGTTAAGATAGATGACTGCAGCATATTACAATGTACTTTTTATGTATAAATTTCCAAAGTTTTATTTATTTCTGTCCATAAGAAAACATTCACTTCTTCTAAGACTGTGTTGACAAAAAATTTGTTTCATGATCAGAGAATGTTGCAGTGGAATTGATGTGTCTCCATATTGAAATAGTTTTAGCAGTGTAAATATATACAGCATGTACACACGTGACAATGTCCAGCTTAGCCAGGCACAGTCTCCCCGACAGCCGTACCTGTGGAGAGGTTGTTGAAGGGGCAATGAGCACAATGTGTGGCTGATCAACTAAGAAAAGACTCCCTAATAAAGGGTGGACTTTGAGAGCCTGGGGAAGGTACTGAAATATTGAGTTTTGAATTTAGAAGAGGTGTTAATGAAAAGTTATATGAGAGTTTGGCTTGATGTCTATATTGTTGAGAGTTTTTTGTTGCTACAGTGTTAAAGATTATAGTTTTTGTTTGTCTGAAAGTCATTTTGATTCTGTTCTGGTTGACTTTTGGTAAGAGTTTTCCTCTTGCGTTTTAACAAAAATGGATGCTTGTAAGAAAATTTGCAGGAAGTTCAGCCACTCTGACCCACCCCTAGTCACTCGATGAACCCAACACACCCTGACATGTCACAGCAGGTTCTGGAAAACATCACAGAAGGAATGCAGTCATTACTGAGGAATTCATTCAGAAGATCTTTACATATAAAGAAATGTTCTCAAAAAGCAGTGCAGGTATCCCTAAAGATACGAGTGTTCGGCTTAAGTTTTCGGATACATGAGTGAAATAATTTAATTATTTAATAACTTTTACCAAGTTGCCATCAAATACATGGCTGATTTTTTGCAAGTTTCAAAAGCCATTCACGCCGTGATGGCAATTAAGTCTCTGAGTTTAGATATTTCTCCTTATGAGTTAATTTCCAGGAATGAATTACATTCTTAGGGGGATACCTGTATTAATAATCTGCTGTATTAATAGCCTGCGCTTGCATGCTCCTGCATATATGTCAATTGTTATGATGCCATTGCTGTCCTTGGTTTATCAGTCTGGTCCCTGAGGGTCTGTCCCTTCTCTTCATTGCCCTCCTTCCAGCTTCTTACCTACCTGGCCCCAGCACTGATCCTTTCCAGTTTGTCTATGTGGATGGAAAGGGGGCCGTGTGCGCCCGCAGCTCCCACTTCACCTTCTGCGCGCCAAAGCCACTGGAGGACCTGGTGACCCTGGAGGAGGAGGGACATGAAGAGGGGGGGACAGACCTGCTGCTGGTGGTCCCCCGGGCTGAGCTGCTGCAGGTGGGGCCTGAGGGCAGGTGCATAAAGGGAACCATTTCCCATGTGCAGTGGAACAGAGAGTCCCCCTTTTCGAGGGCTGTGGAGAAGATGCAAATGAGCAGTAATAAAAAGATGCAGGGAAGGGACTGAAATATAGGATGTAAGAGAAGATGAATTGAAATAAGGTGCTACAAGTGTTTGAATTATTCAAGTATTAAATTGAATTTGCTGGGTAACTCATTATTTCTTTTTTTGCCATGGTGGTGGGGTGAATGCACAGAGTCGCCTGGAGGATTGCCTGCGGGAGCGCTCTGAGCTGCTCAGGGCCCGGGAGGTGGCAGAACGTGCCCAGGAGAGGGAGCGCCGCATGAGAGAGAAGGCCAAGGAGGACTGGGAACGTATGAGGAGGGATCTTGAGGAGAGCATTGCTGAGCTAAAGAAGAAACTGAGAGAGAGCCAAGAGAAGATGGAGGAAATGGAGAAGAAACAGCAGGTTTGGCAGCTGCATCCGCTGTCACGCTGTGGTGGCAAACCCACTGCCAGGCCTCCATGTGGTGGATTTATCCCACTTCTATTTTAGAGTCTGTGAGTCATGTGATGTAGTGCTCTGGGTTTGATGTGTGAAAGATGGCACTCCACCTGATCCCCTGTTTGTTTGCACTATTCTGGCACCATAAAAGTATCCTCACACAAACAGAAAAATATATAACAGATTGGGCTTTTCTCCACAAGGGATTTTTAAATAGTTAGCTTAAAGTTTATAGTTTAAATAGCTATTCTACATTACTGAATACATTCTGATCTCATGTATTTTTTATCTTATGCATTAAATCTCAAAATTCACCTTCTTCACAGGAAGCACAGTTCTCACAGGAGGTGGTGATCGCAGAGAAGGAAACCCTACTGGCTCAGATTGCAGAGAGCCAGCAGCGGATCAAGGAGTTGGAGGATGAAGTCAAAGTCCTTTCACAAAGATGGACTGAAAAGGAGGCTGAGCTAGAGAGGTGAGGCCTGCATCTGCACTCTTGACTGTTTATCATTGCTACTACAGTCATGCCAACCTGTATCGGTCTATCCTCAGAATGAGGGAGAGGATTAAGAAGATGACTACACAAAAGCGAAACGAAGAAGAGGAGAAAAAGAATCTACAGGTAAAACTAAGCACACAGTCCTCATAGTGATGACAAGTGTCAAATGTGCTGCAAAGTCACAAAGTACCTAAATAACATTTTGAGCTCACTCAGTGAGCTAGCAGCACAATGCCTTCTAATGATCTTTACCTGCCCTTCCAGGACAAACTGCAGCAGTCTGAGGAGGAACTGCACAGCCTTGCAGCTGAATTCCAGGGCCTTAGGAGCTCGCTGGCCCAGAGGGACACGCAGGCCCTGCAGTTGCGGGACACCATCACCACCCTGACAAACCGGCTCCATGCTGCACAGAAGAAGGAGGTGAGAGGCAGAGGAAACTGAGGGCGGGGATTTGTGTACAGAAATTGTACTCCAGCAAAGTTAATCAGTCCACCAAGACCAATGAATAACTGACCTGGCTGACCGCGTACAGGCAGATTGTGAGGCAGCGCTGGGCGAGCTACAGAACCTGCAAGAACGACTGGCTGCTGGAGAGCATACAGTGGAGGGCCTGAAGTTGGAGTTGAGTGCCATGGCAGCTAAGCGGGATCAGGGCCAGGCTGAGGTGCATCAGGCTCGCCTGCAGGCTGCCCAGCTCACCTTGCAACTGGCTGAGGCCAGCCTAGCCCTGCGTGAGGGCCGTGCCACCTGGGCCCAAGAAAAAGAGGCCTTGCAGCAGAGTGCTCAGGTGAGAAGCCTGGTGAAAGCTGTTCTCACAAGAAGAGCAAAAGGCAGTTGGGTCAAAAAATATATATTGAAAGAAATCTTTTTGGGCCCAGTTTTCCCCTGTAAGTGGTAAATTTTCTTAGACTCTGGCTTTTCCTAGAGTCTGGAATGAGAACAATTTTGTCATTCCTGGAATCTGATGCAGCTTCCAGCTTAGAAGTCGTAGCCCAAAGTGCTCCTGTCACCAATGGAACCACCTTGGTTTTCACCTTCCACAATCTCTCCAGTTCTTCTTTCAATCCCTACTGTTTCTCCAGCTTCTCATATTCCTTTTTCTTGATGATTCCAGATCACTTGGAATTGTCACATCTATCACCATTGCGAACTAAATGATCATATCTAGTTAGTTGGCCAGTACCTGTTTATCTGTCTTAATATGGAAGTCCCACAGGATCTCAGCTCTGTTGTTCTCCACCACACTTTGTGGTATCTCCCATTTAGACTTTGGGGTGTCCAGGCCATATTTTTTACAAATGTTCCTGTGTGATCCCTACCACTTGGTTATGCCTTTCATTATATGCTGTCTCTACCTGCATCTTGCAACCGCTACTAAGTGCTGGATTGTCTCATGGGCACAGTCTGCACCTGGGGTCTTGTCTGATATGGTTCATCTCTGTTTCCATTGATCTGGTGTTGAGGGCATGTTCTTGTGCTGCCACGATCAGTGCTTTTGTACTGTCCTTCAGTCCTGCCTTTTCCAGCCATTGGTAGGATGTCCTCATATCGGCGATCTCTGTTTTCTGTCAGTGGTACATTCCACAGAGAGATTTATCCTGACATGACACCTCCTTCACTTCCCTGCTATCGATGTCGCCTGTTGGCTTCAGACATTCCCATAGCAGCTCATCTTTTGGGGATATTGCTTGGATGTACTTACTTGGGGATTTGGTGATTGGCAGAGCATATGTGTTGATAGCGCTGATCTCTTGTCTCTCTCACACAAACAAGAGATGATACACACACAGACTGCTATACAAGTCACAGGTTATCTGGCTCTCACCATAATGACGTACCCCATTAAGACTGATGTGGGTGATGTAGCAAGATAAGACTGTAGTTATCATTTGCTCTATGCTGAGACGGTTGAAACTAGACTCTAAAACTTTTGGACAAGCCTCGCTCTGGGTGTCCAGATTAGATTGGCAGGCCACTGGTGTCCAACACACTCTGTACCCTGCAGGCAGACAGAGAACGGGTGGAAAAGCTAAGTGCAGAACTGCAGCTGAAAGAGGAGTGGCTGCAGGAAGAGAGGATGGAGAGGGAGAAAGTGGAGGTGGAGCTGGGAAAGGAGAAGGACTGCAACCGGGTATGTGGTCATGCAAATGTGGAACCTGAGCAGAAAGTTCATGTACACTCTCTGAGTGGCACAGACATTCACACATCTTTATAAAGACGTTACTTCCATTATCAAACACACAGGCATACAGAGATAGGTTTTGTTCTCCTACAGGTCCAACTGAGCGAGGCACGCAGGGAACTGCAGGAGCTTAAGGCCACCTTGAGAGTTGCCCAGAAGGAGAAGGAACATCTGCTTCTGGAGAAGCAGGCATGTCCTCCCCTTGATGCTTACACATTTGTGCTGGTCTACACACAGGCTGTGTGCGAACGACATATGGTGACTACACACGTTGGGTTCCAACTTTAAGGTCTTCTACATTCTGGTGCTTTCAGTGCTGCATTGTTTGCATTGTTGGAGTTCGTGAAATTTCTAAGTATGATAAAAGGTAGCGTAGCTGATAGTGGAGTGGTTAGAGCTACTATCTTTGGACTCAAATGACCCAGGTTATACAACATAAATGGTATTTACTGTGTGTGTGTGTTTGTGTGTGTGTGTGTGTGTGTGTGTGTGTGTGTGTGTGTGTGTGTGTGTGTGTGTGTGTGTGTGAGAGCTCACAAGTCTACACATTTTCTGCTTGCAGGAGATGATGGAGTATATGCGACAACTGGAACACCGGCTGGACATGGTGGCGGATGCTAAATGGAGCGAGGCAGCCTTTGCCTCATTGAGTAAGTAGCCCCACCCTGAAGTCATTTGGGGTGGACATGTTTTTGGTGTATTTTCCTGTCCCTCCTTGTTTTTCCTCTCTGACAGCCTTGGCAGTCCGATGCGTCCTGTGATTTCAGGTCGTCCTGACAGCCCTGTGTCTGACTCTGAGGATGAGAATCCTGAGGCCCTGCGCCACCGCCCTCCTCATTCCCTGGGGCCCTACAGCTTGTGTGACCCCCCACCACCAGACACCCTACTGCTGGGCACTCCACCACCATCTCCAAGGGAACTATCCCGTGGGACAGTGGTGGTCAGTCAGCCTGCCCCCCTTTCCTCTCCACGGCAAACGGGCAGTGACACGCTCACACACAGTTCAGATTCGGTAAGAAATGAATTTCAAGTATAAATGCATGCATAGACACCACACAATACCAGAACACAGTATGGTTGGGAATTAGAATGAGATATTAATTTGCTATTAACAGTGTAAATCCTGTGGTTTTGTGACTATTTGTTTCTCTTGTGCCTGTGTGTTTCTGCATCTGTTCCTGTTGTGGTCCTAGGAGGAGGACCTCGAAATGGGCAGATCAAGTGGTCAGAGCTCTGGGGAGGAAACCGCTCTGCTTCTGCCAGAGCACAGAGATACTGTCCTGGGGTAAGTGCAGCACTCCCCCTAACTTGACAGTGTTTTTTCCACCATACACACATACACAAAAACACACACACTTCACAGCATCACATTGTTTGTCCATGGTCCTGGAAGTCAGAATACGAGCACCTGAGTCATTGGAAGCTGTGCCAGAGACAGAGAAACCAGTCAGCCGCAGAAGACAGACGAGGAAGTTTCTGCCTGTGGGAGTGATTATATAGGAAGGAGGGAGGACAGATAGGAAGCCATCAAGCTGCTGCAGTGATCTACTGTCAGAAAGACAGAACATGCATAAGCTCATTTTCAGCATCATTAAAGCGCCTCTTCTTATCCTGCTTCATCTCCCTCCCCTTCTGAAACACAGACCACGGCCTGAACCTCTGTCTCTACATCCTCCTCCACTAAGACACAAGCAACCTAATTCTCCTCCCTCTGTTTCTCCCCCTGCACTGCAGTGAGCTTGTCGGCAGCCCGCTCTGGTAACGCATGGAGATGCAGGAGCACTGCCAGAGGTAGCCAGCTGGAGACCGCCAGATGTTTCCTGGATCCCCTCTGTTACATAGTTTTATATGTTTTGACTGTATGCATCCATATATGATATTACTGTCTAGAGAATTTGTTAAAATGTCCTCATCCTCTACTGTAAATTAACTTTAAATACCAGCACAAGCTGTGGAGCCCACTGACTGAAGTCAACATGTCCCCCTCCACACACGTAACCACTTTCCCCTCCACATATTTCATATATTAGTATATCATGATGGTTTCACATATTAACAGGCAACCTACCTTTGTGTTTATAGGGAATCTCAAGCCAAAACAGTAAGGATGTGATTTTTTACAGTTGTGGGAGTGTGACTGTGTGTTTGTGTTTACTATTATAAAAACGGTTTGATTGATTTTAAAGTTTATGCTGCATGGTAATCCGTTCCAATATTTTGCTTTGACAACTTAAGTGTTTCTGATAGCTCAGAAATAGTTGATTATATTATAGTCATCAAGTACTGTTTTGTGCACTCTTTGGTATCAGCATTATTACCATTATTCAGTTATTTAGTTTTTTCTTAGGTGTATTAGATGATTTCACTTCCAGGTATTAGTATGTGGCAGGTATAAGAAGGATTTTACTGTTCATTCAAAGTGAGATTAAGAATTTTGATTATGAAATGCAGACCAGATAAATAGTAAATGTCAGGATAATTTCTGACTGGTGATAATTAGGAAAAGGAAGGATATCTGAAATTACTTATGTTGCAGCTCTTTTTAAGTGTATTTTATAGAATTAAAATATTTGGAAATTATGACAAATATTTTTCAGCAAAAATGGTTTATTCTTGTGAAGATTTAGTCTTTTGCCAGGTGATATGTACCGAGAGAGGTTTTGTGTGTGTGTGTGTGTGTATATATAATGTACATAGACTGAGACCAGTGCTGCACTTTCACTGGGACCAGTGTTGGATGTAGACAGGTGCTGGACATAGGTGCAGACCTGTACTTAACATGGAGAAGGACCACAGGCGGACATTGCAAGTCCTCTGTGAGCTGCTCTCCACTTCTTCATTAGACAGTCCAAAGAAAACCAAAATAAAAATATACATTTTATATGAATTGCTGCCATCCCAGATAATTATTTAATCTATGTTGAGATGTAATCTTGAGAAGATCCCAAACATGTCGATGCACAAATAATATTATGGAAGATGTTTCAGATGACAGTAAAGTGTTGGCATGTGGTACAGATTGACCCAAGTGGTAGTTCCTTCTGGACTGCATGTAGTGTGAATGAAAGGTTGCTTTGGTGAATAGTTCTCCTTCTCTGGAGAAACTTACAGTTTGCCTGGTTGATATTTTACCTGATATTTACTGTACTTTACACCAGTGTTTACTCTTTGAACATATTTTCTGTGCAGTCTTAGGTTTTTTGCACAAAATATTTTTTTTTTTGTTAGAAAAGTGTTATTTAGGTTGTTGCACCCATTCTTTTTAGTATTATTGATTTAGTTTTATTTGGGTTATTATTTGTTGCAGCCTATAAAACATATTGCTGAATTTGTAATGCTTTATGAATCCATTTTCCTTTTAAACATTTTTGTTAATTGACTGAAGTCTATGCAGCAAAGTACCAAAAGAACTTTCAGAGTTCGAGGTTTTGTCAAACTCATGTGCTCAGCTCACTTTTCTCAGAAAATGAACAGTTTATGACTGTTATTTGCAATGCAAAATTCTCTTATTCTGTCAACACTTCAGAGATTTGTGTTCATGGGTTTGTGTAGGATGTCTTTTTAATAATGAGCTACTTACGAAATTAGATCAGACCTCCCATTCAGATTGCTGTAGCAAACTGTCATTTGTTTAAACGTTCCAAAATGATTTACCCTGCTAGGATTGGGTCCAAATCCACTATTGTTTCCCTGAATTGTTTTGAAATACTGGACTGGACTGAATGTCATTCTGTGAGCTGAGGTTGAAAATATACCAGCTGGGGACACTACAATACATTGTGACACTAACATTTTGAGGTCAAATAAACACTAAGCTGTAAGTCCATAGTTATGGAAACTTGACAGCAGAAATTACCAAATATCTAGGCCTTCATGAATCAAGTTTTATTTTTAGTTATTCAAATTTGAAGATATTTCAGTCTGAAAAACTGAGCACAGCCAAGCTGTAGAGCAGCTGATCTCCAACTTCCTTCCATTTGATTATTTCTGAAACCTGGGTTAGTTGCCAGATTGGTTTTATGCTAGTACTGCACATACATGCATCTTCTTCCATGTTCTGCTGTTTGTTGCAATACAACTCCACTGTTCTTTGCTTGGGTTGAAGCTTCCCGACTTCCCGTTCTTCCTGTAACTAATTTTTATGTGTATCCATCACTGTACATTGTTTGCATTTCCACAATAAAATGCTATCTATGTATCAGTGTCTGTGTAGGTGCATCTCACCTGCCCTCGTCCCCTTTTCCCTTTTTCTCGTTCCCCTTTTCTGTATCAAATCCGGGGTGATGAGAACTAATTATAAAATCAATGGTGCTGGACTGCCTGTTTTACAGCCCTCACTAAAACCTTAACTGATAAATCGCTGTGGGATTGACGACTCCCCCATTCTTTATCTCTTTTAATTAGAAATGTAAAAGAAATGAAGACCCAAGGGCCAGAGTGCCCCCCTCTGTCCTTTATTACTCCCTGCTGACCCCAGTTTCTGCCCACACTCGCATCGCAGTCCCCGGACTGACAGGCGTCCCCAAGTCGTCATCCATTTGGGCCCATATCTGCCTTTCCCTCCCAGTATTTCCTGAATGTTCTCCTGCCTTCTGCCTTCTCAGTCCCATACTCTTTAATATTTAAGACCCACTCTTTCCATTTCTTTCTCCTCCAGAGAAGGTGTAAAATTTACTGTCTCCCTCGCTGCAAGCATATCACATCCTTGTGACCTTCTCTCTCCTCCTTAGCCTGTTTCCCCTTGGCATTGCTCCTCCCCCATGACACATAGCAGTCCTCCTCTTTTATGTTTAGCTGTAAGGAAGGAAAAAAACATCTCCAGCTTAGTGGATGGCTCAAGCAATGTCATAAGTGTCAAATGGCTCCCTGTACAGGTATGTTTTCTCACATTTCTTGCCCGCCTCATTTCTCTGCCCTTTTCTCCTCAACATGCCTTTGCTGGACAAATAATAAACTGGTGGAGATCACAAATGTAAAAGCACATGTTCTCTGTCCATAGTCTGCTGTGTGGTCCCACTTATGCACCTTGGAGAGCTGGAGTTAGCATTCATCCTCTATTATAACTCTGTTTTTGTCTTATTCTGTATATAGAGACTGGCTATTATCAAAAGTATAAAAATTAACCCAACCCTGCAGTGTTATGATCTGTTTAAACATGTGTCTCATTATGCATTTTTCCAGTTTCATGTTACCATTGGTTAATACTTGTCAGTACTTGTCATCGTCTTTAGGTAAAGGAGGAGGTATTCCCCAAGCCCTGCAGAATCAAAAATCAAGAATCATACCTCCGTATACAACACATATACCAAGGAGAATGAAACAAAAGTTCTTCAGGTCCACAGTGTGCAGTACTTGTAAAAAGGAGAAAAGGTAAATCTAGATAAATAAATAACAAGATGATATACATATAGATTAATACAAAGATAAATGTACAATATTATAAATATAACACGATAAATGTTAAACCGTAATATAGAAATAAGAAATGTGTAATGTCACTGCAACATAACATAAATATATTTTAAATGTGCAAACAGTTGGTTTTTGTGGTTAGTGGTTGCGGTGGCGACTGAACCTGAGCTGATAGCATTCAGCAGCCTGACAGTCTAGATGTTTGCTGCACTGTGATCCGTCCAGCCTGCCATGCAGTAGGCCAAGGCGGCAAGATGCTGGCTCAGGGTGTAGCCACCGTGCTGCATTAACCAGTCTCTGTTTCTATCCCGCAGCCTTCCCTGCACCTGCCCCCTTCAAACTTGCAATGCTCACCCTAAATCAGCATAGCCCTGTGTCAGGCTGCCAAGATAAAATATAAATAAAGATGGAAACACATAAAAGCTACAGATAAAAAATACTGCACAGCCTCTTTAAATCCCCCAACCCCTACAAACTTACCCTGGCGTTTCCATGGCAACGACTTATTCGGATTAAATATACGAGGTCATTTAGCACCACCTTGTAAAAGAGTGTATAATGTATGGACCCAGTTTTAATCCCAGCTCCACTTTGTCGATCTCTACTTAATGAAACTTAATTATTCCAATCATTTAATTAATAGGATCCTATCCCTGTTTATCGCTACCTTCTCTCTCCATATTAATAAAAATGTCCATTGTGACAGAGGTGTTAATCATCCTGGGTGACGTGTGTGTCTGTGTTTATCCACATTAATGTGGGAGTGAGATGTTGCAGCTCTTCCTCTGACAGTCTCACTGTTTGTGTCGGTATGTTTTAAGCCTTTCTGTGACATAGTCTGTCAGTCTGACTGTGGGTATGAGAGTGTGGACTGAAATTTTTACCTGGACAGTTTAGAAATGCATAACTTCAAAGGCACCAAATCATGAATAAAGTGATCTCATTGTGTTCACACCTCTGAAAAGCCATGGTTACTTGTCTGATCATTAAAAGATGAAAAGGGAAATCTTCTCTTTCCGTCAATTTCAGATAATCTTACACTGGTTTGTCCACGTTAAATCACAACATATTATGTTGAAGAAATGTCATAGTTAGTGTGTTTGAGCTGGAGGTCTTTTTAGGAAACAATCTATGAAATATATTGTGTGACTATGCAAAAGTTTCGGAAACTAATTCATTTTTTATTTAATTTATGCTGAAGTAATTACTTGAAAAAAGTGACACAGATGCTTTAGAAGACTTGGATATGAAGAACCTTGACGTGAACAATAGGAAGCAAACCTGGGTTCCCTCTGGGTGGGATGCCGACGCAAAAAATTAGCGAAACATACATCTGTCCCAAACTTGTGACAAATTGTAGCTGAAATTCAAATGAGAGCTACTGTAGCATGCTAGCACAACTTTCTGAAAAAATTAGTGGAAAGGACTCTACACACTGCTCTTTGTAAATATTCTGCTCTTTCCACCCTCTGAAACATGGACCCCCGCAGCTGTTCACTGTGGAGCCATATTTGTTGTACACCATGGCCCCCTGTCGGCAACCATTGTTCACGACAGCTGGGTGGGCTAGTGCTGCCGGTGACCTCATGCAGAGAAAGAAAACATGGCATTTAAGTGTACTGTCCCAACATTTATTGCGAAACACAAACACACACTGATGGTAAATAAAAAAAACGAAAACAGCAACAAACATTACATACTCCTTAGTTTATAATGCTGTATAAAATCTTATGATTTTTGAACTCCGATTAACTCCCAATGAAAATATAAGATTTTTTTATGGTTAGACAATTGATAGCACATAAATGCAGGGAAGGGTGGGGTTTGGTTAAAAATTTTTAAATTTGACAGCATTCTAAAGAGTTGCACTTTTTTTACAAAAAAAAATCCTCCCATTCTGCTTCCCCCATGACTTAGTTTTGTACAGTCAATAATGAAGGGGCTGCTGGCCTGGCCGTGCTGTAAAAGGCAACATGAGTCTGCTGGTGAGACCAACAAACCCACATCACCGGGGCTACTGCTGCCACCAGTAGTCTGAAAAGGCACTTTATTCAGAGGTACAGCAGGGCTGCGAGTCCGTTTAGGGCCAGAGAAATTATGTACAGGTTCCGTGTATTTCACAGTAAGACAGACAAAGTATGATTAAAAAAGCAATGCTTTTAAGGGGTACATCCCTTTGTAGTTCAAACATATCTGATGCCTCGTCACATGGAAAAAAAATTAAACGATCTCAACAATCTTAATACAGTTTTAATACCAATGTCATGGATATTAAAGATCTAAAAATAAAAGCCTGGTACATTCGTAAAATGTGACACTAACCCTTTACAAAAAACCCAGGAAGTCCCTAAAGCCTTTTCCATAACAGTAATAAAAGAGTACAAAGGAACCAAAGGTCCAGCGTGTACTAAAGACAGTTTTTGTGAGGATGGCGCCTCCATGCTGCAGTTGTGCAGTGTGTGTTGGGCTGAAAGCCACTGCCGATTTAAACCGCAAGGCCCAGCAGTCGATTCCTGAAAGCATCCCGGTGCTGCAAATGAACTTGAGTGCTGTGTTCCAAACTTGGACAGAAACAAGTACATTAACATAATTTGCACATGCTACGTCTATCAATCACACAAACAAAACTTTTGCATAATGAAAGTCTTCAACTCCTGAGCTGTCCTGTGTGATGCTACATGAATGAATGGCTTAACCTGAAGGAAAAAAATGGCCTTTTTTACCATTAGTATTATTGCATTTGCGTAATATTGTCTCTCAAAACTTCTCCTATGCTAACACTGGTCCCATTTTTATCTTTATAGAAGGAATTACTCTAGCTGCACAATGTCTATTTATTTAGATTGTTTTGAAGGCTATTTATCTGAAAACACGCAAACACACTAATACGTGCATAACAGCGCTCTCACACCCTCTGACTTCCTAAACTGAAATGTTTCACTGCAAGTCATATAGCAATGTGTTCCTAAAGCCCCTGACTGCACACTTGCAAGGTATCCATCCCTGATATGGGCAGAGGCCATCATCACTGCCATCAGATTTTCAAGTAGTAGAGCAGAAGAGATTAAGCCTCTACTATCAGCTCCAGCCTCAAGACCTAATACTGACAACCATGTGAGACAGGGATTGTCTGAACCATGCAAAAACAGAAAAAAATATGGGCACAATTAGTACTTTGGCTACACTGGAATTCCAGAATCAGTCCAAATGTACCGGTAAATGTGCTTTAAAGTAAGGCCAGTGTTGACATGTTGTACAAAGCACTTTTTTTTACTGTAATGTAGGCCCACAGTCTCTGCCCTGTGTGCTGGACAGACATGAGTCCAGTCTATGCAAGTTTCTGTATCATGCTGCATATCTGACCTCATTCATGTTGGACTCAATGATATTCCTTATGAACTAAACTGTACAGTAGTTTTAGCTTAAATAATCCCCTTGTTTCTATTACAAAAAAAAGCAAATCATTTAGAATTTTTTTTCTGTTAATTGCTGCATTAAAAATGCTAACACTGATTCACACGTCCAAGGTCATCCGGAATGAAAAAGGTGCACAGTGAATCCCCAGGACTACAGCTGAGAGACACTGTGTGAGGCCTTGCTCTACGTCCAAGAGTATGTGGAAGGCAGCCTTCCCATTAGACCTGCACCAAGTAATTTACTTTAATGCGGTCTAGCCACAACTCATAGTAATTACATTTTAATTATAGGGGGTAAGAACTGGTCCATAAACATGAAACCAGTGCAGAACATCTGGGAACCAGTGAAAAACTGACTCCGTGTTCAATACATTTTATGGAGCAAAACTGAAAACAAAGGGGGAAATGGGTTACAGTGAGAACAGGTGAAGTTCCAGGTTGTTTATACACAGTGGCTTAAGTATATACCAAACTATTGTATTGCATTTTATTGTAATAAGTTTCCAAAACTGTTTCTGTTCCTCTGGAACATAAAATTACTGTAAAACAACAGTGAAAGTAATGAATTAAAGTGAACATAATAGGAAAGTAATAGATGGAACAAACTAAAAAAATGGGATTTATTTGTCTACATGTAAAAGCCCACCTTTCCTCTTAGCTTAATAACAAGAGAAAACTAAGGAAACCCGTTGCAGGTGTAGTCAAGGAAACATATGCAGAAACTCCACATTCGCACTGCACTGCCCATCTGAAAGTGTCCTATGCGCTACCTGCCAGTCTTCAATGTGGTCGAATACAACATTTGACAAATGATGTATCATAAATGTGCCTTTACAAGTTGAATTTGATAAATTTGACGGTTAATATCAGCATCTCCTGAAATCCCACATTGGGCCCACTACACTAAAGCACAGCCATTGCAAAGAACATCTACAGGCTATGAATCGGAAGCTCTTTTCAGTAAAAACAATTTGTCCACATCTGGGAGAACTACAGAATAAAGGGCTTGCAGAGGATTAAGTGCTCACTTTGTGTTTTTCACAGGCTGCACTGACTGTTACACTGAGATTTCTGGGTGCATTAGGACAGCTAGGGTTTGGTCCTTACAGAGTACCCCTGAGTCATCCTGCTCCAGCAGTAGGAACCTTGTTAGATCAAGACCACTGACTAGCATTAAGGACACTGTGTGTGTACGTGAGAGTGCTTGAGAAATTGGTAAGGACCTGGTTCTCCTGATGAGTGGCACAGGCACCAGAATCAACATCTTGGACCCCAGAGACCAAATGCTATTGTCCTTGCAGTGCTGTACCTCTCAAAAGGACCCCAGAAGTGCTTCACATATGGCTAAATGTACAAGGGATACTTAACATACTCAACACAGAAAGCAGTAACTATTGCACACCTATGAATCAGGAGGATGTGTGAAGTGTAGGTTCGTATTAGTATGACTGGCGATGAAGTACAGCTGGGGGGGGGGGGGCAGATACAAGTTACCGGGATCCCTGACAGCAGTAGGGGCTGATGTTACCCCTCTACATTATAACACAAAGAGCCCATTTTGGCACAAACAATAAAACATTGTCCAACCATAATTCATAGCCGTGTAATCAATGCGCATAATATCAGCCCCTTATTTACAATCATCCCTCTGCATGACGTACAACTGAGTCACAGAGTTGATTATCATCGTTTTTTTGTCTGCATTAAGCCAAAGTGCGAAGGGGCTGGATATCAGATTCAGCTGAGGTTTGCCAGTTGTGTATTGTCAGTTCTTTCACTTTGTGACAAAAATCAGATTGAACAGAAACATGGCTATAGTAAGGATACATAAAACCTTAAATGACAATTAAAGACAAAAAATAACGATATATAGATATATATATAGATGAATGCATATATCATAAAAAAACAAGGTAAAGAATAAAGTAAATTAAACAAATGTTAAAACCATGAACAACAAATGATTACAATGTTCAGTTTGGCTGTACTTTTAAGTATGTGTTGTTTTTTAGAAGTCTTTAGCGGCCTCTGGTGGCTCTCCGAGGAACTACACCGAGAAGAGGCTCTTGTGACACCGTGCTAGTGCTTCAACATGAGTCCAGTGCACAGCGCTGGTGTTCCTCCGTTTTCGCATTCCTTTCAAATACAGTATTTTTAAAAAAATGATGTTTTGTGTGAAGCATAATTTTTTCATGCTTTTTCAATCTTTTTAGTTCTAATCAAATCCTCAAAAACAGATTGTATGCTTTTCTTCCCGTGATGTAGAACCTGTCTGTCCTGGTTCACTTCCACCCTGTAGTCTGGGGAAACAGCTGTGCAGCGGATAGACATGGGGGGGGACGGCTCTGTTATGAGACAGGCAGTGCAGAAGGACAGAGGGGGTTGAGGAGGCACGTGCCTTCTTCACTGTGCTCGTCCCCCATGCCCACTCCTAGGCAATTCTGCATTGGTCTCTGGCACACACCAGGTCTCTCCATCGCTGTCCACCCCCCTGTCCTTGTCCTCATCTCCCACGTCATCGTCGTCGTCATCATCATCCTCCTCCTCCGGGGAGGGCTCGCTGCTGTTCTCGGCTGCCCCACCGTCATCTTCCTCATCTCGCTCCTGTTTGACGGTGATGGGGCAGGGGACAGATGACGAGGGACTCTTGCTAAGCTCGGCCTGCTCCTCAAAGGCCTCAGGATTCTCCAGCATCTCACGGATCAGCGGCGGCATGGGACCTGGGATCTCCATCTTAAGCGTGATGGCTCTCTCCGCTCCTGTGGACAGCAAGCATGGTACAATATCAGTCCACATACCTCCTGGAATTTATTGTTTCATCCAAAGCTCTTTAAGCCTCTGTATGAGTTAAGTAGTACGAACCCCTTCCCTTTTTACCAGTGAGCCTCAATTTGTTTTTAACCAAAACTGCATTAACTTTCATATCAATCATAATTAAAATCACAACACCTATCAAGTCCTTGGTGTTTTAATTTGAATGTTATTTTTATCCTAAATTTGAGTGATATTGAATTTTCTACTGTTTCTCTCATGCTTTGTAAGTGATTCTGGATACAAGTGCCTGCTAAGTGATGTGATAATGCAGACCCCCAGTGAGTTGAGCTGCTTTTTTGCCCTCTGTTTGCACCCTGTTAACACGCTTTGCTGACCCTGGACAGAGTGCATGTCAAATGATGTAATGACAGTGGTGGCAGCGCATGAAGCAGGGCTACTCCTCTCCTGGGACATGTGCAGTGCTCACCCTTGGTGCTGATGCCCCGGAGGTCTGTGATCTTCATCAGCATGCGTGGGAACATATGCGGCTTGTTGGGACGCCGGCGACGGGCATAGATCTTAAGAGCCTCCAGGAGTGGTTCCTGCAGCTTATCCACACGCTGGGGCTCCTCCAGATCCATGCGGTCTGAGCCAGAAGAGCGATACAGGTGGTCACATGCGGTAAGTAAAACCAACAGGCAGTCACACGCAAAGAGATGTGCAGTCGCCTGCAGTCTGTGAAATAAAAACCTAACTGTACATGATCAGGAAATAAACAGCCACCTATATGCAGTTCTGCAGATGTGACCCATCATGCAGGATCACTGAATACCTAACCAGTTGCTTGTCTGAAACAATAACCACATAGGAGGTCTGGATGCCAGTTAATCGCAGAGCGATCACCCATCACAGTCACTCATTCACTTACACATCTACACACTACATGCAACTTAGAGTCCACAGGTCACCTCAAGCACGTGTCTTTAGACTGTGGGTGGAAACAGGAGCATCTGAAGGTATTTCACACTTACCCAGTGTACACATGCAAACCCTTGGCAAACTGAGCTGGATTCAAACCCACGACCAAAACCTGAAGCCCAAGAGCTGTGAGGTACTGATGCTATCTAATGCACTACCATAATGCCCTAACATATTTACTGTATCAACCAAACTGCGTACTGTATTTTCACAGATGGTGGACATAGCAGTAAACACACTGCAGTACCTCCACAGATGAGGCAGATGGCACTAAGAAGACCAGTTTCTGTATCATCCATCTCCAGGGGCAGCAGTTGACCAGCAAAGGCAAATACCAGGTCAGTGAGAGGTCCAAAGCCTGCATTGTGCATCTGCGTACGGTTCAGGGTGAGCCCATCAGAGAAGGTCATCGTGTCCTGCTCAGGAGTGTAGCGCGTGCAGATCCTGAGCATCTGTAACAGTGCATAACACAGAAAGATAAAGACAAGTAGAGGGAGCTGACCAGTGTGTTTCATATGCAAAGCAAATAATATGTAAGGCATGTGACCACAGAAAATGGAGCAGAGAAGTAAAGGAGCATACCACACATTATTGTATTTGGTGTATTTGGGTGACTGGCACAAGAGAGCAGAACTGTTCAGTCCAGCATAAAACATTTAGTTGTTTCTTAGTTATGCCTCATATGCCTATAAAAAGTGATCACTTTCCAGAGTCATAATTTTGCACTTTTTGCAGTTTTTCCACTTATCTTAGGATCAGCAACTGATTTCAAAGCACTGAAAGATAATTTTTCAAATACACTGGCTCCTCAGTGTAAAAACACAACTGGGACCGGATGTCTGTTTGTGACTGTGTTTATTTGTAACTACAAAGTCACTTTTACCACAAAAGACATTCAACAAATACTTATAATACAGCCATTCCTTGCTTTACCTGAAGGTTCTTTAACATCATCAGATATAGCTGTAGTGAATAAAAGACTTTGTAAACTTTTTCTAACATATTTTTATAACTGTTTACCAACATTAAAATTAAAACTATTTTTTTTTAAATTGAAAATAAAATAAAGTGTCCAGAAAGGATCTCCAAATTAGTCTTGGTTGAATAATTTGGTGCCACATTCTTGATCTTTACTGGGTGAACTTCTACCATCTGTGAGCTCAGCTGGTAACCAGGTCACATTCACACTGCTGCAGATGGAAATCTGCAATTTTTAAAAAAAATAAATCTTTTTGAAAAAGTTTTTATTTTTACTACATTTGAGGTGGGACTATTTGTGATCCAAAGAGTAAGTGTAGCTGTTGTAGACGAAACCTAAACAGTCTTAAATGTTAATTGCACCTTAGCAGCAAGATGATTCCTCACCACTGCAGCAGAGAGGCTATCTGTATGAACTGCCTCAAGGCCTACTGAAAGTGGAAAACATAATTTGATCACAAATTATTATATTTCGTATTGTGTTACTTTGTAAAACACACTTTAATTGCAGTTATGAGTCATTTGTTCAGAAGAATGAATAATTTACAAAAAATGTTTGCAATGAAAGTCCATCACTATAACAAATTATTGCCTTCCATCTAGGGGTTGTCTCACAGCCTGGTGACCAGTGATTCTGGGATAGGCACCGGACTGCTGCACCCCTGCCCAGGAGTAAGCAGTTAATGATAAAGGATGGATGGATGGATGAAACCCTTAAAAGTTTATACCTATGACTTGCACCCCAAGTCAACCACAATATATACTTTACGCAAATATGAAGAATGCCCCCATAGTGGAGAAAGAAGGAAGTATAGATAGACACTTGGCAGAGTTTTCTTTGGGCCACATAGCCGTGCACTATATTCCCCAATCATAGACAGGCACACGGCAAAACCAAGAGAACCTGACACGCGACAGGGCACTTGTCCTCTTTGGTTGCCTTTCCGCTGTCCCGCCTCCAAAGTGTGCAGCAGCCTAGACTCACACTTCAGTTCCCATATCTTTGATGTGGCTTCCTCTGCAGCATGTTTACAATGAGCCGCAGCGTGTACCTCGACGCCTCTCCAGCTCGAGTGCAGTTTGACCACACCACACCACATTGTAGTTAACTTCTCAGAGGTCAAGTGACAGGTACAATAGACTGCATTCACTCCCTCACGCACTCACTTATTCATTCACTGCGCTGAACCACATGTACATGTCAGGGTCAGGGTGGCCCAGAGCCCACTGCTAATGCACAAGGTTCTAGGCTAAGGAAAGTACACCCTTGATGTGACACAGTCCCTTTAGACCACAACAAATCCACTGTCTTCATTCCAACCTCAGTTCTCCTTAGATCAGCTTTTCAGTTCATGTTCATCTCTTCATATGTCTGGAGTAAATATTTTGTCAGCCTTTCTAAATGACTCACACTGATGCCTGTTATTGGGCAGTAACATTCTATCTGGTTATTCAGCCTGCTTTCACTTGGTTCTTCTGACTGTTCCTAGGTTATTCTGCTTTGGTAGCAGGGTGACAGTTGCCAGGTGCCAGTGGCAGAACAGTGTATGGCAGAACAAAAGGCAAGTAGAAGTCATTTACCAGAATGTCCAAACAGGCCGACTTGAGCAGGGTGATCTGGTCAGCGATTGTGAGCGTGGTGAACCCTGGAAGCCGCTTGGCAAACTCCACAATTTTGATGATGCACTTGGTGGAGAGCTCACTAAACTTGTCCCACAGGCCCAGGTCCAGCTGAACCCGGTGGTCAGAGCTGGAGTTCTGAAGAAGAGCACAAAGATGGTTGTTAGAAAACTGCTGCCGAAGAGAGGTGAAGATGGAGTTGGGGAGATAAGGAGAGACAGAAAAGTGTGAAGGAGTATGAGCAACACTGAATGAGACTTTGATGGAAAGGCATAGGAAGAGAAACCAAAAGATAGATACATGAGAGATAAGATGAGAATAAAGAGAAGTATAAATATGGATAGACAGGAAGACAAGAAAGGAGTGATGAAGGGGAGCAGACCCTCCTTGCCCTAACTCACCGTGGTATATTTGCCAAGCTGGCACAGTGAGGGGAAAGTCTCCTGGTGGGCCTTGCTCACTTTGTTGACCAGCTCTTCCAGCTCTCCACTCAGCTCATAGCTTTCTGGCAGCACCACCTCCTCCTTCACATCCTTCTTTTTCTTGTTGCGGTCATTGCGCACCGCTGGAGTAAAGGAAAAAATGGCAGGTAAAAAGAATGATACTAAAACCCTAAAGTATCGTTGCTGCTTTCTCCGTTCCTTAAAGTTTTAACTGTAGCACTGTATAGAATTGAGAGAAAGTGCAAAAATAAAATAAACTCATAAATGAAATGTTCTCCTTTTCCCTGCCCCTGGTTCCTAGAGAACTTTAGTGAACCGCTGCATAGACCAGTTTAGTTCCCTTTTTCCTTGGTCTCTTAGGTAAAAGTCCTTCCTGGTATTCTACTATTAATCCCAGCACAACAGGAATGATTTTATATCCAGAAAAAACATTAAGTGGCACTTTCTCTCGACTTACTCTTATTCATCATCTGTCTCATTTTGGCTTTTGAAGCAGCATACTTCATCTTCATGTTCTTCTTCAAACTGACAGCCCTGTCACGATATACCCACCCATCTATCCCTCATACACTTACACGTGTTTTATTACCTCTATCATCTTTCATCCAATGCAGCCGAAGAGCAAGAGAAACACGTCCTGAAGTCACCATTCACTCCACCCCCCTCTTTCCTTCCTCTCAGGATATCCAGTAATAGCAGGGTTACAATGTGATCCCAGCACTAGTACACATCCCGCACAACTTCACATATGCCCTGTCCATTTCCCAAAAAGCCTTTGCAATATCATCTACACAGACCTGCCACAGGAGGGCCTCACAGCCTTGGAGTTCACACTAAGGCACCTTTTTGGTCACGCATGAGACCCATCCACCAAGTTAGTCCACACAGGTCCACTTATAGGTATGTATGAAAGGAAGAGCATGCCAACCAGTGTTTAACATATTCTGATGCGCCACTCAGTGTTTGCGCATAACCCCACTGAGTGCTAACAGTAATATTTTTTGGTTCCCACAATATGGGACAGTTTGCATTGCCACTGGGTGCAATAATTATCTCTGCCAACCAGTGACACAGATTTACTTTGCTAGAGCTGCCAAAAGCCAGACTGTGCTGCATGACTGCATGCTTCCTGTTTTGTCATCAAAGTTCATATCACACAGGAAACACTATAGAATGTGTTTCTTACTCAGTTATAAATATCACGGAACCAATCAAAAAGCAGTTAACTGTTCACAAATAATTCCCATAGGCCTCCATGTAGCTCTGCCTTTAACTCTGGGGTGATACACATGTTCCTCACCTTCCTTGGACATTCCAACCTCGAAGCACTTCTGCAGTCGGCAGTACTGGCAGCGGTTGCGGGTGACCTTGTTGATCTGGCAGTTCTTGTCCCGGTGACAGGTGTACACCATGTTCTTCTGGATACTGCGCCGGAAGAAGCCCTGAGCACATCATGTTAGAGAGTGGAAAGGGAGACGACAAAAATCTGAGAATGTGTGGAACAATCATTACATTGCCTACCACTTACACTGTTATTAACCCTTTTTGCTGACTCAGTTTTGTTGACTTCTTTGGCCATCTTCTTCTTACAATGCTAGAGAAAAAAACTTTCTGGAACCAAGCACCCATTTATACAGGAAGGAATTTAAACTGGGTAAGTATGGTATCAACAGTGGGATTCAAACCAGTAACCCGCCAATTACAAGGCAACTGGTTGGCATACTTACGCTATTTGACATGTAGCTAATGCAAACAGTTGTGCTGTGTTCAGCCATCTCGGCATGTCATACAATTAGTTTTAAGTAGAATCTATGTTACGTACAGGATGCAGTACATTATACTTGATATTACATAATCTGATTTGTATCATTAGGAATCATGGAATATTGAAAATATTAAAAAGCTTCATTTGGCTTTAAAAGCAGTGGATATTCATTGCATTCTGGTTGATTCTTTCATATCTCCTTTGTCTAATTGGTAATACAACTATACATTACAATTTTAACCTGGGTTGTTTATGTGAGGTTTCCCAAATTTGAAAAAATATCAACATATTCAGCTTTTCCATCTTTGAAAAGTCAAAGTTGACAATGTGCCTGAAAGACTAGTTCTAACTTTATGACAGTCGTCCAAATGAAATCACTAATCACATGCTCCTCCCAGAATTGTTATTTGTTGTCCTACATCTTTACTTCATTTGCTCATTTAAAGTGAAACTTGAAATCCAAATGTGCTTTCCCTCCTCATGAGTCATTTCAGTCCTTAATATTTCATCTTTTATGTTTATATTTTTTATATATTTACCACTAGGTTTTATTTTTCCTTTATAAATAGCTATATACTGTACACTACTGGATCGCATTTAGGTTCCTGAAGATGTAACAGTATTGACAGTACAGTACAGTATCGCCAATGCCTGCGAAAGGAAAGCAGACCGCAGGTGATGTATTCCAATGTGGGGATGTCAAAAGGGCAATCGAGTGCACCTGGGACTCACCTTGCAGCCCTCGCAGGAGCTGACTCCATAGTGGTAGCCTGAGGATTTGTCCTGGCACACAAAGCAGGGCTTGTAGACACGTGGTGGTGGGGGCGGAGAGGGAGAACTGGGCACCATCTCCTCTGAGCTGGTGCTCTGGGTCTCCACCGCTGTAAATAAGAGAGCAACAAAGGCAGGGAAGAGCAAGATGGTCAAAACACTGTCTGTAGGCTGGTCATTGTACATTATCGTAGTGAAAGGGAAAAGGCTGCACATGTTTGAAGAACAGGGCAGACAGGCAATCACACTCAAATCTCAGACTATAAATCCAACAGGAGCCAGGAGAACACATGAACATTTTGGAGCAAGTTGTGAGGCTTTCAGGGTCAAAAAGCTAGAACAGAATAACAGGAGACCTAACAAAGCTGCGCTCAATTCAAGATGTATTGTAATTTTCTGTTCATTTTTTTCCCCACTACATCCATCGGAGAACATTAAGATAGAGTCTACTGTGAGTTTTTTTTTTTTTTGCTTTTGTTTTTTTCCAGCAACACCTATGTTTTTAACAGCAAGGGGAGAGAAACACTGCAACTCTAATGGTGACAGGCAGAAGGTCAGCCAAGAGAAAAGTGCCTGTCAATCAGTGAAACTCGAATCCCCCTGGACTTCTTCCACACAGGAGGGAAGCTGGAGGGTAAATATTTTTAGAAGCTGTAGAAGGTGGGAATGCTGAGTGACAAAAAGAAGCAGGGAGAAGACAAACAATTAGAGAAACAGAGATAACCAGTAGCTTGACAGAGGCTGATATGGCAAAGAGAGAGTGTAGTAAAGGAATCTAGGATGTTGTATAATGTGGATTTTTTTTTTACTCTCTGGTCCTCATCTTAATCCTGTCTCCATGAGTGCATTACATTACCTCTCACTTGTCTTATTTTTCCTTCTGGTACCTCTTTAAAAAAATGGAATTATGGATATACTAGCTGAATATGAACTTTAAACTAACAGATGATGAATCAAATAAAGCACTGTAAGATGGCTGCAAAAAAGGTATTAGAAATTAGGATAAAATGCACTAGGCTAAAGCAGCCATTGTGAAAGAGGGACAACCATGTGCACACACCACATCACTCATTTCAACTTCAACCCCCCCAAGTCACCCCTGAACCACCACCCTGACACCCCCACTCTCTGACACACAAACCCTATTTTCCTCTGGTTTCCTGGCCTTAAATTCCTCAGTGCTGCTTTGCCAGGGTTTAATAGAGGTCCAGGATCGTAATCTGCCCTATAAAGTCAGTCCCATGGTTGGGAATGAGGCCCCAGTCCGGCTGGTGGGGCCTTTATTGGGAGCCATCACCTTGGGCAGCTATTCACACTGCCAGCTGTAGGTCTGGCCTATAAAAAAAAAGCCCAATCATAAAATAAAAAACCAGGAGGCTCTAAAATTCAAACTTTTAACTGCCTCACCCCTGCAACCTCTTACACTACCTTCAATGGAAACCACGGGGTTAGCCTAAACTTAACCTACAACACCTGCCCCCCCTCCTTCTGTCACACTAAGGGGTATGGCAAAGCCACCAGCCTAGCTTTTAACAAGAGGAAGGAGACTTCAAAAATCAAAAGAGGGCATAAAAAGAGAGCTTAATAAAAACAAAAAGGTGACAAATCAAGAAAGAGGGAGTGAAAGAACAAAAAAACTGCCCGCTGTCCTGCATTAACAAAGATCTTCCACAAAATTGTACTGACGCCTGGTATCTCTCATGTAATAACCTCTTTGGCTTATTGAGTGAAAGAATTTTCATTGAAACTGAAATGGCATGGCTATTCCAAAGTGCCAGAGGCATACAGCTTAATTCATCCCCATATTATCAATGTCAGCTTTAACCTGCAGCGATAATCAGATTTACATAACCGTGTGCACACAGTTTTGTTTAACTGCATGCCTCCTAGATTTATGCAAAATAACCAAATTTACCGGCACAAAATTCATTCCATTCCCCAGAGTAGCAAAAACGGGTTCAGTGGAAAAGTAAATAGGAATTGTTTTACTTTTGTCATACACTGGAGGTAAATGAGGCTCTGGATGGGCATTACAAGGCCTTTTAAAGGAACAAGACACATGTGGCACTGTGAGTGTGGTTTATATTCAAAGTATTCAACAGACAGGGAAGCAGAAAATAAAAGAGGAAAAAGGGTAGGGAAAGTGTATCGAGTTCTATCTACAGCCAGGACAGATTTCCTGCCTTTTACCTCCAACACCTCATTCATAACCCACAACTAAAAATCAATTGGCACTTAGCTTACACTATGAAGTAAGCAACTAAATCTGCCTACAGAGCTCCCCCTTCTTCTACATTCAAACCATCACTGTTTAGAAAACAAAGGTCTCAGAAACCCGAGGCCTTCTTATCAGCTCAGTGGCCTGGGGCTCCATTTGCATGACAATCCCTAGCCAGGGAGCTGCTGACTGCTGATAGACAGTAGAAGTTCTAAGGGTGGGGGTGGTTGTGTGTGTTTTTGGGTGTGTGTTGCTGACGGGCCTGGGCTGTTCATTTCCTGCTAAGTATCATTTTACCTCTAATCCCATCTCTCAATGGCCTCTGTACACAAGTGGCACGGCTGCTCTTGATGGTGCTAATCCCTCTGTCCAACGCAACGGGAGCACTTTCCACTGCCTCCTGCTCCCCACCCCCTCCTCTCGTCTGCCCCTTTCCCTCAGTGCTGGGGCAAAAGTAGAACTGTTCTTTGACACCCACCCATACAGACTATGCCAAATGACATGTGTGGCTTGTGTGACACCCATATGTCCAGATTCCTCCAAATCTTCAAAGCACTGATACTAAAAAGGTCAATACACTAGAATTGTGAAGAAACAAGCTGGTCAACAATGTATAGATTGTGGTGAGGATTCCACAAGAAAAAAGCGCACATTGCTAAAGGTATTACGTGTACGGTGTTGCAACACCAGGGCAGACAGAGCCCATTATGACATGCTGGCTGAGACACAAATATTTCTTCAGAGCAGAGCTGCTGTTCTGTCTACGTGACTATGGGTATGGCTGAGTTGTCCATACAACAGCTTTTTTTTTTCAAAGCGTCTGCATGTGAACACTTGTAAATAACTGTAGCGCCAACATTCTGCATGGGCTGTGTTCCAGTCATCTCTGCCCCCCATATTCAAAAAAACACTATTTGATTTGCAAATGTACTTGCAGTACCTTTTGTGTAACATCTGCTTCTAAGGTGCTGTTAGTGATTCTCTGTGGATGTGTGTGAGTTTCATACCAGCATCCACACATCTGAAGGCAAGACAAAGGTTTTCTGTGTGTTTGCTGACATGACCAGTGCTAGACTTTTGAATGGGATATATTACCAAATCAAAAAGGGGTGTTCAAAGAAAACCTTAAAGCAATGTAGGAAATAACACAACAAATAACATGGTACTCAGACCTGTACCAAAATATGCACCAAACATGTTAGCAACTCCTGTTCCAAAATATATCCAAACTGTGAACACTATACTATGTCCATTAGGGGCAGATTAGAGGACATGTATGATTAATGTGCTAAACAGCTTTGATTCTTGCAGAACACTATGTGGGACTGACTATAAGGGGTTTAAAAGCTTATAGGTATGGATGTGACATGACAGCTCTGTGCAAGGGCATGTCTGCGGGTGTGAGCTGTGCTATATGTGAGGCACCTGTGTTGCACTACTGGGGGCAAAGAGACAGGCAGACCGGAACAGACGGGAACAGACCGAACAGGTTTCCTGAACAGCGAGACCGACAGACTGACTGGCACGCAGACGCCGGCCCTCACTGAGCGGGCGTTCTCCATCGGCTCCCTGTGTCCGAAAAACAGGAGGCCCACGCTGCAGGACCAGCATGCAGTGCAGTGGAGTGGCGATTGGGTGGGGCTGGAGGAAGCCAGCGAGTAAAGCTGCTGAGATGACTGGGGGCTGCAGGGGGACGTGGTCTGAACATGGAATGGGGCTGGATACCGGATGATGTCGGGGTGGCCCAAGGACAAAACACCCCTCGGTCCTCTTACTAGTGCTACTTTCGTAATGCTGTATTGGGCCTGGCTCTTCCTTGCTGCCCACTTCTTCCTGCCAGTGACATGCTCTCACAAGGTCATGGTCCCCAGGAGCCCTTCCTTCCTCTTTTATTATATACTTCCTCTGCAGTCTTTTTCCACTTGCCCCTTTGGGGTGGCATGCTGGGCACACTAAAGCTGACTTCTTCTTCTTGTCTCTAAAGAAGCCATCTGAACCCTTCTAACTCATTTAAACTATGCAAAAAGAAAGGGGTTAAGGTATTTCAAATCACAGTTTAAGTACAATATGTTATCCAAATACTGACTGTGTGTTTGAGCTCAATGAAAAGAGCCACAAAACCATGTCTAGTGAATGTGGGAAAGTCAGAATAGGTTGTTTTGATTTCCCCCATGTGCCTGCACAGGAAGTGTCAAGCACCCGCCATGTGACCAAGCTGTAAACAAAACAAAAGACTGGAAACCGAAGGCTTGTGTGTGAGAAAGAGAGCTAAAGACATGGAGCAGCAGTAAATCCTTTCACAGCTGTCTGTGAACTCATTACCTGTGGCCCACCCCCTTACCATTTAAGAGTCAGGGTTTCCACTTCCTGTTGGTCCACCTTTTGATGAAGGTTTGTGAAAAAGGGGGCCACAGTCCAGGAGATGGCTCAGTAAAAACACACATGCACACACATGCCAATACACACATAGACTCACACACAGTCAAACACAGTGCACACACCAAACCTGAATGAACTGGGACCTCCTTGAGGAATTTATATATGTCTGTCAAAACCACACATAGCCCAAGACACACACTGGAAGCGTGCAAATACACACACAGTCCCAGACATGATGAAGTGGGCAGCAAGACATCTGGTGCCAGTGGGTTTGTTCTAAAGGTGGGCAGTTAAACCATGGCTGCCCCCTAAGACGCCAGTCTACACACAAAACAGTTGGCTCTTTCTGGAGCTGCTCATAAACCCCACCTTGTGTTTATTTATGTTTCTTATGAGATCAAGCCAGCATTTGGCCTCAACAGTAACACTAACAGCCTGTCAAAAGACACAGGATTTCCAACAACCATAAACCCCATGACACCAAAACCAAAGCTAAATTAGAAAGCCCACAGATGCTACACTGTCACTAAACGGCTGACATAAACTGCCACATTAAGACTACGAGTCAGGAAGCTGAACTTTCATGGAGCCTACCATCTTGGAAACAGAGATGGTAGGCAGCAAAAAGAACAGTCCACTACACTTTTTATCAAAATATTGTAGCTTTGAGTCATGGAATGGGCCTATTCTATCCCTAATCAGAATATTTTTTTCTGAATTTGTTCATCAAAAGTACCTAGATGGATTAATAAAGCATATATTCAATTCCAAACATGCATATGTCTCTTCAGACAAAAATGTTGAGCTAGTGTCTAAAAATGCAATAATGAGGAGTAGATGGTTTAGTTCTTAAAGACATGGATTTCTAAAGTAAAAGTTTCTGGTTCCTGCCTGAGTCTCAGGTAATGCTATGGCAATCTTGAGCAAGGACTTTACCCTGAATTGTTCCTGTAAATTTACCTGTTCATGTAAAATATTCAATATTTACTTTCTGTGGATATAAGTGCCAGCTAATGAACAAATTAGCAACCAAAATTACATACTCCAAGATCGCTGAAAGCAAGAGAATGGGGTAGGGGGGCAGTAAGCTTTTAAATGAAGCACTGAATTGAAACAAGACTGGCTAATTGAGGCATGCTGGGACACACATGCTAGGGGGAAAGTGGTCCAGCATCCTACCGAGTGCCCCGCCGTGCCTTCGCTGGTACAGCTGCACATCCAGTTCCGCATGCAACTGAGGGGGCATTCGTCCATCATCAGAACCCCTGTTTTACCCCTCTCTCCCCATTTTGTTTTTGTAGCATGTGCCAGGTGACTCCTACTTGTTGGGCTGTTATTGCTTCCTCTTCCCACTAATAGAAACCTCAAAAGCTACCACTGGTCTGGAAGTAGACCTATAGCATGAAAAAGAGAGAACCAAAAGAGAAACAGTGATACTTCCTGCATCTATTGCTGGTCACAAGGATTCACACCCCTGTTTGACCACTTCCGCAGCTCTGATGCCTGCTGTCAGTGCCCCCCATGGGTCCAAGTCTGGTGGCGCCACGTGTTCCCACAATGGGAGGCAGAATCATGGGTGCTCAGCACCTGCTCAAAACGGCTGTTTCACCTAATTTAAGGACTTCTCTGGGAGTGTTTCCCTGAAAGGGAGGAGGGTAGGATTGTGGTTTGGACTGTGACCTTGCAATCTTACAATATCAGATTCAATTCTTACTTCTGCTGCAGTATCTCAGAGCAAAGTGCTTAATCCTGGATTGTTCTAGTAGAAATTGTTACTGTAAGTTGTTTATTTTACATTTTATGTCACCTTTAGTAATAATAATAATAATAATAATAATAATAATAGTAATAGTTGTTGTTACTTTCTCCTAAATCCAACTAAGCACCTGTGTAACGTACAGGCTGTAGGATAAAAAAGGTAATGCCAGCATAAATTATGCTGTGACTACTCATTGTAGTCAGTCCTTCTTAAAAACTTCAAGTTTCATATCTGCCACAAACCTGTGGCTCTCATACACTTCCTGTCATTTGTGTGATTTGTGGTAAAGTGACACTGACTGATTTGATAAGCACTTTGGTTGGGTTTTTACTGCTGTTAAACTCTACCAGTCATAACAGAATTGTACCTAAAAGATGGGCTCTGCAGACAGTTGGGTTTAAGATCTAAGAAAGGATAGTATCTGCAGTACTATGTTTGCAGCCATTTTAAAATGGGAGCGATTATACAACAAGGAGGATTTGCTGTGCCTGGTAATTGAGAAAATGACATAGAAGGCACTGATTCTTTCCCACCAGTGTTTCCATTGGGCAAACATCCCACCATTCTTTCACTTTAAGACTGAATAACCTGCTGAAGATAGTCAATCTGACTGCTCTACCCTCATCTCGTAAGTCACCTTGAAAAGAAAGTCCAGCTATTTCAACCAGCAAAAGTAATATGGTTTATTTTGAACAAACACAGAGACTGTAAATGGAGCGTAAATTCCAGGAGCCAGTCTTTTTCCCGCCACTTCCCAGACAGTTTGGGATTTACTCATCCTGAACAGGGTGTTGATAGAGCTGTCCCTGTGAAGCAGAGGGTCAGCACATATCGATTGGGAGAGATGTTCAAGTGAAAGGGATTTTAGCTAGGTTAAGTACCTAGGTGGCTAAAGACAATGTTTAGGGGCTTTATTCTTCTTTTATAGTAGAGAATAAACAACTGATAGTTGCAATTCTGTGTACGATACAGTGCGTGATGGAGGTGAGTTAATGTATGTGAGAGTATAGAATAGTCACAACATCTAAGAAGCAAGTCTGTGCTTGCTAGACTGAGCACTAGAGATGTAAGTGAGATAGTTTCGGACTAGTTTGAAAGCAGCAGCACCAGGACCACCCATTCCCAGACAAATCACAATGAACAGGAACACATACATACATTCACTTTTACACACTCATGAACACAAAATGACCATAACACTGACTGTGGTCACACTGTCAAACAGTTCTGCTCACAAAATACCAGCCCACAGCCATGCCCAATAAACTAAACCTGTCCAGCTTATCACCCAGCAGAAACAGGACTGCAGGGAGGAATCAGAAGAACAGTTATGGAAAAACACATGCTTTGCATGCAATTATGTTAGACTCAGCAGACACTTTTGTCCAAATCAGTGTGCAGAAAAGAAACATAAAGACACTCCTGAAGATGAGAGGGCACTGCTACTATGTCTACAAACATCGCATCAGACCAGCAATTCAAAAAAATGTTAATACATAACACAACTTACTGAGAGCAGTATTTTCACTAAAAGAGAATCCTGTGTCGTAATAGATTATACCAACTAAATGTCAAGGACCACTGGTACCATTGTGGTTGTGGTCAAGCACAATGGTACGCCAAGCTGTCAGTCAACAACACGGTGAAACAGAGCTTTGCACAATGACAACCCGTCTGCCTAACGCAAATGATGCATCGAGAAGACCGGTGCAAATAATATAAATGTTTTCAAGAAGCCAGGCTGCAGGTCCACACAGACAGTGGCACAGAGGGGGTCCCCAGTGTTTTTAAGCCAGTACGCTGTATGTACTCCTATTCACTGTATAATGCCTCTCACTGGCTGTGCTTGGCATGAGCACTGTTTTCTGTAATGGCCTGAAAAGCTCTAAGCTGGTGTACAGAAAACAATGTGGTCCTCGGGAGGAGCAACACATCTAACTGTATTCACTCTAGTCATACTTCAGTGTGACTCCTAGGTTTCATGTTGAACACATCAACAATTTTAACTGAATCTCAGAGAAGGCTCATGCAGGAAAGGGAAAGTTTGCAAAGAATTAACATTTCTGCTCAAAGTTCTGGAACACAGCTAGTGTGTTAATACAAACAGCTTCAGAGTTTTCTAGGAGCAGTGTGTGTCGGTGCCTTCAGATTCTCTGATTTAGCCAACAGAAAGAGTACAGAAAGGAACTGGACAGGACTGAAGGGACGGGACTTGGTCTAGAGGCTCAGACGAGCCAGCAGGCCTGATTTACAGTTCCCCCCACCCTGTGGGGCTGGGCCATAAACCGACATTACAACACAGAACTGGATTCCAGCAGGAGACTGTGAAATCCTGTCACGCACACACGAACACAAGCTCCCAGCCTCCCTCATGCTTGCTCCTGGCAGGCCTGTGTGAGGGGCCACCAGACAGCAGCCCTCTACATGGCCTTCAGAAACACAGCACCAGAAGAGCAGTGCTGTTGTCTTTCAGTTGAACCACTGCTTTCCCCTCCACATTAGATTGGGCCACTCAAGAAAAATGACTCACAGAGCAAACCAAAACAAACAAGCAAAACTATCCTTCTTTAGCTGCAGGAAACAGCACTGAGATACAGTGGAAACAATCGAGCTGTGCTAGGGTTCATATGAACTTTACGGCAGTGTTCTCAGGGCTGTCTTGAGATTTGTGTGAATAATGTGTTTAACCCCTGCAGTGTGAGCACCCCAGAAATTTGTTACAGTAAATATATTTTCAGAAGGATGCCAGTTTACCTGTGGCTACTTATCTTGAAGTTTCCACAAACCAAACATATGAACATCTGTGTGAAAGGCTGCTAGAGTAACAGACAGGGAAGCTGTAATAAACAAACAATTCATGATAAGCAAAATATACATCCATACAGATCATTTTTGTTTCTATGTGGCGGTTGAAACAAAATGATGAACTGAACTAGGTGATAAATACATTCATTGGGATCTTTTGCTTTTTTTCCCATATAACCTTAATTGCACACACCTAAGTGGTGGTACATTTTCTCCTTCTCTCACCTCATTGTGGTCCTCACTTTCTCACCCAGGATTTGGCTCTACAGTCAGGCACTCTGACCACTGCCCCATAATCCCTTTCTTCCTAATTTAACCTTCACCCCCCGCCCCCTTTCATCCCCTAGTGCTCTCACAACCCCATCACCTCAGGCATTTTAATCTTTTAATTGAATCTTTTGTAATTATAACGAAATAATTAAAGACTTCCATTAAGGCAAACAAATGATGAAGGGGGTGCAAGGGGGTGTCTCCCTCTGGCAGAGGATATTGTGTGCATGTCCTGCAGTCCTGCTCGCAGGCTACCCAGCAACCATCCCACTCTGGGCTCTACAGCACAGCCAGGGGACAACAATAAGGTGTGTGTGAGGGTGTGGGGGCGGCTCCTCAGTTATATACTCATCAGGCTGCAATAGCTCACGTCCGTAATCAAGGAAGGGATAGATTTAGAACCACACAGAACAAATAAATAGTAACACACATCTGGGTTCAATGATATTGTCAGAGTAAATATATTGTCCAAACAATCAATCTACCAAATCAATACCTTGCATAGGAAGTACTGCACCATATCAAAAGCTATGAATAGCTTTTTCAAAGAGTGAAACAGTTTCGTTCCTGCAGTGATGGTGGGTAATTTTTTGCAGTCAGGTTTTGTTTAAGAAATATTAGAAACAAGATTACAGTTAATAATTGTCAATTCGGCTAAAGCCATGCTAACACTAACCCTTGCTGATGACTGGTGTTTCTTTGTTATGTGAAGAGGCCAGAGAACTGTGCCAAGTACAGTCTCACCCACATTGCCCCTGAATTCTCCATTAAAAGCCTTTTGAATGCTTTCTGTTCAAGGACCAATGAAACCAGCATGCACACAGTAGGCCTTGACATGGGCCACTCTACTCTCCCTCTATAACCTCTGACATTGACTCAAAAAGAGTCCTTGAACTGTTAGGCAAAAAAACAGGAAAGCGGATCACGCCCTTCAAAGTTCCTCTAGCCTTATTACCTACTACCTCATTTTAAAAGTCAGACCTTGTCTTACTGAAGACAGCTTTTAGTGTTGCGTTTGTGTATAAACTTATAATAGCTTATACACTGTTTGCGTTCCAATTTTTCCCTGCTGCTTTTTAATCTCACTGGTAAGTAATAACATATGACATTTATAAACATTTTTTTTCCTGAAAACCAGAATGATTATAATTCAGCTGCAAACAAGCTCGTTTTAAATGAATATTTTAACTTATTTTTACTGAAATCTTTCTCAAGAAAACAGCTTAGAGATTTATTTGAACCTTTTCGGTCCTCTTCAGTCTTTCATATCAGAGTTAAAACAACTGGGCAAAATAAGAGCAAACTTGCACAGACATCATGAACCTCACAAACTGGGCTCGATCTGATTTATTTTCTCAGTTTAAAGACACAATAAGTGCTACAGTTAGCTAAGGGGCCCGGTATGTCTGAAAGACTTACAAAGGATATATGATGTACAGGGCTGAAATAGTACACCTAGCTTCACCTAGGGCTCTGTCTACAAGCTGGACTTTTTATCTTCTTTATTTCCAGGAACACAAAAAAAAAACTTTCCAAGAGGCCTAGTACCTTGAAAACAAAGAAAATGGCTGGTGAGACTTGAGTGATTAAATAAACAAATCTCATCTTGTTATCTCGGGAATCGCGGTTAACGAGTTGAAGCCGGCAGGATTCCCGCAGCTTGCCCTCGCAGGCCGGCCTGACAGGACATCTGTCTTCATTAAAGGAGACACAGCGCGGATGACAGCCACTGAAACGCTAGTGTCTTCACGATTAATGAAGATAAATGGCCATTCCAGAGTGGGGAAAAAGGAACAAAACAGCAGAAGGTAGAACAAACAGCGTCTAAAACAGCACGGCTGGCTTTAATGTGAAACGCTGGGACACGCAAGCGGACGGCTGGGCGCTGTTGTGTGGGACTCTGCCCCGCTGCACTTGTATTTCTATGCAACATTTTGATGGGTCGCTCCGACTCCCTTCCCCCCTCTCTTACAGGCAAGGCCCCATAGATGTCTGGAGAAGCCAAGCTGGAGCCATGTCTGTCATGGGACAGCTCTCTTGTTGGAGGCCAAATACTCATTCTGGGAAGGAGGGAGTGAGTGCAGTTGAGTGAGAGAGACTGAAAGAGAGAAAAAGGAGGTGGTGGACATGGTGGCGGTGCTGTGGGGGTGGTGGCTGGGCCCTCTGGCGCTCTCGAGCGCTTCTACTGTTTTCCAAGGAGGGCCTTTGCATTCCATCTTACTTATTTATTTATTTCTATGTTTATTTTGTTTAAGATTACGACTGCACCACCCTGAGAACGCCTGATTTTGTTTGTTTCATTTTTGTTCCAAAGAAACATGAGGATGTGCAGCATGCTTCTAAAACTCATCATCCATTTCCCCCTACTGTCAGTGTCACAAAATGCTCATAGATCACCTTGATGACAGCAAATGACATAAGTTAACATGCATCTGTTTTGTGATATGTAGTGAGAAAAAGAGTGAAAATGATTGAAGTTAGATAAGTTCTGCACATTTCTAATCATGGTGTATGAATACAAGACAGACATTTCACAGTTACATCGAGTCACAGTTACACTGTAAATAGCAGTCAGTTTACATTGTACAGAAGACTTATGTAATGTCTTCTGTCCTTCTCTGAAGCTTTATGCCAACTTCCACACTTTTACACATTTTTTCTCCTAACTTCGCTCTTGATCATAACAGCAAGAGTCAAAAGTCAGGCTAGTAGTATTCAAGAAGATACTCTGCAATCATGTTGATGATAAACACAGGACCCTATGAAACACACACACACACACACACACACACACACACACACACACACACACAGACATGCAGCTCCAGTACAGGGGTGAACCCTGATCCTCACTTCTCATCTGGACACATTGGGTAGCAGGTTCACGTGACAGTGTTGCCTTGTCCGTGTCCAGCACGTATGCAGCACAGAAGAGATGCCAAAGGCAATGTCACTTACACTGAATGCTAGTAGCCCCCGTCCAGGTGAAGGGGTCCAGTCCTGTGAAGAAGGGGCTTGCTTTCCGCAGCATGCAGGCCCCTCGGTTGGTAACATCATACAGCTGCCGAGGGCCCATTCCCAATGCCTCCATGCAGTCAAACATGGTGCACTTTCCAAAGCCCCCCTCCCAGAAACACAGGGCACAGTCAAGTTTCCCCTGTCTCTGCTCTCCTTCCTGCTCTGTGTCACGTCACGGCAAAAGGAGAAGAAAAAACAAGTGTACAACTACTGAAACACTCCCAAGCATGGAGCTCCCTGGATGTGCTGCCCTAGCGTGGCTGCCGTGGTGCCCTACTCCTCAGCTTGCCCAGCTGGAGTGGCGGCCCTGACTCCCGGCTGCCTCCACTCAGCTCTCACTGCCCTTGGGTAAGCTGCTCCCACTCTCTTGTAACAGACCTAAATAGAAGCCCTGCACAGCCCTCGCTGCCTCCCAGACACTGTGGAGCAAACCAACTGCCTGAGTCCTCAGCACAGAGAGGGGGAGGAGGAGAAGCCAGGGAGGGTGGGTGAAAGAGAAAGAGAGAGCGAGTGAGAGAGAGAGAGAGAGAGGAGAGGTGCAAGGGAAACGGGGGCTAGTGGGTGGACCGTGCAGGACAAATTTCATTTCGTTCTCTCTCGGCTGGGTCCCATCTTTGTATTTTATCCTTCATTACAAACACAAACAAACACAACCTATCCCTCCCTCATACTGCAGTCTCGTCACTCTTCATTCTCTGTCTTTATGCGGCACCTCCCCCCCATTTCCCTTGCTGTAAGTCCCCTCATACCCCCACTCCACCCCTTGGCTCTAATCATAACCATATTAAAGTCCACCCACAGTGTCCCAGAGAAAGAGAGTGTGTTGAGCTGAGCTGAGAGCACAGACCAGATGCAGCAACACATCTGTCCCTTTGTCCCAAAACAGCAAAGAGAAATGGATGGACATTAACTGTGACAAATGACATGTTCATTGCCCTGTTGGGTTCAGTGTGCAGTGTGTCAATGAAATTAAGCAAAGAAAAGATATATGTATGTATGTATGTATGTATGTATGTATGTATGTATGTTTGTTTGTATGAATGTTGATTTATACTATGCAATATAACATCACAACAACTTGAGCAGATAAATTTAGGTTTTTTTGCTTGAATTGTCAGATTGTTTACTGTTATTTGTAATGTGGTAATAATAATAATAATAATAATAATAATAATAATAATAGTTGCTACTATAGTTTATTATTACAAAACAGGTGCCATTATCTAAAATAGCATCTGTTCACCTTGAACAGATGAGAACTTCTGAAGAGCTAGGAATTTCACGTGCCTCATTTACATTCGATGACTTAAATAGGGATGAACACACTCAAGGGTGAAGACAGAACAGGACCTCAAAGTTCTATAATAAAGTTAGATGGAAGGAACGACAGGGAACGACAGACTCCCACAGTATCAGTACCTGCCCATATGTAAGTAAACACTCCTAACTGATGCCACAAACATCTACATTTCAACTCATCTAACCATTTATGACCTCATATTGCTCAGTAGCTCTGCCTTTTATTACTTATAGTCTTGTGCTCTCTTAAACCATACCATCAACATTTTATCTGAGCTATATCACTTTAATGGTACATGTTAAAATGATTGGTATATTAATTGCATTTGTAAAGAAATACAAACATGTGTATTATATATAAAGTAGGTGTAAAATTTGGGGCTCTAAGGGATTTGCTTTGCTAAAGACTGAACAGTGGGGAGGAGATTTCTGAGAAAAAGGCACTGAGTCCAAGGAAAGCTTTGCGAGCAGTGTGGTCTGGTGTGGGTCAGGAGTCCTTTCCGCTGTCCTAAGCAGGGCTCCCCTATCAGCTGGGTGCCAGTGGTACAGCCCATCAGCCCCAGAAAAGACACCATTTCCTGTCAATCTGTGCTGCTGCCCGGGCTCTCCTTAAATATACTCACCCCTTCTCTCTGACTCTCACTCACTCTTAGCTGGATTCTGTGTCTTGCATCTTTCTAATTTTCCCTCTCTCTGAGATCCCTTGTGATTCCTTCTCTCCTCTTGTGATCCAGCTCAGAATGTGAAAGAAGCTTCATTCACCCAAGTCCCTTTTCTCTGCTCAATTTTCTGCTCCTCTGTACTTGCCAACATTTGGCATTTCCTGAATAATCTTCTTTCTCATGTATTTTCTTGAATTATCCAGGTTCACACACAGATCAGCACAAAAAAACACACACACACACAGGCACAAACAGAAATACCTACACACACTTACACAAGGAGCACAGTCCTGTCCCTTTCATGCAAAGTCTAAAAACACACTCTTAAACTACATGAACTTGAGCTGATCATAGTGAATTTCAGTGAAAGCAAGAAGCACAGACACTCAACAGGGAACATGAGCAAACGGGAGGATGAGAGCTGGACTGTTCTTTTGGATTTGCAGCCAGTGTATCTACTGATAGCTGTGGGACTGACATGGTCTTAACAGTTGACTAATTCTATTATCATTCCATAATTCTATATCATATAGGATAGATGAAAAGTTTGCTATCTCTTTTATAGTTTCCTTCACGAGATTTTACTCTCTGCTTGCTCTCTCCTTCTTTGGTCTGTTGCTTTTTATCCATCCAGCTTCTTCTCTCTGTCTCTCTTTTTCACTGTTCCTGCAATGTCACCTCACCAAATGCACACACATGTACACATGTACACACACACCAATCTGCCATCACGTCAAGAAAATTCTTTATTTGCATGGCTTGCGTCTCTGTATTTTGTCTCTTGTTCTCTCTACCTCTCCCCTCCCTCAAGCCTAATTCAATCATGCTTTTATTGGAAGGACCTCCAGACTGAATTATTACTGCCGAAACCAGTTCATGCTGTACCATTCACTTTTTCCTGCATTCTTCTTTCCTTCTTTTTTGGCCTAACAACATGTTAACAGTGGATCCCTGAAAAGATCTCTGTTGTATAGTTCACGTTTGCTTGGGAAGTGGTTTATACTCATTCCTTAATATTTTTATTAACTGATCACTTTATTTAAATGAACATTCACTTGGATTGTTTGGTCTAAGTGTTTTGTTCAAGGGCTCATCAGTAGTTTCCCCCTTTGCAGTTTGAAAACCCAGTTCTGGCCACAGATATAATGACAGGTACAACCAGGAACAATGCCATTTGTCGCAAGGTTTATAATTTTTAGAAAGTGTAACCTAGGCTAAACAGAATCAGAAATAGTGCATCTTGTGTCATATGCATAGTTCACATTTTAAAAAGTTTCTATAATCTTATCCATGCACATCCATGTGTATATCCATTTGCATTTAAAACAGCCGCCTGTGATTTATTGCAGCTCTTTTGGGCTCATTTAAAATATGTGGAACATCTGAGTCCATCATAATACCTCGCAGTACAGTTAGCCATGAAGGCTTTCTGTAGTCATTATTTCATCTCTATAAAGACATATTAAATGTGTTTTCTTCTGTTTCTCAGTCTGTCCTTCGCTCTTTATTTATATTCGTGGTTCGTCCATTCACTGGAGGGGTCTGCTACACTAAACCATGCTTTGGATTGCCAGCAAAGCCAGTCAAGTACATTTGGATATTTAATACAGGCATACTGCACAGTTATGACCCCACCCACGCCCCCTCCCTTTCTTTCCCTGTCAAAGAAGGTTGAACTCTGGAAGAAACCCCCACTGGGTCACTAACTTTCCCCTCAAACTGATCCTGCCCTTCTCTCATTCCCTCTCCTGCACTCTTTTTTGGAACTGTTGCTCTGCCTGCATCTCTCAGCCTTGGCCTTAAGTCACTTCCCTCTCATAGTCTCTTTGTCTTTTTAACCCATTTCTGCAGACCTGTTTAGTTTAGTTTTTAGCATTTGAACTCTTTGACTTAACATTCTTTCCAGTTCTTCATCAAGACCAACTATTTTTTTTCTCTTACTTCTCAGTCTATACCTTAACAAATCAAACAAAACAGAAGGTTTTTTTTAACTTTATCCTTACAAACTTGTAAAACTATCATATCCTTTTCTTTTTTCACCTGGCTCTTCCTTTTATTGAGATTTCCACTCGCTCAGCCTGCACACCAGATGCTGCACCATGCTGCAAGGTGTTTTACTGTGTCTCCACTTGCCATTTTCCATTTCTTGTACCTCCACCCCCCTTTTTGTCCCCTCTCTTGCCTCTCTGCTTCCCTTCATCCCTGTCATTGCAGGTGTGTGCAGCCTCACTGTGCCATGTCCTCTCAATACCTTGGAGCAGCTACAACTCTCACCTCCTCATAAACACATACAAGCAAGTCTCCTTTGTTTCATTATTTCTATCTCTGATTTGTTTTTAACCCTCTCTTCTTCTTTTCCTTCATCTTTCTAACTTTGAGTGACTTTGCAAAATGAAAACCTGCTCAGCAGTTAACATTCCAGGTATTCTGAAAATACATTTCAATCCAGTTTTACCACAGTTTTTCATTGTCTTCTCTGATGATGCTCAGTTACAGAAAAAATGCACTCTCCTCCATTTTCTCCAACAATTTTTAAAGGGGACATGACAAGCTACCCAAAATCAGGGTTTCAACATTGACTGGTGTGGTTAAGTGCTAGAGGTTTTTGCCTGAATCGCATCCTACTATTACTCGAGATACATTGTTGTTAAAACCAACATGAATGCTGCAACTGCTTGCTGCAGCAGAACACCACCGTTGACAGAGACACAACGCACTGTGCTGACCCCCCCGCCGCTCACTCTGTGTCTCTGGATTCATGTTACCAAAGTGTGAGTGACTTCTTGGGTCCACAGCAGTCAGGCCCACCCTGTGGGAACTCAGATAGGCATTAATGCTGCCCACACAGGCTCAGCCAAGCTGCCTGTCCTCAACATGGAATAGGCTCCACAAGCCAACAGCAGCACCTCAGTCATTCAGGTACACTTGGACCTCAGTCAGACACATGCCTCCATTTGAAAGTTCGTCTGATCTTATCAAAATGTCTAAAACACACAAACCATCTCTCACCAGCACACGCTTGTGCTACAACAGTCCCACTAAAGACTGAACAGGTATTCAGAAATTCCTACATCAGGCTCAGGCTCCATTTAGTGAGCTCTGCGGATTCAAGATCAAAGGCTAGTCCCCCAAAAATGGCTAAACATTACAACCTCCCTGAGCTGTATCAGCCTTGGCCATCGCTCAGCGAGAGCTCTTGCTGCATGCTCCTGTGACTTTTCACTGAAGTTATTCAACACCAGGAACTGGAGCACACATGTTTTTGAGCAATCATTGTGCTAGCTGGCAAATGGTTAGCCCCCCCATCTCCTTAGGGTCACACCCACACCCAGTGTACCCTCCCCTTCCAATGGAGCCCCACCCCTCCTTCTTCGCCATTGCCCAGGCCCCATCTTGCACGTGCCAACTATAGCCTTCGGGAAAAACTACCGAATCTTAATAGCGGACTCTTTATTTGTCATCTCAGACCATTGCACCCACATGTTCTGCTCCCCAATTCCCCCCCCCCCAGTTCACTGCAGCTTTAGTCAGTTTATTTCATATGTGTGGCTACCCTGCACGTGCCACTCCTAGCTTAGTGCCCAGTGAGTTCAGGATTGGCTCCAGTCCACTGTGATTCTGACAAGGACAAGCGGTTAACAAAAGAAGTGAGTGAACTACTTTATATCCACATGTCATGTAGTGAAAAAGGCAATGAGAATTACTTGAAAAAGATGTAGTTTTTGGCATTTATGTCAAGACATTTCATGTTTTATGCATGGGTTTCAGTTTATGTGTGTGTGTATGAAACATGCATGTAGGTTCCTAGTTAATATATAAACTTTTTTTACTATATATTTTGTTATTTTGTTCTTGAATGCCTAGATTCATACAGTCATGTTAAGTAAACTGTGCCTGACACTGGTGTTCTCTGTTGTGAACTTAGCTCTCTGTGCTAATCAAAAATATGCTGTGAGCTTTTAAGATCGAGGGACATACAGAAAGCTGGAAGGAAGAATGAGGAGGAATGTCTGTGCAAAGAGGGTAGGTTTGAGGATTGGACTTTTGAGTGCATTTCTGAATAATTATGTTCATGCTATTTTCCGAAGGGGAAGCTGAAAGTGTTAATCGAAGTGAGAACTCTCCAATCTGAGTAACTGGCAGCAGGATGGTGGAGTCAGCAGCCACCCATCCTGTCAGTTAGGTGATGAGAAATAGAGAAAGCGCTGTTCAACTGCACCATGCAGAGGAGTCTGCACAGAGACTTGCCACTTCATTAACTGCCAACTGTCCAGTCACACCAGGGCTTTCACAATGACTGGAGGACAACTGCGTCTGGGGGCCTGTGAGGAACCTCATCTGCAGGAGCGAGCACAAAGAAAGAAGAGTCAAAATGGAAGATTGCTTGGACCCGGACGAAACTTGAAGAGTAATGGTCCAAGCCGAGAGCCTGGGTCTGAGCACACGGCCAGGTAGTGATGACTAACACTGGACCGTGTGCATACTTTTCCATATGCACAAACGCACACAAGCACCTCTTTCTCGCTGTCTTTCTTTCTCTCTCGCTCGCAGAGACACACACGCATGCACTCACATGCACTCACAGATATAGGGCCTCTGCTAGCTGAAAAGAATTGGGCTACGGCCAAACAGTTCAACTCCAGTTTTATATAAATAAATAATTAGGTACAATGTGCCGTTTGTGCTCAGTCCCTTCAGTATTACAGTAACCTTTATTTTCCTGTTAGATTTTTTCCATGAAAATGTGGCATTCGTTTTTGAATGTTCCTTTTTCCATTCCATCTTAAACCACTTACCACCAGAATGTCTCTAATTTTTATAAATCCCAAGGACCCTTGAGGCCAACACAACCACCGTTTGTATGTGTCTCTGTCAATGTAAGTAAGGGTACAACTGTTTTTCATTATGTCAGTGTCTATGAATATATTTGTGCTGGCACATGGCAGTCTGTGCTGCATACTCCATTTCTCTGTGTGTGTGTGTGTGTGCCCACAGCAAGGCAGACTGCTGTATTAGTGCATTCCCCAGGGGGCAGTAGAGTGTCAGTAGAGTGGCATTCATCTAAAACAAGATAGAACAAGCATTAAATTGTTTTCACACTCTTTATGATACTAATGACTGCCTTTCATCATTAAGGAAAATAAAAGCATGGAGTCTGAACAACAAATAAAAAGCCGTCAACTGAGTTCTCATGTTACCTGCATCACACATCAACACTACCCCCTTTGAGGCCCTTCCCCATCCTCATTCCCACCCCCACCCTGCCTTGGTAAAAGCAGAAAAAGCGTTCCAGTAGAGATGTTATCACATAGTAAGTGGCAGTAATGGGCTTCCAACTGTTTGCTTGAAGAGCTCAGATAATGACAAGGATCAACAGATAACAGCGTCTACGTAGTGGCATGTTCAACTGTCTGTCTCGCACATGAACACACACAATGAAAGTAAAAATCATCAAAGTGCACAAAACGTTTTCTGAACACCATTTTGGTTACATGAGCAGGTTTTACATATCCACAGGTGTTCCAGGGGCCACACACATTTCTCCATCTGTACTGTGTCTTGGTGCCAAACAGGTATATCAAAGGAACATGCCAACAGTGCAGCAATGGGCGGAGTTGTAACCTGTCAACACTATTCTCTCTGACCACAACCTGTCAGTTTATTCCGGGACTTGACATGCAGGAAATTACGTCAGCAGGTTATTTAGTACTGAGCTCATGCCTATGGAAGAATGAAACACATTAAAGATGCCTTGAGTCGCTGAGCTTTGCCATTCCACTGAGCTTTTTTTTCTCCCCTCACTTCAGTTAGCAGATACTTCTGACAGTAATACAGAGATCTGTCAAGACAGCCTTTTTTTGCTGAAAAGGAAGTTTTCTATTACCCTGTGCTAAACTCCTTTCTTTCCCATTAAAAGTTTTAGAGGAAAAATGATAATGCGTTGGTAAAACTGTTGCCAGTGAACTTAGTTTGCACTGCTAAACTAATTAGAAGTGAAGTATTCACATTATTCCACTTTGACCTACTGTGGTTGTTTGAACCTGCATATTTAATTCCATAAAATAAACGCCAGTAATTTGACATTTCTGATTAGACTTTTAAGGAGAAAGCCAAAGAGAGTCTGTGTGTCAATGGGGCTTTTCCAAAAATACCTAGAGGATTAGCTGTAGAGTGAGAGCGGAAGGTGATGATTGACATCTAAAAGGCTGGCCTGGTGCTTAGGCATGTTTCAACCAGCAACGGGGGGAGTTAGCCATGTTCAGAGAGTTTGGCATGCTTTCTTCAGCATGACTGCCCCCATTATTGTGAAGCACGTGTGTCTGTGTGAACAAACGTGTGTTTGTATAGTACATACACGTATGTGCAATTACAGCCTCCATGTGTCCTCTTTAGTACAGTGTTGTTGTTGACACTATGAAACAATGCAAAGATATTTCACCCACTTTGGACTATGAATGTTGCAACCAAAGTCATATTCTGGTATGACAATTGTTGAGTGTGTCATAGCTTGTCTGGAAAAACATCCCTGGCCTCCCACACAGAAAAAAAAAACAAAACAGGTGGCTTCCTCAATTGCACAGGTTCAGCATGCTTCCTCTGGTTTAAAAATGTCTCAGTGTTTTTGTTAATAATATTTGCCATTATGTTACTTTATGAATTACTAGAGTTAAACCCCCACAGTCTTTGCCAAGTTCTTTATTTGACCATCCTAGCCTCCCAGAGTTACACTGCAACATCCTTTCTTTTTTGTCATGATATACGCACGGCTAGTATTTTGGAGGAAAGCAGCTGTCACATGTCCTCTTTCTGGATGCTGCCTACTGGCTGTCAGTGTAGTGTGTTGTCCTGCCACACTATGGGAATAGTGATACTGAGCCAGTGGGCAGTTGTTGCTGTGCCTCATTTTAGTTCCCTACTTAACCAAAACAACCCTTAATATTCAAAAATAAATTATTTAAAGCAGCTTCCTCACAAAGTCCAAAGTCATGCGTTATAGGTTTAATTGGTCACTGCAAATTGCCCCTAGTACGTGAATGACTATTTGAATGTGTGTGAGGTCTTCCTCCGATTGATTGCCATCCCATCCAGGGTTTGGTTTTTGAACCTAACCCCAAGTCATTCCAGACTGCTGTGACTACGACCAGGTCAGATGGTGAAAGATAATGAACAACTGATTGAATGAATGAACGAATGAATCGTGTTGTTTTAATTTGGTCAGGATATACTCTAGATGCATGCACATATGTATGCTTTTAATTAACTGTATATTAACATTTGTCAAATGTGCCTCTGTGTCTGCCAAACAGCTCTTTATTCTCTAAAGTGAGGTTTTATGTCCTACGATTGCTTTGATTCTTGTACTACTGAAATGGTTTGGAAAAAGAGAAGAATAACAAGGCAAAGGTATTTGGTCATATCCCAAGTTTAGATTAGCCTATTCCTGGAACTGGTGTATGAAATTCTAATAGGAAATGGAGGTGATTATTCTGAAGAATGTATGTGTGCATGCAAGTACATATGTGCATGTGCAAAGCTACATTTATGTGCAATTTAAGTGTTGAAGCAAGGTAAGGTGACTTGGAGCCTATTTTATAACTGAGAAATAAAAAACAGTATAGATAAGTAAAATGGAGTGATATTAAAAATAACTCAGAAATCTGCAGTACATCTCCCGCCATCAAAAAATCACTTGGAAGTCATAGTTACATTTGGATCTATAAAGCTGAAAAATATGAAAAGAATTATAAGAACAGTTTAAAGTTTCTACACACTCTGTAATCAGTCCTTGGAATCTGAGAAACTGGATGAGGTGCTTTGATCAACCAGTGTGAGAAAACGTCTCACTGCTTCACTCCACAGAAATGGATGTTCTACCTTATGACCAGTCAATGGCAAAACAAACCCGTTAAGCACAACTGACCAGGGAGAATTGCATTCCTGCATAACAAATGTAAACAGTAGGCATCTACTGCTTTGTGTAAAGAATCCCCTGCATAGAACCTCCTGCAAAGTACACCTGGGTTTCTGTTGCAAAATAGTAACACAAAACAAAAAACAACAAAAAATAAGGCCTATAAGGTTTGACTAGATTTTGTTATTCTTAGTAATATTATTGATGATAATGATGATGATGATTATCATTGTTGTTATTATTGTTATTGCTGCAATTGTTATTATTATTATTATTATTATTATTATTATTATTATTGGGCCTATCCCTTAGGCTGCGGCAGGCAGCCATGTTGTGTCCCACCAAGGCCACTGGCACAGACCTTTGCTGCTCTCATGTACAACAGCACCCCCTGTGACCCACTGCGGAAAATCTAACAGCTTCTCCACATTAAACTCGTTATACTGTATTTTCTCAAAACATTTAACTCCCTCTTTTCATTTTTAATGTAATCTTCAGCTTCAGAGTAGCTTGGCGTGGCATTTAGACAACCTTGTTTTTTCTCTTGTAGCAGAGTTCAGAGGGATCAGCTTCAAACCTGCTGGTGGCAAACCAGAGGAAAGAAATGCCCTTTATTTAAGGCTACAGCAGGTTATACAGTCAGTAATGTCTCTGTGCCCCATAGAGTACCCTAGGGACTGCAGATTATGAAGAACAGGATACTCTGTCTGCAATGAGCTGCATGTAAAGATCTCTTGCAAAAACACACTCATACTTATGTTTATAAACACCATGATAGGTGGCATGATGGTAAGACACGGCAGCCTCTCTGGTCTACCGCGGTGCTATTTTTCTTTTTCTTTTTTCTTTGTTTTTTTTCTTCCCCCCTTGTTTTTCTCAGTCTCCAACTATACTGTTCCATTTTTTCTTTTCATTTTTCTGCAGTTTTTTCTTTTCTGCTTTTTTCCTCTTTTGTTCTGTTCTGCATTTTCTCACTGAACATAAGGAGATGTGCACAGAAGATGGCAGCACACTAAGACGCAACAGCCTCTCCAACATGTGTTTGCTTTTCCTTTTTTCCATCATTCATATTCAACGTGCCCCCAACAAACTTTTCTACTAACAGGAGGAGCTCCTGGTTGTTTGCTCAAGAAGCAAGAGTCCTCTGTCTCATATTGCAGCTAAGCAAGCTCAAATCATGCAGCCCAGAACCACATCCCCAGCAGTCATACACATCCCCCAGCAGCAACATTCACCTAAGAAGGTGATGCAAGAGAGTTCCCAGTTCACTGTGATGGATTCAGAAGAGGTTTCAGGAGCTCTGACTCTAGCCAAACACCTGGGCAACCTAGCACAGCATGTGGGAGAAGATGTTGCATGGAAAGGTGATGTCACTTGGAGTCAGAAAATAGAGTGTGGAAAGTCATTCTGTACAAAGGGAAATGCATATCAATGCCCTCACAGTCAGGAGGAAACCCCAGAAGATCACAGTGCTTCCATTTATTTATCTATTCTGCCTCAATCTCTGTCTTTTTTAGGCTGTGTATGTGTGGTGTGTTTCTTTGTTAAATGTATCATGCACCAGGTCCAGGAGAAGCAACATTTATTTTCTTGTACATCTATACAAGTGCAAAATGAGAATAAATTCACCTTGAACTTTAAATATTGAACAATGATTTTCTTGTATTCTGCAAATCTTGGCAGATTTTTCCAAAAAAGGACTGCTTTACAATATTAATCAGCAGATACTTGTGTGAAAAATAATTCAAAATAATTTAAAATAAAAATGAAATGGTGCAGTGGAATGGAAAGGAAAATGTGTGACTGCACAAACTATTTGCCATTTACAACTGAGGAAAAAAGACTCAAGTAAGGATAAAGTGGCTGAAAGTACTTACAAAGCGCAGCCATCTCTTTGGGAAGGTCAGCCCCAAATCTGCCAAAGAGGTTGCTATTGGCCAGCAGGTCAAAGGGAGAGTGGCTTCGCATGGAGTTGAAGGCAAATGGGTAGACAGCTGGTGGGAAGCCAGTCATGTGGCCCACCTGCCGTTCCCGATTGGTAGCCATGATGACGAAGTGCCCGAAGAACCACGGGAGTCCAACGGGAGTGTCTGTATCACAGACCCAGACTCCTCAGTCCCTGGGTGCCAAGGTACTTGTTACTCTCTGTTTGGGCGCTCCTCCTTCTCCACTGCAGCCAGGTACAATGGGGGTATATGGCAAACTGAGGAACAGGGTGCGTTGTTGCTTAATGATGGGTTAATCCTCATCAAACGAAATGAACAGATTCTGAAAAAAGATCAAAAAACACAAAAGGAAATTTGGGAAGATTACATATATCCTTAAATTAATACATAGAAAAACAACTACACATACTCTTGGATTATTATTTTTTTTTATCAAAACCATGCCATAAGCGTGTCTTTCAATAATCTAATTTAATTAGAACAAGCATACAAATATACACCAGGCTTCAGTTCACCTAATATGAACTCACTGTTTTATTTTGTTGGACAAAGAAATATTTTGCACAGACTTGACATGAAAAGGATGTGTATGTTCCGCTACACAGTGAAAATAAGAGACAGAGAACATTGAGAGAGAAAGGAAAGTAGCAATGCTGAAAAAAACTTGGAAATGCAGAAAGGAAAAAGTGAAATTTAAAAAAGACGAGTAATAGGAGGATGGAAGATGAGCGCCTGTTAAAAGGACTGGCTTTTCCAGTCTCATTATTTTGTTAGTTCAGGAAACATTTAGTAAAGGCATTACGTTTAGAAAGTGAAAATAGATATGTTAAAATGTAAAATAAGAAAGTGACTGACCTGTCAAATTTAAAATGAAAATTAGAACCTCTTTCATCTGAACACTGTAGTAGAATCAAATAACTTCAAAAGAACAGCTTTCTTTGTCTCATAGAATTTGAAATTAAATGGAACCATGGTCCCTTAAACACCCAAACAGCATCCTGCTCCAGACCCTTGTTAAACTCACTTCTCTAGTTGACCCATGCAGACATCCTTACTTGACATTAAATGACACTGCCCAAAAATGTATTTGGCCTGTGGACTTTACAGTATGGGAAACTACAAATGGAAGCACTGACAGTAAAAAGTTCCTCAGTAAAAGCAACAAATATGGAATTTTGAGTGTGTGTGTGTGTGTGTGTGTGTGTGTGTGTGTGTGTGTGTGTGGGTGTGTGTGAGCGTGTGTGTGTGTTTGTGTGAGTGTGTGAAGGAGAGAGAGAAAGCTCTTGTTTCTGCAGTTTTGAAAGTCTTCCAGATTGCGCTGTGATTCCAGGCTATGGCATATGATTTAAATCACCAGAACTCCACTATAAAGAACTCCTCTGTTCCCACTGCCAGCCTGATGCGGCGGCCAGCCACTCTCCCGGCTGCCCTGGGACCTGAGGCCCAGACACGGGTTCGACAGTCTCAAGAGTGAGGCAACCCCCTCACCACACATCCAGTTAACCCGTTAGATCTTGTCCTCCATCCTCCTCTGTGTCTTGCTTCTGTACTACCTAAATGCCAGCATCACCTATGCATTAGGTGCCACTGAGGCCCCCCACAGGGTCATGCTGAATGACAGCTACAGTGAGCTTTTGGGTAAAGCCCTCTTTCTTTCTGGGCCCCTCATGCCGTATTATTCAGTTGGCTTTCCCCTGGGTGATTTTATGAGTGGGTGGTGTCTGCGGCTTAATTTTTTAATGTGGTTTCTGGAAGGAGGAGAGCCAAGAAAATACTGCACTTTCTGGAGCTGCTGTGGCTTGTGAACCAGGGAAACATAGGAAAAAATCCTGGTAATGAACTCGGCTCACAGAAAAAAAAGGGGGGGGGGGCAAAAAAAAGATCTGAAGCTGAACTGCTGAACCGAGCAGAACAAATCAAGGCACAGTGACTCAGTTTGGGCACTGGGGGGCACTAAGGGGGTGGCAGGGTGGCTTTCTGCCCAGGAGGGAATAAAAATCTGCCCAACACACATCCACACACATGCACATATACACACCCTTCCCCCTTCCCTGTGTCTGTCTCTCTTTCTCATTCTCTTTCCACAGAGGCAGTTAATTACACCCTACGGCTGCAGGCAGCTTCAAACCGCCGCTAATTTAGAGTTCCATTACAGTAAACTGTTCCACATGTGTATCCCCAGCACGGGCAGGCTGAGGTGGCCACGTTTCAGGAAGGAGAGGCAGCCGGCAGGCACCCACCCCCTTCGCTGCCACCACTACCCTCTGCGGCTCCCTCCCCAGGCCTTCTCTCACAGAGTCTGCTTTTCATCCCCTTGCCTCTTGAGTTCCTACATTGATTTTCTTTCCCTCCCTTCCCCTTTCTCTCCTGAGTTTTTTTTTCCATCATTTCCAAGGGGTACATACTCTGCTAAGGTCCAGACTCTTCTCTTCCTTCCAGATGTTTGTTTGTGGCCTTGTTTCAGCCACCACAGGCTGTTTCACTCAATCCCCAAAGATCTTCTGCTGCTTACTGAATTTGCTTAAGCAACCCTATCCTTGACACCCCAGCAAATCTCTGTTATGAACTTTACCAACTAATAAGAATGAAAAAGACACAAGCACATTTTTTTAAATCCTTACATCTATACTATGTTTATAGCTTTTTTATTCTTATCACATCATCTGTATTGAGTTGTTGCAGTAACAGGCAAACTGATATGAGATCAGTGGAGTAATAAAACAAAGCGGTGTAATCTCAACTTCACCTGGACTCAGGTCAGCAAACTCACCAGGATGATGGCAATTCAGGGCACAGTGCAGAATGTGACTAAACATGGGCTTCCACTAGACAATAGCACCGCATATGACCAATCTTTTTTCACAGAACAAAGTGCCTTAAAAATATGGTTTGTCCATGAGTCTATATGACACTTTTCACAACAACTCCTTCCTCTGTAAAGTAAGCATATGCAGAGCACCCATTGCTGTTGGTATTGTTATTTTATACATACGTCTATATGAGTGTGCAATAAGCAGCCTTGTCTAAAATATCGGTGGTCTTCTGTCGACTTTAATGAGGCCTGTTGCCTGTAAAATCCATAACCATTAGATCTTGTTTGGAACATGAGATTCATCTGTGTTTCTGCATTTGCGGACCAGTGTCAGACTGTCAGTGACACACAAACGTCCCATCCTTATAAATATCTAACTACATATACATACATCATTCTCATTTCTCTGAATAAATGCACACATGAAAGTGTCTCATCATTATGGATCTAAGATTTTCATCATTTCATGCAGCTCGTGCCTATCACAGCAATACCTTCATTAGTGCTACCTCCTACAGTACTGCTTCTCAATAGCAGCCTTTTATTTTATCCTTTTGAATAATTTACCATATAAAGAATGTTTACCAGTTAATTTACCATATTAAAAAACACATTTTGGAATTTTATGTTTGTTATCCATAAAACATTTGTTTTCTGTGCTCATTCACTATTACTGAAAGTATAACTAAAGTATATTGTGTTATGTTGTACAGTTTTCAAGCTCCATTTATGCAATATACTCTAACAATGATCCTTTTCAGCAGCATTTCATTAAGAACTCCATTTCTCAAGACAGTATGTAGAGGGCTAATTGAGGTTTTACAGCAGTCAGGGCAACAAGTAGCACATTGGTTAAAGTCATTGCCTTCTAACTAAAGGATTAGGGCTTGAATCCCTGCTCATGCTGTAGCACCCTTGGTCAAAATACTTCATCTGAACTGGTAAAGTAAAAATGAGGAGTCTGTACAAATGTGTCAATCACTGCAAGCTGTTTAGTGTACAGTCCTAACATTGTAAGCTGCTTCAGACAAAGGACAAATATAAAATCATCCGACATTGGGATCAAAGCATGGCAAAATGAACAAATTTTAACTATCAAGTCAGCACTAAACATTACAGCATTATTTGGTCAACCCTGTTTGGGTCTCTACATTCGACATCCGAGTGGATATCTGCATAAACGTTTTTCTCTGCCATGAAAAAACATGGCTTTTCCTTCTCTGTAATGGCTCAGCAATAAATCTGCTCATGAATAGTGCATTTAAATCTGTATAAATTTAAAACAGAGGGGTGCACAGAAAGGTAAACATTTCTTCCCCATTTCTCCATATACAATAAAAAAGAACTTATTAAAAGAGCCATTAAAGGCCTTGTTTTTCCTTGAAATGAGTCACACCAGCAGTGCAGCCATTACAGACCTGCTGCGTCTGAGAACACACCTTCTGGCTGCAAACACACCCTGTTATGTGTTCCTGAAGACTCAATGCCCTCTTTATGGTGGTGGTGCCCAGCCCTCAGGTCGCCCTCTATAGCAGAACACACCCACCATGGGCAAATGGTGGGGAGCTGGGGTGGTGACCTCACACCTCTCCCACCATGACCCAACATGACCCAGCCCATGCCTCCATGTCCCCTGCACTAAGAGGGCACTCCTAAGGGCGCTGCAGGGCCCACTTTGTGAGAAATTAAGAGCAGCTTGCCTTGGGTGAAATTGCCGGGACTTTCCACATTTTTTCTAGGAGACACATTGCAAGCTGTTTTTTTTTAGCAGAACACAGAACCAACAGAACACCATTACAAAACTTTCCTTAAGAAGTGCAACAATACATCTGGTACAACTCATTTGACCTCTACATCGGGGAGAATGCTTTGTTCCTCATTCTCTGTTGCTGCCAGTTTGACTTTTGTTGTCCTTTATTTTTGTCTACATTCAGAACAACCCGGGCTAAAGGGATAGGAATGTAGCTGTCCATTCGGTAATTGTGAATGTTTTTTTAATTTTGTGTCGTGCCATAATTAGTGATCTTATTGTTGTCACATATCTATTTATCCCAGTGTCTGGTAGTAGTCTATGTGTAGTCAATTTAAAACATGTCTCTTGGACCTTTGAGTTCAGTGTGCTGTTTGAAGTGCCTCAGTATTCCGAGAATTTGTCTGGTTTTGATATTCCTATTTTTTGAGGAATATTAGGAAACAAAACATCCTTGTTTTCATAAGGAGTTTTTGTTTATGAGAATAAAAATGTGTGCATCTTAGCAGCAGACGCTGGTGAGGCGCCAAACGCAAAGAGCGGTAATCTAAACTGCACGCATTACAGTCCATACACATCGACCATCACTCGTGACTAATGTCATCTGCAAATTAAACCCTCATTCATAACTATTAGCTCTGAATCCAAAACATAGACCTTTGCAACTACATTCATAACTACTCCTGTCCACACATGCTCTCACACCCATAATAGAGAGTGCTCATCTGGAGTATTCTTCAGCACATTATTACCACAACCAAAATATGCAATGAATGCAGCAGGAGGACTGGTTGTTTTGTTCCATTACTCAAATTTTATTTTCATCTAGTCACACAGGATCATTGCTGTTTGTTCTTCATGAAGAGTGAAAGATTCAGTTACAAAGCAACGCCTGATTTCCACGTTTTCTCTGGTGGGTAGAAATATGAGCAGTTGTAGGACTCTGCCAGTTGTGACAGTTTAGAGCTGAACAGTAGTTTCAGTGGAAACAGGGGGCAACATCACTACAGGGTCCAATGTCAAACACTCAACAAAAACCTCAACAAACACAGCAGCATCTCTCAATAAATAAACAAGGCGAGGTTCTAAGGTGGTTCAATGGTTGCATCTCAATATGGCCAAGATGCATATAGTTATGGCATAGTTTCTAACCCGCAGACATAATGTTATTGTAGAAAAGGCAACTCGTGCTGATGACGGTTACTGAATTGAAACATGACAATGGAAATTAAATCAAGGTGTCTCAGGAAGTCAAAAACCACAGACCTACAGAACGTGGTTTAACTGTGATCAGGGAGAGTGAAAAACACTGGTTGGTGCAAAAGCAATAACGACACCCTTTCTCTGACACTCTGGCAAACTGAGAAAAATGTACCAAACCCGTGCAATGGGAACTCTTTAAATGGCATGTTTAATAACCTTAAGTGCAATAGTCACTACAAAAATTTCCACAACAGTAATAATTATAAACATTAGCTGTTCAAATACATTAAACAAAACACTCCTTGATGATGACTATAGAGGACTAATAGTGAAATAGTTTCACTGTCTTTGATATGGGTAATTTATTAACTTAATATGTATAGCATGATAAATAATATTCCTTTTACCTGCATATGATAATATGAATTATGTTTTTTTTTATTTATCAGAGCATGATTTCTTTATCACAAAAGATTCATCAGTATTACACGGGCAATTAGAATGAATTGGAAACAAAGAATATTTTCACGATATTTCAAAAATCAAGCTTTGCCCAGACCCACTATAGATGGAGGAGCAAGTCTCAACACAGGTGAGAAACAAGCAAAGATTTTCTACCTTAAAATCACCCTTCACATTTTAATGAGGTTACTAAGCTTCCATAATTGACTCAGGGGCAGGAAAATTTGGCAACTTAATTTCTGTATCCTTGTTTTCCACCACAAGGCTTGTCTACCCCTGTTTGGAGAGCTTTTCCAAGGAGTAGTCTGCTTTAACATACAGTTTGTCTCCCTTCCAGATCCCTTCAAATGCACAATATGTCAAAGAAACATAAAAAAGACAATAATACAAAAAAATTACACAAAACCCTCTTTTAATGTAAATTTTAAACTGCCATAATTTTGAGCACAAGTGAAATTACCCAAAACAGGATCCAGATGTTTTTTGCAACTAACAATTGCTCACTCATTCATTTAAAAGACAGGCACATGGATATTTTATTGATCAGCCCTGGAGAATGAAAGGGCTGTGTCACTGGCAAAGGACAAGAGTTTGTAAGTGTTTTGATTTAATGGTTTTCATGCAACCACATTAAATGCGGGAAATGACACATTGAAATGGATCAAAATGAAAGTCAAACTGTCCCTTAGAAAATTATGGGCTTGGACTTGAAGAAACCATACTGTAATGGCACTAGTGGCTGCTGTGTACCAAGTTCATGCCCTCAGCCTTGGTTATTTCGGGAAGAAGGACTTGGAGGTGCTGTCTGTAGTAGCAAGGTACAGTCAATTAGTTATTTTCCCCAAAGAATTTATTTTAACAAGGGATAATTTGTATAATAGTTTTGAACAATACTGCACAAAATGTAGTCTCCATTATTTTTCTGATACAGTTATCCACAGTAATACCTCTTTATGACAAGTTAGTCTTCATAGGTAGTGTAGGCCCAAGCACAACAACAGAAAAGTGCTGTTCATCAGAGGTACCTAAAAAGACCTAATTTCAGTATTTCATGTGTCAAAATGAGGCAAGGAATCCATTGCACATAAAAGTATTTGTAGATAGATTCTGTATTTTTCATACCTGAGAAAGGTAACAATTTCTATCACAATCCATTTCACACAGATGACACATGAAAGGTCAGATCACATTCAAATACAAATTACCCAAAATTTATTTTTTACCATTTTTATTTTAAAATTATTATTATTATCCTTATTGTTGTTGTTGTTGCTGTTGCATACAAAATTATTCTGTTGATGCAGTTTTTCTGTACATTTAATATGATAATTTTTTTCTGAACTGTCCCACATAACCTTTTAACTGACTGACTGACATGTTAATTGGCCATTTTGTGTGTTTAAAGTTTTAAGGTGTGTAGTGTAACTGACTGCTCTAAGCGGGGGCTATTACCTGAGTTTTTAAAGTGGAACATAAGGTAAAAAGTCAAATATGAAAAAGCACTGTATTATTATTATTATTATTATTATTACTACTACTACTACACTGGTGAGTATAAGTAGTTATGCCAAAATTTTGAGCCTGATATAAGGTATACAGCCAGATATAAGGCCACTGCGGGGGCCAAACAGGTCAGCACAAATCACTCAAGGTCACAAACAGGGGTCAGGGGCCAGGCCTAATTGAAACATGCACCAGTCAACTTCTCCCCTAAGCTGAACAGAATCACCTTAAAACTTGTGCTCTCACCACTTCTCTCTTACTCTCTACTCCTCTGCTTTATTTTGCCTTTAGCTAATCTTTCACAAAGACTGACTGAGAATTATGGGGTCAAGACAGTCATTAGTCTATAGAGAAAATGGGATGGGATGTGCTGTTGAAAGCTTGAGGATACTGACAGTTTGCAGGCTAAGACAAAGATCAAATGTAGGTTTACCAGAGAAGTAAAACCTCAAAAATTCCAACAACAGTATCAGTCAAAGCAACCACCTAAATGTATCCCAGTTTTTGAAGACAGAAACTTTGAAAAAGGCACAAGTGAATTGTATATGATTTAAAATACCCCCAAACTCCAAAAATGCAATCAGCTGGTTATTAACACAAGAGAAAAATAAAATGTGCAGTGGATCTTGACAATTTGTCAATTTAGTTTGAACCAGCTTGTACACATTACTGATAGAGACTAAGCACAAAGTATCTGAAGGCAGCACACCTCCACCTGAAGAAAACCATTCATCTAGAACACTGACAATAACAGAAGGCAGCACAAATATATGTGTAAAAAAACAACTTTTTCCATATTCATCAGTTGCTTGTCCTCTGCAGATTGATGATGGTCTAGAGCTTATCCTGGAAGCATAAGGTGCAAGCGCAGCTACACACAGGGCAAGACATCAGCCCACCGTAGAGCCATCACACACTTATTCACACACAGAGCAATTTACTCATCAGTTCACTAGAAACACGTCTTTGGGCAGAAACACACACAGACATGGTTACAACATGCAGAGACTAAGCTGGATTCAAAACTGCACCTGAATACCTTTCTTTAATCTTTAATTTGTCTTAATAACCAATATCTACGCAGGGCGGCTAAGCAGAAGTGCCTCGCTATTCAGGCTGCATCTAGTAGGCTATAAATAGACATATATAAAAATGAAACGGCAATTCGGCAAAGCCAAAGTCTCAAGAACCAAACACAAAGGTTGACCTGGAGCCAAATAACATGCAGCACATATAATAACAAGTGGGTTTAATCCATCGATTTGACACCTAAAATTTCATATTCCGTTTCAAAGCTTGGTTAGAAAAAGCAATAGGTAAAGAGAACATCTGCATCACTGGCTGTAGCCTGAGGTCAGACAGAAACAGTCACAGACACAGAGGCTTACACATATATCCAGCAACACCTGCAGAAATACACACAGGAAACAGTGTCCTGATAGTTTCCTGCTTAATTACAGAGTGTGGCAGGGGGAAGCCCCCACCTCCGCACCTCTGCCTCGAACCGCATATGCCCAGCCCCACCCTGGCAGTCCTCAAAACCCGGGCCTGAGAAACTGCACTCTTTTCAGCACACGCTAGCAAACCATGCCTTATAGAGACAAGTGAATTCATTAAAAAAAAAAGCAAGCATGTCACAATATTTCAGCAGAGGCGTGTAGATTGCACGCTTCTCAGTTTAGCACACACAGTCACAACCCAGTGAGTATAAATGCAAAATGTCATTAATTTTCCATTTTGTTGCTTTCTACAGACTTATCTGAGCATACACCGTGTGGCTGCCAGTGGCCCAGCATACACCAGGAAAGCAGTCCTCTTCACGTGACACTAAGAAGCCAAGCTTAGTTGAGTCAGTAGGGGATGCTTCAGTGACAGCAACTGAGCTAGATGTTTGGTGACATCTTGCTTGGTGACATCGGTCATTTGACATGATTTTAGACTGCAGTTGCTCTACATTTGGAATTTTGGCAGTGGTGATATGAATAAGTGGTATCCGCAAGCATGGTCCTACCCTGTGAAAGTGACTAACTCCAGCTTCCCTGGCCTCGGTGTCAGGGGGTGTGTCCCAGTGTCGGCACAGCTGGCAAGCGGTCTCCTTCTGCCTTCTTTAGCAGTGCGCCGGAGTGGTTATAGGGCTCGCATTTGGAGCAGTTTGCCAGATCCTGCATACACAAGGGATGGGTAGCCAGACTTCACCTTAGCCTATGAGGGGCATGTGGACTGGGCAGGAAGAGCAAACTGAAACCTGGATGCAGGCCTCTCAAAAAAATTTCTGAACAGCAATTTAAATGTTCTGTGTCATTATGACGATTATCTTAAAAAGTTGATGTTATGAGTTTGTTTGTGCTTTTCCAACTATTTTGCATTGTATTTTCATTTTTATGTGAACTGTTGCACATTCCAAGAAATGTGTTTGCATTCATCAGCACATAAAAAATTTGAGGTTGACTGTCTTAAGTAATAAGTGATGTTTATGGCTATAAATTTGAGATATACTCAGCATAAAACTTGGTCCTTTTTATCAGCTGGCTGTGAATCTGCCCTTTTTACTGAGAATCTGAGAACCATTCATGCCCCAGTTTTTCCTCTATGGTAAATTTTGCATCCTAACCCATGGAATGGACCATTTTGAGCTGTTTGTGGAATCTGTTCCACTGCTCCATAACCGAGCTACAGCTGCTGGCAAAAATTCCAGCACACATTAAAAAGCCAATTTGGAATACATGCAGGTAGAAGGTGCTGCAGTAGTATGAGCTTTTAGCCTTTCACCAGCCACCCTTGGGGCCATCCAAAAAACTGTGTTACAAAAATATGTACACCATTATGAGGCAGGAAAGTGCTGAAATGTTCTCCACCTATGATAAAAATGAGATCATAAATAACTGACAAAATTTTACTCGGGCATTTATTTTCACAGATATTTGTTTCCAAGGCTTGCAGAGTGCATGTGTTGCTGGTTGTTTTACTCATATTTTTTTATTTGGATATTTCTCCATTATTCTAAAAAGCATGGACTCTTTTTTCACGTGCAAAAGTTCCTGTGCAAGAGGAATGGGGCTTTTCAGGTACCACCACTGAGCATATAGCTAAGGAGTAAAATGTATAAAACTTGGTACACCCATTCTGAACCAGTCCTTTTTACACACAGGGAACAACAAAGAGAAGAACCGACAACAGGTAACAAAATCACAGTGCTCTACTCATATACCTGCAGCCAGATGAGAAGTGTAGAGTTTATTTACTTCATGAAATAGCATAAACAAAGGGCATGGAGGTGAGCCAGTGCTTTGATCACTTGCTGATATTCAGGCAGTGTGACTTTAATTGTACCTTATACCGGTTCATTATACACCTCTGCAACAAGCGAAACCTGTTCGTCATACATTTCTCTACCCAAAACAGGAGTTTATATAACCTTCTCAAAGAAGTGGAAAGACTTACCACTATGAAACAACTGGTTTTATGGATGTATAAATGAATCAGTCAAAAAGCACTCCAAAGTTTTCTTACACACGTCCCTGAAAAAACAGTGAGCTCACTCAGAGCAGTTTGACTTTTGATTAATGCCGTAGTTGCAAGATTGAGAAAAATGTCCATATGAAATTTATTTCCGCAGTTCAGGTTTGGGTCATTCTCCTGCACACACAACAAAATAGATGCCAGGAAATCATAGACAGTCACTCAGTCCGGCATACGGTCCACAAAGTGCCGTCTGCATGCTTATAGGCATCAGCTAACTGATGAGAAATCTAAGTCTACAGTGAATCAGACACACTGTCACATAAGCATTTTCCTCTACATCTAGGCACACACACATACACAGAAAAAGCACACGAGACAAACTGAAACTCGTTCTTTCACTCATATGCAGCAGTACTGCTTATGGAAACTGTGATCAACTTTCATTCTTTTTTCCTCTCAAATGCTCTAAATCTCTGGCTTTAATTAAAGCCGCCAATTGTTGTTTTTTACTCTCTTTTCATTCCAGACCATCTTTTCCCTTCCCTTTCTTTTAGGCTCTCTCGCTATTCTTCTTAGTTTAATCTGTTCCCTAATTCAGCATGGAGTGCTAGATACTGTATAACAAAAGAAGAAGGAAGGGAAGAAAAGCATGAGAATGGGACAAAGTTGTCTGGGACGGAAACTCACCCGACGTGGAGTGGGTCTGGCAGGCAGATGAATGGAGAGGCTGCCCACACGAGAGGACAAGCTGAGGAGCGGAGGGAGGGGAGGGAGTCCCTTCGACAGCAGTGGCACCAAGACGGCTGTAGCATTCCCCTTCTGACTCTCTGAGTCTCTGTATCTCTCTCTTTTTTCCACACAGACACACTCCCCCTTCTCTGTCTCTCTCTCTCTCTCTCTCTCTCTCTCTCTCTCTCCTTCTCTCTCTCTCTCAGGCTCTCTCACTAAGAAATCATTATGCACTTTGATTCATAAACCCAGCCTGAGTCACATGACCCAACACTTCAAATATACAGCACATTTTTTCACAAGCCACAGATGCCTGGAGGGAAGAGGAAAAAGGGCTCAGAAAGCTAAAGTTTCTGTTTTTAATTCTCCCTCTCACTCCCCCACTCGATCGCCTTACTTTCTTTTTCCTTCATTCTCTTTCAAAGTCTCTCACTCAGAGCTTATAATTTCTTCACCTTTCCTCTGTGTTGTCCTGTTACTTATTTAAAGTCGCCATCACCCTGCTAGAGTTGCAACCTGCAGTCTGTCACTATGTGCATCTTGTGTGAAACCACCCCCCCCAGACTGAGGCAAACAAACACAAACGCACATGCAAAAGAAGAGAACCACCTTGGGGGATATCCATCTCAATCTGTGGCTTTTACTAACTGTGCATAAAGTATGCACATTGTTACTGCACTACGTCTTGCAGGACTCAAGAGGGGCTTTCACACCAGCAAATGAGAAACAGATCAGCTTGACCTGGTCTGCATCACAATTCTTAGCATAATGAGCTAGGTTTAAAGTAACCCATATCAGCAGAGACAGCCGAAGGCATCAAAAAATACAACGTCAGATGCAGAATGACACGTTCCTACCACAAAGCTGACAGTTCATGAGGATTCTTGAATGCCTGGAAAAGCACAAGGTGCTCTTGAGCAACAAAAATTGTCATGTTTTTAGGAGTTTGTTGGCTGTGTATGTAGCAAGGTCAAGTCGTAAACTTTGCAGGTGTTGAGGGTTGTACATTTTTAAAGACAATCATATGTAAAATGGTCATAAAAAACTCAAAAATTTCAGACAGCTGTAGGATATACAGCTTTTCCTAAATCGTGGTCTCTTCATTATTTGTTATACATAAGCAGAAAAATGTGTGCATTGGTACACAGAGTTAAAAACTGGATTTTGAAATTCAGCAATTGTAACTTTGATGTTACAAAAGATAAATCCCATTACAAACTCATTTCTCTATAAATATCTGGCTGAAAACAAGGTCACGTTCAACTGCGGTTTTTGTACAATATGCACTTTTAGAGTCTTGGAATCAAAGCTGAAGTGGCAGAAGAGATTAGTTTATCCTGTAATATTTGCTAATTAAAATGTAGAGAGTTGCGTTTTGTATTCCATTCATTTAACTTCTGTTTGAGTTAACCATAGGTACAAAATATGTGTATTTAGGAGCATTTAGGAGAAGCTTTTGGGCCGAGAATATTTTGACATTTCACTGTTGTCATGCTTATTCAAGTTCTTTGCCTCCATTTCCTGTGTTTATTTCAGCAAATCTGTGTGTGCATGTGCAAGACACATAATGTTAATTTTTTTTTGTTCATGAAGAAGTAAGTAGACGAGTGGGTACTTGCCTTTAATTAAAATTAAATTATCTTTCTGGACAATGTCCACACCTTGTAAATTTAGTGGTAACCAGTGGAAAGTCCCCACAAAGATGGCAAAAACAAAATGCAGGGTGTGTTTCAGTGTGTGCCCCATTTTTATATGCCCATGTGTTTTTGATCTGAGCAAACACATACTTGTGTACTTCTGTGTGTTTAGCATTTTGTGGTTATGGGTGTGGGCTTTGTCACTGTTTATGAATCTGAATCTCTGAAGTAGCTTCATAAACTGAAGACCCCAAACCTCAACACTGAGACACACCTTACCTGCACTCCTTCTGACAGTTGGTTCTGACCACTGACAAGAGCAAAGGGCTGAAGTGATTAAGTTCAGAATAAGGCCAAATTTATACATGTAGTGATTACTCCGGAACCTTAATTTAGCATTGTTTATTTCTCTAATTTTAAAATCATCCCAGAAGTAGAGAAGAACATCAAATGGAAGACTAAGTATAGATGGAATATAAAAAATTAAGATTATAGAGTAAAAGGGGGAAACGGTAAGGCCAGAAACCAAAAATTATTAATAATACACTCTCTATTAGAATTATCTACTCTGAGACGTAGAATATAGAAAGTTAATCTTGAAAGAGACTATGCAAGCCCCATGAAAATACTCTAACATAATGCACAGAGCAAAGTAGAACAAGGGCCAGCAGGCAGTGTAGTCATTAGAATTGCTACTTGAAAGACCTGCATTCAAATACCACCTCTTGCTGTAGTACCTTTCAGCAAGGTACATAGCCTGAATTGCTCCAGTAAAATAATTAAATGAGTTAACAAGCTATAAAAATTGGTACATTATTGTTAGGTTCTTCAGAGAAAAGCACCACCTTTAAATATTATATATCCATCCATCCATCCATCCATCTATCTGTCCATTATTATTAACTGCAATACCATTAACCACGGCCCAGAGCCTGTCCCAGAATCTTTGGGTGGTAGGCTATGAAACTACCTTTGAATGGGATGCCAATCCATTGTAATATGTGCAAATATACAGAACCAATGTCTGCCACATTCCATAGCCTGATAGACAAAGAAAAGGTGTGGTCACAGCTAACTACTACAGCATACTAAATGTAGATAATTAAGAAGCTCTGGTTTGTGAAGGTGAAAATTTTAGTGGAAAATTTCCTTTGCATGTTGTTTAAGGGATTTAGATTTTGTAATATATGTAAGTTTCCTGGAGTACACAAGCCAACATTATTCAGTTCCCAGAGTCCCACAGACAGTAATAGACATCAAATCACAGCTTTTCTGTTACACGTGAGCACATCTACACACAAAAAAAGGATGGAACCAACCTCTAAACACATCCATCTGTGTTCCAGAATTGGCCGGATCTTAAAACCACTCTCTTCTAAGTAATTGGATGGTACCTACCAACAAGGTTCTCTCCTTCGCTTACTGTTGTTCTCCATAACCTCCCTGGGAATTCAATAAGGTTCTGAAATCCCATTCATACTAAACAATTCAAAAATAGTCTCTATGTTCTTTCCTCATATTTGCAGTTTGTTTATAACCACTATTAGACACCGTGTCACACAATAATCTTATGTTCTGCAAAAATCTTTCCAAATCATACCATGCAGTATAATTCAGCCAGATAATGGACAACACTGTGTTTGCATTAATCCTTTTCCTTCTTTAGAAAAACTACCCAAAACTATGGTTAATTCGAGTCTTAAGAGCTTTTTGGCTGAGCAGATACTGTTAGAAAAGTCATGATCAGTAAATATCACCCCAATTACGAGACTGCTTTCTACTGCTGTATGACTTATTTGGTCAACAGTAATGGTGTCCTAACCCCCCTGAGTCTTAGTTCTTTTCCAAAGAACCCACTAGCGATCAGGGTTTTTGTTACAGGTGGATAAATCTTAACAAGGATTAACACTGACTAGCAGATGTTTTCCAAAAGTGAACATATCACATTAGAAGGCACAATTATCAAGATCTACTTGTGTAACACTTTCCTCGACTTTTCATGATTTTTCAAAATCCAAGAAATCCATTCTTGAAAGCAACAAGTGCTTGACTATTGTATTGTAAATTATTGTATTGTTCAACTTAAGTGAGGAAATATAGCACATTTGATGACGATATGAGGCATTTCTAATGCATTATTTTTTGAAAAACACATGAAGTACTTCTGACATTAAAATTAAGGCATTTCTCAAGCTGTTTAGGGCCTTGTGATCAGGTCTAGTTGTTGCATCTGTGTCTCTGAAATGTGAGGTGCTGCCTGCTGGTGGCCAGTTGCAAGCACTGAAAAATGTGCTGCTCCTGAAGACACAGGACAAGAGTGGGGGGAGGGTGTTATATACAGTGTGACCTGAGTCCAAAGCAGAACAAAACAACTAAGCTGGTGTAAACAGGTTTCTGTGTCAAGAACAACACGTATGTAAGGTTGTGCCTGTGTATGTACTTCACCTTAAGCACTCGCATGTGAACTTGCAAGGGTGGGTGTGTCAGTGTCTGTGTGACTGTCAGTAGCAGCAGGGAGGTCAGAGGTTAGCTGTGTTTGTGTTTCCGTGTCAGTGAAGTGTGCTTCTGGGGAGAGATTTATGATCTTAGTGTCTGGGAGGCTGCAGACTGAGGGATAATAAAGACAGATAAGAATCCTACAGTACAGTATCTCTCTGTCTCACTGTCAATGGTTACATCTCTGAGGTCCCTCATGAAGAGTAACCCTACAGCACAGCAATGCCATTCCTTCTCCAGGGTTATGTTGTCATAATACTTGTCAGTATCAAGATGCAGAACTCTGGCTTCCAGTTCATATTTATGGTTTTGCAATACCAATGATAATTAGGGCTGTTCTTAAGAAATGGTACCAAAATTTCACCACATCAGGCACCATTAATACACATACAGGTATCCCCTTACTTGGGAGTGTGATGCATTTCTGGAAATCAGCTTGTGAGGGAAAAATCTCATAAGTCAGAGATATAATTTCCAGTATGGCGGGAATTTTGAAAATTCCTGCAGGCTCAGTTCTTGTTATTGGTAAATGCGAAGAATCAGTCACATATCTGGTCATAGCTCAGTGAGAGGGACTAAATAGTTTCAGCTGCATATGCAAAAACGCATAAGTCTTAAACTTTTATCTCAAGGGATACCTGTAACTTGCTTAATGACACCATGTATTGGTTCGTAATATTAAAATCTTATATTAAACTAACAACTTTGCACCGCAAAGTTTCAAATGATAAAAATTTTAAAGTGGTTTACTATAAAATATAAATGATGAAATAAAAAAAATTTAAATTAAAATTAAACGGAGTAAACAGGAAAAAAAAATTAAATATTAAAATGAAAAATATTGTCAGATATTCTCTTTTGTTTCCTCAAATTCTTATGTAAAGGCCAGCATAGTGGAACATAAGGTAGCACTGTGGCCTCACAGTACCTAGGTTGTTTGGGTACAGGTCTGAATCCTGCTCAAGTCTGTGTGAAAATTGCATTTTCTCCCTGTGTGGATTTCCTCCAAGAGTATGTTAGTGAAATGGTGACTGTAAATTGGCCATAGAAGACATGCATGTCAGTGACTGTGTGTGTGTGGCAACTGTCCGTTGGACTGGCATCCCATCCAGTTTGTAACCCTCCTAGCCTAGCATCCAGTGATTCCGGGATAGGCTCCAGACCCCCACGGTCCTGCCCAGAACCAGCAGTAAATGAAAATGGATGGATGAATGTTGTTGTGTAGCTATACCGACAATATTAAATTAAAGTCCAACAAAATCCAAATTATGTAAGCTGCACAGTTTCTTTGTTCTAATGTTGGGTATTGTAATGCCAGAAGCACTGAACACTGTGATGTCCTTTTCCATTTAGCATCGCAAACTACATACTTTCCCCAGTTGTGCTGTCCACCATATCCCAACCTCGGCCACACTACCACATTAAAGAGCCATCAAAACATCTTTTTTCATGTTCCCACTGTTTTTCCAAGTGGTAAACATTGTTTTTCAAGAGAGTTGCAAACACAATTGACAGTTTTATTTGTTTAGCTACTGCCATAGTCCTTCTATTAGGGCAAGACAGGCAACATGGGGACAATCGAGAAATTCACGTGGGGAAGGAAGAGTGCTAAGCAGTCACGATCTCACAGGAATAAAAAGAATATGTACACAAAAAAAATGATGTAGCAGAAAAGAAGCACCGAGATGTTATCACTCAGAAGAAACGGGTCGATTCCGTAGTCTGTGTCTGAAGAAACACAGAGTGGTGTTAGCAGAGGGCAGCAAGGAGGGGTGGAGAGCGAGAGGCAGAGGGAGGGGGGCACGTCATGGCTGGGGCAGGTTTTAATCAGAACCAAGATGTCTGTAATGAGATCACTGTTTCCCTGCACTCAGATTGATGTCATGTGAAGTTCTGCACCACTATGAAGGACGAAGAGAAGACGCAAGGCAGACAAGCACAAGCACATGCACAGACGCACACACGCACGCAAAAAATACATATGCATTTATCCATTTAACAGGCACTTTTATCCAAAGCAACATGCAACTAAGAATTTTTTAAAATGTGATTTTCATAACTGATGACAACCTTTAGGTACAGAGAATTATCAAAGCACAGTTTGCTTGTCCAACACTACCCTTTTTTGCTGGCACATGTTCTATAAGTGTCACTGCCTATAGAGCTGAGAACCAAATGACATTTAAAGATGATCATGACAGATGGTGTGACGCAAATTTATGCAGCTGTAGGACATCGGGGGAGAAATGGTTCTGCAAAAGGTGTTTTGCCACCCTTTTTGAACCTGGACACATACAGTATTCTAGACAACTCCATATAAGAGCATTTACATAGAAGCCCCGTCAAAAATTGCATCACGCATTCACACATAAAACTGCCGGGACACATACATGTGCAAACTAATACTGTACGCTCACACATACGGCTTCTGACATACATCAATAAGGAGACACAACAGCAGCATACATTCAGAGCGGATATAAGCAACAGAAGCCAACATGCATACTCTTGAGATGGTAGAAACACCAAAAATAAGGAAAGGCAGGAAAAATGTTTTTAAAAGTGGGAGCAAATAACAGGAAAAAGGAGGGAGCCTTTAGCCACTGGCAGTTTCAGATTATAAAATTAAACAAGCATCCTGAGCAATGAAGGAGCCCATTCATTCTGCTACGGTGCAGCGTGGTGCAATTTACACTTTCATACTCCAGCAGCCATGGAAAAAAAACATACACAACGCAAAGGGAAATGAGAAGTGATGAGAGAAAGATCTTTTGTGCGTGTTTTCCATGAGTGCTGTTTGACTGTGTGAGAAGTGTATGAAAACGTCATTTTGTGAGTGTGAGTGTCCATGTCTCTCACTATCATAGGGGGTAGGAGGCTGTTGGACTAAGGGCAGTGCACCGAGCTATCAGCACGTGTGCCGGCATGTTTTTAAAATTGTGCGCACAGCATATTTCCCAACATGTGTGTCCAATGAAAGGTGAATGGCTCTCCCATATAAACTTTCCTCAAAATCAGCCATGATGTCACTGTGAACCCTGCCTGAACCCAGCTCTGTCAAATAACATCACTCCGCTACTCCCTCTCAGTCTCATTTTCTGTTTCCTTCTCTTATTCTTCTTCTGTCCATCGCTCCCTCCACCTCTTCCATTTCTTCCATTTCTGTGTAATTCTTTCTCCAGTACAGCACACTTTTCCTGCCCCCTCTCTCACTCTTCCCCTCCCCCCCTCCCTCAGTCCTCGCTCCTCACCACAAATTCAGTACAGTGCCAAAATATGCCAGGCTGTTCTGATTAAGACAGATTTTTTTAAACCAGTGGTTTCAAAATTGATGGCTTTGCTGGGGGAGAAACATGGGGGCAAAGAAAGGAGAAAGGGGAGAAGGGACGGGGGGGTGGGGGTGCTTGAGGAGGGAGGGGAGGAAGCACGGAGAAGAGGGGTGGTGTGGAGGCAGGGCTGGAGCAGTTGAAAGGCACAGACCCACATGTGGAAATGATTGTCTAATTACTGCAAAACTGTGAGCTCAGGACAGGAGATGATTGGAGGGGTGGTGGTGGGGGGGCACTGTGCCTCTGTCTCCTTCCCCGCAAACAAGAAAGCCTTTGTGAGAAAAGGGGGGCAGAAGGCAAAAACAAATCCTAAAAGGATATGTACCCTGGCATTGTGTTGCATGAATAACTGACAATGGTGAATTTAACTGGGTGTTGCGCACGTCTGCACCGTCAGCTCACGTGGAAAGGCTCCACACAACTGACACAACCTGCCTGCACCAAGGCATCCGTTCCTTTGTAACAGTTCTTTCTTCTGGCACTTTTTCCAGGCACAGTGATTAAGGATTTAATTGCTTTTCCAAGTTACTCAAAGGGCCTCTATGTTGGACTCCAATAATAATAATAAAATAATAAAATAATAAAAATAATAATAACAACAACAGTAAGCAATTGTTAATTAACAATCAATTGTTAATTTTTAAAAATTAATTTAATAATACTTATTATTATTATTATAATAATTATTATTATTGCTGCTGTTATACTATTTCCTCCCACTGTCCAAAGACATGCATTTTAGGTTAATTAGTCACTGCAAATTGTCTATCTGACTGTGTGCATGTGTAACCATCCTGCTCCCAGTGATTCCAGGGCTTCCATGAGCTCCACACCACCGCTATTTTTGATTTACGAACAATTTTATATTATTATTATTATGTATGGTATTATCCATCCATCCTACTCTGATTTCTATTTTTTTTACTTGTTCACTTTTAATCCCTTTTATTTGCTTATCCTTACATACTTGTTTAAATGTGATTTATTTCCTTTAATGTGAGTCTACTGTCTGTCACAGCAGCATTCTTTCACTGCATTATATGTATGCTGCTGTAGCCTTGTGCAATTTCTTTTGGTATTAACAAAATTCTCGTTTATCTGTCTATATGTCTGTACGTCTGTCAACAACACCTACCTGTAAAAGTACTCCTCAGTGACTCAGTGTGTTGATAATGCTGCACAGGGATACAGCTTCTGACTTGCCTGTACAGATGTTCCCTGTAGTGTAGTGGCGCATAAACTCATATAGCACTTTCCCTTTGAGAAAAATGTCAAATGTTTTTAAAGTAAACCCAACAAAATGCACACAGACCTCTTCAGTTGCTCTCTGGGGCTCCTCTAGGTTCCCTCAAGTCAACCTTTAAAGATATTTGAGAAAAATCAAATATAATTTATTTTTATAAGAAAAATAAAAAGTTGGGTTGCACTTGAGATATCGGAGTTCAAGGTTCCGTCCTTCTCCATAAATCATGGAAAAACACACAGCAAACAGATGACAAAACAGAAGCTCCATGCCAGCGGTCGGTGTGCAGCGCATCAGAAAGGTTCTTCTCTTCAGCCTCACTTCGCAATACTCTTCCTCACCGCCCACGACCGTACTGAGGGCCCAGCCCTTGGCGCCAAGGTGGTGAGGATTCTACCAGCTCACACCTGCAGGGAGCCAAAAAAAGAGAGCAACAATTCTTATGAAAACCAGATTAAATTTAAGGTGCTGTATGTAAGCAGTGAATGAAACAGTAACAGTTCTGTGGAAAGTACGTAGAGCGTGCTGTAAAAGATACTCACCTGTGCAATATATTTTCCAAGTTTATAATATGAGCAAAAAAAATGTTTTTTAAATTAACTATTAAATTAGCTAAAAAAATTTATTTTAAATTACAATGCGTAGGTGGTACATCTGTACAGTGTAATACTCTTACAGAAACTCGTGACATTTTGGCCTGGGTCACTTTACACCCAACTCACAAATTTAATAAAACGACTATTAATGTTGTGTTTCCAGAAGCAGTGATTTTCAGTCGAGCACAGACACTTCCTGCCAACTCTTAGTTTTTTCATCACTTTTGCGGACGTCACACCACGCGCACGCCGTGCACTGCGAAGCCAACGGACAAAAAACTGCCTAAATCACGCACAGCTCAGGCGCTGCATGTGCTCGCCTCTGCACCAGACTTGTGCGTGTATCTGTCACGTGGGAGAACACGCAAACCACTCAGTCTGCGTGTATGTGGGTGCCAGCGCGCGATCGTGCTATTTAATACAGCGTATTCTCCACAGTCGAAACTGCTGGCTCGTGCGTGCGTGCGCGCGCGTCAGACACAAAGCAGGCTTGCGGTGCTTCCAGGCACGCGGTGTCCCGCAGGTGTGTGATTTGGCAGCGACTCACATTCGGTTGCAAAACGGCTCGCGCTCTTTAATTACCGCCATTCTGTGTTTCGACTTGCGCGGGCAGCGTGCAGTCACTCGTCCGCGAGGCGAGCGCGAGCGAGTCCCACTGGCCGGGAAGGGAGTGGGGGGGGGGGGGTCTTCCTGCGCGCGAGTCGTCAGGCGGCGGCACAGATGGACTCCTGCGGGTTTCTCGACGAAATCGCGCACTTCCGAACAAAGATGCACGTGCAGCCCCCCCGCGTACAACTGGAACTTGACGCTCGGAAGAAAACAAGCAGCGCGATAAACAGCGAATTACATAAAACTTCCTCAAGAGCCACGACTTGCCTTGTAGACACGTCTTCTATATGTCGAGTTTAAACTGGGTTTAATCCAGCTAGAAATACAGGGCAGCCAATCTTTAGAAAGTTATTTTAAGTTTCCTTGAATCTTTAAACTGACGTTAAACAAATGTTCACTGTGCACGTTTCTAGTATTTATTAGTAAAATAAGGTGTGTATACATATGTATGTAATATTCTAATATAACATTAGAATATTATATGTTCTGTACTTATTTACTATTGAGTTAAATTTGATTTAAAAAAAAATACTTCTGTCACCTCGCATTATTACTTTCTGGAATTTAATTCTGAAAAAATGTTTTACACGGCTGTTTCTGCAGTTATATTTTCTTAAGTTTGCAAAGAGTTCCATCTAGCGGTAGAATTGCACACTGCAATTGAATGATCTGGGCTTATTTCGGGGGCGCAGTGGCGCACTGGGTTACGCCTCTCTCACTGCGACTGAGGTTTTTTGTTTAGTTCGGACTTGTTTTGAATCCGACTGAAGGGGTCTGTTGTCTGCATGTTTTTTGCGTGTCCACAGTTTGAGGAAGAAGATGCTGGTAAACCTTTTCCTTACCCTTCTGTACCTTGGAAACCAAGTGGGTGGTCACTATGATTCAAACTAAACTCAGTGGCACTTTCCACCCTCCCGGCACTCTTCGCTCTAACAGTTACTTACATTCTGTAATTCAGGGAAGTTTGTTTTTAATTTCCATTATTGTAAACAAAACTAACCCAAAACAAACTTGTATTTGCAAAGCCTATCATATTTCAAAACATGATTCATTTGTTATTTGTTTCTGTTTGGCTCACTGCGTACGTGTTCATCCCACTGAAATATAACAGTGACATGTGGTTACTGCAGGACTTGAAAATGGAAGCCAATACAGGAAATAGGAATACCGCACTTTAGTCTCATATCCAACACAAACATTTATACTTCTTTTGTACTTCTAAAAATTATAGCCAAAGTTTAACAAGAAATTTGGACAAGCACTGTAACAACCTTAAGTTTTTACAAGATGCAGTGTTAATAGCAAGCGCCCTCTCAGTTACAGAAGTTTTAAAACTCCTTATTCTTGGTTGAATAAAAAAACATTTAACTATTGAAAGTAAAGATACTCACAGTCTCACAGAACCTGGGCTGTTTGACAGTGGGCTTAAATTCAACACAGTCTGTATGGACTTTGCATCTTCTCCCTCATGGACTGCTGTGACCCTGACCAGGATGAGCAGGTAGGGGTAATTTATGCATGTAATTTCTGCAGTGTGTAGACTATACAGGGAAGTGTTTTCAAAAATATAATTATGTACTGTATTTTACAAGTGTTTCAGGTGGCAAGCAAAAAGCTGAAACTACATTCCTTAGCTACAAAAGCTCACCTTCAAACCATTCAAAACTCTTGTCTTATATTTTAGACACTTGGAAAATCTAATTTAAAGCCTAGTGGAGAATATCATTAACTCCAGGTTTAAAAACAGAGTTTTAAACAAACATGTTTAAAATCTCTTATACTTTTGCATGCGCTTTTATGCTATCCTCATTTTTGTCTCATATATTTTGCTATTATTTCCTTTTGTTCTGTTGCTTCTATGCAGCAACATAGCACTGCAGAGGTGATTTTGAACATAGGTTTGACTCTGGCTCAGTCTGAACTTTGTTTGAAACTTCATCCTATGTTCGCAGCTGTTTCCTTTCACAGTCCAAAGATTTGTGTTTCAGATGAATTGGTGACTAAATATTCACCAACATGTACACATGTAAGTGAATGTGTGTGTACTTGTGACTGGAATTAGTGTCACATATCCAGTATACCCTGCCTCATACCATTCTGAACCTGCACTGGATAAGAGATTCTGGATTCTGTTATTCTTTTATTGTTATACTATCTAATATCTTATTATAACTTCTTCCTTTTGAGAGGATGCTTTTAAATGCACAATCCAAAAAAGATTTAAAGATTCTTATAACACTACCAAAGGAGGCAATTCTCTTAATGGGTCTAATCACTCATAGTCCTTCTCCACTAAGTTGTTCATAATGTCATAAAGACCCAGGGGTGGGAATATCGGTGAACTTACCTGCGGAGTTTATTTACAAAGTGAAAAAGTGCAAAGGTGATCGGTGCAGGTTCTATTAAGTTGATCCATGAAGAACTGTAACAAGTGTAACAAAAAAGGGAGTTGAAATACTTGGTGACTGGAGACTTTGGGAAACACATCAACTTGAGACTTGAAAGACACAACGAATACTTAGAGAAAACAGAACATTGTAGAAAGGCCAGGCACCGGGGACAGGAAGCAGGAATACTGGAACAGGACACTTTGGGCAGAACTATGGCTTGCACTGCTTGAGAATCTCCAATCTGCTTGCCCGAGTTCCTACATTATGTAATGGAACAACTGAAAGTCTTGGTTCACTGCTTGACTGTACTGGGTAGCTCTTGCAAGGACCTCTGCTGGTGACTTGGGCTGCTACACATGTCAGTTGGGTTGGTCCAGTGTGTACTGAACTCTTAACCAGGATTGCTTCTCCATCCAATATCCCTCCTAGTCAACCAAGTAGTAAAGAGTACTTACTCAGTGTGTGGAGTCCTGGAGTGCTTTGACTGCATAGGCTCAGGTGCTGTCAACCTCCACAGCTGGAGGTGGCAATGCAACGTACTACTACTGTTGCAAAACAGAGGTGCTGACCAGTTTCAGCAGCAATACATGGAAAGGGGGGGCAGATCTTGTACTGTAAGAGTAACTGCATGCGATGGGCAACTAGGTTGATGTGCTTTATTATTTTAAAGGGTCCAGTGTATCAAGGACTAAGTTTGATGAACCGAGTGGACAGCCAGACCCTCAGATCCAGGTTGGTACAATACTGTGCAGCACTTCCTCTCAGTCTACAATTTCTGTGATGCAGCTGCTCTCTGCAGTTCTGCACCTGCTGATTCCCAGACAGCTGCACGTTTCTCGAACCCATAGACTTCAACCTGATTCTGTGCTCAGTAACTCCTTACATACTGTCCAGTCTCCTGGTTCAGCCACTCTGCCAGGTTACAGTGATCGGTGAGCACACCAAATGGGTGGGTAGTTCCCTTTAACCAATGCCTTCATTCCTGTAAAGCTAATAACTTTTGATTGCCTACATCATAACTTCTTTCTGTGGGAGACAACTAGCATAAGAAAAGGATGCAGGGAAATAGCTTCCGTGGGGATCTTTCCCTTTGCAAAAGCACTGCCCCATCACCTACTTCTGAAGCATCTACCTCGACCACAAAGGGTACCAAGTGCTTATGAACAGAACCAGTGGTGAAGTGTTTTGTCTTAAGTGCCTCAGGAGTCCAGGTGAGGCAGTGTGACACAAGAATTTGCACATGTCTTTCTCCAAGAAAGCAGTTCACATGAGCACCATGAAAATACCAGGTTATGGGCAACCAGCTAAGGATAACCTAAAATCATTGGGTTATAGGGAGACTTAACCTAGTAAATGTGAATTGTTCCTAAGTGAAACAGCCCCACCTGCAGGGTAATGTGCTCAGTCCAAAATTCCACAATCCCAAATCCAATAGGTTCCCCATCTAAGGAGCTAACCTGTAACTGGTGTGCACGAGGGGCGCACAGTGATCCTCAAGCCTGAGAACCCAACAAAAATTTCCCAGACACTAACAACTGGGAGTCATTTTGAGAAAAACTGCTCACCAATTGCTTGTATCACTGGGGGTCATCATGGGGGTGTGCAGGACAGGAGACCTGGATGTGCTGAGGTCTGTAAAAACACAGTCCACCCCAAAAATGGCATTTTCTCTCCCCCAAAGAAATACACCTTTGTTGTGTGGTACTGGTTTGACCGTGGCTAGAACTGGAGACTGGGCTTGGCGATCTGTGCTGACAGAGTGGCTGTCTGACACTGGAGAGCCATGAGGAGAGGTGGAGCTGACAGCCAAAGGTATGCTAATCGACCAGCAGTGAGGGACTTGGATGTGTGCAGCATTTGTTGTACATGGTGCTTAGTACAAACAGTGCAGGATGGCTGTTATGTCTGAGATATCGGCAGTAGTTCATTCACCGAGATGGATTTCTTCAGTTGAACCAGCTCCACTAAATACTCCATAGTTAACGGCAGATTTTTCTGTCAAAAAGACTCAAGGGCGTGAATATTGGTAAACTTAGCTGCAGAGTGAATTTAAAAATTGGACCCACAATAGTACACCTATTGATGAATGGGTTTTCTCTCAATGCCTCCCAGCTCCTACGTGGTGGATCCATGAAGAGTCGAATGCAATGAAAAAAGAGGACTTGAAATACACAGTGATTGGAGACTTGGAAAACACTGTGACTCAAGATTTTGAGAACACAGCAACTGGAGACTTGGAGGACACAAAAGACAAGGTTCTACAGGGAGCAGGCACCAGGGATGGGAGGCAGCAATACTGGAGCAGGGCACGTTGGGCAGAGCTACTCAAGTAGGCAACAACAATGGGTTGCACTGTTTGAGAATCTACAGTCTGCCTGCTGCTAACGTCTTCCTTTCAAAGCCTGGATTCCTACATTATGTAAAAGAACAATTGAATTATTGAAAGACTGGGTTGCTCTTGCGAGGACCTCTGCTGGAGACTTGGGGTGCTGCATGTGACATAAAAATAGTTCAAATCGCACGGCCATTTGTAATTATATTTAATTGTTCTTCAAGCTTTACTTTGCTTTTAAGTTCTTTCCCTTTAAAACGTTTTTGCTTTAACGCTCATTATTACAGATGATAAAGAGTCACATGATTTCTGAGTTGCTTGCCAGCAGGCACAGGATTACAAGACAAATAATGTGAAGAAGCCGCATATCATTTGGGGGACAGCGCTGCTCATCTTATGTGGAGCTCGAAGGTCAGCAAGCCTTGTATATTGAATCGAAATGTCTGTTCTCCTAAGACATTTATCAGCATGTGAACTAATAGCTGTTTATGCAAATTTTATAGAACTAATTACATTTGCTTGTGACCCAGAGTTCTTTTAAAAGGAGCCTTCATTATATGAGGGAAGCCTGTTTATCAGGTTAAGCAGATTCATTACAAAAGGCCAACTGGTCAAAATGACGTTTGGTACAAAGAACATCTTTAGACCTCCGGGTCAAGCTATGGTCATTTACTACGCATGCCACTGAAAAAAAAACAAACACAATATATTCAAAGACTCAACCCCACCTCTGATTTTGTGTCACCACATAGAACAGGGGTGGCTGTTCAGATGCCATGATGGTATGAATGAGGGAAACAGGGTGTGATTTTTTGTGTGTGTTCCTAAAATTCACCTGGGAAGTCAGTTAGACCTAGACAGAATAAAATGAAATTTGGATTCTATCTGCAAATAAATACATGGTGGCAGGAAACTGGTTAGTAAAATAAGTTACTAAGTAAACTATTCAGTAAATTATTCACACTAGCACGAGCAATATGGATATTTTTAAAAAGACTGCGAAGCAAAATCCTCAGACCCTATTTGGTGCTCATAACACGTGAAGCCCTGCTGATCTATAGCCACACATCTTTGTTGCCTCAATGGCTTTTGCTTAAATAACATGTACTAAACGTTCAAAGCAGCATTTATTGCTTCACAATCCAGTTTAGACTCTTGTGAGTCTCGTGGCAGAAACATTAGCATAATATATTTTGAACACTAAATACTCCAAATAGAATTTTTAATCAGTAAAAACCCGCAAATTAAAATAAAACGACTGTGTTGATCTCACAGGCTGAAATATCTACTCTGCCACAGTGTGGCGCTTCATTACTGTCGGCAAAACACTCAGTTCAGCTTCATTTTCTTGTGCCAACTAGCGCTGTTTTTTACTACTGGCTGAGTTAGCCGCCGTTCCCGGGGTGAGAAAATGGGAGGGCAAATAGTAATAATAGCATATTTCACCAGACTGTATTACCCTTAAAGTGGTACCTTTAGTACATAAGTATTGTTATTGCTGTAGGCCAGTGGGAAGTTGGAGAGGACAGAAGTAATAAAATTTGTTACCAAAGTTTATTACCCTTAGTAATGTGACCATTGCTCTGTGTGTGTGTGTGTGTGTGTGTTTAAATATACAAAGACCTTAGATAGGGGGTGAAGTACTTGTGTGTCAAAGTCTGTGGCTTGAAAAACAAAACTGTGTCTAAAGAACAAACAGCGATTGAGTGTTATAGATATATTCCCACGGGGTCCGATATCCCACATTCTGATGATCTTGAAGTACGTCCAGCTGTTATATACATATATAATATAAAACTGAATAAAATGTTGCACTAAATGCATAATTTGCGCCAAAGAATGTGATTTACAAATAATAATTACTGCGAAATGGAACAGCATGTAGAGTCTCAATAGCACCAGAAAAAGCGCATGTTCTTCACAGAGCAGCCAAAGCCACAAATGTCGTGACCTACATCACGCTGTTTTCTTCTCACATGGTTTTCCGGCCAAAAATATGACCCAGCACGACCACCGAGAAGACACATGCGGATTGTTCCCCTAAGATTCCGACTCGCCGCTTTGTCCTCCACGCGCTCCCTGCTCGCCAGCTGCGTGATCTGCGGTACGCAGTTCCGAGCCACCTGGCACCCGTGAACCTGAGGAGACCCTTGGAGAAGGGCTTCCACAGAGGACACGGTCACGATGAGCTCCGCCTCTGGTCCATGTGCTCCCCTCTCATCAAGCGCTCGCTGCTTTGCATAAAATGTGTGTCAGTAGGACAGCGCTCGCTCCTCTCCGGCACATGCCGCACGCACATGCACGCGCAGCCCGGCCTCACGCTACCGCGGAATTAGCCCCGCACACGGGCACCGCGCGCAGATTCCAGCGCACCGGACGATCATGACGGGCACGGAGAAGAAGGACGGCACCAGACGCGAGGAGAGCGAGCAGGACTGCGCGAAAAATCCCCGGTGTTACCGAGACGACAGAGCTTGACTGGGAAAAGGGACAAACGGCGTGTCACACGTCGCGGTGGAACGAAAACGTGATTGATGTGGCGGTGGGTGTGTTCACGAGTGGGAGTTGACAGCTCCGCCACTGACGCGCTAATGGCTGTGAACACTCCGAATTTCTGAGCACCGCTTGTTCTCGACTTGTGGCCAAGCTGCTCGCACACTGTCGTCGCATCTTGCAACGCAGAGTGTGAAGAACACCTCGTAGCGACACCGCACACGCTCCAGAAGCGCGTGCCCGCGCTCCGCGTTTCCGCCTGATGTCCTGCGAACAGGTTATCTTCTGGGAAACAGTCGCATTGTACCACTTTTCCACCAGTACTGACGTGACTTCGTATCTCTCTTATTGAAATACAGCGACGGAGACAACTGCCACTTCATTAAATCAGCTACTTTTATCATAATACATACAGCCACCAGGATGGACAACAGCCCCGGTGAGTTATGTGTATTTCTTTTAGATCAGCAGAATGATAGGAGAATGAAAAGAGTTTCACATGATTTGTTTGAAGTCATTGGTTTAATGTAATTGCTATTTCTGGCTTTAAAATGCTAATGCGGCTTCAGCTGCTAACATTTGGCAGTCCCCTATAACTAATAAATGTGGTTCGCTTTTGAGATGATAGCAATAAAATGCAGTGAGTGATTTAGTGCCTAGGTTGGTGTCCAGCTCAAGGACAGTCGGAGTGTCCAATTGATAGTGGATGTGTGAGTAGTTTGGACTGGAGACGACGGCTGGGAAAGTGCACTTACTCGCTGTTTGAAGGTGTGACAGAGGCAGGGAGGGGTGGCGCTGATCGCCGGGGATGTAGGAACCCAGCAGGGAAGATTGTCAGAGCTGCAATACAGGTGAATACACGGGTGGATCAGTGGCTTCCCTGTGAGATACTAAACAGCCTTACCATCTGCTGATTCTTAAGAACCTGCAGGACGGCAGGCGCATGAAGAACCAGCAATGAGCACAGAGAAAATCACTGTACAGTGTACTGTAATGTTCCGCTGTTGGACAGGTTACTATTCTGTGCTAAATGTGTTATTCTCCTCATTCTACTCTCAGCATAGTTTTGCAGGTGTGGTAAGGTGAGGCATCACTTGTACTCTTTCCATGCTTCCTGCCTCTGTAAACAAACTCACGTGTAGCTCTGACCTGATCGCCTCGTGCGCGCACTTTCTGTTGTTACACCCTTGTGCTGTGTTGTTTTGACTATCTGCATTCCAGAACTGCCATTTTTATTTATGGAGTAACCTGTGTCACGGTCTAATCAAAGTAATACTCGTCAAACAATATTTTGTCATCGTTCTTAGCTAAAACAAAGAAAGTTCAGGAAGTCGGAAACATGCCCGCAGGGCTATGAATAAGCAGTTAACGTTATCTGGCAGTAAAGTTTTATTTGGCTGGTGATTTATTTACAAAAGTATGGTCACGTTCCCCTGCTGGTGACCCCTCTGTAACATGTCAGCACACCTGCCCTCAGCAGGTCAAGTAAAGATCAGAATGAATACCATGATCATAATAGATCTCCTATCGGTCACTGTGGGTCTAACATGAGTCACACCTTCTAGGGTTATTTTCCATTCTGATTTGCATGCACTTTACATTTGATTAACCAAATAACCATCATTAGGTTTGACAGACTCAGTTATTTCAACATACCGAACATACAAGTGAAAGCTTTGTGTTTTAGTCAGACATCAAATGCTGGGAATATAATTAGTATGCAAAACCAATCAAATCTGAACCAGTCTTACTCACACACACAAAAATGGAAATGTCACTTCTTTTCAATCATGCACCTAAACATGTGTGAAATATATGCAATGACAGACCACACTGCATGTACACAGTGGATAGCAGCCTCCTTTTCCACTTTGAAGGAGCTTTGACATCAAAGAGTCTTTCAGATCAAGGGAATCTCAGAAGTCAGGAGTATTTCTGCTTAATGGGTTATGAGTTTACGGGGACACCAAATGGAAGTTAAAAAAATGCACTAGGTTATTAAGATCTGAAAGGTAAAGTATCCATGAGCTGAACTGACTCAAAAGTAAAAAATTCAAGGACTTCCAAAGCCAGTGAGATTTCATTAGGGTCATGATAATTTCAGGAGTGGTTCCAGTTTTTTTTTATTTTCCCCCAGAATGTTAAAGCTGTAAATCTTTTTTGTAAATCTTTGGTCTTAATATGTTTTTGACCAGAGTGAGCCGATATTTCCTTGATGTTTCTTGATGCACATGAGTGCTTTAGGGGGCATATTGGACTTGATTTGGGATCTGCTGAACCCAGTAAATTGTTTAAAAGCTTACTGTAGACCATCAGTTACTGTTTGAGACAGTGTAATGTAGTTTGGTAGAGGGTCATATATTTCCCTGAGAAATGATATGTCGCCTCCTGTTTAAGAGTTCTTCATAGTAACTGGGTTTAAATGTATTGCTGACCATACAGATTATACTAAACACGTTTTGCAATGAGGAAAAGGGCAGTTTAGCGCATCTGATCTGCAGAACGCCAGTGTGTGCCGTGACGACTCTGTTGCCCAACTGCCACCATCTCATCTGCCTGTTTAATTATAACTGCTGCGAAGCTGGTATTTCCTGCAGGTTGTGCCTGCTGGTGGTCGGCGGCTGCCTCCCTCCGCGCGCGCTCATCTCCCTCGCATCAGCATCACGTGGACGCACTCCCACAGCCGCGTGCCACGCGTGATTGCACCCCCCCCTCCCCCCTCAGTAACACACACACACACACACACACACACACGGAGTCCCGTTTTCACACACCTGGGCTGCAGTTGGGCAGGGCGAGGCTGGTCAGTGGGTCAGCGTTTTCATGCGTTAAGTTTGTATCCTTCCCTTCGTGTTTCGTCACTCACTTAGGTATTACTTTAAAGGAGACGTTGTTAATATTTCAGCGAGCGGCCATAACACCTGCGTTCCTCGCGAGCTGCTCGGTTTTCCACTGCTAAGTGGAACGTGACCGGCTGCGCTCGTGGAAGATTAGTGCTGAGTCTTCCGGTCTGCTGTACAGAGGCGCGAGCGAGCGTGACGGAGCGCGGCACTCGAGCCAAGGACAACGCGAGGGCGGACGGCGATCAGCTCAATATTAGCTGAAGATAAAAAGCACGTGGGGAAATGGCGCGATATAACGCGTAAGACCACCCAGTAATGCAAATGTTTATCATCGCTGCGTAATAAAAATGTTTTATTGACTGCTTTGCTACCAGTGTGGGGGTGGTTCTTAGTACAGCCCACCAGTAAAGACTGCGAGTCCCCCGTGAAATACCCGAGTGGCCACCGGAGCTCGGGAGTTTCCCTGGCGGCTCGCAGCAGCAGTTCTGTGAGCGTGAAAAACTGTTGACGTTCAGTCATCCCGCATATTAGTTTTACTGTATTAAATAAGTGGTGTGAAAATGTATCATGGATTGGCGTGTAAGAAATATTATCAATAGTACTCAGAAAACACAAAAGTTCCCACGTTAAGCTTCCTTGAACTCGATTTCGGAAACGTCCCTCCCAGCCCCCCTACAGCTGTACAAACCACTTGAGTTCTTTGTTTCGTGAACTTTTTTAAAATATATTTTAAGATTATAGACATCAGTCCACATACACACGTACTGTACATGTTCTTTATTGCAAATGTGACATTTGCAAATAATATATTAATGCGAAATGGAGATGAAAAATGTTTATAAGTAGTGACAAGGGATGCCTACTTCCATGCACTATTTCATTTGCTTTAAAAAACTTTGCTAAAACAATAAACGATATTGCCCCAGTTCTTTAACCATTGTGTCTTTTTTATTTTTACATGCTTATTCAAATCTAATTTTTATTCTTAATCACTTTAATGGCATGAATTGAGTTCACGCCTACATACTTCTCCCCTTTCAAGTCATTTTTCAATGAATCCAAGTAAAATAGGGCAAGAAGTACCAACCTTCATACTTTATCATTGTCTTCGAGGGTACAATCGTGCAGGGCAGGATTTGGAGTTATTGCCAACCCAGGCTCCCCCAGAGCAGTATGGGGATGGAAGGCCGGGAAAGGGCCTTGTAGTGCTCACGTTTCACTGCCCGTCCCCGGCACTCCCTGCCAGATTATCACCCGCATGGGTACGCTGAGCACCCTAAGCACACTGTGAGCTGCCACAAACGTTTGGTTCGATCTCAATCTCGTGTGCACGGCTTGTTGCGATGCCCAGCAGGAGCAGTGTGTGGCACCCCTTACCGAGCATACTGAGCTGTTGGCTGTGCCCTCCACACTGGATGGCTGTTTTTGGGACACTTGGCTTCAGCCTGGATGATCAGACCTTCTCAGGTGTCAGAGTTGCCTTGGTGCCAATATTCGCCCTCCAGGCTGCAAATAATGAGGCAGAAAACTATACAGAAGCAGGGGGGTGGAGAAAATAAACCACTTTGTCTTATCTTAAATTTCAGGGTTGTGTGTCAGGCACAAAAATGTAAAACCATGCCAGGGATGGGACAGCAGCCAGTGTAGTGGTTGTGGCTGTCCCCTTTCACTCGGTTGAAATCCTCTTCAGGCCGTAGTACCTTTGATCGGTAAGAATAGAATTTTTTGTTTTTTTTAAGTATGCGATGATGTTTAATCCTTCTTATACCCATCTATTTTCTATGGACTGTCTGCTTTTAGTGCTTGATTTGAACATCACTGTGAATCCAAGTTAGGAGCTGGGTGACATCTTTGGAATAAAAACAGTGAACATCATTTAAAATACAAATTAAGTGCCAAAATTTGATCAAATTTCAGCCTCAGCTGCTTTATCTCCTTAGACCTTGACCTTGTATTTGTCTTGTCCTAAAGCTGGATATGATGAAGTTTAATAATGGGAAAAACTGAAAAAGTTGCAAAACCTCACAACACAGAGGGAAAATAAATAATAATTTTGCCCTTTTCCTCATTGAGGATGGCTGAATATAGTGACTGTGGTCGCCCCGTCCGCACAGGACTCCGCAACTGGTTCACTGCTGACAGTGTCAGCAGTCCATGTGCGCTGGTGGTCAGGTGTCGCTGTGTAGCTGGCTGCGGGCAGGCCGCCAGCAGAGCCCGTTATTATTGGAACCGCGGAGGCAGGCAGCCCTCACGGACACGTGAGACTGTGTCTCGGCTCATCTACAACGCCTGAGTGGAGATGTGGAGCGATGGGGGAGAAGGAGAAGAACATTTTGGAGGGAGAAGGATACAAGGATTCAAGGACCCCCTTTGCGCTGCACGTTCCACGTATGAGTGCCTTTATCATGGTGGCAGAATTCCAGCCACACCACTGGCAGTGAACTACACACATTTGTTCACACAGCGGTATCACACATCATGGACACTGCACCATGCTCATGAGTCCTGCCAGTATTTTTAGCTCTCTTCATTGTTCCATCTGAAGGCACAATTAGTCCCAATGCTATGTAACATTCTCAAAGCAAGGCTCATGTTGTTGAAAGTTTTAAAAGGTGACTTGTCTCTACCCTTGAACACTATTATATAAACAAGAACTATTAAATACTCAGTTTTAGATTGTTTGATAGTATTTTAATATGTTAAGCTACTTCTCCTGGTTCTAAATAGCAAGAAACCATCATGACAATCGGGGAATATGTCCTCAAATCCTAATAGTCAGCAAAACAAGCTCATAATCCACAGCTAGTGTGGTATTTTCTTACAATATTAAGGCTCCTGGATTGAACCCCCCTTTTGACATAGTACCCTTGATTCCCTTGTGAGAATACCCTGCTGCATAAACAAGTAAATCATTATAAACAATTTAGCGTACAAAACCACAGTTGTAGCATGCATTAAATAAAAGTATCAACTAAATAAAGAATAATAACAATGAGCACCATTGTAAACTGTACAGGAAAATTGGAGCAGAATGAATGTGAAAAAAACGTGGTATTTAATGTGGTTTCAGCACCTTTTTGATCAGAATAACTTCATAGAGCAGGATGCTGTATCTGGGTTGCTGTGCTGAATATGGTTGTATTATTTGGCAAAGCCCTTTTGTGGGTCAAGAGTTGTTGTATAGCAGGAAAGCACGTAAGAGAAATTTAATACTAATGGTTCACCTGTCATCATATTTTTGACAGTGACCCATTAGCATTTACAACAACTTACCGCTCTGACTGGTTGGTTCCAACAGTAAAAGGTTTGGCTGTGTCCGTCATGATAAGAGGCATGTTTTTTGCCAGTCATTCCATCAGAAGAATATGTTGGTGTAGCAGGTTATATTACTGCCCTACAAAAACATGTGAATTCCGTTATGGAACAGTTCTTTCCATTGAGTGTTTGTCCTCCAGAATGTGTATGCTCCAGTCCAAAGGGCTAACATTAAAGTTAACATGAATGTTACGTGCACATGTATTTACCGCTGCATTTATTATTTAAAAAACTTGCTTTTCACATAGTTCTTTATGACTGTTTTCCAGATCTTCATTATTGTGTAGAACAACTGAATGAGCCATATGAATTCTCGATGGATGATAAGTTATGGATCAAGTTTGCCTGATATGGCCCTGCAGTCAGTTGCCATCCCAACCAGGGGTAGTTTCATAACACAAGGCCCAATGCTTCAAGGACTGGCTCTGAACCACCTTGACCCTGCTCAGAATTAAGCGGTTAATGATTCATGGATGGATGACTTGATAAGGATCTGCTTCTGACTGTCGTTTTCCCTCTCTCACTGATGCCTGCAGGAGGCGTAATCCTTTATGCTGCCAGTGCTAGCCCCAGTCCAGGCAGCCCCTCCAGTGGGTACCAGACACAGTCACCCTGCTCTCAGTCGCAGCCCTCATCCCCAGAGGAGACTACCTTCACTGAGATTGGGGTGCTGAAGCACAAAGTGGCTGGAGGGACCCCTCCTTCCCCCAAGCTGGTCTTCCAGTTCCCTGAAATGACAAGCACCCCTTGCCTTGGCCCTGTCCAGCCAAACCTCTCACAGCCCACCATGGCAAAGAGACCTTCTGGGTTTTCTGGAGCTTTCACAAGTGGGTACATCATGGACTGTGTGCATATATGACTATGAGTACATCTTTCTTTCTCTGATTCCTTTAAAATCCAGATTCAGATGTTTGTCAACCTGTTTGTGTGGTCAACACAGCTTTTTGTTTATGTCTACTTTTCTAATGTTGTCTCTCTCTTGCTCTCTTTTGCTTTGTTTGGCAGAGACTGGAGGTATGGTGCTCCTCTGTAAGGTGTGTGGAGACATTGCTTCTGGCTTCCATTACGGTGTTCATGCCTGTGAGGGGTGCAAGGTATCCATGGTTCCAGACACACTGAACAGTCTTTATTTGTAAAATCCCACTACATGATGTGTAGAAATATCTCCAGTAGCACAAAGTGTCCCCTGTATATTGCCCTCTGCAGGGTTTTTTTCGGCGCAGTATACAGCAGAACATCCACTACAAGATGTGTGTGAAGAATGAGAACTGCCTGATAATGCGGATGAACCGCAATCGCTGTCAGCATTGCCGCTTCAAGAAGTGCTTGTCTGTGGGCATGTCACGAGATGGTGAGTAGCGCATCATGCCTCCACCAACTATTTCCCTGGCCTACAGACCTTTAGACCTCCACTGAAGAGGCAGCAGATCACCATTTGCACTGGCGTGGTAGAGTAAATACTTGCTTTTCACTATACGTGAATTTCACCCAACATTGTTAGTTTAATGTTACTTTTCCTTCGGATATCAGAAAACCGGCACTGCAATGTTAGTTTCTGCTTGCGTCCTTTTCTGCCCATCTCCAGCACTACAAAAGACCTCTTTGTCTTCTTCTCTTCCCTGTCCCTTTCCTACTTCTTTCCCTCCACCCTCCATAATCCCCTATGTCTCCTTCTCCAACGCCCCCCATGGACAGTGATTTATGAGCATAGGCGCTATGAAATCCCTTAAGCTATCAGTCATCTTGAAAACTGCAGTGAACATAGCAGCTATTTTAGGAAACTAGAACACAGATTTCATGATTACTCTGTATATGCCATCTCTCACCATTAATTTATGCTGTAGATTCAAGCAACAATAAAACAAGTTATTGTTTGGAATATGGAAGAGCAGCTCAGACCTGTGCACACATCTTTTATCAAACATTAGCAGTGTTCCAGTACCAATGATCTGGTGAAATCACATCAATGTCTTTACAGATGGTTCAGTAACAGAATGCTGGACAGGACTTGTAATTCATGTATATAGCAAATTAGTGTTTGGGGTGACCTCAAAAGGCAAAGGAAGAGAAAGAAACAGATGTTACACAATATATCTGTACATCTTGACCTACTTAGTTTAGTTTCTTTTCCCCTGTTTTTGCAGTGGATATGTTTTGGCTATACTGTAAATCACCAACCCTTGCATTGCTATTTTATGTAGGGGGGATAACTGTTGTTACCTGACAGTTACTGCGGTTGTGAGTGTGGCGTTAGAAAACAGGGGAGTGTCTGGAGGCTTGAGGGGGGACAATGATCTATATCGCAATTCTTGAAAGTGTCAAAACCGCAACCTAGAAACCCCTTTTTTTGTTGCACTTGTTGCAAAAACAGGAAAACCTCATGTAACTGCCAGTATCCCACATTAAATAAAACGCCCTGATTTCTTCAGCGCTTGGTTCTATTGGTGTGTGAGAAACACATGAATACTGATATAAATTGGCTGGGTGACATGTTTTTGTGTGTAATCCTAGACCCAAATTCCAGTGTTTTCATGAAGTAATGCAGTTATAATGTGATTCCCCTTGGGGCCGTGCATTAATCATATGAGCCACCCTTAAACCATTGTTTGTCAACCCAGGGAAGGCTAAGCTCATGTGTTATGTAAACTGTTCAAAAACATAGTTTTTATTATTGTTATTTTTCCATCTTTTTCCAGCTTAAGCAACTTGTTCTTTAGGTGCCTGTCTGAAAGTTTTGACAGTGTAGGTGTTTTGGTTTCCTACAAGGCAGGGATGTGTTTTTAGCTGCAGGATGAAATCTGTATTCAGGAGAAGCAGCTTTATTTGCTGAGCCACCAGGCGTGACCAACAGGAATGAACTTAAGCTTTTACAGTAACCAGTTGGTTCTGTGTGTGTGTGTGTGTGTGTGTGTGTGTGTGTGTGTGCGTGCGTGCGCGCGCACTCACACACACATGAGTGTAAAATAAAATATCCCAATGCCTTCATATAACATGCTCTGGTGACAGTTAAGCACATTTTAAACTACAGCTAAAGAAACTATGAAATGGGGGACAGAAATAAAAGTTTAAACATGCAAGCAAACCAATTTAGGCCTATTCAAATTAAACCAAATTATTCCTTAGGGTGTGTAGGAAATTTGCACTCATTTATCAAGGGAACACTGCTTTAGTTCTGTGACTACGGGTTTTTCCTGGCAATGTGTACTATTTCAAACATGGCTGAGTAACTAGTAGGTTTGGATGAAATTAAGCACAAAAAATCCTTTGAAACAATATAAAATTCTCAAAGCCACTAATTTGCATATAATTTTGGTAATGATTCCTAACACAAGCGTAATACAGTTGCTTATGTGTTTAAAAATTTATATTATTACTTCTGCCGTGGTATTAAAATTCAATTTAGTGCTGTACTGAAAAATAATGAATACTATACCTAGTTCATATTTCTTCAGTTTTTTTGGATATTAAATGTTAGATTTAATAATAATTTCAGCTACACTGAAAGCAACATTTGAATAGACAATTAAGAGAAAGTTACTGAATTTACTTTAAAACAATACAGTCGTGTCCAACTGACACAGTGGTTCAGATGCTGTTTAGAGCCCCAACATTTCTTCTTTTTGGCTGTTTTTTGCTAGAGAAGGATGCACATGTATTTCCACTATCTTATCCCCCTCTCCTCCTCCAGCGTGTATCCTTTAAATGCTCTGTTCTTCATTCCTCTCTCATCTCCCTTACTGCCTCCCCCTTTATGCCCATGATCATACTGTTTGGCTCCAAAGCCCCCCCACTTCCCACTTTTCCAGTTCCAGCACTAGTGAAACCATGACCCACTGACCCACTTTCTAGCAGTGGGAGGGAGTTGTGGGGAATAAAGTCGGGGGATGCAGCACACGGTAACGCGGGGCTATTAATAACCATGCCAGCTGACAGTCACTTGCGGAGAGGGGGTGGGGAGGAGAGGGGCACATTTGAACAAGGGTCTGCATCTGAAGGCAGGGACTCGCTGGGTCTCCATCACAACCTGCTCCACATCTAGATTTTTCAGGTGAAAGAGACAATGGCTTCCACAACACAGTATTATGCCATTAGTTCCAAACTGTGGTATTCCTATACCTTACACAGATTATTACAGTGATGGCATGAGCTGTTGCAAAGCTTTCAAAAACAATGTATCTTAACAGTAATAACAAAATGTGAATGTTTTTGACTTCCTGGAATGTTTTGGTGTCTCAGTAACCAAAAAATATTAGTCAACTTAATAATGTACAATTTAAACAAATTCAAATAAAGCAAGATTATAGTATATACTATAATGTGAATATCAATATTTTTACAGCCATTCTAATGTTAAGCATAGTTTGAAATGTAATGCAAATGATTTAGTTTACATGATATTTTCATTGCAAAGTATCCCCATAACTGGCTTTTGCACGCATCATACAGGACACCTCCATCCAGTCTTTTTATCCCTTTATTTTGTGTCTCCAAGTGGATTGAATTATTAAACAACATATAAAAATTACCATATGTACACTGTTTCATTAAGCTCCATTTCTCAAGAGAGCATCTTGAGCCCTAATCATGGTCTTACTGTAGTTTATTCATTTGTTCATTCATTCATTGTCAGTAACCCCATGTCCAAAGCAGGGTAGCAGTGAAATATGTTATTGTTGTTTAGAACTTGGAGATTGGCTGTTACTGAAAGGCATAGAAGTGCAGCAGATAGTGGTAGTGCCAGTTGCTCCTGGATGTGGAATTGAATCCATCTCAGACTATGTATGACTTTCCATGTACCCATTGCATTTGTGTACGTTTCCTGTCACAGTCCAAAGATATGTGTCTCAGGTGTGTATGTGTGTGTGAGTGAATGGATGTGTGATTGTTGTAATGTACTGGCTTCTTATTCAGTTTGTACCTTGCCTTGTGGCCTGTACCTCTGAACAATTGCAACTTTGGAGTGAACAAATGGACACAGATAATGAATGAATTGGTTACTACTGATGTCTAAATTAATCATCTATAAACAAAATTATTGTTGTTTGTCTTATTAATAGATTAACATATCACTTATCATTTTTCTCCCCATGTAATAACTCACTAGACATGTAATTCATGTTTTTTTCTTTCAGCTGTACGTTTTGGTCGCATTCCAAAACGTGAGAAACAGAGGCTACTGGACGAAATGCAGAGCTACATGAACAGCCTTAATGAATCTGCGTCTATGGAAATAGATTCTTCCCCTCTTCAGGAGGCTGCGCCCAGTCCAAGAGACAATCACTCAGAAGAAGCCATAGGAGCCATTTCTCGTGCTTACCAGGATATCTTTGTAAGCAATCAGGACAGACTGGGCAAGCGGAGTGACATGGACAGCAACCCAACTTCCTTCCTAAAAAACCTATCTCATGAGTGCAGCTACACGCATTCTCCGTCACACTCACTTCCATCCCAAGGATACAACCTATGTCCATCTGCAAGGTACCCAAATACTACTCGCTGCCCTGCCATCCCCCATGACACTTCTTCAGTCTCTTTCGTTGACAACAATCGTTATGGCTACCTGGCTCCATCCAATCAAAGCAACTGCCTGCCTAACATGGGTCCACCCCCTCAGGCCCACCCAACCAATTTTACCAATTATCTGGCAAGTGAGATTCAAAGCCAGTCTTCGTGTTCCTGGAGACTGGCTGCAGGCACCAAAGTGCTGGTAAGTAGATGTTGTTTAGGGATGGTTACCTTCTTTCTGTTCCCTTGTGATCTTTAAAGTTTCTGTGTATGTTATTCTGCCACTTATTTTGATCACTGTCTTTCCGTTCACCTTCTTCCCCTAGGCGTGTCCCCTCAATGCAAGCCCTGTGTCGCCAGCAGGGTCTACAAGTCACCAGGTGTGGGAGTCCTTCTCTCAGTGTTTCACACCTGCAGTGCGTGAGGTTGTGGAGTTCGCCAAGGGCATCCCAGGCTTCCAGAACCTCAGCCAGCATGACCAGGTCAAACTGCTCAAGGCTGGGACCTTCCAGGTGCAGCAGATATTTACAATTAAACTCACAAAAGTCCACTCATTTTTAACTTCTCTGAACTCTTTGTGATGACCTAGTCATTCTTCCACTGCTCCACTACATTTTCCACTCTTAATTCTCTATGCCCTTAATACTCAAAACATTTACCAGTTCTGAGTGTGATGTACCTTTGTTTTTGTTCTTGTGTTTGTTAGGTCCTGATGGTGCGGTTTTGCACACTGTTCAACCCCATGGAGCGGACAGTAACCTTTTTAAATGGACAGACATATCCACTGGCTGCCCTGAGAGCGCTTGGCATGGGCTCTTTGTTGGACGCCATGTTTGAGTTCAGTGAGAAGCTGGGTGCTTTAGAACTGGAGGGAGATGAGATGGCGCTCTTCATGGCTGTGGTGCTGGTTTCAGCAGGTAACAGACAGACCTCCATAGCATGCTTGCAGACTGCTGTTCATTCTCTAAGAATTTACCAATAGGAATAAAAGAACATACTGTTGATGTCAAGGAAATACCTGCAACACAGTGGGACACCAGCCCTTGACTAGTCAATCAACATTTTACATAGGCTTTTGTTACATCATTACTAGCTGTTAACTAAGATAATTCTTTTACTCAAAATTGAAATGTAAAATCATCATATTCAAAGTAAAAGCAAGGTCATCAAAATGGTGAAATGGACAGTTTAATGAGCCAGAGGTCAGAATAAAGTAGCATAGTATACACACATCTGTCCAGGATTCTGTGTTCACCTTGTACACATTATGTACAAATAACACAAATAGAGCAACAGTCCATTATTTAACAAAATTTTGATTTGCACAGAAAAAAACAAAAGCAGATGAATAAAAGTACACTAGCATGGCAGAATTGCATTGTGTTCCTGCAGAAAACTTTATGGGGCAAAATCATTACACACAGAAAAGCACAGGCTGAGAAACAAGTTGCCCTGTTACACACAATCCACACTGTCTTGCTTGTAATGAAGTTACCTGCTATAAAATCCCAGTCTGACATGCTTTTGACCATCCACTTCAGACCGCTCTGGCATCATGAATGTGGACGCAGTGGAGCAGCTGCAGGAGGGTCTGATCAGAGCGTTGAGGTCACTCATCACCCGCCAGCATCCTGGGAATAGCACCCTGTTCTCAAAGCTGCTGCTGTGCCTGCCAGACCTGCGCACCCTGAACAACCTTCACTCCGACAAGCTGCTGGCCTTCCGCATTGATGACTGAGCAGCCTGCTTTCCACAGAGTGGAGTGGGCTACTTTCCAAACCTCCAAACTTTAGAAGAAAATAACATTTCAAAAAGGCGTGTATGGAAAGTGGAACACAATTGGACCTCACTGAACCAGCTGGACTTGATTTACGTCAGCAAGAAAATGTTTACAAGACTGACTTCACTCACTCAGTCCTTCATGTTTTACATTAGGACCACCTCAGTCCTCAAAGAGGATGAGGTGGGAGGGGCTAGGTTATATCCCAGCCTTCGCCTCTTAACTCCGATCCACTGTTCACTGCTCTGGAAAATGTTTGAAAGCTAGAAACTGGTTTTCCACCTTTACGGTCTCCATTCCTTACCTCCCCTGGTTTCCAGTTCTTTCCACTTGACAGTGTAGGAATGGAATGATGCAGGTGGTGTGAGTGTCAGAATATGCACTTATCACCCGTGCACTTACGTGTGTTTCTGTGTTCGCTTTTCTGTGCATGCGAGAGAAAGGGAATACACTCACTGTACATAATACATATATACGTCAACGGTTCATTGTCTGATGGAATTTTGATTCATGCAGAAAAAAATGAAAGCAGATAAATAAAAGTAGAATGGTAGGGCACTGTTACAGTAGAATTCACATGCATTGTATTATCTACTGTCTTGTAAACCCCTTAAAGGGCAATGGATTGATGCGTTGATAAATGTGCAATATTATACATGGTTTTAAAAATAACTTTTCATGTGCTTTTGTATATCTGTTTAAAAATGAGTTATATATAATTACAGTGGGCTATCATTACAATTTCTCCATATGAATTTCATCTGAGATCAGGGAGCCATGAATGCTTGCTAATTTCATGAGTTTTACAGACTCCATGTTTCATTTGTTGTTGTAAATATGGTGGCAGTTGGTTTCTGACTGGTCCTGTGACTGTGGGTGTGGAATATGATGGGTGAAGGACTCCAAAGAGAATGAACGAAACACCACGGCAGTGTAACTCACTGATGTGCAGTGAAACCAGTACTGTCTATCCTACAGTTATCCTTTACCCCCAACCATGCAGTTTGTCACGTTAATAAAGGTTTGACAAATCAACTTTAAACAGGTTGGCTGGAAGCCACTTGTTTGTTCTTCGATTCATGCTAATTGATTACATTCTGTTGTACATATTGTAAAAACTCTTCTTTATCTCCTTCCATAGAAACAATATAAAGCTGATATACCACTTGATACCTTTGTCCTTCATTATTTGCACATATTTTGGGTTTTCCATAGGGAGTTATTTTTTAGGGGATACTTTTCTGTTCTTTGTTCCATTTTTACCCTAAATGTCCTCAAATTTTTCTCAATTTTTGTCCTGTTACTGGACGGGGAGTACAAAAAAACAACTATTTAAGGCATAAATATAGTACGCAACTAATATGAGCAAGACAGGACAGTGCATTGCAAAACTTTACTGCAGTGTATACACAGTGCATATGATGTTTTTTCTCTTTAAAGGGACCTGACTTTCCAAAATAACCCAAAGAAAACCCCCATAAGAGATACTGCATGTTGTAATAATAGACTTATTGCAAATGGCCTGTAATTTTAAATATGCCTGTCTCATGCACACTTCAAAAAAAGGGAAAAAATACATTTCATGTAAAAGTTCTTAAAGAAGTCTGAAAAAATTAAAAATGGAAGGTTCTAGTTCTGCTAATATAGTTTCAATTTTTAATTATCAGTGTGTGAATAAAAAAGGTAAAATTTAATTAATCATATGTAACTTTTCAGAGGAAATAAAAAAGAAAACCCATAGTTTTCAAATGATTTCATGGTCTTTAAAAACAAGGCAATAAAGTCCACCTCCAATAAATATTTCAGGAACAATTAATATAAATGAATGCTTCCATTTAACTGTGAAGAATGTCAGATGTAGGACATTTGATCACACAGGATGACAAAAGCTGGATAAACCTAGAGTGCAAACAGTGGAACAAGGTGGTTCTGTCCTCATGCATATTTCAGGTCATGACATGTGACCTAGGAGGTCAGACTGTAGGAGGACTACAGTATATATATATATATATATATATATATATATATATTAAAAAAATCCAACACATCATCACCGACCTTGTGCTTCATGGGTGTAGTTCTAGATGATTAAAGTGATGCCCAGCAGATAAGAATTCAGCAGTTACTAACTATAGCAACATATCAAAGATTTGAAATCTGATGTTTAAACTGGCAGGGCTGTCTAGAGGGCAGTCGCTTCCCAAGTCGACCAGCAGAGATCCCACAGCGAGTGCCCCCTCTCCCCCCCCCCCCCCCCCCCCCCCCCCTCCCCCCCCCCCCCCCCCCCCCCCCCCCCCCCCCCCCCCCCCCNCCCCCCCCCCCCCCCCCCCCCCCCGCAGGAGTGTGCACACCTGTCTCCACTGTGCTCATTATCCCAGCCTTTAACAGAAGGGGACTCACTTCCTTCCCTGCAGGTTCTCAATTATGCTTGAGGTCCTCTTTGCCTGCCAGTCCTGAGTAGTTCTGCTTAGCGGTTTCCTTGTCAGCCCTGTGTCCCTGTGTGTTAACGTTCCTCCTCGCTCCTGTAGTGCCCAGTCCTGCTCATTCCCAAGCCTCTGTCTCTTCCAGATCTCCAAGTCCTCCTGTCATTGTGCTCCTGAGTCCCCTGCGTATCACCGCCACCATGTTTACCAGCCATCGTTGCACCTATTTGCTCTTCGTTGCACTTATTCATAGTAAATCCACCTCCGGCACTTGACCTCATAACCACTAATATGGGGGATCGTGATAATTATGGACTCGTGATGATATTTACCATGTTCACCGCTGCTGTAACATGAATTCTGATTAGCTGTTTGTTTGTTTTAGTTATGTATTCTTCATGTACATTTATGTTGTAAGTCACTTTTAACGATGTTGCCTGCAAAATAAATAAATTGTAAGTAAAGTCGAAGGCAGGATGATACAGGGCTTTAAATGTGAGAAGTACAACTTCAGAAACAGTGTGATTCTTCACAAGCAACAATTGCATTACAGAAGGGACTCGTGCAACGTTTCTTATTTTGGCAAGAATTGTGGTAGCGACTTTTACATTTTTCATAAAAATTTAGATGTATTCTGATTTTAATACATTATCTTTTTAAGTTTAGACAAACGGTTAAAACTGCCACCTTACACTTAAAGGAACTGGGTTTGAATTCCACCTCTAACTGTCTCTGAACACAATCAGGTAAATAAATAGATTAATACCCCACTTAATGCTGCCCTGTTTAGGGCTCGCTCATGTGCGCTCATGTTATAGGGCTCATGTTTACAGCCCACTCGCTACTGCACATCTCCTTTGTTTTTTTCTATTTGCTTTTATATTCTTCATTCTCCTTACATCTCTCAGTGGGAGCAGTGATCTTTTTTTGCAGTGGGCGCAGTTTGATGGCTCCAGCACATACAGCACCGGACATCTGTTCTTGACATGCAATCTCCCCAGTGCTGCTGTGGCACACAACCTGCAAACACACCCTCACATGCAGTTCCCTCTTATTATAATTGGGAGCATGTTCTGGTACCATCCACCCATTTTACATGTGTCACACATTTTATTTAAATCTCAGGCTTCTCACAATTGTCATTTTAGTGTAATGTTTGTATGTTTTTTTCTTTTATGTTTGCCAATTAATGTGAATTTTTTCATTCCACAGTTGTCATACAGGTGGTGATGAGCTGATCTGTCTTTATTTATACATCAAGTGGTGTGTGTATGTGTTTGTATGTGCCATGCTGGATGTCGATGATGCTCATGGGTACTGGGACAAGTTGGCAGGAAGAGCTTGCAAATGGCCTGTAATTTATATTATAAATTAAACTCTAATTTAGGTTGGTCTATAGCTGGTGTGGTTTCCTCCTGGGGCAAGTTTACAAAACCTCCAGTTTTATCCCCTGCAGAGTGCAAAACTATCCACCACCCAGTTCCATTGTGGAATGGTGTGGTGAAAATATACCTGACAGTGTAAACAAGTTGAAATTCTAAAAGTATGTGCGATAACGTGGAAGGCAATATATACGAGTGATTTGACAGCTCATCTTAATGATGGCAGAAGGATGTATATAAATTACAGCAATCATGCAGTATTTATTTTTTTTCATAAAACAAGGCCCATCTTAAAATGAATAAAGGTGACGCAACACCGATGACAGGTTTTGTTTACAGATCACTGTTAAATTGTAGCTATAAAGATCATTTGAAATGTAAGAAACATTCATAGATGATTTCTGGGTAGCATATCACATTAACGTGTTTTATTATTCTCTTCTGTATGAGATATCTTGTTTCTGCCAATGTAAAATCTCTAAATAGCATTAAAAAAAGAAAGGTTTCAGTGAGAAATCACCATCAGTTAAGCACTGAAAATACACAGATTTCAGAATAGTACTGCAGATAAGTGATTAAAATATATTCTGGTTCTTGGGACAGTCATTTTTAAAACTCAGCTTTTGTCTACTTTTTAATTCAGATAAACATGTGGAGAAGTAATGGAACTACAAAACACATTTTTAAGGGTAATGACTAGGATAACAGGAAGGGTTTCAAAGAAAGGTAATTATATGTAGAACACAGGCTAATAATCATTATTGTGGTTATTATGCAAGTATAAATAATTTATGTATGGACTTTGAATAGTTTCTTCAAACATGGGATCTTGGTTTAACTATATATTTTCATTTTCCAAAAGTGTTAATGGCTAACCAAGAGTTTCTTAACACACAGCTAAGCGCTTACTATGATTCACTATATCATTCATACAGGGCAAACTTCTGCAACTCCGTGTCAGGGAACATACATACTCATAACATGTAGTGGGTTAAAGTGTCATATGGTCATAACAGGTTTTTAAATAACTGAAATAATGTACCTCACAACCTTTTCTTCTGTAGTTTATTCTGGAAACATTTGGCAAGTGAGTCTGACAAGTTAAGGATAGGAGTTTTAGAAAGATGGTAAAAGGCCAAAGTTCAGCACAAAGACCGTTTTCATTGGTCGCCATCTGGCGGCCATCAACGCGCACTGCGGTTCAACTACAAATGAGCGACATGTACCGTCTTCTGAATGTCTTGTGTTTTTAATATTATAAATTAATAATATAACACGACCATTTATTAAAAAGAAGATCAAGGAACGTGAGCTCAAAACTGTTCAACAGTGCTGCTCATTTAGTGGAGCTTCCCTCTCTGTAGCTGCCTATTGAATTGTCAGCCTTACGGCTATATTAATGTGCGTCATAAAAAGTTTGGGACATTAGGAGGGAGAACAGGACTGTTGTGCTAAAAAGCATTTCTTATTAAACTGCATATAGGAAAACTGATATGAAACAACTCAAGCTAAGCCAACTGAATATCACAGCGCGGATGACATTCTTTCTGCCTTGATAATAAACAGTACAATCAATAATAATAATAATAATAATAATAATAATAACGTGACAATCGTGCAGCAGGTCGAGACCAAACTTGCAGAACACTATCCAAGAAGTACACCGAGACTGATGCCAAATCCACAAAGCTACATTGCAAAAACATTCATTAATCATAGTGAAAACAAATTGCTTCGTTATGTAAAAATTCATGATAAATGATCAGAATTTGTCATGATAAATATTTATTCTTTTTTCTTCAGAGGGAACACAAGTTCTGTACATTTAATTTCACGATGTATCGCGAGATTTCACAATGTACGTCACACGCTGGAACCCGGAACTAAATGTAGGTCGTAATTGACAGGCGGCGCCTGGGTATATGAACAATTAATACAAAGGCTACTTCAATCCGTAGTGTTCTATTCGTATTTAGAACTGAGCCCATCGACACGCGTTTGAAGTTAATCTGCTGCAGTGGTGAAGAGGAGACCTTTAACGACTTAACTAACACGGTAAAATTAGCACTTCTGGCCGAAACCTGTTTCTTACCTTATGTTGGCAAAGGACATGTAATTCAGTCTGTTACTTGCGGTAAAGTGAGACTTGATCTGTCGTGGTAATGCTGTCGGCAACATGTGCTCCCGGGGCTGGACACCTAATGCTCCGCGAAAGAGATAAACAAAGCTTTTTTCTGCATGTGTCAGATACATATATTACCTAATGAAACGCTTCGAAATTTCTGTTTCTGCATTAGGTGCCCATCTTCCTTACAAATTAGGACGCCAAATAAACCGCTGAATATCATCGTCTTGTCATGTTTTCTGGAACAGTTCCACAGTGACACTTTGAACCTGAACCTCATATTAGTTTCATTAAGCTATTTATTTACTGTTTTTTCAAATATGTGCTTGGTAAAAAGTGTTAAGAATACTTTGTTCGGGTCTGTCTCCCCAGTTGCTGGCAGTGATGGTGAGGCTGGCATGAAGAGTCCAGCAGTGGGTGTCAGAGTGGTTCTTCAGGGCAACGCCCCCCTCTGTGGACACGCATCTTCTGTCACTTTGGTATCATGCTAGTGTCTGTCTATCTAGCATTTGTGGTCCTCTTGGCTCTTTGCCTGGGCCTGGAGCTTGCAGTGAGACGCACAACGTCACCTCAGGCCACATCAGTTGCTGTCACCAACCCAGCTTTCCGTAACTTCCAGACGCTCTTCCTGCAGGGATACCTGTTGGCCCTGTGGGCGGACTGGCTGCAGGGACCCTACTTATACAAGCTCTACCGCCATTACAGTTTCTTAGAATCACAGATTGCTATCCTCTATGTATGTGGCTTGGCCTCCTGTGTGCTGTTTGCTCCTGTGGCTGGCTGGCTCCCTCAGGCCCTAGGATATCGCCGTACCTGCCTGCTCTTCTGCCTGGCCTACTCTGCCTGCTGCATCACCAAATTGTCTCGTGACTACTTTGTTCTGATCCTGGGCCGTATCCTGGGAGGCTTCTCCACCTCCCTTCTGGCCACAGCCTTTGAGGCCTGGTATGTGCACCATCACCTAGTCGTTCATGATTTCCCAAAAGAGTGGATCCCCGGCACCTTCACCAGGGCTGCCGGGTGGAATCATGGCCTGGCGGTGGCTGCAGGCCTCATTGCCAATCTACTGGCTGAGTGGCTGGAGCTGGGCCCAGTGGCTCCTTTTCTGCTCGCAGTCCCCTTTCTTGCTGCCTGTGGCTGGGTAGTGTTCTTCAGCTGGGGTAAGGAGGAGAGGCAGAAAGGACTGGAGAGTGAGAAGAGTGCTCCCCTGCTCACACAGACAAATGCAGTGCCATCTCGGAGCTCAGCCCGAGCCAGGTTCCAGCGCAGCTGCCTGGAGGGGCTGCGCTGTTTACTCTCGGACAGGCGTGTGATGCTTCTGGGTGGAGTCCAGGCCCTCTTTGAAAGTGTTCTGTATATCTTTGTCTTCCTTTGGACACCTGTGCTGGACCCCCACGGACCTCCATTGGGCATAGTGTTCTCTTGCCTGATGGCTGCCAGCATGGCTGGCTCCCTGCTTTACCGCATTGCCTCCTCCACCCGCTACCGGCTGCAGCCAGGCCACCTGCTGTGTGTTGCTGTGCTGCTGGCCTTCTTCTCATTCTTCATGTTGACCTTCTCCACGGCTCCTGGGCAGCCTAGACCCCGAGAGTCCTTCCTAGCCTTCCTACTGCTGGAAATGGCATGTGGGCTCTACTTCCCAGCTGTGAGCTTCCTGCAAGGCCGTGTGATCCCAGAAGAGCGGCGGACTGCAGTACTAGCCTGGTTCCGCCTGCCGCTCCACTTACTGGCCTGTCTGGGTCTGCTGGTGCTCCACAGGGAAGTGTCAGGAACAGGGGGAGGCGAAGGTGGCAGCGGAACCAGACACATGTTTGGGAGCTGTGCAGCAATGATGCTTGCTGCTCTGCTGGCTGTGGTCAGTCTCTACACCCTCATTCGGCAAGACTCTGAGCTGCGTCTGGAGGGAACTCGCGGAGAGGGAGATATCTAAGGCCAAAGAAAAAACAACCAGGACACTCAGCATTGCATCAAACTGGACAGTAAACTGTTCTGAGTAATGACTGCTCCTACTGTGTTATAGTGTATCAAATGAGCAGTAGACATAGGTGGTGGCAGAAAATGTCAAGGAAGGATGTTTTGTTACAGTAAGTTATATTTTTCTTCTGGGAACATTGGAGATGTCTTAGAATTTTTCGAATCCAGTTTTGTAAATGTGCATTAATTGATTAATCAGTGTTTCTTTCAGGAAAAAATTGTGATTTTTATAGAACAGCCCAAGGTTAAAGGTGCCTGATCTTTCCAGGAGTTGCTCCACAGTACATTAGAGAAGTGCTTTCTGTTTGATGACGCACTTATATGATTGTCTGTTCACTTCCACTCCATTCTTAAAGCCTTGATGAACTGGCGTGTGAGGTAAAAGGGGGGGGGGGAGGGTTACATCACTATAATGGCTGTTAAGCCGTTCAAGGGAACACCCATGACACACTTCAGTGTATTGTTGTGCTGTGAAGCTGATTAGGAAGTGAATGGCACAGAGACTTGGTGGGTGTTGGAGGAAGAGCAGTGGCACTTTTGTGGGGTCTTCTTAAAGCAAAGGTACGAAACTGTGGCAAATTCTGTAGCTTTGCCTTATGTTGTGATAACCTGCTCAACTGATGTCTTTACATCCAAGGTCACTTCCTAAGCAGAGTGCCTATGTTTTACACACCATTTAACTTTATGAAGTGGCTTTCCCCTGTTCTTATTAGATTGTTTTGTAAAATAAAACCTGTGCTTGAAATTAAGGTCTCCTCACTTTTTAACAGTAATGATAAAAGGTTTTTTTTTTTTTTTTTTTTTAAATTTTGTAATGTGTTGAACTCACCAAGTGGCATACAGATAAAATGTGAAAACTGATACTAAAGTATATAAAATATGAAAGCTAACAGAATTGCGTACACCATAACTTTAACCTTTCACCTAGATTCAGATGAGGATGGCAGTGAGTAATTTAAATAGTTTCTTTAGTGTTAATTGCAGAACTATCATATTGTTTTGCTTGAAACTGAGTAGGTGGAGTAGGTTTAAATCAGTTATTTTTGGATTTACTCCACCCAGGTACTAAGGTATCTTATATAATCAGATGCCTCTTCTGCAGGACTAGAGTTCTCTGGGTAAATTTCATTGGAGTCAACTGGTTGTTAAAGATACCCAGGGCTACCACCCCTCTCTATGCAGGGGGTTGGTACAATCCCAAACCCCCTCAGTACTGAAGGCTCACCTCGATGTTGCTAGAACGTCCATTTCCACCAAGGGAGGGGGAGTGCACCCTGGTCTGGGATTATCCAACCCTGCAGTATAAAGGATAAAAGATAGTTTAATCTGACCAGTAGATAGCGATTTATTTCCAAGCAACACAGCACAGCGTTTCTTTCCCTGTGTAATTATTTGTTAGCCTATCCATAGTGGGGGCAGTTCTCAGAGGACAGTGTGGAAGCAGTTTCGCAGCTGGACATCAGCGCTGGACACTTGAGAGGAGACCATGACCCTGGGGAAGGTAAATGATGGCACATAATGATGGGAAGGATTATTAGACAGTTTGTATTGCTGTGGTATGTGACCTTGTGACTGGCAGCCACTGTATTTTAAAAGTGATCTTGCTACCATTAAAATCTGTAGTACATGTTTGGAATGCTTCAGTGTAAGTTGATCCTTGTAACTGTAAGACAGCAGCTGGATTCAGTGTCCTTTCTCACATTCATTATTTACCCTGCAGTTCCTTTTCCCTTTTGAGTCACACTGCAGTGACTGAGTGAAGAGTTTCAAGCCAGTTTCATGCAAAGGATTTTCTAACAACTGAATTCTTGCTGTTCAGTTGAATTACAAATTTAGCTCAGTTGGTTGAACAGGCAGAAATGTCAGAGTATCATCATCATGTTGTTGACAGAAATGGAAGGTAAACGTCTAATCCATTATGTACCTATTTATGTATAAGTAAAAACAAACAAACAAATCCAACTATATGGCCTTTACTACATAATGTTTTCACTGTCTTATCTTTAGTCAATTGCCAGGCTGATCATAATATTTTGAGACTGAATTTAACATTAAATTTCAAAGACATTTTGATTTGTCATGTATTTTTAATTTGTACATTTCAAAATCTCATAAATGATCCACTGATGAGCGTGATTGTTTGATACAAACACTAAAGGACAGTCTGCTAGGAGCGGAAGTGACCTGAGAACCTTATCCACAGCCACAGATGGAGTAATGTAGTGATAATGTGTCAGTCTGTTTCCAGAACTTCTCTTTTATATAAATCAAACAGGCAGCATGGGTGTCAGTGCCCTACTTTACTGATGGGATCAGTGTTTTAATAAGAGTCAAGCTTCTTTATAGAACCTGAAGGATTTTGTTCACCAGCAATTACAACACCTGCCTTCCCTATTTTTATTCAGTTTGGACATTTTTTTTACATTTTTTCATTATTTTTTAATACACAAATACAGTTTAAAATGATACATTTCTACGTATTTATGTCTTTACCTTGTACAAGTAATTAGTTCTGACAATGAGCCTTGACAATTATAACACCACACTTACTAATAATTCAAGCCATGGTTGCCTGTTACTGTTTTGTAATGCAGTAAAGGGTTAAAACGTGCATGACCTTGTGGTTGTAGTGTCTCGAAAACAGTCAGCAGTGCTTTGAAAGGACAATGGGAAGGATTCTCAGAAGACAAAACAGTCATTGACAGAGGACATAAAGACTTGCAGGGAAAAGCAAAGCTGAGATGTTTGTCTCTTCTGATCTTCTACCCACCACGCTGCAAAATAAACTTGTTTTTCCAACTGGAATACAGAAAACATCAATGAGGGGCACAACAAACGAAGGGAGATGTACAGTTTTGGTAGCTTATAGGCAGATTAGGCATATGGTCTGAGCAGCAGGGTTGTGTAATGAGCGACACCAGCATCTGCTCACTGCAGAAAAGGCCGAAGGAGCTTTGTCTGGGCAGCTCTCACAGGGTTTCACAGAACAAGATACATGTCTCTCTGTGTTTTTACACAAACTCCTCAGTTTACCGACACTACTGGGGCCAGATTAACGTTCCTAAAGCTACAGTTATGTTTACTAATAAGTAACTATTATTATTGCATCCACTCATTTTCATTAACCGCTTATCCTGAGTAGGGTCATAGAGGTCCAGAGTCTATCCTGGAGGCAATGGGTGTAAGGTTATAAAACAGCACTTTTATTATTATTATTGTTGTTGTTGTTATACAACCAACAACAGCTGAATAAGAAAGTGTCATCCATTCGTGGGTAAGAATATAGTGTTTATAATAACGGAAGGTCAAGGGCTACATTTCCATGATAAATTTGTTTCAAAGAGAAAAACACTTCAGTGGTTTACGAGTGTCTATTTTTGCAGGTGGCTGCAACAAACAAGACAAGCGGTGGTGTGCAGGGAGGTTTGATTCCCACAGCCCCACCATCTTACGAGGAGGCTACTGCAGGTAACCAGGCCTCCCCAACACACACCTACCAACATCCCACTATCTCATGTCTCAACTCAGCCAAAATCCCAGTTATATATTATTATGGCTGAGCTAGATGTAAGGCTCCATGATGGCTTTTGTTGTCATGAATTTTTTTAACTGTGCATACACTCAACTTTTGCCCCTTAAACACAATGGCAATATCTTAATAGAAGATAAGTTTAAGACTATCTTTTGCATTTCCGTTGCCCAGTAGATTGTATTTAAATTTGGTCTTTAAGGTAGAGGCCTGTGTTCTGGGGGTTACCCTGGTTATCTCAGAGATGGGGAAATGCCGGCAGAGTTTGGCTGGGATGACGCAAACATTAGGCGAGTCTTCATTCGCAAGGTATACATTTGCATCTTAATTTTTGTTTCTGTTTTTATGTTTTTATTCTGTGTTCTATATAACTTAATGCCAATTCATGTCATTCTACTTAATCACATACATCATGGAAATTTAGTCAAAAAGAAATACTGGTTACTGTGGAAATATAGTAATGTAATACACGTAATTATTTCAGAGTCTAATGTTTATGGCGTTTTGTGTTGGTACGTTTCCATGCGTGAGAGTTTCTTTTCTAGATCTTATTGCATCCTTGTAGGTCTATGCCATCTTGATGACCCAACTGTTCATCACAGTGGCCATTGTAGCTGTATTCACCTTTTGGTGAGTGAGCGACTAAATAAATACTGTAGTAGTAAAAACAGCTAAACCTGAAGTCATGAACACTTTTGCTTGTGTCTCTATTTAAGGATGGATGTGAAAGTAATTAACAGTCTGTAGATATGAAAATTTTAAAAAGTTATATCACAGTGTGATGCAATTAAAGAATAGTCTCAGATCGATGATATTAGTTCAGTTCCCCTCCACTTTTCATAATGTGTCACAGTTGTAATATTTGTGATGTTTTTTTAAATTATGCTTTAATATTTATTTTTGAAAATGTTGTCAAGGTAAATGTTGAATGAAATTATGTTTTGGGGAAAATCATACAGCGGAATAACCTTAGTTTGGAATGACTTTTGCTGGAAAACAGCATCCTTTGAACACCTCTGATATTTCTGTCCCACAGTGATCCAGTAAAGATGTATATTCAAGCTAACCCTGGCTGGTATTGGGCTTCATAGTAAGTGACAATTAAGTATCAAGCATTCATTTATAATAGTATTTTAGCAGTAATTTGTACAGTATTTTGTTGCAGTGGTACTAGGTGACTTTGTTTTATTGACCAACAGCGCAGTGTTTTTCATCACGTACTTGACGCTGTCTTGCTGTACTAGACCCAGGTGGGTGTTGTCATTGTCACAATAATTTTGTCACTTGAATCACAAGCTGTTTTGATCTATATTAGTACAGTCAGTAATCTCACCGCCTCGTTTGATATCTTTCTTTGATTCAGACGGCAGTTTCCATGGAATCTAATCCTTCTGACTATTTTTGTGAGTATTTTCTGCACCAGCACGCACAGCATTATCCTTAGACGGACACCGGATAGTTTACTAAAGTATGTCTCTCCTTTACAGTTGTTTGGCTGAGATGGGTGACACTCAGCCCTTCCAGGGGAACATTATGACTTCTCTGTAAATCAAGGCCCAGGCTAAAAAGTTGAATGAAATTATACTCTTCTGATATTGAGTCTGCTGAATTTTGTGAAAGAAACATTATACAAACTAAACATTTGATTCTTAATGTAATCCACAGATATATTAGCTTATTGTATCAGTACACGTTTAGGATTTTTTTCCAGTTCATTCAGTAAAAATCTAGCGGTTCCATTCTTTGTTCAGTTCTGACAGGCAGAAATTCCATTTCTGTCCATTGTTATTCTCTCCACAATAATTGACACGTGCTCTGTTGCAGACTCTGTCTCTCTCCTATATCACAGGGATGCTGTCCAGGTACAGTGCCCTGCTGGCTCTGTCTCTCTGTCTGTCTGAGTGGCCTGTCTCACTGCTTTTTGTCTTTTTCTTTGCTATGTTTGCATGTCCTCATGGCACAGACTCTTAGCATGGCCAACATGATGGCTTTTATATCCAGGTAAAACTGCTGATGTTGCTGTACTGTCGCTCATTGCGGATAGATTTCACTAGTTAGCACAAGTTCCACTGTTCCAGCAAACAGCACTAACAGTTAGCTCAGAGCGTGTGCTTCCTTCAAGTTTGTGTTTTTTTTTTACTTGACAAAGAACATTGTGAATCCTGAAAGTCCCTACTTGTCAATAAATGCTGTGTATAAACCACATATATTTCATTTTATTTCATGCAGGGAAAATGTGTTTCATCAGTTTCACATCAAATTTACTTTTAGTTGTGAGAATTTTAACTGAAATATTATCAGATTACAGTGTAAAAAAATAACTCTTCTCTTCATTCTTGTAGCTTTTATAATACCAAGTCTGTGATGATCTGTCTGGGAATCACTGCCTTGGTGTGTCTGTCAGTAACTATCTTCAGTTTTCAGACAAAGGTGAGAAAGAACAAGCTCTAGACACCTTATTCATGAATCATAATCACTGTTTTTCTGCATTTGATTTGTGCCCTCTGTCAGTGCCCTGTCTGTATTTTGCTGAATTTTGCATTTGTAATGATGCTTTAACATACTGGAACTTTAACTGAGAATTCAGATTAAGCAATACAACTGTATTATATTAATACAATATAACAGGAATATGAGGAAAAATGCAGAGCTTTTTGGAATCATGTTATTTATGTTGTTAGAGACAAGGCTGAGGGAATGATGAATATGAGTATGAATATGAAATTGAAAATTAAGTTTTTTTATCATGTAATATGTTGATGAGGATATCACTTGAGTGCAGCGGGTAATGCTGGTGCTTCACTGCTCCTTAACTGTGAGTTCGGATATGGGTTAGATTCCAGCTCAGTCTGTATGGAGTTTGATTTCCATGTCTTTATGTGGTTTTTCTCCTGGCGTTTTGTTGCAGGTGGAATGGTGACTCTAAATTCCTTGTAGTGTGTGTATATGTGAGTGGATGAGTGTGATTCCCCTGTGATGGACTGGTGTGTACACTCTGCCTCATGTCCTGTGATTATGAGATAGGCTCCAGATCACCAAGACCATGAACTGTACCAGTGGTTATCGATAGTGGATAGATTACAATAATAGTGAATGCAAGTCACTTGCTCAAGGGAGCACAAGATTCCATGTGAAGGGTTACCAAAGTAAAGACATGTGAGTGCGATATGGCAATGCTTCACGTCTTATTATTAAGTAACACTTTGTCTCTCTCTTTCTAGATTGATGTGACGTCATGCCAAGGGGTTCTTTTTATTTTGCTTTTTGTGTTGTTATATTGTGGACTGTTCCTTCTCATTGTCCTACCCTTTGGCTACGTAAGTCCCTTCAAGCCTGTTTTCCCAATCTAGTGAAAGTAGCAACAGGTGACCTTAATATGTAAAATAATACACCTGAGGTAAGCATTAGATGTTTTAAGCAGAGTTTTCATATTTGATGCTCACTGTAAAAAGTTACACAGTAACCTCAAATAAACCTGCTCAAACTGCACCGCTGATCATTATCCAGACACAAATGAGAATTTCCTCAATAGCAGTCTTAAACACCTAAGAACTTCTTTTACATTGCAGGTGCCATGGCTACATGCCATCTATGCTGCTCTGGGATCGATAGTATTTACCATGGTAAGGATGCTGACATTGTGTTGAAAGTACTAGGAAGTTGTGGCCATTCCAGCATTGCATGGACAGTTCACTCACTCAGTCCTTCACTTTTTTTTGACTCTCTAGTTCCTGGCATTTGACACTCAGCTTCTAATCGGCAACAGACGCTATGCCATGAGCCCTGAGGAATACATCTTCGCTGCACTTAACATCTACCTTGACATCATCTATATCTTCTCCTTCCTCCTGCAACTCTTTGGCTCAGAGCAGGAATAATTGTGCACAGAGATCCCAATTTGGCCACTAATCATTCTGCTTGTCTATCACCTGCATCATCCCAGTCTGACATTAGCTCATTCATGCATTCTCATTCGAGTGCACCAGTCACAGCTATATCTGAATGTATTTATTGTTTTGAGGTTAGCGGCTATGCAAAAAATATTTTCAAGTGTAGCTATTTATTATCCCAGAACAAAGTACATTCCAGCGCACAATGATAAAAATAAGTCTCTGGAAGAGATGTCATATTTTCAGCCCTGAAAAAACTGAATGTTTTCACAGTGCCAGATGTTGGCTTCCACATGGCATCGGAAAATATTAAATTGTACCTCAATTCATGTGCAAAATTCATTGCAGCTAGACTTAGTTTTTCAGTTACTGTATAAACAAAAATATTTTGTGGAGAATAACATGGTGATTAATAAGGAGCACAAATGGGGAAAGCAACAACAGACTCCAAAGATGTGTTGAATGATTGCTCATGCTGATCTTCTGAACTTTTGTAGCACTGACATGTCATTTCCATACAATCACTCGGAGAGCCATGATAATACTCAGTGCTGATAATCTTCCGTATGATCCTAACTGAAGCGGTACTTGACGTGTGATTAGCTCATTTTGTGCATTATTATAAGTATATATGGTAAGTTATACCTTGTATGCAGTGTATTTGCAGAGTATATAGGTAATGCCGGCCTGACCTTGCTGTGCTATACTTTTAATGTCTTATCACTATAACATATGCCTTTTTATGGAAATACAGTTGTTAGACAAGTAACTTTCTTGGGAAAGCACAACTGACAAGGCTTGTGATGTCATGGAAACTCTCAGAGATTACACCTTTCCAGTATCATTGATCCTTCGCTGCAGTCTTGCATAACCGGTAGCAAACAAACTAGCTCACATTCAGCCATTTGGAAACTGTAGGCCAGCAGGATCTGTGTCTAAATATTGATTATCTATTTTTCTGGCTGAATTTTTTAGTAATAAGACAGTACGTGTAATTTTTGCTATTTCTAACTTTACACATATGTTTAAAACCTTCTGCACAACTAGAGTATTAAGGTTAGCAGTAAGTTTCCATGTAGAATTATACAAGTTTGAGATTTTTGATCTCTGAATGTATACATATATAACAGTGAACAATGGAATATGGTAGAATTTTACTAGAAGCGGAATTACACATATTTTATAGTGTGCATTTTTTTTGCCCTGATTTAATAATATATATTTTTTAATTTAAGTAGCCTACAGAATGATAGTAATGCTGCAGGTTGTAATTTACTATTTTAACTTTATAGTCCAATTTTCCTTCACTTTACATAACAGAAACAAGAGTTTTACATGTGTATAATATTTAGTGTTTCATGGGTAGCAACAGCTGTTATAGCTCGACACTATATAAACTTTCACTGCCATTCCTGTCACTTACCTGCTGACATTAATTTGTAGACATTTAACTGTAAATATGTACTATATATTTACAGGTTTAAAACTTAAGTGTTTCTATGGTATCAACTTGGTTAATCTAATTAATTATACCCCTGTGGCCTTTGCTTCAAAACATAGGTGTTGTAAATGCTTGACTGTTGAAGTAAGTTTAATGAAGTATAAGAGTGAGCCAGAATTTTTTTTAGAGGATTAAAAAGCTGATTGCTTAGACTTTTTCCTCTAACTTACTTAACAGAGTACTCAATGTGGATTGTAAATATTGTATTTTCTTAAAATTGCAAATAAAAAAATGGATATTTTCTTCAATTCAGTAATTGACAGATCCTTTTATGGACATATTTCCAGTATGTTGGCATCAATGTTCAAAGAACTTATATACACATACACCTACATGAGACATGACTAGTTTTTCCATGTCCTCTCATCTGTTTATACGAGGCTTAGAACAGCTAGTGTTAAGCAGAATAAAAAGTAGATCACATTTTTCAGTTACTTGTGCAGCAGTTCAGTTTTACTTCAGAACAGCAGCGTAAGAACAAAAAGGTGTCGTCAGGGTGAAAGGTGATCGCAAAGGCGGCATTGAGAACTGCCCATCTCAGATGTGTAATGGAAAGCAAAGGCAGCACCATCTGAGCCTCTACAAGAACCGTCAGTTACTCTGACATACTATACCATCACAAGTGGAATCAGGGATTTGAGTGACCTTCTGTGTCATAGGCGTGACTGGGGGGTGGGCTGCGCAACTCCAATATTGCCACTTCTCATGGCTTATACCCCCCCCCCAAAGTTTATGTATTGCTCCCTTGCCTGAATCCTCTTGCCAAATTTCTTCCCTACAAACTGCTAAACTCTTATTATGAGTATCGTGCTTTTAAGTATATTGTACTGTAATATTCTTCATGACTTTCCAGGTATATTCAGTAAATACAGACTAAATTCATGTTTAATGTTCTCCATGTTTCCACTAATCCTAAATCCTATTACGAGTGGGAGATGTTAAGATGTGCTAAAATTCATTATTACCATTTGAAGCTTTAGTTTCAGCTTCTAATAATTTAGCCTTTTTTTCTTAGTGAACCGTTTCTTTAAAAAAAAAAACTCAGAGTAAAGACACTGTGCAGAGTTCTTAAGTATCGTCACAGTTAAGATTAGGCTACCTGACTGTTCGAGATGAACCGTTGCATGTGACATGCACCTTTTCATTGTTTTTTTAAATGTGTTTAATAAATGTAAAAAAAAAAAAACATTCTGTATTGTTTTACTACTCGCCAGCGCTCCTTAATACCGACTTAACGGTGGCGGCTAGACAAACAGCAGAGAATAGGTCTGACAGTTCGCCGACGAACGAAGAACAGCCAGTCCCAGCGCAGCATATTGGATAAAGCCACGCCCCTCTCCACCAGCTCGTCCAATGAAAACCGTTAATACAAGGACGTGTGCTTCAGCCATGTTGTGGTTTTGAATGAGGAAGAAGCGGGAGAGGTTGTTCGTTTGTTTTCTTTGCTTTATTTTTCATTCTAATAATTCAGCGAGGCGTCTATAGGTCTAGAAGCTGTGAATGTTAGACCATCAGATACACAGGCAGAAGAAGAAGCGGTAGCTAAAGCTCCGCGAAGGCTCGACTATTATCGGGGGCAGATTTGAGTACAGCCGAATATATCTAGCTACTCCGCTAGCTAGCTGCCAAGCTAGTCCTGACCCGGGAACACACACTAACCCCGACTAGCTGGCTAACTTGACGTTGCTAGCTAGTTACCGGGGCTTCGGTTACGATGCGAATGCAGGGTCCAGGCAGCCAGACTTTTGAACAGCTTTGGCAGCCTCATTGGCGCGGCACTGCGAGGCGATTCGTTGTGTGTCAGTAGAGCTTTGGCGCCACTCCGCTTTGACGATGTTTAACAAGCTGTATGAATGGCTGGGAACTGGCATCGCGAACCTCCGCAACGGCGCGCCTGTGAGCCAACAGCGGAACGCCGGGGGCGCTGACGACCGACATGCCGCCAGGAAGCGAACCTTCAGCTGGTAAATGTCCTCAGCTTTCACATTGCACAGATCGCAGGTCAAAGCAAGACACACACTTTCGCAGCTGTGTTTTGGTGGAGCTCGATATCCTGTCGGTTACCTAGTTAATATTCGGTTAGTTCCTACTCTTAGTTGTGCAAAAGATCCACGTGGTTTGGTTTATAAGTCTGCGATCGAGATCAATGGAGCAGTAATTGTCTGGTCACACGAACCGCTGTGTACAATACTTATTAATAAACTTTATTCAAATTTAGATGGGTGTTCTGTGTTTGGAATCAGGCTGTTAAAAGTGTTGTTATTTTGCGGTATTTCCCTTCGCTGATGCCAGCAGAAACACTACTGTCAGCAGCAGATGGTTGAGCTGCCGAGAGACGATAGGGAACATATGCAAGTAACTACAGTTTAATGTTTGACATTTCCTGTCAGTTACTGGTTTTTCGTTGTAAGTTACATTTAATACATCAGATCACTGTCACCTTAATGCTAAATAAAATATGACATGAAGAATATGAGTCCTTGTCGCTAAGGTTGTGCACCTGCTCTTTCTGCACAGTGTGGAGGACGGACCAGCTCCTCTTGCCAAGAGATCTAGGATGGGTAAGTTGTTGTTAGTTTCAGTTTTCCATTGTTTTGTTGACAGTCATTTTTTGAGGTACTCATTTTGAATTTTTTTTTTTTTGAACTTGTTGCTCAATTTTTTAATTCTCCACATTGATTTGGTTATGACAGAGGATTTCATGGACACGGTGAAGTTTGCAGCTGAGGGGGTGAAGAACCAAGGCTCTAGTGTGGCGTCCTGGGTGCGAAATAATATGATGAGTCCTTCGCTGAGCAACGTCCTGACCTCAACCCCCGCATCAAACCTCCCAGCACCTCTCTCTTCACGTGACCTCTCTCCATCTCCAGCTGTCTCTACATGGACAGACAACAATGAGGTATCACTCACTGTAGCAGCAACAGCTTGGCAGGGACTCGATCATATTGCTCAAATCCCATTAAATGAAGTTTGTCTGCTTTTGGGGCACAACTAATTTTGATTTTACTTTTATTTTCAGTTTCGATTTAAGACTCCGGGTTCTCTTGTTGAAGGAGCAACAAAAGTCTCACCTAGTTTAGTGTGGAAGGTGTCCTCGAAATCAGGTATAACTGTTTATAAGAAAAGTCTTTTATTTAATCACTGCACTATTGAAAGTGGCGCAGTAATCCAGAACCCATCATGGAATCCTAACATTTTTGATGTTCTTTTTCATAGTTAATGTAATTGTGTGAAGTATCAGAGATTCTTTATGTACCAGTTGTTGGAGTAAGCTTGTGCCAAATTATTTGGAAAATCATTTGGTTTTATGACACTTACATATCAGCAAATTGTCACCCCTGTGTTATGTTGGTGGCATTGCTTTACATGTTCCCAAAAGATACTTTCAAGGAGGTTGTATGAAACTTGATAACTTGGTGTTATCAGCTACAAAATGCAATGAGGTGCTCAAAATAATGGTGTTGAAGGATGGGCACCTTTGCAGCTTGCCTAAATTTGCAGTATTTTATTTTCAACTTATTATATTCTAACACTGTTTTAACTGGAGTTATACCAGCTGTACCACAGTTGTTACTGTTTAAGACAGTTGTGCATTTGTAATTATTATTATTATTGCTGTTATTACGCTATTTTAATTACTCTTTACTATTTAACTCCTGCTCATTGACAGATTCCTCAAAGACTGAAAAGTCTTTAACTGGTTCAAAATCTTGCATGAGACAAGCTTGCACAGAACCTCCACACAACGAGACTCCTAAAACCAACGGGCATTCTGTTAATTTGCCACCCCCCAAGAGCCCAGTGTCATGTTCTTGCCCTCGCCTGGGTAGGTCCTTACACATTGGAGCTCGTAAATCTATCAGGTGAGCAACAGTTTGTCACCTTTGTCTGAAAACAGAAAGATAAGTGGACACCACTGGAGAATACAAACAGAAAATGAGTTTGTTTGCCCTGCACCACTGGCTAATAGTTTTAGAGTGCAGTGATGGAATTGCCTTCAGGCACGATAAAGAGAGAAGAAACCACTGTGCAGAAATAAATAGAGGGCAGGGCTTTAAAAAAAAATCTGTAATCCCACTTTTGTTTCATTGGCATGGTCAGATTTACCCTTTCTTTGGCAGCCAGCAGTACAGTGCAGGGGATGGAGCAGGAAACCCAAACTTCACCAGCATGTATGAGAAGACCTTCCCAATTCGCGTGGTACAGGGTCCTTCTGGAATCCGCTCCCCGTTCCTTCGCCGAAAGAGACCTCTCTGCACAGCACAGGAGGTCAGTCTACGGGTCTCTCTGTACTGATGGTTCCAGCTATCAGGTGGATGTACTCTGCCTGATCCAATGGTTGTCGGTGTTGACTTGAAATCGCAGTGTCTTTTATTACCTTTTTTTGCCAACATCTACATATTTGACCACATTTTTTTGGTTCTTGTAGTCAGTGCGTGAGGAGGAAAAGGAGGTGTACCGACAACTCCTAACCATGGTGTCAGGGGGACAGTGTCCACTCATTCGGCACGGAAACTCCTGTGCTCCTTTACGCTCACACAGAGACCTGTGAGTACCATAACTTGTAAAATTTCATCCCTGTCCCCAGTTGCTCTGCTCATTTTATGAATGCTTTACTGCGTTGAATGTTTGCGGTTTAAAGTTGCTTTCAGTCAGTGGCAGCCTGTATCTTTCTGGTCTCCTAGCACAAGTTTCCTCACATCCAGACGTCGATTGCTGAAACACAAATCCTCCATTGAGTTTGGACAAGGAGAGCTGTTGGAGGACACCAGTGCCTCTCCTAGTCCCCAGCGAGAGAACAGCTTTAGTTCCAGCAACGTCCCCAGCCCAGGGGAAGGGTCCAGTGAAGCAGAGACACACACCTGGACTCTACTTTCAGACCTTGGCTCAGGGAATCCACTGACCTTTCCATCAGGTCCTAATCCAGCTTCCCTACAGGACACTTCCTCTCAGGACACCCAGTCATCAGGTATGTGCTGAACTAACAGTGGCACATGGTGAGAATTTACTGTTGACCTTTCTGTAGATGGTGCTGCTGACTTTGACATAAATTAGTCCAATTGGTACTCCTTTTCTATAGTCTTTGAACACTATTGAAATTGATTCAATCTTTCCTGTAGCCCAAGATGGTGACTCTGTGATATTTGTGAAGGAGCAGCAGGGGAACAAGTGTGACAGCTCCAGGTGAGACACGTGCTGTAAAAATTTTGGTTTTGGTGTCTGGTCACCATCTGATTGTCTCTAACACATACGTTTTGCCTTTTCTACAGTGTGCCATGTTTCAAAGCTGAATTATGGATCAAAGAACTGTGAGTGACTGTTTTGTTCCATCAGCTTAGTTGAACAGACCCTTTGCATTTTGGCATAATCGGTATTTGATGAGCATAGACGAGGATCTAGTAGTATTTGGCACCTTTTTAGTGTACTCGGAAGCAGGTATTTATGTATAAAGGGCTGTGAAAAGTATTTGCCCCCTTTTTGATTTCATCTTTTGCTGCATACTTGCTGCATTGAATGGATTCAGCTCTTTAGACAAAATGTAGTATTAGACAAGGGCAACCTGAGTAAACACAAAATTTTAAGTTACTTAATTTTCTTAAGGAACAAATTTATCCAGTATGCATATCACCCATGTGAAAGAGTAACCCCTTCTATGCCCACTTATTGAATCAACAAATTGACCAAATTTAATTGATGATTAGATTCAGCTGATAAATTGCCATTATTAAAGGAACCATGAATTTTGCACTGTAACAGAGAATTTTTAAGGAGAATGTCCAGTCATCTGTGAGCTGGAGCAAAAGCATAATTGGGTCATGATACAAAATCAAGTGTACATATGAATGGCTGAGAAGAAACAGAATTAATTTTTACAAGTGGCCTAGTCAAAGTCCGGACTTTAAACCAATAGAGGTGCTGTGACAGGACCAGAAATGAGCAGTTTGTGCTCAGAAAGTTACCTGTGTCTAAATGAAAACAATTCTGCAAAGAAAAATTATAGAAACATTTGGTTGTAGTTATTGCTGTTAAAGGTGGAACAGACACAGGGGGGCAATTACTTTATTACTTGGGTGCTATGGGTGTTTTATAAGTGTGTTCCTTAAAAATAAATGAAGTCTGAAATCAGCTTCACGAATATGCAGTAAGAGGGAAAATTGTGAAAGGGCACATTAGTTTTTCACAACGCTGTATATGTTAAAATTTTTTCATTTCTGACCACCAGTTTGTGAACATTGCAGGACAAGCCTGTACGATTCTCGTGCTCGGGAACGGCGGAGGCTGATTGAGGAGCAGGAAGCCCTGACTGCCCAGCTGCTAAGACAGGTGAACCATATGTAAATCCCCTCTCAGTCCAGTGCTCTGCTTGAGTAATACCACCTGAGTATATCAACAGAGCTTTGCCCTCTTCTTGGTCATAGTATTAAAACACTTAGTGGAAAAAGAATAAATGGCACAGACTGCCTTTTTCCTGTGACTTTGCACCCTTTCTGCTTTCAGGTGTCTTATTGCCTCTTTCTTTTTCCTTTTCAGCGTTTGTCAGACGAGAGTCACTTGAATCAGGGTGGTGTGGAGCTGCAGGTGCGAGTCCCACTGGAGAAGGAGGTTCCCCTTGCACTCATTGTTGAGGAGATCAAACCTGTGCTGGAAGAAGAATTCCCTGAGCTCACTGACGTAAGTCACCTGGGACAAAGTAGCCAAAGGTTTGTCCATGTGGTAACACCATGCCAAGGTGGAATGTGGCTGTGCATACATCTGTGACATTTTTGTGTCACTGTTTCATGGGACATATGCTTAGAATTGCCATATTTTCCAGGCTATAAATCGGTCCAGAATCATGTACCCTAAAACTCATATACCCTAAGAATGCATTAACTTGACAGAAAAAACAGGTAAGACACACTGGAATATGACATATGTAGCAGGTATTTTACCAGTAGGAGCACAATGCACTGAATGGCTTCACCAGGCCACACATGCATTCGTATTCGTAACTACCCCCTAGTCCAATTAAAAATGGATCATGCAGTGTACACTCAGATGGATATCTAATTTTATTTAGTAATACTTTATCATGTTTGTATTAAAAATGCATTACTGCCATATCGGTAGTTGAAATAAGAGTAGGAAACAGGCTTTGACATAACTAATAGATAAATGTAAACATAAAGAGTAGTCTAAACATGAACATTTAAATATCAATGGAAAGGTTACACTATTCAAATTATGAATATGCTGGTCAAAGTCCTTGCCAGTATTGCCAAAAATATCAAAATCTTTGTCTTCGGTATAACCAGTTAATTGATTTCTGCACAGAGGCTGTTTTCTGTTGCAAACTGTATAACATGAAACTTAAATTCAGCATTGTGGCTTTTTCAGGTTTTCGTTGGTGGAATTTTTTGGCCTATTGTAACTCTTGTAATCAACTAACAGAACTACTGCTATAGGCAATACATTACACAGTATAGAATGCAGATTTTTTTATTGTCACACCAGAATATAAGTTGCACCAGTTTGCACTTTGCAACTTAGAGTCCACAACATATGGTGAATAGTGAGTGTGTTATAGCCTTAAAATAAATTTCTAAAAAATGAGATAAGTAGCAAGGCTGCATTTTTTACAAATGTCTGTATGTACAGTTGTCTGACGTGTTGAAATGAACGTATTGTTTTGTACATTCTTTTATTTCACAAAAAACTTGGATGATGCACAGTTCCCGCAGTAGAACAAATTTGGATACGACACAATTGGCGAAAGGCTCCCGGTCTCCTACGGGGGGAGGGGTTTTGTTAGGAAGTGACTCGTCATTAGAATTGGTGCATATTGTAGCGACAGCAGGGGGAGTCATGGCTCTCCTGTAGTGCACTGCTGCAGCATGTTTGTAAATAGATGTGTGTTAACTGTTGTGGGGAGTTGTAGGGGGATCATTGACCCCTTCTGGGTTCACTTTGTGAGTGTTTTGGGGTGGATGTGTTGTGGTCTGATGTATAAACAAACAGCACAGTCTGGGCTTCCAAACCATCCTTTGGTAACATCTGGTGGTCGGTACAGCATTATATGAATCACATTTTTGTTTTTAACTGTTCCATTTCCTACAAAATATAATAAATGAAAACATTTTTCTTTTTCTTGTCACAGTAACTAGATAAAATATTGTTTTTTCAATAACGCAATCCTCCCCCCAGTGTATGCAGTTGAATTTTGTTTAGATCCCGCTTGCTGCATTATGGTGGCGTGTGGGTTTTTTTTTTAAACTGTGTTTTATGAGCCCAGACCCCCTTAAAAATGTGCAACAAATCAACCTCTAACTTAATTAAAAAAAACAACTCTAAACATGATGTTAAAAAAACCATCACGTAGCCCACTATTTAACAAATTACAAATAAGTACTGTCACAAACAGCACTGCTGTAAATCATTGATTTTAGAGTGTCTGTCTTGGACTCCAACTTGAATGAGTGACAACAAGTGACAATCCAGCCAGTGATCTGCTGCTCAACTCGGTGACCATGGAGGCAGGTTGAATACAGCCGATTTAGATTTGAGCTGGAGTCGGGTGATGTGCTGATGGGAGGGCCGTGGTTCTCTCTGTAGGCCATGGAGATGGAGGTGAACAACGCTCTGAGGCGGGGCAATCCTGATGACGTTCTGAGCAAAGGCTTCCGCCTAACTATCACTCGGAAGGATTTGCAGACACTCAGTGATCTCAACTGGCTGAATGATGAGGTAAAGCAATGTCAACCATGTTTTTTGAAGGCCTTTTTCTCTCCAGTTAAAATAGTACAAGTCATTTGGTACAATGACAGTTGCAGCACAAGTCATTTTTTTACGTATAAATTCTGTGTAATTAGACCCGTTTGAAATTTTTTTACCTTAAAATTGCAAGTTAAATGAGCTCTCATAAACGTGGCGTGAACCTTTGATTTGATTTGTTTACAGTCTAGAAATCATGTCAGTATGTATTGTTTGCAGTACTTTAGTGTTAAGATGAGCTTGACTTCCCCTGGGTTCACAGGTAGTTCTTCTCACCCTTTTTCCCTCAGGTAATCAACTTTTACATGAACCTACTAGTGGAGCGGAGTCAGCGGCCGGATTTGCCCTCTGTCTACACCTTCAACACTTTCTTCTTCCCGAAGCTGCGCAGCGCAGGCTTCTCTGCCGTGCGCCGCTGGACCAAGAATGTGGACATCTTCTCCTCGGACATCCTGCTGGTGCCTGTCCACCGGGGGGTTCACTGGTGCTTGTCTGTGAGTCCAGGAGTCCCTGCCTTCGGAAAAGCAGCACGTGGTTAACGGACTGACTGCTTCTGAAATGTCACTTTTTTAAAGGCTTTTTTTCTATCTTTCTCAGGTGGTAGATTTCCGTAAAAAAAGTATCACCTACTTTGATTCTATGGGAGGTACTAATGATGAGGCCTGCAGGATATTACTGTGAGTGTGATGCAGTGTCACAAACATGTTTTACCACAACTAAATTATACTGGTACAATTAAAATGAAAATGAGAATTGTATAAATCAGCATTTGATTTGGTTTCAACAGGGATGTTTTCTTATTAGCTTAAATCTCTGTTTGTCAAATTACCTTTTAATGGTGGGTGATGAAGCCTGTTTTATTTCCCACAGGAAGTACCTGGAGCAGGAGAGCAGTGATAAGAAGGGCAAGGAGCTGGATGTGTCACACTGGGTCTTGCAGAGCAAAAAGCGCAGTGTGAGTATTTGGCAGGGAGGGGAGCCTGTGGTTTTCACCTCAAGCCCCTCAGTCATCTCAACTGTCTGAACGATGAGGTACAGCAAAGTGTGCTGTGTTCTTTGAAGTGTCGTCTTTGAATACAGAAAGTAACCGTAGTTACACTGTCGTCACCAGTTTCCTGCGCCTTCCAATGTAAGATGTTGTGTTACTGCAGGAGATTCCTCAGCAGATGAACGGAAGTGACTGCGGAATGTTTACATGCAAGTATGCAGAGTATATCACCAAAGATCGCCCAATCACCTTCACACAGGTACGCGCACTTAGTGGTCACCTGAAGTACACTGCATTCTCTAGTTGCCAGCAGACAGATACAAACATTTAAATCTTTTTTTGTCACATTTTCTTTGCTAAATTTTGCTTGTACCAGTGTGACCGTGGCCTGTTTTTAAGAAGCCAGTTGACAGGTGGTAGTAAAATGCAGGCAAACAGGAGGTGGGTGAGACGACTAATTCGGCTCCTTTCCCCCACTGTTTACAGCTGGTGTCTGCTTTTTGAGTGTTGTTGGTTCTGAGGAGGGGCAGCTGTTGCCATGGCAATAAAAGTGAGAAGTGGAGAGAACTTGATGACTGTTGCATGTTTGCAGTATGTCCTGGTGAATAACTTTCACTGTACAGGAGTTTGTTGGCACAGCCTAGTTTTGCTGTGTGATTCTTTTGTAACTTTAACATAGCTAGAAGCTGTCTTGGAATTTTTTAATGCATTTATTTATGAAGGATGTCTCTAAGCCTTCATTGATCGAAACAGGGTGGAAAACTGACTTTTGGACCTAAGAACCTGCAGTGCTGAGGAGGCGGTTTAGAGAATGTAGACAAGTGGGTGGTCTTGTGGCTCCAGCTGCTACCAGGTTGTGGGTTCAAATCAGTTTTCCTGCTGTATGTAGGATCCTTGTGACCAAGGTACTTCTCCTGAATGGATACAGTAAACATTATTCAGGTGTGTAACGGATGAAACTGGAGAAAGGTGTCAGTTAAACAATGGTTGGCATCTTTGCAATTGACGCACAGATGCGGAGACTTTCACTGCATTTCGTTCAATCCACAGAGACACATGCCCTATTTCAGAAGACGGATGGTGTGGGAAATCTTAAACCGCAAACTGTTATAAGGAGGCATCTGGACGTCGTGGGTTAAGGAGTGTAAGGAGCAGTGCAGGCGGCCATCCTGCTGGGTGCTTTGGAGATGTCAGATGGCTGGACACCTGCTCCATCAGTGCTTCCCCAGCGGAAGCGTCCGGATCCTTCCGTCGCTGCCGCCGGGTCCCCTCTAGTCGAGGGTTAGAGATCACTGCCAGTGGATTCTGACCTCTTTGATGGTTCAACTTTCAATGTACTGTTTGTCTGCTGGCAAACAGTGCGGCTTCGAGCTCTTTGTACTGCAAAGCTTTGTCTGTCTCCATATTATTTAAGCCATGTTCTATAAAGAGCTGAAGGACCTCGAACTGCCCCCCCCAACAGCCTGAGAGTATTGTCGAGTTGTCAGCTGTCTTGTTTATGGTTACAAAAAGGGGAAATGTTATTTAAGCTAAAACCATAATCCAGTAACATAAGACGTAAAACTGTTACCAGTTCATTTTAGGTAATGTCTGTGGAGAATTCAGGGAGTTCTCTAAATCATTGTCTTATGAACTCTAAAGACAACCAGCAGTCAATTTCTGCAGCAGCTCCTTGTGTAAGAAGCACTGAGTACTGTTGAAATTGAGTTGGAAGATATTTTGAAGTACAAAATGTGCTAAATGTCAGACATTACTGTGAAGTAAGTTTGCCAGGAGATCATGCCAATTTCACAATGAAATTTTCACCAGCTACCAGTTTAGCATTTGTTCCTCTACTTGATCTTACCTTGTGCTTTGATATTTTCAGTATTTTTAATAGTGCTTCTCAGTAGTCATTCACATCTATTTCGTCCTTGAGGGGTGTGATGAGTGCACTGCAGGGACTTCTCAAGATAGCAATTTATATGGAGAACAATTCAGGGCTGTAGAAAGCAAGTGCTAATTTGGTCTGTTGCAGTACTTTATTAATTCAAATGTAAAATTAAGTCTGACGCAAAGATTTTAAAGTAAAGCCCTTTCAGGCCAAAACATTTCTAGAGGTTTTTGCAGGATATTTACAAATTTTTTGTATGTACATAAGTTTCTTGGAAGTATTTCATATACATTTTGTAACTTTTATTACCCATTTTGTATCCAGAAGAGATCATTTGTAGAAATAAATTTAAAAAGTACCATTGTGGCCAGTCTTGGCATCTTTGTATGTGTGAATACAGTTGTTCATTCAAGCCATCCCTTCTATTTCTCAGAAGTGAATAAATCAGGAAAAGTTATTTGCTGTAACTATGTCCCAAAATGTCCATGTCTGAAACTGATCTCTCTGAACAAAAGACGGGGGAAAATGTGGAAAATGAAACATTTTTATTTTTAAAAAAAAAAAGCAAATTCAGATTCAAACAAAAGGATCATAAGCAAAACAAGCGCAACAAAGAAACCAATAATGGCACAAATTTTTTAGTTTTCATTTAGTACAAAAGGAGTTGTATAAATAAAGAGTAATGCTTATTACAACAAGAGGTGTACTGTGAGAGATGAGCCAGTTGTGTGGGCGGGAGCTGTTTCTGCCCTAAGGGATGGCTGTGAAACCTGGGGCACAGTGCAGTTGCTATGGCAAACGGTTACATCCGCACTTCTCAGGGCCAAATATTCTCAACGTTGAGCCGGCGTAAGTGCCAAGCAGCGAAACCTGAACGCGCTAAGCATCGGCCGCTGGAGGATACGTTAGAACTCGGAAGACCTTTTCCCAACTACTTCCTTTGTGATTTTGTATTAACACAGAGAAATTAAAGCTCATTGCAGCCACCTGTTCCCCAGGTTCCCTTGCATAGATTGTCCACTAACATTTCTGAACCACCTGAAGAGCCTGCACCTCACAAACGACTTTCACATCCTCATATAGCAGCAAAACATTTGAAACTATGAAATACGAGAGTTGTTAGAGCTGCACGACCTGAAACACAGAGGCGAACAGGAACAACGGAGCGCTGGGTGACAATGTGGTCACCATCACTGTCACTGTAGGCCCTGTGGCAGCATTCTGTTATTATGAGCAAACCACTTAAGGAAACAGCAGATCTATGTCAATTTTCCCATAGTTTGCATTGCATTGGCAAAGAAGTTTTTTGGAAGTACAAATCTGAAACGGAAGAAAACGGCAAGTCTATTTCATAGTTTCAAAAACTTGTGTCCATAACCCCCCGTTGTGTACATTGCCTTATTGTTGTTTTGAAACAAAAATTCAAAAAAAAAACAATACGTTTTCCTTCATGAGGTGTAAGCTACAAAAACCTGCACTGTGGAGTCTGACTGTGAGCATAACTGTATCAAAAAGCCAGTTTGCCGAAAAATAAAACCGAGACCAAACACAAACGGTCAAAGCATTAATACTTATGCAGTCATTTCTCTGATCTGCTCTGTTCAGTTGCAGGAAGTTACTGTGAGTCTGCAAACAACAGACATTTACTTAACAGATGAAATTCACGGCACAATGAGTAGCACAATGTTTCAGTTGCACATCACAATATTCAGCTTAGAACTTCAGGCTGCCACCTTTTCCTATCCAATTCATTAAGTATAAACTTCACCTTATCCTACACTGAGGTTTAGGTATGAACAACAGGGGATACCCAGCCCCTAATGAACAGGAATAATGGAAAATGAACAACATGAACAAATACAGACATAAAACCATACAGAATGAGAGCTTCCTGACTGGCTGATGGCTTCTGAATCTTTGGTAATAAACAAATACATAAGTTACTATGAGCAGAGGTGAGAACAATGGCCACACTCCTTCGCGTGAGACGGTAACCTGTGTAATCTGTTTCCTCCATTTTGTACACAATGATACATTTATATAGGAACACGTGGAGCGGTAAGCAAACGCCTTTGGCGTTTTTAAATCTGTACTCATCGGAGGGGGGGAAAGGAAGACAATTTATGCAAAAGCCTTACGGTGCAGGATGAGAATATTCTGAAAGCACTGAAGGAAGAGCGCTGCTGCAAACCTGGTCAGGTTACCAGAGTACAGCTGTGTTTCACTGCATTTTACTATAGTTACTAACAGAGGAGGTGCTCACAGCAGGACAGTGTGATGGTGGTACACTGACCAGCAGCCCTGGGATCCAACAGACGCACATTACAGACTCAGTGTCTTTTTCCTCAAACAGTGAGCATCCAGATGGATGGACACACACACACACACACACACACACACACACAGAGGGATGTTTCACTCACTCAGAATGGAGCAAACTGAAACAAAGGGCTAAAAGAGAGATATCTGCACACTATTTATTATTACAATACACACTGGACGGATGAACAACCCATTCTGGATTTATGAGTAGCTGGCATGAGATTTCACTTTGAAATCCTCCTGAATCTGTTACTATCGTTTTCAACAGGTTTAACAATGACGCTTAAAAGTTATTTAAAGCTGTAAAGCCAGCTTGTACATGACTAAGAAAATATCTGTGAGGATGTTGGGAGTTAGAAGGAAAACTGAAGACTACATGGACCATGTACACAGTCAAAGCAATATTAATAACAACAACAACAACAACAACAATAACAGTCCTATGAATTTTTAAAAAGCTACAAAGTACAGTCCAAAAGCATTAAGCCTAAAATAGCTAATTTTCTTTTAAAAAAAATTACAAATGTGACAGCTTTTCAGGTGAAAAAAGCCCCAATTAAAAAAGCTTTCTATAAAGAGAAAGAAAAGGGGAATTGAGAGTTGAGAGGAAGAAGCAGCTTTGTGGAAGGCGAGGAGGAGCTGCTTCCAAGACACTACTGAGAAGCAGCTAAGGATTTATAGGAGAAATCCTCACTTTTTGACCTTTTAGCTAAACTTTTATAACAGTTCTGTCATTTGTAGCATAAAAAGCAGGAAAATGCACATATTAGACTTTTCACACAAGTGTGAAATCTAGATGTATCAACACATAAGGATGAACCGCTTAAAACCACTTCTGTTCCAGTGCGGCGCTTGGTGACAAAGTCACGTTGGGGAAGGGGGGAAACGTTTACGTGTTCAACACACTGCCAAAGACAACAGTCCCTTCAACGCAGAACCTTTATCTATTGCAAACAATTGCGCATCTATGCGAGTTGCATGTTTTTATTCCAGTCTGGGAGGGCGGAAGCCATCGGCACAGACTCTCTTCTAAATGTCCGGTGAAATAGTCTGAATGAGCTGGAGGTAAAATGAGCTCCTCCCGAGACTAAAGAGCATACGAATTCCTCCATGAGGGCAACATGTGAGACTGTGTGCGCACGCACGCAAACACACACACACACACACACACGCACACACAAACACATCACAAAAGTGGCCACAGCTCCAGCCAGCCATGTCCATCGGGTCAAATGAACAGTTTGCTGGTAAGTGCAGCTCACTCACGATACACAGAGTGTGTGCGCGCATGTGTGCGTGTTACCGTGACTCCAGAGAAGAGACATTCCTGATGTCACCATTTCAAACAATGTGGACCATCTTCCAGAATGGAAACCAACTCCTAATACTTATGTATTTACATACCTTGTTAAATAGACTTATTTGTTAAATAATATCTGTGATACGTCCATTTCTTCTCTTATGCTTAAAAAATAAAATAAACTATGACCAGAATATAAATAGTAATTTTTTTGATTGTCTTCTGCTCTTTATAAAAAATACTCCCGGTATATTTGAGGGAATGAGTTCAAAGTAACAGTAATAGTGAGACAATGCCCTCCTGCTGCTCTGCCCAATGTCAGCCAGCTCCACTCTCCAGCTGCAGTGGCCCTTAAACGCCCTTTCAACTGACCAAAGCTCTTCAGCTCTTCATTAGTTTGGACCAGACGCTAAGTAGTAGCTTTAAGCGGTTTGTTCAGCATTTGCTTTAAAGTACAATAGAAAGATCGACGCTACAACATAGCTAAATTAGAAAAGAGTACATTGCTCTGTGACGGTCTAGAATCTGTACAAAAATGATTGTATTGAAAACAATAACATTTTAAAAAGAAACCAAATCCAAAAATAAAAGTTTTTTGTATTTTACAAAAAAGAAACCTACAGACACATTGTGTAACATATCTGTTTCCTTCTGGCTTTTCCAGAATGCTCTTTAAAAATAATCTGTTATATTACGTGCACAAAATAACTCTTTTTGTATTTTTTTAACTTTCATTTTTTTCTATTTTTTTTTTCTGGTATCAAAATATAGTGATTCTCCTTCACAGACATTCCCCTCCCAAGGCTGCCTGATTCGTGAGGAAAAGCATCTAGGATATATTCGGCCTTTCACATTAAAATGAAACCGTCCCTTTTGTTTTTTTGTGTAAGGTCTGTGTGTAGTGCCCCGAGCTGCGACTGACCCCCGACAGAGACCACTTCTAGTCCGCATGGAAAGGTACCTTGTTGAGGACCTGAGGAAGAACACAGACAGCACACTGAGACCCCTCAGTGACAGATACCTGTCTACACAAACAAAATACATCTCAGTTTTCATGTGGTGTTAGAATGATGGTGCTCAAAACCTAGAGCAGTTCCAACGTGACATTAATGGGGAAAATGTACTCAAAAATCCTGTTGACATCAAGGTTTAAACGTACATTTCTTACAAGGCACCTTGCACACGGTCAAGCCATGCAAATTAAGTAGCAATAACAGTAATGATGTCTGGCAGAGAGATCAGCTCTTTGTATAGGAAGGAAACACTGCCAGTGCAAGAGATCCAACAGCATGCATCTCTCTCTCTCTCTCACACACACACACACACACACACACACACACACACACACACACACACGGAACTCACCTGTGGGTCACTTGCTGTGCTGGTACGGGTAGGCTGTGTGTTCCGAGGGCGTCTCTATTGCCATCTGCTGCTGCTGGCTGCTGCTCTCCTGGAAACACAGCGACTAAGGGTGGCTTGTGCCGTCACCGTGCAGAAAACGCAAGCTGTGCTACAGCCTTTGGGTGTGACAGTCTGATCATTGAGCTACTTCGTGCTCCAGTCAGGCACCAGCCCAGCTGCACCCTTTGAGCTCCATTCTTAAGTGTACACTTCGCATCACTGTGCTGCTGATGCACATTTTGGCCAAAGATACTATGAATGCTGGACATGGTGTCCACCACTGGATTGTGAGCCGGGCTGGAGCCCAGAGGGCAAGAAAATGCAACGAAAGGTAGTTCCTACCTCTACGGACACACTGGCAGGAGGAACAGCCGTGTACTGTGGGATGTACGTCCCTTGCATAGCTGTGTTGGCAGGCATGTACTGGGATGGAAGACAGGAATAACAAGGTCCAATTACTGTGTGTCTTTGACCTTTGACCCCCCCCCCCCATTTGGTACCCTTTAAAAACCCAACATGTCCTAAGGCCACTCTGAGTAACAGCTTTTAAGGCAACAAGGTAGACAACTAAGGCTGGTAAGTGACCCCTGCTCTCTGTTATGTCCAGGGACTGACCGTGCCAGCACTCCCGAGTGAGAGGTGGCTGAGCTGCTGTGTGATGGGGCCCATCATGGAGGTGGGCTGGATGGACATGGCGTGTTCCATAGTGGGGGTCAGTACTGCCCCCTGTAGGCAGAGAGGCAGACAGCCAAGGAAAGGTCAGTAAATACAGCAGCAGGGGCAGAAGTAGCTGATTCTACAGATGGGGAAGTGAGGGACACTCACAGCTGGTTGCATGAGGTAAGACTGGTGGTGCATCCAGGAGGGACTGTGTACCTGCACAGAAGCAAACATGCATAAAATAGCTATTAATACAACATATTATTACCTCATATGTTTTGCCAAACTGAATTACAAAGTTTGCTTCGTAACCTATGCTACTTCCAGTGAGTTGCCCGTTTTTACAGATTTTCCTTTTCACATTGACCGTTGAGGTTCTAATAAAGCCAGGATACCTCATGATGCAGCTACACTGAAGTGTAATAAAGTAGTGATCGACAAACTCACAGTGCAAACATTACGTTCACACTGGTTCCAGTCAACGCTGCCTACTCGTGGTTATATAGCTTTCATAACATTTTATGTGATCTTTTAGGGTAACCAACCACTCAGTGTATTTAATTTACCGGCACTTGCAGAAGAATTTGAGAGCAGGGAAACACTGACCTGGTATGATGAGACAGGAGAGGGCATGTAGGGTGAGATGGGTGTCTGTGCGATCATCCTGTTCGGAGCAATGCTGTAGGGGGGAGAGTAGAACCTACATGCAAACATACAAAGGAAGCTGTTCAACACCTGTACCCAGCAAACACAATTTCTACATATCGCTATTCTGAATCCTCATCATACGCATAAAAAGGTTGCAGTTCTAGCTTGATGGTTGACAAAGCTGTAGGCCTTTTTGTAGCAATATATTCACTGAATCACTCACCCATTCTGTAAGGCCGTGGTGGGGTCATATGTTAGTGTCATTCCTCCCTAAGAAAGAAGGAACCAGTCATTCAGTATGACACCTTGGGAAAGCCACATGACAAACACCATCTTGACCAAGTGACGAAGAAGAAGAAGAAGAAAAAGGAAGGAAGGTATCATAGCTCGTCTTACAGTGGTAATTTTTTGTGGTTTAGCACCAATGTCTTTTACGGGTACATCCACTGAGGACTAACGTAAAATGGGTAGACACAAAGCATGAACAGTCTGCAAAAGCCACACTGGTTTCTCACCGTCTCTCCTTCTCTGGTCCAGGGCCGTCCATTCTGAAGGTATTTGCTCTGGTTCTGACGCTTCTTCTGTCCCCCATCAGCGAATTTGCACAACAATGGTTCTGTAGGAACTATGGGAGGAATTCCAAGATGAAGGCCCCATACGTACAAGGTACAAAAACTAGCAACATGAACGGAGGCACAAACGTGACACTGGACAACAATAGGATATTTCACCAAGTTGTTACATGTGCTAAATGCACATTTATTAGACACCAACCCCCAAAGTGATGTAGAATGCTGAATAACTAGAGTTTAGCTAACATGTTTGTGCAGGGTGACATACAGTGTTGGATATACTGCAATATACTCTCTACTATCATTATGCAACAGAGTAAAATAACACACACACACACACACACACAAAAGGCAATTTAGAGCCACCAGTTCACCTGAAACATCTTTGAAAATCCCACACAAACCTAGGGAGAACACACACACTCCTTGAATACGTCACCTGGCACTCCTGGAGGAGTCTTTATGTATTTGCCGTTAAAGTGTTGAATGATAGCTTCGCATTTCTCTGTCGACTCCATCCTAATAGAGAGTGAACACGTTTGTAGTCAACTAAAATGTAGAGGCAAAGTTGAGGTTTAGGTACTGGCCACAGGATGGCAGTACTGTGCACAGTCACTGTAGGTTAAATGCCGCTTATTTCACAAAATGGATCCAGTCATTTTTCTGATCTTCCTGTCAGGAGAAATTCAATCAGGATGTAGGTCTAGTACTGATAAAAAGCTCTTACAGACACTCTCAGCAGTAAATAAAACTTCCATCTGGTGGTTTGACACATGCTAATTGCAAGACAATAAATGGTACAGGAAAGATATGAGAAAAGAAAGTTAGGAAGCTGAGATACAAATACACCAGAACAATGTTGATTCTGGTACTAGCAGCACTGAGATCCATTCCGTGTTTGGCTTGCTATCAGTGTACGCTGGCATATTGGCTGCGGGGTGGTACCTGGCGAAGCCAACTCCGCGGCTGGTGCCATTGGCATCGCGGAGGATGCGTGTGGAGATGACCTGGCTGAAGGGCTTCAGCATGGCCTCCAGCTCCTGCTCATCCATGGTCAGCGGTAGGTTGGAGATGTACAAGTTGGTGGGGTCCTGCTCCTGTTGCTGAGGGAAGATGGGGCATTAAGGCTCTTTCATAAATGAGAAGGAAAAAAAATCACCTGACAATAAAGAAGCTTTTAAATGACACAAGATTTTAGCTGAACCAATATGAGGCTGAGCTTTGTAACACGTTTGGCAAAGGCTCATATCTCACTGTCCTCAGGGATGCACATTTATACGTTTAGCAGATGCTTTTCTCCAAACACCACTCTAATCATTAAGACCTGCAAAAATCTAGAGTAACAACACAAACCATTTTCAGCATAAACAGCAAGTAGTCACATACATCTAACATTGTATCTTAATTAATAAAGTCTTAAGACAGAGCAGCTGGGACACCTAAGCACTGGTGTGTGAGGAGAGGTGAGCTCGGCCTGCAGCTGGAAAGCAGAGAGCAGAGGAATGCGGCAGAGGTGTTCAGATTGCACGGCTGGACTTCAGTTGAACTCGGTCTCCAGGGAGTCCCTTCTTCCCCCTTTAAAACTTTACTACACCGCCACTGAGTGATGGAGAAAACACAGGGCCTTTGTGAGAGCGTATGTACGATGGGGGTGGGGACCCGCACGTCGTGAAGACGGGAATGTGGGTAGGGAACTCCAATTCAGAAGATCAGCTTTGTTGTGCCCTGCCACTGATCTGCGATGGAGCACAGTCCCACGTACTGCTTACAGTGGAGATGTGACGCCTTTGAAACGTTTGTGAGAGACACAGTAAGACAACGTTCAGGTCCTTTGTTAGTACATGTGTGCTTCTCACAGCGGCAAGTGCAAGGCTGTTCCCATGTGTGGTCTTCAGCAACACAACCCCCTAGAGCTTTTACACACCAGGCACTTTCCTGCTGCAAGCACAACGTTCTCTGGCCACTGCCAGGTCCTTGCTGACGGCAGTAGAGCCCACAGCCGGCGCCGGGAGGGGCAGGGGGCACTAGGGGCCGGCTTCGGGGATTTTCTCTGCGGTGCAGAGGTGTGCTGCAATCGCTGGTTGGGAATTTAGCAACAGCTGGACATGGAAGACTGAAAACTGTCAGACTTGAAGACACTCAGTGCTGTACACACTGCCTTAGAGGGAACTCTAGAACAAACAAACATCTACCTGATCACGCCAAGAGAAAATCTAAATGATCTTCAGACTACAACTATGCATCTGAGTCTGAGTAACTTTGTCAGTCTTGCATACGCGCCTACTGCGACTATTCTGTGTATTAGTGAGATGGTGTATGGTACACAATAACCACAATAGTGGACAGGTATATTAGCTCGTCTTCACATAAATGCTAAATATTATTCATTTTTGTGGCAACGCGTGACACACAGCAAAGGCAGAAGCACACACCGAGACTCAACGTTACTCATTTCCTCAGCTACTCTGGGACGTGACCCTGTCTCGGGCTTCCTGGAGCGCAATCGAGTTTAAGAACAGTTCAGCTAGTGTGCTGCCATCTGTTTGAGAGGCACTCAGGACAGCCTGTGCAAGTCGGCTGCGGTTTCACGCATGTTGATTCTGGACGCCGGGAACTTGGCGTCATCAGCATGTGGTCACAATTGACAGGGGATACATCTCAGGACCAAGGAATGTGGCCCACAGGAAACCCTCTGCTCCCAGTCATCTCCCCACTGTGAGCTTGTAAGCTGTCCACAGCTGCAGGGACCTTTTTTTTTTTTCTCTCTCTCGAAAATAGTGATTATTTACATTTTTATCTTTTTTGAATGTAGAGACGAATTTACCTCTGGCACATCACCCTTACAAATACAACTGGAACCTGAAGAATGTTTGTAACTAATTTTGCTCTCCAAAAGTCACTTACTAGTATGACTCAATAAAACCTTTTAGGGGGTATGTTCTCTAAAAAACAACAATAATAATAATAATAATGCTCTGCAAATCATTAAATGATTAAAAGACCCTTCTTTGCAATTTCCTATTGAATGTTAGTGCCAACCGATTAATCTCATAAACACGTGCAGTGTCTTTCATCTTATTATTTATCACCAACACCAAGGAATACCAGGTGCAAGCTGTAAACACTATGGCAGTGAGTTGAATGAAGGTGGTCACATTCATGTTTCTTCCAGGTGTAATTTATTGATATGTTTTGGCTGGGAACAGAAATACAGATCATGATCACTTTGCTGTAAAAATTAAATTTTAGAATGCATAACTCAAAAAAGCACATTTAACCCTTTCAATCCCGTCGACGCCATTTGGCATCATGCACCAAAAGGTTTCCAAACAAAAAAAAAATGTTTAAACTGGTTTTAATAATTATGCATGAGACGGACAAGGTAACACTTACTTATGTAAATATGTATTTATGGAATAGGTACATGATAGTTACCACAGTTACAACAGAATTTTTGGGATCACTTGTACCTCTGAAAATGTGTCATCTGTTCATAATAAGAGGAGCCAGTGTACACAGCTGATTGTTTTATTATCAGATCATTTTTAGGGTGAACAGCTCAGTCACAGCTAGATATTGCCTACCTGAAACTTCAACAAGTAATATAAAATCAAATAGCGAAAAACAGGAATGCTGCATATGCTCCAGTGACCCATACAGCTAAGGGATGTAAGGAAGCTGAATATACAAATATATACATCTGTGCTGCCCTACTTTTCACGTGTAGTTGATTCATCAGGTAGAAATTGTTTTCTGCTGTATCACAAGAAAATTCATTTTAAAAACAATAGGAGCTCTTCATTTACACAAATGGCCACAGATCTATACAAACACCCAGTAAGGACGCACACTCCTCATACACATTCATTACCTTCTGAACGCTTTCTCACACAGGTGTATTTTCTGGTGAACACTCACACGACAGCTTTCCAATCTGCACACACCCGCATGAATGTCCTCAATTGCACTGTAGCTCCCCATCTCTTTTTTTCTGTACTCAGTATGTGCCCTTGTCACATAAGTCTGCTGACATGCTGTCACTGTCAGTCACTGATCCTGCTGGGATGCACAGCCAGGGAAAAGCAGCTCTGCGCATCAGCAAGCTACACAGTGAACAAGGACACCAACTTGTAACCTGAAGGTTGCTATGTCAAGTCTCGCAGTTGATCCTGGAAATAAATGCCTTAACCTTGACTGAATATAAGCAGAGGTGTAAATTGGTAAAACAAAAACACTTTGGATACCAGCACTAAGAAAGACACAAAGCAAACACTTCTGCATATTCTAAAGTCATTTCCCAGAACAAAAACCTGAGCAAGCATCACTGCCAGCTGATATTTCACCCACAGAAAGAGAAAACACACACACACACACACACAATACAAATGTGTAACAGTGCTTTCAAAATAAACCACGTCAAGGGAATGCTGCTATGCCACTTGTCTACGCCAGAAACAAATTAAGTGTATGATAGCCATCAGTCTGGCACATGAAAATGGCCAAGACCTCAGATTCACCCTGTAACTAACTACATTCCTTATGCTGGAGTGAAAAACACATTGAAGTGTGCTGTACCTTTCTGACTATCATTCCATTTGCTGAATAACACATCTAACTGCAATAGCCTAAGTGAGGGTGATCATCAGAGCTCTGTTCAGCACTGATGTCTTTCTTGGCAAACAGTGACCTTGTGAATGCTACTTGGAGAAGTCTATAGAGCTATGCTACAGCAGGATCTCTACATATTGAACATCGACACAGACAAATGCTCAGGAACTATTTATATTTTATTTCTTCAATTTGTCCTGAACCTAAGTGAACCTATTTATTTTGCTGATGCCTTCATCCAAGGCAACTTCTTTACCTAGTTATTTACCCACTTGCTGGTTAATTTTTACTCAAGCAATTCAGGGCAAGTACCTTGATCAAGGATACTAGGAGTAGGAATTTGAACCTATATCTTAGAGCAACTACTCTAACCACTGTATAACCCAATGCCCATTAATAACTTTAAATAATAGTATATACAGGCTGTACTCTCATAATGAGACCAATTTGCTAAATGAGTTCTTGTAAATCCTCTTAAAACAAATGATTCATTTAAACTGGGGAAATGTGTTCTAGTACCACAAGTTTGCTTATTTTTCCCCTCATCAGAAATGCAAAATTGATTTTGATCTATTGCTCTTAACATGAAAAAAAAATCTAAGATAAGAATATTACAACTGCTCTTAACACCTTGAAATTATACACAACACATTTTTTATGCTCTACTACTTCAACCTCCTTTTCTCATTCTTATCATTTCAATCTTACTATAAATTATTTTGTTATTTTATGTTGTCCTTGGGGGATACTAGCACAGTAGGTGCCTCATAGCTCTTGTTCTGTGGGTTTAAATATCAATTTCAATCCACCCCAGTGTGAACATTGCTTACATGCTCTCCCACATTCATGTGGGTTCCCTCTGTGTGCTCCTGTTTCCTCCCAAAGTCCAAAAACATGCATTTGCTGTGTACTTGTGAGTTGAAATTGCATGTTGTGTGTGTGTGTGTGTGTGTGTGTGTGTGTGTGTGTGTGTGTGTGTGTATGTGTATATGAGTGCACGAGTGTGTGATGGCCCAGTGATGGACTGGTGCCATGTCTAAGGTGTACTCTGCCTCATGTCATATGATTTCTGGATAGGCTTTGGATGACAGTGAACCTTGGACAGAACAAGCAGTTATTACAAAAGAACAGATTGTGTTTGTTGTTGTACTTTTTAAATGTTGGTGTTTATTACAAATTATAAATGTAAATCTAATTACAGTAAAGCATCACAATATCACACAATAAGATGAATTCATATACTATGATTGGCTCCCATTCTCCTGCAGGGGGAGAAGTGGGGTTAGGAGGTGACATTCAGTATTAACGTAGAGTGAAATCTTTGAAAAGTACATAGTGATGAAAAAACTGGCTTGCAAACTGAAGTCTTTCATTGCTCTATATCAGCTAAATAACAGAAAACAGCAAGCTCAGCTGGCCAGATAGATAGTCTACTGTAAGACGATGGAAAAAGAAAAGCTGCAAAGTTACTTTGCATTTTAGAAGAGGATACCAGCCTACAGCAAAAGTTTGCTACTAACAAAAACTAAAAATTAAAAATAAATGAACAGATTTTTTCATTTTACACAGAAACCTGGAGTAATTTATTTATTTTTTATTAATGTTGTAATATGGTAACCCAACATTTTACGCAATTGAGTTTGGACCCCATTTATTGTGTTAAGATAGTCTTTTAACGCAAAATCAAATTTTGAATAATAATAGTAATACTTATTATTACTGTAGTCCCTAACAGACAAATCTAGTAATGTACCAACTGCAATCATTTGTCACGCTTATACCCCTCACTCTCTGAGCTCCTCCGTACGTACCACTTGTGAAAAGTGAATAGTACATCACAAAATGCTAAGTGATTCATACGGATCCTGCCTTCCAATGAAATTGTATGCATTTTGCATTAGATTTTAAACTGATGTAAGGGTTACCACTGTCTTCTCAGCTTAAGCAGTGGTGTCACATAGCTATCAGGCAACTAAAACATGCAGGAGAAGCCATACCCTACGATAGAGGACAGCTTTTCTTGTGTGGTGCTTTATGACACCAAGGTACATGTCTAGAACTTGCATTTCTGTTCCTGTAAGGCTTGTGATCATAAGCATGAGCTGATTGTATCTTAAAATTCAAATAGCAAACTAAGAACATTTGCTCCAATTTCTTATGAAATGAGATGTCATTATATGAGGGAAGCCTGTACTTCAATTTGAAAGTCAGCATTAATTAATAAGGGTGATGCCAGCAGCCGTTTCATATTACTTATTTACTCGTTCATTCGTTGATTTAGCAGCTGCTGTTCTCCAAAGTGACTTACAATGTTTGGTTTATATATGGTACTCATGAGTTCTACAAGTAAAAACAGTGTCTAGTAAGAAGGTCCCATTATTACACTGCTTACCAGTGTCCACATTTCACTAAGATACTGAAACTCTAAGAAATTCACCCTTTTTCCACCAGTGTGACACCTACCACCTTTTACAAACCCTGGCAGTTAGTCTGACTATTATCTGAACATGCCGAGTGTAGTTGCCATAACTACAAACAAAATCTAAACAGAATGAAAGAAGGGGCTGTTTAACTGCACTCACGCTGCACCCTGAAGGGAGAGCAAATATGCAACTGTAAATCCAGTGGGAGAATGGTGTGCGTGTTCCCTTTGCAAAGCAGGGCAGAGACACCCAGTAGGGATCACAGAGGAGTGAGATGCGGATACAACAGATACACATATAAGCTCCTGGGCCTCCAGAGAGCAGTCCAAGCACTGTGTATGTGATGTGGTTCCTCCTGCCTGTCAGAAACAAACCACAGTACAGACGGGCTTTGAAAGACAAAGTTACATTCATTGACTGCCGATAGACAATGGAGTGTTGGACAGACAGTCAACTGGCAGTGGATGTGTAACAAGACAAGATGGAGCAGGACAGCCAGGAGGCATAGCATTCCCCTTACCTTGGCCATCTGGGCCTGAACTCCACTGGCCTTCAGAGCAGACACCGCTTTCTGAGCTGCTGCCGGGCTGTCGAAATCCACAAAGCCATAGCCTGCAATGACAACAGGGTGTCTGACATCTGTTTGGAACTGCCAAAAGAAAGCAGTACTTGCATGGGTGCAGGACAAATCACTGAGGCACATTTTCATAGTGACACTGCATAGTACACTTTCCAGGTTCAGACTATGTTCAATGCACATATTCATGCAGAGAGATGAACTCAATAAATGCAATAAAAGGAAGCTGTGCCAGACACCAGATGTGAAGTTATGTCACACCCAAAGTGATTACATCACACCACACCAAGCGGGTGGAAGAAAACATCTGCACAGTGCAGTAAACACCGTTTATTTAAGTCAAGAACCTCAAAAGTTTAATATACCATGTCTTAACAAAATTACATTACCTTTGTTTATGTACATTAATATAAATTACCATGTTAAGTATACAATATATAGTGTTTCTCCAGCTAGGGATGTTTGAAGTCTTTTGTTAGATTGATGACATTTATTGTTATTTAGCCAAAGTTTCTCTCCAAACTAATGTACAATGTTAGGATAGTTTACTACTGGAGCAGTTAAGAAAAGGAATCTTTACGGAACTGAGCGACAACAGAATTAAGATATAAACAAATAAATTTTGAATGAAAGCAATGGGTTCACACCACTATGCTGGCCATGCCTGACAATTAAACAATTATCAACAATTACTCTTTTTCTACAATCAACTACACATTTTGCCTAGCAGTTTCTGTGTTACTTTACTGAAGTTTACAATTAAATCTCACCTTTACACTTGTTGGTTGTCTTGTCCAGGATAGCCTTTGTGGAAACAATTTTCCCATAACTTAAAAAAAAAAAAAAAAAAAAAAAAAAAAAAAAAAANTACACTTGTTGGTTGTCTTGTCCAGGATAGCCTTTGTGGAAACAATTTTCCCATAACTTAAAAAAAAAAAAAAAAAAAAAAAAAAAAGAGACATAACTTGATAAGTGATTTTGAGGAAAAATGGCTAATCACTCATGTGAAAAAGTAAAGGCCACTTAACTGTTCAATCGACACCTCACTATATTCCACCTTCCCATGAGTAAAGTGATCACCACACAAAGTTTCTATAAGAATCCTATACCATGATAAAAGGAAATTCCAGAACAGACAAGAGGGAAAAGTTGAAATATATCAGTCTGGAAAGGGTTGCAAAGCTATGTCTATGGCTCTGGCACTCCACCAAATCCTAGCATGAGCCATTAGGGGTAGGGGGGAGAAAAAAAAAAAAAAAAAAAAAAAAAAAAAAAAAAAAAAAACATTTGGATGATTCCCAAGCCTTTTGGGATAAATTTCCATGGACAGATGAGTCAAAAGTGGAACTAGGATGACACAGGTCACATTATATCTGGCCTAAAGCAAATGCCGCATTTCGCAATAATGGCGGTAGTAGTGTGATGGTGTGGGGATGTATTGCTGCCTGAAGACCTGGATGACTTGCCATTATTGAATTAACCATGAATTCTCCAATGTACCAAAAAATTCTTAAGGTTTGTGAGCTGAACCATAATTGGGTTATGCAGCGAGACAATGATCCAAAATACAAAATCAAGTGTGGATATGAATGGCTTTGAAAAAACAAAATTAGTGTTTTGGAGTGGCCTAATCAAAGTCTTCATTTGAACTCAATAGAGATGATGTGACAGGACCAGAAATAAGTAGTCCAAGCTCCAAAACCTACAAATGTGAGTGAATTAAAGCATATTGCAAATAAGAGCGGGCTAAAATTCCTAAACAGTAACATGAAAGACATCAAACTATACAAATTGTTTGCTTATAATTACTGCTGTTAAAGGTGATGCAATCAGTTAAGTTTAAGGCAATTATTTTTTCACGAGTGACATGAGTATCGCATAACTTTGTTCCTTAAATAAATGAAATAATAATCAAACTGTTATGTTTACTCAGGTTCCTTTTTTCAATGATATGAAACCATTCAGTATGACAATTGTACAGTAATGAGGGAAAACAAGGGGGTAAATACTTTTTCACATCACAATACATAATTCTTTATTGTTGATGCTGAAAGATTTTATGAGGTCTGTAAGTGAAGGTAAACAGCATCTATGTGCTATTAATGCCACTTCATCTGGTAACACATCAAAGAAGACAAGGAAAACAAAAAAAGAAAAAAAGTGTGTCCTCTAATATATGTGCCAGCAATCACATTTCAATTCTAACCCAGAATATTTGGCTACAGCTAATGTGGCAACCAGCTAGTATGAGATACTAAGAAGAGGTCCCTGAAGGATGCAGCTCAAAACAACTTAAAACCACCAATGACCCTGATCGTGCTTGACTTATCTCATTTTGGGGCACCTTTATTGCACATCTGACTTACTAACATCACTTTGATTCCAAAAAATGAGAAAAACAAAGAGGAGCGTGGCTCCATTGTTTTTAAGTGGCCTTAAATCTTCAGGGTTTGCTTTCAGCAACGTACTAAAGAGCAGCTTGACCCACCACCAGGTGCTGCAAGACATTCCAGTCCAGCAGCTATGCAACTGCAGGTGAAGACAATGCCATCACACTGAATGAGGATACCTGGTACTGCACTACAAATTTCACATTCTAGGAATGTGGTAACACACATGACCTGCTGGAAGGTGGAGCCACATCCTTCTCCTTATATGCTCTGTACCACAACTGCTGCTCTGACCTCAGCTGCCCCCAAGCTGCTGAGTCCTGCTATCCAGCTCCCCGAAAGTGAGACCACTAAATAGCAGATGCTTTCAGGACAACAGTACATCCAAACATTCAATTATGTAACTATTATTTTGTTAATTTGAGAACAGAAAACTTTGCAAAACATTCTTCTGCTAAGTACCAACAAAAATACTCGTAGTGGGTGGCAATAAAGCAGTTTTAAGCCTTTAAAAAACACTGAGTGCTAATTTAAATTGCATGGCTTTTTAAACAAAGTAAAATATGAGATATGTTTACAATAAGTTCAATTTACTCTCAGAGCAGTTGGGGAGAATTCTGATGCTTACAAACTCAAAGCTATATTACCTATTGTAATTCAAAGGAGCAGCAATTTCATTTTCACTTAATTTAAAATGTAAACCTTGGTTTTGATGTTAAGTGAACACCAGAAGAATGTCTTTGTATGGAGATGTAATTGCCTTCTGGAAAATGTTCCACAATATAATGAGTCCTACACAGGAAGCTAAGCGTCTAAAGACTGACCAGTATTCGTGCAATATGTGGGATATGCACACACATAATAGATCTTGTGTGCACGCGTGTGTGTGTGTGTGTGCGTGCGCACATGTGTGTGTGCGTGCGCGTGTGTTGGAGGGCCTTACTGTCCCACCTTGATGCTCTGGTGTAGTGTTGGATGTGCTGGCAGGGCTGCCCGCCTGCAGTATGTTGGGACAGCAAGACAGCTGATCTCTCCCTTTCCGCCACTCAACTACTCTCACACCATGGGCCAGAGAACAACAGAGCCTTTGTTCAGCAGGGACATCAAAGCCCGGCAATGGCAGACACTTGCACCCTCTCTCCGGCTATCAGCAAGCATTATTAACAGAATTTCCAACCACAAAGGCTCACTCTGCCTTGGAGGAAGGACTCTCCCTCAACGCTGCTTATGTTCACATTTTAACAAGGCACCTTAGAGATGCTATTAGACACCGCATATCATACTATTATGCAGTTATTTTATCTGGAAGGCACATTTTTGTTATCAGAGAAACAAAACTAAACATGAGGATTTTTGATCATGAAAAACTGCTACAAATGTTTTAAATAAATAAAACTTGAAAATAAAATTAAATAAAATAAAATAATAAAATAATAATAAAAAATAATAAAATAATAAAAATAAAATAAAATTAGGCATTCAGTGCTTAAAAACATCTGGGGAATTAGTCTACATATGAAACTGTACTCTGAAATGCTGTTAAAAGCAACCCCTTTTTCAACAACACCTTTTATGGACCCTTCCTAACTACATATTTATTTAGTCCACACCTTTCGCAATGGCAACTTACAATATGAGGTTGGTACACTAAGCTACTTGCAAATTCTTACCCATTTGTACAACTGGATTTTACTCTCTCAATTCAGGATAAGTACTGAGATCAAAGCAGGACTGAGGCTAAAACCTGGGTCTTTCAATTGCAGGTTGATGGCTGGAACCATATTACACTACAACTACACAGTACACAACAATTAAATGTGGGTAGTTATCCAAAAAAAAAAAAAAAAAAATACCATGCACTCACTCCATTCTGAGTTTAAAACAAAGGTGTACTGCCTGTTTTATGACCTCACCTGCATGTAGACAGATATTGGAGGACACATGTGCAAAGGGCTCCACTGTGATGCTGCCATGACAATGCTTGGTACAGCAGTCTGGTTCAGTTGCTTCATGGAGGGGCAGCTCTCCAATTCCCTAAAACACACCTCAGTATCCTGTTTCCATTTAACCGTAGAACTTTAGTAACACTTCCTTTTATTCCCCATCTCATTATTTCCCCATTAACATTCATCCTTCCAATACTACACTGTTATTCAGTATTCTACTTTAAAACTGGATCTATCTCCTCCTCAAACATAGATGAGGACCCCACTTAGCTCCTCACTCCACTCTCTCACCATTATTAGTAACTGTATTGATGCCAGTCTGGGCACCACCACCAGAGGCCCACCAAAGCCACCTAATGGCCCACAAACCCCAGTCCCAACCTCTCACTGCATGTCATCTCGCAGCTGTGCTCCTGTTTGTCTTTCTTGTTCCCCATGGCCTCGCCATTTCCTGTTGGCCAGGGCGGTCTCTTCCAGGCAGCTGTAAAACACAGACCCCTGCACCCCCACCCTTTCTCCTTACCCCCATTTCCTTCTACACTCTCTCACTCTGGCTCTACCACTCACTGGACCACAAAAACAGTTATTTTCAGTAATGCTGACTATGACCAGTAAATCTCTGACCAACAAGCATTACATAATGGATGCATTATAACTCAGCACTCTACAATCTCTTGATTATAAAGAACACAAAAGCCTTATAAGCTATACTTCTGTCAACAGTTCAGCTGCAGGGCTCTTGCTCTGGCTCACCTGCCTGGCCACTGTTCCAGCCACAATCGCAGCCTGATATTCCACTCTGTTATGTGGATGATATGGCAACAGGACCACAGAGGTCCTTTTGCTTCTAGGATCACTGCTCTGCAAAGGATGGGCAGCCCCTCAAGCACAAGCTGGACCAAAGAGCATCTCCTCTCAGTTTCAGCCCCAGTCAATTTACAAAAGGCACATAGGATAACCTGTGATGTCATTGTACACCAGTGCCAGTTGTAAAGCACACCAAAGTTACAAAGTTGGTGTAGTATTATTAATTTTTCTACGCCATTGAAAAGCAACACCTAACGTTTGTAAGCTCTCCACCTTGAATTATACCAAACTTCTTTGATGTGCTTGCCAGAACATACTGTTTACCTTGTCCTGTGTGCTGGTCTATAAAGCCACACAGCCACATAAAACAGTCAGGACAATCTGTTGATACATGGTAAATGGTACAATACATGAAAACACAAAAGCCAACACAGAGTCTGCTTTTCCAGTTTTTTCCCCAGTTACCAATACAGTGCATCACATCTTAGAATATGCTGCTTTTCTGAAGTAATATTACTATTGTAAGAAGTGTTCTCTACAAACTTGTACTGATTACGACTTGGCACAGGCACTATACAGAAGAATAACCATGACAACTGAAGAAAAAAATTAAGAGTTAAAAGAAGACCCATTAGGACAGTGACATAGAGAGTTGGGGACAATCCATATCTGAAAGCACTGGCTATACACCAGGACCAACACAAGTCTGCTATACTGTCCACAATCCACATCAGGATGCAGCTCACCAAAGCTTGTCAGCTTCACCAACACTCAGCTCTGACTCCACCAGGGTGACACTTCAGTTCAATGTGTCATCAACTGTACAGAATACATGTTTCAAACACAACCGATCGCAAACGTAATGACTGTTCAAAACAATAAATTAATACATTTTTAAACTGACTATTCCCAGGGCTGGTTTGGGATTCTGAAAGAAAGGTGCAGCTACGGCTGTGTGAGCGTACGTGTGTGCCTGCATGCGCTTCTGCATACGTGTGCACACCATGATTATGAAAAACGAAAAGCCCCTTTTGGCTTCGAGGTTGTTACTCATTTTTTTCCCTCCACAAAAAAGGCAGCTGCATTTTTCCCTGACTCCAAAGAGGGTTCACGTCAGGACACGCAGAACCCATACACCCCTTTATGCTCCCCCATCTCTCCATGCTCCATCGGCTCTCCCCTGGCTGGTTCTTGTCTCTCCACCTCCTCCTTCTTGCCCAGCATTAGCTTCATTCCCATTCACCCTGCTCTTCTGTCTTCATTTTTGCTCAAATTTATGGACCCTACTCTCCATTTTCACTAAACCTTTTCTTGTGCCGAATTTTCCTAATCTCTTGCAAATTATTACTGTCCAAAATTTTAGGTTATTAAACTGGTGAAAATCTGAAGAGTAGAACAAGGACATGAATAATATGCATATATTAAGTGACCAAAATGAATGATGAAAGGGATAGAAATATGAGCGAATTAAGGAAACAGAGCACTCACGGCTGGCACAGTTTAACCAGGTCCTGATCTGTGGTTCCCGGATGGAGGCCACGTATGTAAAGGTTGGTTTTGCTTAGCTGTTCCCCTCCCCCACAGCTGCTATTACTGCTGCTGTTGGTGTTTGGACTTGGTGGCGCCATCTGTTGGCTGGAAGACACATATGCCTGCTGTTGACAAAAGAAAAAAGCAGATTAGGTTAATCGCAAAGATTAAAAGAATGTTTGCTAACAGAGTGATCAAGAGAACACACACAGTCCATAAATCAAACTAAATCACTAGTCTTCAATCCCATTCATTAAGGCCAACTAAATTTGAATACCTCCCCTGTGTCTTCCTGAAGGACAAAATGTAGTTAAAAATTTTAAAACCACAGTGTAAACATGAAGACTAATAAACAGAAAAATCTAAAATTTCAACATAAAATTAGTGACTATTTACAAATGTCTGACCTAAGATTCCAAATAGCAGCTAATCAGATACCCATTTTCACTTGATTTGCGGCCACTCTGAATCAAGATGAGCAATGCAGTAAAACTACTTCTAACAGTTTGTGTTAATAAAACTCTAATCATAGATTTATAAAACCAAGCAGCTGCTCAAGCACTTCATGCAGTGTAGGAAGAGATTTGATTGGCCAAAATATTTATAAAATACCTAATGAATCGTTGACAGATGATGTATTGCTAAAAACGCAGTACTTGCTGCTAAACTTTTAGAAAAATAAATGGATTTATTTGAAAACAAAAGCAAACAGGACAGCAAACAGGTTCCATTTCAAATTTTAAAACTATCAAAAAAAAAAAAGAGGGTTAATCTACTGGTCAAAATCTAAAGCAGCTCTTCATCTGAAATGAACCATTTGCCAGCATTTTCAGTTTCAGATCTTGAGTTCTGCTCTCTAAGAATTACTTCTCCAGGCCGAAGAGGCTCTTACCAACCTTGATACAGCAGCACCCCTCAGCATGCCAGACTAGGGACTGGTGGTCCCAATGTCCACCACTAGCCTCCAGGCATAGGGATTATTGATCCCAGCACTCCCTCATCAGCATGAGAAAGGCTGTCTTGTGACTTCAAGATCATCATTATAACTGTCTGTTACTGTTACTGGAGAACAGCTACATATACCATGTACTTAAAAAGTCACTGACAACTGTCTCTGTCAAAGAGACAGCATGACTGGGAGCAGGATTTGCTTTCTTTCCAAACTTGTAACTACAGCCAAGAAATATTTCAAACAACCAACCAACAAAGACTGAATTTTGCCACAGTACAAATAAAGGAACTTTTAGGATTTTGACAGAACAGCTTCTACTGTTCATTTATTTTGTATCTAAATGAATAGTTTAAAAAAAATTAATAAACCTGCGACACTATAAAAACATGTACAAATGACAAATATATAGCCCTTTAGCTCTTCTGCTGCCAGACACATGGGCTGTTTTCTTTCCCAATTTGGTCTTCATCAGTGGCTTGTGGAGTATGAAATATCTCATTAGACGCATCTGTGCAATCGACCCGCCATGGGACAATGGGCCAATTTGTTAGGCGGCGCAAGGTCATGGAAGAGACCCTGTGATAGAGACTACCTCAGTAGAAGGGGGTAGGCTTGAGGAGGGTAGTGTGGGACAAAAGAGGACAGCAGATAATAGACTAGTTTACATCTAGCCAATTGCCTCCAGGACTCTGCCACAGAAACTTCTCATCATTTTCCTCTTTTTAATCCAGAAAAACCTATTCTTTTTGCTCCTGTAACCGTACAGCCTAGTTAATGATGATTTTTAGGTGTTCTAATATAAATCCTGCTTGGATTATACAACTTTTTAGACTGTAAACTAAACACAAAGAGAAAAAAAAGGGGAAAAGGAAGATTGACAGGAAAGCTCTATTTTAGGGTCAAGTGAGGCAGTAAACCCACTTCCTGATACTGCTGTGACAGCTTCACACAGCTTTACCCTGACCAGCAGCTGCTGTACTCAGGACCTCTATAACAATTGGGTGTCCTACACATCTCCACCAGTGGTCCATTGCTCATTAGTTATTTATTTAGCCGGTGCGTTTCTCTAAGGGGATTTAGAACCTTAAATTATTTACAATTTATACAATTGTCCCATTCATACAGCAGGTAAATTGCTTTTTACTGAAACAATTTAAAGACAGAACTTTGCTTAAGGCTTCTACAGCAAGAGATGGGATTTGAACCTGAGCTCCTTTCTGAGTGCAATGCAGGAGCTCTAATCCACTATGTTACCTGCTAGCCCCCAGTCTTACCTCTCGTTTACTCCATCTTGAAAGTGTCCTTAAACAAAATAGCTGTCACGGCAGGATGAGCATATTCCAATAAACAGATAAGCGGTCTCTAATCATTATAGTCCATCGGAGAAACCCATACAAAAAAAAGTGTACCCCAAACATTTTTAAATGACATGAAGCCCTTGTATGTCAAACTGTGTCTGCCAACTGGGCTGTGAACCCAGAGGGATGTCTGCAGCAGTAAAAGCCCGTCTGATGAAGGGGTCCACACCAGAGATTCAGACCTGGCTAATTGGGACCTCAGTTTGTCAGTGGGGGATGTTAATCCCCGTCATGTGGCTGCCAATCGGAAGGCTCCGCATGGTTACTCTTGCTCTGCTGCTTCTGGGAATGTGAGGTCAACCCTTGAACCCATCCCATATGCCCCCCTATTCAATTTTTTTCCACAGTAAGCATCAGGTGTCAGCCACCATCTTAGCACAGTAATAAAAAAAAAAAAAAAAACAAAAAAAAAAAACAAAAAAAAACAAANCAGCAACAAAAAAAAAAAAAACAAAAAAAACCAAAAACAATGCTTGTCCAAGAGGTTAAGAATAACGAACGCGTCGATCTGGTGACGATATTCAGCCTGTTTTCGGAAAGTTGCTCAGGCTGACGTCATTTGCCCATGAAGAAGAAGAAGAAAGAAAGAAAAAAAAAAAAAAAAAACACGATGATGTCACCCCTGCCTCGTCTAGCCCTGTTTTCACATTTCCCTCTTTCTGAGCCTGCTGGAGTGTGTCATTTCCTGACAGCGAGCTCAAAAGACTTTTTATATTTCTAAAGGACCACTATTCAGCCATCTTGCAACCAGTTTCTGAACACATTTATACCTGTGAACAAACTATAATATCAACACTTTTCTTTTCATAGACCTTGCCAAAATTACCTGACATCTGGATGTTTACACACACAGCTGCACCACTTGATCACAGCCTGCAGATTAAAGACCCTGCGGAACTTAAACCTTTGTATAAAGTGAAAACAGAAGACATTCACTCAATAAAAACCAAGAAACAGGGTCAATTTTAGCAAATGTACAACTTATTACCATTACTTATACCGTATAACAATGTAAGAATAAATCATAATTCTAGAGTTACTTTTTATGCAATAGTGAAATTAGCCTTTACCCTTTGTTGTAGATTTTAGTTCTCAGCACGTCTTACTAGTATCCTATGGCATTCATGCACACGATTTCATCTGAATTATGGAAGAAATGAATATTCAAAAAAGAAAACATTTACGCAAGTGCAATTGTGCTCTGGGTTTTGTGGGAAAGCTATGTCAGCAGAACACAAAACCAAGAAAAAATCTTGCAAAATCAGTCAGCCTAACAACTGGAATAATTCCTGAAAAAAAAAAAACCCAACATGAAACAGGACATAACATGCCAGGGCTCTGTGGATTATCCCATGAGGTTTGTGAATAGGTCTCCCAGTATCAGAGCTCCGCAGGTTAATGCGGCATCTCACATTCAGCACCATGGCATCTTCTGTAATACTAATTGCTGCCAACAGCATATGCGGAGGAAAAAAGTCACAGGGGCTCCACTACAGTATAGCGTGCGTAGAGGGAGAACAGCCATGCTGAAAAGCTTTGTCTGTGGAAGCAGGTGGAGAAACTGGACAGGGAAAAAGGCAGGTGAGTCTGGGACACTGCCCAGGAAAGAACGTTTGATGTCCCACAGAAATGACAGCAAGAGAAATGCACTCACGTAAACTTGTGTGTCTGCTCCCATTAACAAAAACAGGGCTGGGCCTGAGAAGAGGCCAGGTGGCCCCAGTCTGGGGAAATCTGATCCCACAGATAACTCAAGACTGGGACAGGAACCCTGCTGCAGTCAAAAGGTTTTTCCAGCTTCGACAAGCAGAGCTTTTTTCCTCCGTAGAGACACGCTTGTGCTTCTGCTGTCTGTCACATAAACAACAAGTACCTCCTGCACTAAATACACACTGAGTGGGGTCTGCAGTTGGTGAGCAGGTCTCCATGTAATTGATTCATTTAGAAAGGGTCTGACTATTAAATCTGGCAGTACGATAAAGGACACACTGTTTCCAACATCCATAAGACTTTAAAAAGTGCACACACAAAAGCCAGTAGTTAAACAGTTCACACAAAGAGTGGTAAAAAATACAGCCTTCCTGAAGAAAGGACACAAATCTTTATGCATGCAACACTTATGGCCAAAGAAGACTTAATTCCCAAAACTGTTAGTTTGTCTACCAAAAACATGAAGAGAAAGATTTATTTATAATGATTGAAATTTATCCTATTAAAGTGCAGAAAGCTTACCTGTTTAGCGTAAGATATTCTTAAGGGCACCGTAGAAAAGATCATGTTCTCAACAATGCGTGCGAACAGGCAGTCAGCGAAATGGAAACAGAAAGTGACTTCTAAGCAGCCTCCTGCCTTTTCCCTTCAGATCCAGTGCATTCCAGTGCAGGACTACAAACATCTACATATAGTCACAGGCTGGGGCCTCGTTTTCCCCTTCACATCGCTCGTTTTTAGCCCTTTACTCCAGTGGGCATGTAAACAACAAAAGCCAGTACACTCTTTTCAGAATCTAGAGGAGGAATACCTAACAGATGTTGAAGAACAATTTCGAGACCATGCGTAGGAAAAAAATTCACTCTACCAGAAGAAAAATCTGAATCCCCTGTTCGTGTAAACTAGACGGACCCCCAAGACAAAGGTATGAGAAATAGAGATTAAGGGGAATAAAGAACAAAACAGGAGGTGGGAGTTGTGTGGCAGTTTCTCAAAAGCAGGGGGAGAGGAGAAAAAAAAAAAAAACCAACTCCTTCGACTGCCAGTGAAATTTCTTCCCTTCCAGCAAAAAAGAAAGAAAAAAAGTCAGGTCAGAGGTGCCTCATTGCTGTCGGATTTACACTTCTCTGTGTGTGACTTAAAGACCGTGCTCCTCTTTAAAGTGGGGGGAGTTCTTCAACTGTGAAAAGACGGCAGGAGCCAACACCCCTCCTGTGACGAGTGCATTGTTTGGGACTGGGATTCCGGGAATTCCACAGCATTCATGGGAGTGCTCCAAACCCCAGCCAGCGGCACTGTGGGGAAGGGAACAGCGTATCCCAACAGTGCCAAAGTCAATGACACAGACTATCAGAACAGGCCAGCTCCTTTCTTCCATATTTTATGAATAACATTTCCTAGGAAAATTGAGAGACTAAACATGCCATTTCTTTTTTGTTTTATTTCAACAAACACTGAGAAATATGGTTTTTGTACCAAAGAACAGCTATTTAACGCTGCACACATAATTAAGAACCAATTAACAGAAACAAAAACACACAGTTCTGCCAAAATTAATTTTGCTGTCCAGATAATGAAGTACTGAGCTGTATTTCCTCACTCCCCCAGCTGCTCTTACCATTACAATCATGTTTACCCATGATGACAATGACAATTATGAGTACAACTACTTAAAACAACAAATCCTAAAAATACAGTAATCACCATCTATCCATCCATTATCTGTAAGCACTTTATCCTGCTCAGATTCACAGTGAAGGTCCAGAGCCTATCCCAGAACCACAGGGTGCTAACAAATGCAGAGTAGTAAAAGCAGCTTAACCGCACAGTTATGAAGTCAAGAGAATTGTAGCTATTATACATATTTACAAACAGCCTCATTTATGCCTGCTGACCTCCATGCAACAGCAACAGCCCTGACCCGTTCCTGCACTCGTATCATTGGCTGGGCTTTCTTGTTTTCTATGTCACCTTTTTAGCATCTAAATTTGGAATCATCTGTAAAAAATATTAATTCTTCAATACATCCACCCAGCAGTCCTCTTGCAACCGTCATACTGCCTTTGGTGGCCAAAAGTCTCATAAAAATTCACCAAATACATAACACACTTTACTTGTATATTGCTAAAATGATCCTTTCATGAATCTGAAGATAAAAATTGTCAGGCATTAAAACGAACAATCTATCTTATGATTAGACCCACAGGTAAGTACTTTGTTCTGGTAACCAGTTCAGCTGAAACATTCTTAATTCTACCTGTGATAAAACTAGCAAGCTTAAAAAAAAAAAAAAAAAAAAAAAAAAAAACCACCAAGAAAGTTGGATTGTATTTATTTTTGTAATAGAACATCTGGACCTCATTTTGAAATAGTTTCTTAAAATAAAATATATCATGTACAAAAAAGCATGACTTGTGCTAATATTTAAATTCTACAATGTTTTAAAGGTACTTTAGGAAGATGCTTAGTTTTTTATCTTTCACGACTCAAAATATGCAAGGACTTTACACAGTTTGTTGCTAAACTCAGTAATGCAAGGGTTTCAACCATCAAATGAGAAGGCTTTCAAAGGCTTGTCAATGACACTGCAGAAATGTATTCAATTTTAATTACACCGTTAACTCCTTCAAGGGCAAATGAGTTTGTGAAGCAGTCCTCTCATTTTGGTTTAGGAGCTGTAGAGTTTGATCAAACAGTGACTCAAAACAGGTGACGTGATGGAACACTGTTTTAGCCAGTTATGAATATGTGTCCTGGGAGTAGATGGGAAACAATGGGACACTACAGAAAAATGAAGCACAGCCTTGTTGGCTCTCAGTTAAATGTGTTAGCTAAATGATATGGAGCTTTTGAGTTATCTTTAGGGAATATATATATATATATATATCAATCAGATAATATACAAAAAGGTAAAACAGCAGAGGAAAGGGATGCATTGATTCCAAGTGACAGTAATATCACAAAGGAGAAACACAAAGAGCTGGGAAAATACCAGGGTTTGGGAGAGGAACTAGACAGATTGTGGAAGGTGAAAACCAAGGTAGCCCCCCTGGTGATCAGAGTGCTTGGAGGTGTGACTCCTAAGCTGGAAGTGTAGCTCCAGCAGGTTCCAGGAATGACCACATTGATCTAAGCCCAAAAAAAGTGCAATCCCAGGAACACCAGAAATACTACACCGTACCCTCAAACTCTCAAGCGTCTGGTAGGAGGCCCAAGTCTGAAAGATATAACCCACAGGGAAAAACAGAAGGAGAAAGGACAGACAGTAGGTGTGCGTGTGTATCTCCAAGATAGATGTCAGATATAGATATTTCCCCTCATTAACTCTCAATTCAATGGTCTGTACATCTAATTGCTGGATTCAAAAGGTTGGGCCAGTCATAAATATTTCACACTGTGGAAGGCAAGGAACAAAGAATTGTAGACACACCAAAATCCTTGAACACTCTAGCCATTGTTAAATTTGAGATGTCTCTTGTGTCAGATAATGACTATAAGAGCCTTATTTAAAGCAGATGTACCCATTCATTCATCATTTAAAGACCTATGTGAGGAAGCACAGGGGACAACAATACAGCAGAGTGCTCACATATGCACATATTACAGGGAACTTGGGACTCGGTTTTCCTGAATTGTATGTCTGTGACATGAAGGATACTGACGTGAACACAGCGAAAATGTGCATGTATGTAAGATGGCAACATGAAAGCACTGTTCACTCAGCTAAGTAACTTAAAATACCGACAGCAGATTCAGTACAGAAACTATGTGGAGAGAAGTGTTCTTGGCTGGGAGCATTCTTGGACAAATCCCATGATGCCAGTCTCCATATTGGTGCCTACATATGTACACATTGTAGTCTCATGTCATGGAAGCAAACTAAACTGCAGCCTTTTAGCAAGAATTTGTGACACAATCTGCCACAGTCAAAACAAAAAACATTTCTCTGTGTCTATTTACAGCTCCAGGTTCAGAACTCTCCAAAAAATAAAACAGGGAAACTTTTATCAACTACAACAAATCACTGTGTGCCAACTGACATTCTATTGCACACTGATTATCCACCTTCATTTCCAAACTCCAGGGGCACAGGCCACACACAGTCTCCACAGCATTGTTTTGGAGTGTTTGGGAGTCCTAAAGTGCTGCTGTTGCTCTCAGCAGGGCACTGATTAACGATGCCTGGAACCAGCGCAAGTCAGTCACGCACTAACAAAGCAATCGTCATTGTGCTTCCATTAACTGCACTAAGGGGTGGTGAAGGGCATGACTATATGTTCAGTACTAGGTGGGATACATATGGTAGGTGGGCTTTGGCATTCTACTCTGATGTACACCCGCTCAAAAATAAAAAAGTATTGATAAAACATTGCAAACATACCTAACTTCACCCTTTAAAATTTTTTTTACAGTATTTATTTTTTATACTCTTTCCTGTTTGTTGTTGCTTATAGCTGAGTTCACTTGTCTGGTTAGGAATAGGCTAAAATGTTTAAACAATTTCCAGATCTGTCCTTACACGTGTCCAATGGATGCAATACAGTGTACGAGAGGAGTGACCTCATTAAGATGTTATGTTACCTGCAAGTAATGCAGGCAATTCGACAGCCTTGTCATTCAGAAGCCATACATTTGATTTTTAACAACATGAAAGCTGCACAATTGTCACTGAAAATAAGTCCTACAACTCAAAAAACTATATCTGTTGTAAAGGGGAACAATTTTCCTTGCATCTTTCATCTGCCAATCTCATAAGCGCTTTTTGTAGACCTTATACCTTGTCTTCCAATATGTCGGCAAAGTATTAAGAATGCAATAATTTACATTCACCCATTCTTAAAAGAAATTGACACCCAAACGTTGTGTAGCTTGTGGTATAAAGCTTCAAACTGTTGGATGTCTTGCTGAAGAGTTTCAAGTTAAGGACCCTAAAAAAATTCAAAAGCAAGGAACCAGCAATAACATTATATAATACTCCATAATCTGCTTCTTCCTCTAAAGACACTCTACAAATGTGTGCCAGCACAACTGGTAAACATTGTGCAAACCTGAACTCACTGTTAAGCAGCTAACTTAATGCTAAAACATTCTTCACATTTACTCTCCATTACCTTTGGCAGCAGGTGGCACAGTGTTTAGTGCTGTTTCCCTTGCAATCCTGGATCCATGATCAAGGTATTTACCATGACTTGACAGAGTAATAATTCCCAGCAGTATAAATGGCTAAATATTCTAAAGCTGATTATGTAACACTGTAATGTCCCTGGGACAAAGGCAGTAACTAAATACGGGTTTATAATAACAGTTACACAGGGCCAGAAGGGGAGTTCACAGGGTGTCGTTCTAACACTCTTCAGGGTCCTGACAGCCCAGGAGAGGCAGTTGCCAGGCAGTCTGATCCAAATGGTGGCTAAGGGTTGGAGCTTTGTGTGGCCAACTGTCTTACCATCTCAGATCAGACACATAAGCATCTCAGCACAGAGCGTAATTTTGAGTTTTACTGTGCAGATTCTCAGTGCAGAAGAGGGTCCAACGCTAAAAACCTTCCTGAAACCACACGTCCACAGAGAGGAACGTCTGTATCAAACCAGGTCGGTATTACTCAACAGTCAAGGCTAGTAGGTTAGAAAGTTAAATATGATCCAAGTCAGCTGTCCTGACAAAGCGTTCAATAACAACCAACTAGAGGGGCAGAAAGCGGACATGTCATCAAAACGTGGTTATTTAAATATGAGATCTGTAAAAAGGGCACATTCATGCAAAGATATCTGAATGGGGGTTTAAACAATTTGAAATTAAATAAAAGCAGCGTGAAGGGGCGTAACAACATAAGAGGGCGGTGTTAAAGGTCAATGCCCATTTCCCCCATTTTAAAAGGTTAAGCTAATGGGCATTGTGTTAATTTAAAAGCCGAGCTCCAGCAGCAGGGCTACAATCGCGCGTCCTGCTCGCGGCTCCCGAGCTGTGCGCACAGGCGGACACGCGCACCACCGGGCACGCACAAAATGTCTGCACTTTTCCACGGTTCTAGTCTTTTCTCGCGATTTAGCGTTGAGTCGTGCCGGGCTTCCAGGGGTGGGGCGATACGTTTAGTTTTTTTTTTTTTAACCAAAAGAATCAAAAAAAAAAAAAAANAAAAAAAAAAAAAAGAAAAAAAATAAAAGAAACCCAAAAAAAAAAAAAAAAAAAAAAAAAAACTTTCCAAGTTCATCTGAGGCGTTTTTCCCGTGGAGCGAAACCCAGTTCTTCAGTCGCGCGGACTGTGGTAACGAGAGCGAACACGGGAGCGCGGACAGCCGGAGCTCCGCTTGCACATTGCCGAGCGCCTTTCCAGCACAGCTTCCACCGGCACCACTCGCGACCACCACCCCGCCCTACATCACAATACAACACCGCTCTATGTAAAAGTTGTCTTCCCACTTTTTTTAAAAAACCGAATTGGCATAAAATGAGATTCACCAGCAAAACAGCCCGTAGGGTTTTCTGGGCGAGCCGGGGTGCCCAGGCAGGGAGAAACACGCTGGAGCAGCTCGGCGGAGCGGGCTGCGGGGCTCTCCGTGCTGATAAAGCAGGAGAAGCGCTCTCAAGGACACTGCAGCTCACGCTCCCCGCGTTCCGCCTCAGTCGACATACACGGAAATGGCCGCTTTACGAGCATAGCGTGGGCTCGCCAAGACGCCGTTACCTTTTTGCCGTTCCTGCCGTTGTAGCCGTTGTGAAGGCTCATTCCCGTCCTCGCGGGCACGGAGAGCAGCATTTTCACGGCGCTACGTCCGGCTCCGCGAGACCAGCCGAGGCAGCCGGCTGACGTCAGCTCGGGAAGTTCTGCTCGGGATCCGGGCCGCGAGAAAACTGTTTTATTTGGTTAAGCTTTTCACCTCCGATCAAGGAGTTCGTACCTCCTCAATTCGAGTCATTCATACTTCTAATTAAGTGGCGTGTCGAAAAGCAGAAACACAACTCGAAATGTTACGTTTGTAATGTATATTTATGTAAACGAACTCATTCGTTTGACCCTGAGTGGCTGCTTAACCCATGTGACAAGTCTCGACCAATGAGAGAGGGAATTGTTGAGTAGTCGGTGAATTAAACTACAGCCGCATATACTTTTGTAAAAGGAAAGAAGTCCGCGTTCTCACGCAACGCAGTTCTTTTGTTTGTGGTAATCTAAGTTCTCGTATTTATAAAAGCTGTAGGTTATAGCAACTTTCAGTCGCGCCAAAGTACTCCCTTAATTTCTTTGGTTAATGGAACCGCAAAGCTTTAGTCTTTTTTTTTTTTTTTAAATCCCACCCAACAAGTTTATACGCCGCTAGTAAACGGCATTCTTATTTGTAAATTTAAATATGCAATTAAGTGCAGTCTTGGTGATTAAGGACAAGATTTTTAGTTTTATACTTGTAATTTAGAGGGGAACTCCATAAGTTTCACGATGTTTTTATCAACATTTTGGTAAGGGACTATCCTACATTTTGTTAAACATCACTGAATAGTCTTAAGGTCCTCAGTCTTCTGTTCATACACTGGGAAGCCTCCTCTCGTTGAAGTGCTTTTCCTCAGTCTTTTTATTGCTAAAAACTGCTCTGTTCATAAAGCTGCTGCATCCACAGAAGAAAACTGCAGAAAAGCCGTGGTATATGAACACGCTAACGTCATTCTGTTCTAACTCTTCTACTGCTTAGATGTTGCCCTGAGAATTTTGGGTGAGAGAACATGATGTTCACAGGTTCTGGCTGCATAACTTTATTATTTTCCATTGATGGTCGAAAAGCTGCTTAGAGCACTGATTCCGGGGTCACTACTGCAGCATAGCATCTGCGTGTGTCAGCAGGTGGTAAAATGCTAAAAGGACAGAAATCTGGAACTTCAAGGTTGCAGGCTAAAGTCCTTAGAGACACTCTGCAGAAGGTACTTAATCCAAATTCCTGCTGCAAAAAATACATCTGTTTTAAACTAGTCAGTCTAACACTTTGGCTGCCAAATTATTATATGGTCAAGATGATGAGACACTTTTGCTTTGTTCCTGTAGCACCAACATGTATAAATGTTGGAAAGGTGATTTTAAAGGAAGACAGTCCAATCCAAAATACAAGCATCTGGTTTTTCAACAGCCATGTGTTTGTTTTTTTTTTCCTTTGTTTGTTTACCAGGTTGGTTTCTGTCAGTTATCTGTGCTGAAGATCAGACTGGTGAGAAAGGGACAAGATGATTGCTGGCTGCATTCTTTGCTGAGTTTATGGGTACCCAATTTGGCAGTCCTAGATATTGCTTAGAAATGAGTGAAGTTGGTAGCTAATCCTCCCCATTTCTCCTGTCCTGACTTGTAAAAGCAGACTGATTAGCTCCTTAATGTGGTTGTATTGTGAGGGCTTTTGTGTAGCTAAAACACCCTGGTTATGCATTGGGGGTCTTCAGGCTTTAGTTTTCCTCCTAATGCCCTGCCTGTATTGGTTCATTACTTCCCAGTAATCATGTCAGTCACCTATTTATAACAGGTTGACACTAAATTGTGTTGTAATTACAAGCTTTAACTGAACTAACCTCTAGTACCATTAAAATTAAATTTTTTAAATGATTATAGTGCCGGACTAATTTCAGTAGAGAAACATACTGACTTTTTAGAGTCCAGTATAAACATCTTTGCAGAACAATGTAAGCTTTTGATAATCAGATTCAGTTCTGACTGCGTTTCATTGCTCACGTCAGTGCGCTTTTTCTCTCCTATTTTTTATGCTTACAGTCCCAGATAATCAGGCTTTTCACATAATTTAGTTAAAGTATTTGTTTGGTCTCCAACAATGTTGTTTTTTACTACATATGAGTACATATCTGATTTAGCTTTCCATTTGGGTTAGGTTTACAGCTGTGTGACAGATCCTTGCTATTAGTAGTTACTAAAAAGCTCTCTGAATGTCACGCATCTGTCCTGTAAATAGAAAAGGTGAGGTTTTTCCTTTAGATTTTCTGATTTTTAAACATGGAGTTAGTGCTTGCATGAGCTAGGTAGAAATAATGGGATATATTTCTAAATAAGCATTTAACACTGAGCATATTGCAGTGAATGCTGCAGTAGCTCACACCAGCGTTCATCACCTACAGTACATTCTGCACGCTCCACTTGCCTGGTTGTCTTGATTACAGTGTTCATACACAGAACTGGCACTTTTGCAGCCTGTGCATTCAGGCTGAAAGCTCATGGTGGTCTCTGAGACCTCATATTGCAGATGGCGGAAATGGGAAGGCGAGGGGACTGTGATAACAGCGTGAAGGTGGGGGAGGGGGCAGCTTTTGCCATTTGTGCATGCTTTGAATTCCTTAGGTGTTATCAGTGTAATCAGCAAAATAATTGTCAGTCAAAAAATTCAGAAGTACTGAGTTCCCAAGTAACTCATGTGAGTGAAAGGTGTGGTCACATGAGTGCAGCATCTTATAGTCCAGATGGCCATGATGACCATGAGCTCTGCAGGGGCAAATCATGCAGTAATTGGCATTTTTTTGATAAGACCAAGCAGGATGTCTCATTTGACATTTATTGCTCTAAGAGACCTGCCAGGCAACTGTCTCCAGATCTCTGCAATGACGGAAGCACAGCTGTTCTACTTGGAGCTACCAGCATGGCACTCTACTATATTACCACAACATCCACAACATTTTCAGAGAGATTATTTGTGCTAGGATGCCCTGCTTACAAGGCACCCCTGTATGCTGAGCCGGCTGATACTTAAGGCAGAATTTCATGAATAAACTGAATCTTTTTTGTGTTGAAAAATAAAAAAAAAGAAAACTTTCAACTTAAATTGATCTTTACAAAAAATGTACAGTGTAGGGGAAAAGTAAGTTTGAATCTGCTTTCAAGAGAAGAAAAAAGTTTAAATTTGTAAGGAAAACTATTTTTTCTAACATAATTGTGTATCATGCTAAAAATCAGCGTATAGTACATGTTTTAGGTATACTGTATGTCTTGCACTTCCCCATATATAGCCAGTATATATGCTCAGTATTCCTCTTTAGGTGTATAGACTGACAATTTTATTTTCTTTAGTTGACCATCACGCCCATTACAAATAGTCAGACCCTATTCAGCACTCAGGATGTGTTCCTAAAAAGTGGAGCACTAACTGAAGCAGTGGAAAACAGGATAACATTAACATTTAACATTGTTTAACATGCTAGATGCATTAGGTATGTGATAGACACATGCAAGAACACGTGTATACTGTACTGTACAATGCATGTATGCAATGCACACCTGCAAAAGATGGTCAGTTGTAAGAAAAGGTGTGATGCATGCATAAAATGAAAGAAAGAAAGAAAAAATTGGGAACTGCTCCTAGCCACATGCCAGAGGGAAACACATTAGAGCACATGCCCATAAGTTGTGTGCAGCAAGCCATGTAACCAACTGCAGGGGTTGTTTTAGGGAAAAAAACAAAAAGCCCTGCTGTCATTGGGTGGTGGGGGTGGGGGTCCAAATTGCACGGTACAAGCACCAGAGAGATGCAAAAAGGATTGTTACAATATTAATAGAAAAAAGGAGACATCCAGTGTCTAGCGCACTGTGTGCACATAATGTTACAGCATGAGCGTTATAGTGAAAGTGCTAAATGAGGCAGCATTAGTTAGAGTATTGCTGTACTGAATATTTGTGTCATTGCTCTAGGTCAAGGGGGAGCTGTCCAACACCCACAGCATTTTGCCTTTGGAAAGGAGCTCAAGACTGTCTGTACAGGGCAGCTACCCCAACCCCAAAGTCTCAGGGCACACAGTCTTTCCTCTCAAAATCCTTGGGGAAAACAGGCAAGGCTCATTCCCTCAAGCTCTGCGAGGTGCCAAGTTACCATACCATGGTACTCTTATGCATTCTCTATAATGCTGATATATTTCATGATGATCATATTTGGTTTGAAAATCTTGTACAGCTCATCTGTATGCAGTGTTTGTACAACTACTTACTGTACAAGTTGTGGACAAAATGTTCAAAATGCCAATTCTTTATGTAAACATTAAGCAGCTACTAAGGATTGAGCCCACCTTTTGCTTTCAGAATCACATCAGTTACTTTTGGTATGCAGTCATATAAATCTAGAATATAGCGTGGCGAGGTAGTTGACAGTTCTTCAAGAAGGAAAACCTCTAGGTCTTTGAGAGCTGAAGGATGTGGAAACTACTACACAAACTGTGGTTCAGAACTTCCCATACATCTGTGATGTTTACATGTGGTGATTGGAGGGGTAAAGGAAGGCCTTAGATTTCTCTCTTCCTGATGTTTATGAAATTACTCTTTAATCTGTGTAGCTATGTGTCTATGGGATCTATTGTCTCAGAATATGCAGACTTTAAGTGAAAAAGTGCATGATGAAGTGCAGCTATTTGACAAATATGGCTCCATATTCCTTGACGGTTATGACCATGCCAAGCCAGCAATCTGCCAATCGTTTCCCATGAGACAGCTGGCAAAATTAAGTATTATAGAGTTAGTAATAGGCAGCAGGTTCATGCAGTAGCTGCCACCGGTGCTCAAGGAGCCTGGACTATGCAGACAAGTGTGAGTTTAATCCCCTTTCAGTGTATGGGCTTTGCATGTTCTTCCCGTGCTTGTGTTGCTTCCTCCAGTTGCTCCAGCTTACTCCCACAGACCAAAGATGTGTTTCAGGTGGACTGATGACTCTAAATTCCTTGTAGTGTGTGGGTATCATGTGATGTACTTGGATCCTATCTGGAGTGTACCCTGGCTGTCCTACAGGACTATGTTTCTTGGATAAGTGCCAGACCACTGCAATCCTGCATAGCACATTCTCATTCAACAGTGAGTGAGTGAGATTTAGTAACATGTTTAACAGCTGGCAACTGATTATGTGGGTTGAAGGAATCTTTTAGACTTTTTTCAAGCATAAATCCCTTTGGATGCTGGACAACTATAAGACCATATAACATTTTTCTGTGTTGCTTTACAAACTTTTAAAGTGTTGACTGCAGAATTGTTTTGTGACTAGCAGATTGGTAATTGATCCTTTAAAGGATGACGTGCGACTCCTTTTTTCATATGTTGCATGAAATATGTTTCTCAGTTCTTCTGCATCCCAAGGTACACTGCTTGCAATGGGTAGTCTTTCAGAACACAATATCCTTCTTTTGGATTTGGCACTGGACTACAAGCCATCTAGCTGAAGCCTTTGCCACAGGAAAGGGGAAGGACTTGGTGTTGCCATTTGTGTCACCCTGACAAATACAAACTGCTCTATAACATGCTGACAATGCAGAGCAAAGAAGAGGAAGCAGAGAGCTGATTTATGGAATGATCTATCTTGCCACAAGGCTGGAGGGAGTTTAACTTGTATCAGCCTGGCAGGTCCCTGGTGAGATGTAACTTAGTTCCCATGGGCCCCTGTCCATTGCCTGAGGCAAAGGGGTACAAATACAAAAATTTGGAAACTACCATAAATCTTAGCTCAGAGGAACTTTGGTACAAGACTGAAGACTCCAGTATGAGTCAAATCAATGAACGTCTACGGTTTTTTCAAAAGTCCTTTCTTCCCGACACAACTTTTTAGTCAGGTAAAACTTACAACAGGTCATTAACATAACAGCTTTAGAAAACATCTAGTGCCTTTGAGTCAAATTTCACTTACACCAGGCACTTGTGTGGTTTTCATGGTAAGGCAGGGTTTGCATGTGGTCTACCATTGCTTTCTGCCTCACGTCTTCAGACTGAGAACATTCAGAGATCAAGCAAACACAACTTCCGTAGTCTCTTGTGTATTGCAAAGAACGTCCTTCCCACAAAAATTCTTTTTTGTGTTGCTCAGTTGTGTAGTAAATTGCTCAGTAAATCTGCATTTGAATTTGGTGTGACAGAGGACTGTCGCTCCAGGACTGTGGACATCGAGCTAGAGTTGGTTTCAGTTGTCTGGGATGATGCCATCCTACCCTCCCCCTACACACACTTACATTCACACAGTCCCAGCACCTCACCCTGCCTTCTCCACAGCTGGGTTACAAAAGCCGGGCGATTGGGTCCAGATGTACTTAGAGGAAGACTTGGCTCTCTGCCTTAGGAGAGCATGTGGTCTGGGGCTGTTTATGCTGGCATACTTTCAGAATGTCTCCCACACAGAATCCTGGGCACTTTTTCTCCACAATAACACGCAGGGCGCCATCTTTCTGTGTATTTCTTAGGTCGGTAGGTTGTTTTTTTATTTGTGCTGCTCACCCTCTCACACAGTTTCCATGGTTATGGGAGGTATTAATTTTTGGTGCCATGCCATATATATTACCTTTACTTGTCATGAGATCAAAGTCTTCTTACAGCTTGCTTCAACTGGCTTAAAGTATAAAACCATGATACTTGGACAAGATATGTGTGTGTTCTCTAAGATGTTATGGTGAAATATCAAGTATAACATCAAGCCCCTTTTTTATATATAGGGTGAATGAATCCCAGGAGAGTTACATGTTACAGACATTGATGAAAACTTCCCAAAAGTTACACCCACTCTTTGAGGAAATAGCTTATGGTATCCCTCAAATAAAAAATAGTATGTGGGTGTATCCTACTTTTTGTTAGAAAGTGAGAATTATTATAAACTGTCACCACAAGAGTGAACAATATTCTGCGAGACACAAGAGACCTTTTTTTTTACTACAGAATATTTTTTTCTGTGGACTCAAACTACATGAGAACGTAGCTTCGCTTGCCATGACGGTATACCTGACCTGAAAGAACAAATCCAGCACAGTTAAAGCAAGCGTAATATTGTGCAGAAATACCAAGGAGTTACCGCAATAATTGTGTTTCAAGCAGACATTAATTCAAAGTGAAGATGGGGTCTTGAAGGTACAGCACTTCTAGTCTGGCTGTGATTAATTGCATTCACAGTAAATCTACTTTCACCCACAGTTCTGCAGAAGCAGGACATGCATGGATTTGTTGTGCAACGTGGGTTTAAAATCAGTCAAGGTTCCTTTACTGGCTGTTCTGTTGACACCTCACAGATGTGTGTCAAGCACATGTGAGCTGGCAGCTCCTGACAATGAGCCTGCTGTGCTGGGTGATTCAAGATGCAAACGTATTCGCTCTGAATAACCCTACTGGTCTTTATAAAACTTGACTATAGACAGCTATGTTACCCTGAAGCCCTTATTTAGGGCCTTGAGGAATTTATGGAGGTTATCAAGAAGGCAAACTTACCATTTTGTGCTGCATACATTAGTCACTTCCCGTGTATTGTTTTCATGGAATGCAAATACTCTACTGCCCCTGTCTTCTTTTTGCTGAACCCTGCCCGGCCGTTTCCTGCTAAGATCCTAAACACGATGGGACATGTGTTGGTGAGGTGACCCCCTCAGCTACGGCGGTCGCATACTAGGCGCATACTCGGCATTCCTCATCCCTGCGCCTCCCTCTCTAAGCAGCCTGCTTGCTGGAACACCAGAGTCTGTCCTGGGGGAAGGGGGAAGAGGGAGAGCTCACACATGCATTCCTCTCCTTTTCCCGCCACATGGATCCACGAGGACGTGCAGGTCAAGAAAGTGACAGCAGGTTCCTGCAAAGAAGGGGTGGCTCTTTCAGTTTGGGTCTAGTGTGGCTGGAAAATGTAAGGCACAGGGTGAGAACAAACTACCTCCCTACTCCATTCCCTGATGAGTTGGACGTCTTCTATATGTGTCCTGAGCCAAGATAACTGGCTTGTTGCTTTAATAATCAAAGATTTTATGACAGTGAAGAATAGCACCCAGAAGAGTGGATGTAATACATAACACAACTACTTGTGTAACAATTAAGATTGTTTTGGACAAAAATCAAATGTGGTTTGGACTGTTGCAATACTCAGTAGATGCAAAAAAATTCAGTCTTCCAAACATTTTTTTTCTGGACTTGAATGCAAGTGCTAAATCCAGGCTTACTAAGTTTTGACAGGAAAAGTATTTAGATGGTCCTTCCTAATGGTTTACAACAGTTTAATGACAGCTAGTTATGATAGTTCTCTTTGGAAAGTCCTTTTCTGCGTACTTCTACAGGAGAGGCTACAATACTCGGAGTCACGCCATTATTTATTCGCCACATTATTCTCCGTCACTTGCCATGACTGAATATAGGCTTTCACACCTGTACCGCTGTTATTTCAATCTCAGCATCCCCACTCACCTCTCCTGCTGAGGTACAGATACATGTCATTGGTAGATAGCAGAAAATGGGGTGGCAGGAAGTGCAGGTCTGCTCTGAAAAAGAACATGGAATTTGAAAATAGTATTGCTCCATTCCCCCTCACTTAATGTCACTTCCTCTTTTCAGGCAAATTTAAATTTTGTGACGTTTGATCAATTTCAACAGTGGGCATTAATGTGGATCTTCTCTGTGTGAAGAGGTTAATCTTACCATTATGGTATATGTGTATGTGTGACATATAATTCAGATCATACTTTCCAGTCATAGTGCCATTCCATGGAATTTAGTATGCACAGGCCAAAAGCTTATGCTACAAGTGGTCATCGTTTCATTTTTTTTCTGGACATGCTACTTGGTTAGCATTCCCCGACCAAAACTCACCCACTCAGATTTCTAGTGAATAAAATAAATGATCCCTGTTCCTAGAACTAGGCAAAAGAAATACTTCTGACAGCATTTCCCTTTTTGACGGCCTCTTTTGTTCATACTTTTTTCCTTTGGTTTCACAATTCTTGGCTATTCTGTCCATGGAAATTAGCATTTGAATTTGCAGAGCTCAATGAATATTTAGCACGTAGTGCCACCTTCAGGTTGGAAGAGCACTTTCAAGGAACTTTTTGCGTTGTATGTGTTTTTGTCCTTTTTCTAGTTACTGTTGAAAATATAAACTGAATTAACAGGTTCTTGCGAAAGATGGTAGGTACCATTGTTAGAGCAATGATGTCACTGTGAACTGATAGATCTACTGATACACAAGGACATGTCAACTCATATCCTCCTGCCATGGAGCCCTCCTTGTGAAGACGTGCAAAAAGTAAATACATTAGCGCTTTACTTGCAGGAAAACCACTGCTGCTTCTTGGTTTTCTGCCTGCTGTCTCAGGACTTCAAGAAACAACAAAATGTCCCAGAATTTCCTTTCATCCTCTCTTCTCACCAAACACTTTTAATTTTGAACCCTAGCATTACGAGGAGTCTGTGTCACAATCTAGTAAAATTGCAGCTGTGAGGCATATGGGGTGCTGAGCGTAAACAAAATTGTTTTGCCAAACATTAAGACTCAAAGGGGAATGGAGTAATTTTTGCATTTGAGTTAATTTCGTTTACTCTTTGCACCCCACCCGCCTCATGCCGGTGTCTTTGCTGGTGGGTGATGCAGGCCCCTTGCAATACCAGGGTTTAAATCAGGAGTAGTAAGCAGAGGTTAGAATTTTGTGCTTCTTGAAGTGTACATGCAGGGTGTTTCCATTCAGAGCAAATAAACATGGGTCCCGCAATGGACTGCTAAGCTACTGTGCCCAGATCCGTCTGTGAATTGAATTAGTACACTGATAAAAATGCGCAAAGTCTTTGTTCTGCATTGATAGGAGATTCATAAATAGTTAGATTTTTAGGCAACGTAAAGTGAATACAGGTGTCAGGGTAGTATTTAGTAAGACTGCATGGTGTAACGTCAGGTTATTAAATAACAGTAAGTTATTCCACCTGCTCTTTTTCATTTTATTCAGTTTATAGGGAACATGTTCTATTATTCAGGAACAGGCCAGTCAGGAGTCAGACAGCATGAAATGAAACCGGCAAAGACGATAAATGACAAAAGAACATGATGACAAACTGAAAGAACAGGGGAAGACAGAGATTGGCCAAGACAGCAAGGTGCATCACTTAACATTTACTTAATACATTATCTGTAGAAGAGGGATGGTAACAAACAGCAACTGTTGTTTGTTCGGCACCAGAAGAGCAACATGATATAATAGGATAATCGTGGTAAATTCTGCATGAACCAGGAATTAGACCAGAGTAGAATTCAGACACAACTCACAGTTGCTAATTTGTTCATTGCCATATGAGATTTGGAGCAGAGAGCAAAAATATATAGATCAACTTATGGATGTAATAATTTTAGAAATAGATTTATGATAGCTTGCTCTTATAAAGTACATTGCTTCTGATTGTAAAATATGGTCATTTTTACACTAGCAGCATCTAGCCTGCCACAGTCTTGGGTCTGATTAAATGGTAGTATGGTTATGCAAATGACTGAGCCGGCAGGCAGAAACCAGGAAGCAGCAGTAGTTGTTCTGCAAGTCTTTCTAAGAGAATTCATGGTGGTGACCAGACCAGAACTACCTGTCTGAAAAGGAGCCACATGCTTATAGAAGAGATATGGGTAGGGGGACGGAACATAGAGGGGTATAAATCATGCACTAAACCAAAGCTGCAAATCACTGCACAAACCTGCAAGGCTGCACCAGTTACACAAATGTTTGCATGTGCCCTGCCAGTAGATGGTGTAGCTCTGAAGAGTCTGTAAATATAAAAGGAACAAGTTTCAGTTCAGTTGAGTGTGATAATTTGAATGACTTGAGTTAGATATGTATCTGACTTTAGAAATGGATAAATGCACTGAACTGCACCACATGGAACTTAGGTCTGTTACAACTGCAAAATGAAAAATTCATGTTTAAAATAATATTACAAGTACACCTCTCGAAAGGTGCCGAAGGATTTTTTTTTCATTTTGCACAGTATTTGGTATTTCAGAATTATAGTAGAGTCAAAATATTCTATATAATTGCATAAAAATGGTCACAACCAGCATAATAATCTAATAATTTATTCATTTTTTTCACAGAAAAAATGCAGTGTGGACAATGTGTTCATGTACTTTGCAGGATATCGAATCGGGCCCAGAAATAACAAGCTGTTTCGGTCGAGCACTTCACAGTGACTGCCAAGTGTTTTTTGGTTTAGTGCTAGATGTTCCTGCTTCAGTTTCACTGCCCAGATGTTGTGGCGCTCTGTCTCTGTCCTTAGAATATTTGAGCATGCAGAAGCAGCATACATCATTGACAGTTCTGTGACTGCACTGAGAAGGTTAAGTGCTTTACTGGGGGAAAACATGATTCCTACTGGATTGTAGATTGCAAACTCCTCCAAAACTACTGGCCAGAACACATCAGTCTTAAAAAAATATATAAATGCATATGAGTGAGCGCCATCTGGAATCAGCAAGACAGGAGACTCTTACTGGATGAGCAGACTGTAAGAGATAGAGGGCTTAAGTCTAAGATGAGCACAAAAAAAGAGAGCTGAAGTTTTTCTGGATCATAGAGGGAGAGTGAAAACAGCTTTTACAAGATGAGGCTAGAGAGGGGGGAAGGGGTGTTAGAATTTGGGCACATATGGCTCCACTAACTTGAATGCTTTGATGGGGAGTGATAAGTGACAGGAGGCTCGGGGTGTCTGCTTAGCTATGGCGAAGTTGGCTATGGATTGCACTGAAGTCACATATTTTTTGTTTTACTTCACTTACAATAACATCTTCCTTCTGTTGGTTGTCTCTGAAATATAATTTTTTTGACTAGCAACCTATTATGTTGTTCTCCATAATGTCTGGTGTCAGCGAGGGCTGTAATTGTCAACAACTTTTCGAAATGGCCACTTTTTCCTTCACAACCAGCACAAGCTAGGAGAATGGGGACTGTTAAGAATGGTGTTGCATGAAGTGTGGCGAAGAGCAACGGATGCTAATGATCTAGTTCACAAAACACAACCAGATCTGATTCATTTTTAGTCAGCTACTTCCTGGACCACAGTGATGTCATGAGCTGAGCAAAATTGAAAGTGTGCTTATGTGCACAGCAGTGCAAAAAAATGTACAAACACTATATTTGAATTTTGCACAGCTTTATTATTATGTGAAATTTTGCCAAATGTAAAAGTCTGCAGATGAGTCACACACACAGAACCCTTCTACATCTTAGCTTCTTTTTATGTAAAACGAATGGTTCTTAACTGTACTGTTAAGCCTTTGATAGCCTAGAGGGAAATATATAGGAGCTCTTTGTCTTTTTTCCTCCAGATGGGAATGAATTTCCTTTTTTGGCACAGGCATTTGGAATTCAGGAAAACAGACAATCCAGCCCTGCAGTTCTGAGAGCGAAATAAGATTTTTTTTCTAAAAGCAATCCATGCATGGGGGAAACCTGAAATTTTGTGAATTAAATTCTGGTTTTCTGCCAAGCAGAGCACAGAAAGTCATATGCATGAACACATGAACATTTGCAACCTTCTACAAATACAAAAGAAACTTAGTGGCTTCACTAACATGGAAAGGACATGGAAATGTCAGCTGGAGTTAACCTGAGTGTCCTCCCTAGCCTCCCTAAACTTTCACCCTTTAAATACTTAATATCCGACTCCATTTTATTATGAATCAGTTTAATGTGCATATAATTTGTGAATTCACATGTGATTGTCTCGGATTTCAAGCTAGAGTCATATATTTTGAAAATGAGTGACTCACGTAATATGGTCATAAATGGACTTAATAAGTAGAAAACAGCCAAACTTAGGAGTAGACACCAAATTAAGAAAAGCTTGTACCCTCTCAAATAAGCAGTAGAGCAAAGGAAGGGTGAGAACTCTTCAACAATCAGACAAGAAGAGATCTAGTGGAAAGAAATGTGAAATAGGGGGCTGCAACAATGAGCCTTTCAATAAGGCATTTGGCTCCCTTGCATCTTCTCCCAGCACAGCTGAGCCTGCCCTGCAGAATGGGAGGCTGAAGGTTTGGTTGCTCCAGGCGATGCTGAACTATATTCTCATGCTCAGTGTTCACAGTCACGCACATGGGTTCTTTGCATTTAAATCATCTGGATTGCCCACCAAAATGACCTTTCAAAAGAAGTAAGGCAGAGAAGGGGACACACACCTCGACACACTGTGCCTCAGCACGGAGCTGAGAAGTTCTGCTGATAACTGAAATAATTTTTCAATACGTTCTGCACGGCAAAACAATTCCACTGGAGTGTGGCAAATACCTTTCTGAGATCAGGACAAAAATAACTTGACCCAGGTCTTGGATCAGTATTACCCTCAATGTACAGACAGACAGGAAGAAGCCCTAATGTGTGACATCACCTGGCCTTCTGTTATTCTAATGTTCTCTTTTTTAAGTCTGGTTTTCACAATGTTGATGTTGTGGTCTAGTCTCATTGTTTGTAGACTTTTCATTACTTATAATGGACTTTCCTTGACGACATGGTTAAGGTCATCTGGCTACAGCCTGTGTACTGGGGGTACAAGCCAGTGAGTCATTCTGGAACCCACACATATAACACATCTCAGTTGTTCCGTCCTCTCCTTCCACTGTAGGTTTTTTCAATGCAAGAATAAATTCTGAATGTAGAAAGCAACTATCTATGCCAGTTGGGCTACTTTACATAGACCTTACAGTCTTTAAATGTATAGCCAATCACTTACCCACAGACTTACTTTGTTATATTTTGTTTTTGACCTGTCTGATCTTTTGTTCAGCACTCAATGTCCCTGTGAGAAGAGCACTCTACAAAAATAAAAATTAATTTAATTTAATTATGACTATGTCAAAAAGCTGATATACTTCAAAATCATTGAACAAAAACATGTTGATGGAAAGAAAGGTCAGGAGTTCAGTCCCACAGCGTGGCATTTAAAGTGCTGTTAAGGCCAATTCCATGTGTATTACACAGATCATCTTTAAAATGTATTATTGCAGTAAATGTTCAGATTTGCTGATTATAAAGTAGTCATTACAACGTTTGGTCTCTGTTAAAACACACATTTGGTTAACAGCACGCTATGTCTTGCACTAATAGAACACTTCCATCTAGTCTTAGACAAACAAGCAATTTACCTCCACAAATCAAGAATAGGAAACAGTGTGCAGTAACGCTCAACGGCCACTAGAAGGCAGAGTCTCATTGGGTCTATGGAAGACTGATCATATCCACTCAATCCACAGTCCTTTATTCACGTTTGCGTTGTATTCCTTTGTCATCCTCGTGCTAATAATTGAAACTGACACAAAAACACAGGTGAGGCATTTTAAGCATCGTTATGGCAATCTACATCCATCCATCCATCCTATCTATCTATCTATCTATCTATCTATCTATCTATCTATCTATCTATCTATCTATCTATCTGTTTCTCTGTGTCTAAAGTGTATAGGTAATGTAAAGTGCACATATTTAAACACAATTTATGTAGCTATACATGATATTAGAAGGATTTCATGTCACAGAAGAATTATGTAAAGCAAAGATTAATATTTACATTTAGTATTTATTTTTAATTAATTCAAAGCTTGTTTCTATATTCTGAACATGCAAAATGAAAATTGTCAGCGAATAATAGAAAGCAGTTGAGGACTGCGTCACGAATAGTGAGGAAGGCCCTATTGGCTTGTAGGGCCAACAGCATCTTTGATGACAGTCTGGCAATTTGCTCAACAAGATTGAATTGTCACTTTTGCCTATAGGTAGCAGAGCCTTTTGGGGGAGTCTGTCAGTTCTCCTCCTGTAACTGATGTCTGATCAGTTGTGCTCCTTCGCTGGTGTTCAGTGCAGCCATTACATTCACAGCTGAAGGAATGGTGAACTGCACGCCATGAGGATCATTAGGGGAAATGCTTTTCTGCTGCCTCCAACACTGAGTTAGAATGTTGTCCTCAGAGCCTTTGGGTCACAGCCACAAAAGCTGGAACAGAGGAAAATAACACAAGGCATCTAGAAAGGCAACTGGTGGTGCATAGATGTTACTATCTTCAGTTGTTTGGGGCTTGGAAAAAAAGTCATTTGCCATTAAGATTCATTTGCACTTCTTGGATCATACAGGGGATGACCTTCTAACCCAGATAAGTACCATTTTACTTTTATCATTCCTCTAATCTGTTTTACTATATTTTAGATCAGGTTATTATGATTTCCATAATGTTGTTGATAAGCAAATGTGTTTATTCAGAGTGATTACAGTTTTACAGATTTTGGCTAGGATCCTTGTTTAAGTGTAAGGCACTCCCATGCCTCTTGGGACATCAGTGCAAAAATTGTTTCATACTTTTTAGCAAGTGAACATAATATAGCACACTTTAATATTTTTGAGTCAGTTTGATCTTGTTTTCTTTTGCATTGAGATTTTGTAATATTGAAAAAAAAGAGGCATTTAATTTTTCAATATTCAATTATTTTTCCATGAGTAAAAGCTTTCCCCTGACAGATGTTATTTTGCCCCACAAATTGCTCATCCATCATCAACCAACCATAACTGGAGCAGAGGCTGGAGTAGAGTATTACTCTGGGGTTTTCATTGAAAGTGGTCCTGCTTATAGATGGAGAAATCAATTTGTTATTTTATATTCATCAGAACAAAATTGTAAATCTTGTAATAAACTTAAAACCATGAAACACAAACAAGTCTGGAAAACTTAAAAACGATTCCAAAGTACAATATTTGCAGTAAACATGGATATTGTGTAATACCACTTGGAAAGGTTGTGATGGCTTATAAATGAGAGGACAAAGACTGGACCAGAAACCCTTAAGTATTGATTTTAGTTATGAGTGTCATGTATTCTCCCATATATATACTTCTCTAAACACTGAATAGCAAACTATGGAACCCCTTAACTGAAGCACTGGGGTAGTAATATGCTTTAAAGATTTAAGACCATGAGGAACCATGAAAAACAGATTTTAATCACAACCAAGCAAAACACTGGTAACAAGGAAGGCAAAAGTATAGACGCCAATTTATCGTTTTTAAGGATCACAAAATTACCAGAAAACAAAATATTATTATATTAACGGATGGATTGCTTTTACAGGAAAATTCGGGATGCAACATATATTATGTATTTATGCATATCTTGTTAACTAGTTAAAATATTATAAGGACTACTAACAAGTACAGCTATAATGCCGAAAAGAATACAACTTTGAGCCAAAATGGCTCGTGTAGAACAAGTGACCAGACAGTTTCAGAAAGAACGCAGAGAACGGTGTGGAACGATAACCGACATCTGCGCTTGCGCGCACAAGAGCCTGCCGCTGGAGCGAGTGACGTCATGCAGCAGTCCGCCGTGCTGAAGCTCGAGCTCAGCCCCTCCGCTCAATTTGTAACCAGCAGCAACAGAGGCGCTGGGCTGCGCGAGCGAATCGTTTCACTTGTTATTTTTTATGTCTATGAAGATATGCAACAGAGCGATTGCGAAGAACGCACACAGAAAAACAACGCATTTTTTATTTCTCTAACGTGGTGATCTAAAAAAAAAAACCTTTCTGGATTTTTTTTTTCATTATTGAGTCGTTGACCATCAATGAGCAACCTATATGATTGCCATTCAAGACAAGCCGTAGCCTCACAGGGCTGAATAAGCCTTTTTCTCTTTTATACAAAACAAACAGTGCGCTTGTTCTCCCCCTCCTGTCTTAGTCTGAGAGGCATCGGGAGCGCGGCACCGGTCCGAACCACGCAGCGGTTCGGCATCCACCGCTTCACACTGATTTTTCATTTTTGTTTTTTATCTCGACCATTTTTGATTTATCCTTCCGCTCAGCTATGTTTTGTTTTACCGCAAAAGTGTTGACGATCGCACTGCTTTTCACTGAATTCTTGCAGAGTTTGGAGGTTATTTCTCCTCCAAGGGCCATTGACGGTAAGCAACAGTGATTCTTACGTCTGGAGGGCAAATATTTATTTCTATTCTTTAAATACAGACGATCCCGGCATCAAATAAATCAGTGAGATTTTATTGCACAAGAGCCGCACAAAGATGGCTGGAAAGCTGTTTGGTTGTACCTGGTTAGATGCTAACGGTGACAGCTAGCATCCCTGCTAGCTCCGATAGACAGGTCGATCGATATGTAATAATCGATACAGGGGAGGTTTACTGTATTTGTGTTAACCGAAGGGGGCGCGACCACCAGGCTTTCAGTTTCAACAAGTTATTTATTATCGTCGCACACGACGCATGTTTTGCAGGCTGGAGAGCAGCTTGTCAGTGTGTACATTGCAACACATCTTCGTGGGATCACAGCTGTGGGAAACAATTAATGAAAGGATATCTTCGTGCACGTTTGTTCTCTTTGTGTCCGTGTACAAGGCAAACGTGGCTCGAGGGCAGATCTTGGGAATGTAAAAGCGGTGCACGAGGTGTGCGAGGCGCGCAGGAACACGCACGTTCGGACAGGGTGTGTGATCGTATGGGGCGCCGAGTTCACCTGTCAGACGGCCTGTCCCGCACGACGGCACGTGCCCGGCCTGCTGGCCGCTGCGCTTTACTCAAACTGAGGTCCTCAAATCCCCCACACCGTCAGTGTAGAGGCTGGACCGCCCTCCGCAGGGCGCTGTAGGCTGCCACACGTCTCCAGAGGTCAGTCCATGTCTGACATGTTCTGTTGTCTCAGTGACTGACCCCCCATAAACGGCATGGATGCGGTGGCTTTGGGGAAGCTCGCGTGCGTGTGTGCTGTAGGTGAAGGGAGAAGGTCCGTGTGTTTCCCATTTCTGCCGATCTCTCCGTCCCCAGTCGGGGTGTTGCTGGCGGTGTCGCTGTCGCTGTCACTGCAGGGCTCTTTGCGGTTCCCCATTTGCCTCCCTAATACAGTATTCATTAACATGCATCCCCAGTCTTCCGTTCCTGCAGGTTCACGGCCTCGGAAACTCCACTTTCGGGCAGCGGTGCAGTTCGCTGGACCATGATCACATCAGAGGATCAGTAGACACGTTTTCGTGCAAATATTGACGATATCGATCACCAGCGAGATGTCTTACTACAGTTTCTATTTCTGTCTGTGTCCCGTTATTGCTGTTTTCCAAAACTGGTGCGGCATGTCCTCATCTATGTCTCTTAAAGATGCTGTCTAATTCTGGTGCATCATACAACCGAAGGTTTCTGAAATCCTTCAATGAAGATGAACAAACTAACTAAAATATGCTTTTATATTGGAATATAACTGCCAAACGTGTTTTTTTCGTCATCGGGGCAGCTGTTTCATCCACAAAACTGGAATATTTAAGATTACAAATAGCATCACTCAGATGTAAGATGGTTGAGTATGACATGAGTATTAACTCCCAAAGAAAATGAAAGATTTAATCGTTTTAAAAGCAAGTACGCCAAAAATGCTATTATTATTATTGTTATTGTTGTTATTAATGTTGTTGTTCTTGTTATTGATATGTGCCTATTACACACTTTTAAGCATTTTAGAAGTTGGGTATAATTCCATTGTTTGATATCCATTATAAGATTCTGTTAGAGATTCATTTTTCTTTATTAAATTGAATACCATGGAACTGAAGGCACTCAGACAGGAAAAAGATGTTTAACATAAATTATGCAGACTGTCAGAGCTCTGCCCACTGGACGCCTTCATGGAAATACCCCAAATATTTCTGTGTGGTTAAATCTATGGAATATTTATGTATGAATACTGTTTTAGGTCTGCAATTCACCCATTTTTGTTTACTTTTTTAAGAACTATGCTTGTTTTCCTGCTGGTTACTGTGGGCATACGTTCCCTGTACTGTTCACAGCACTGATGCATAAAGATTTTGTTGTTATGAGCTCACATCTATCAAAAATAGGAACTGTGTTCTATGCTGAACAAATTTCTCTGTCAATAGACATTAATCAGAAAGCTACTAGAACTCAGACTTTTCTCAGTACTTTTATTGTTGATGTTAGGCTTTCCTTCCCATGTGTACTATTAAAAGAAGGCGGCGTCTCAGTTGCAGTGGTGTAAGGAAAAAAAGCTTACAGTAATGAAAATCTGTGGCTTTTAGCATTGTTGTAAAATATAGTTCATTTCAGCAATCTTCAACATACGTTGGAGAACATTTTCATACAATTTACATTTTTTAAAACAGTTTTTACATTGTTAATAATCCCAGACTGGTTGATTTACTAAGTGGAACTTTTACATCATGGCCAGACATATGTTAAGTTTCATTTCTTTACAAATGCACACCTTAAGCCGGAAGGTTACACAATCATTCTCCTTAACAATTCCCTTTATCCTAGATGTATAAACACTTCAAGTTGTGGTTCAGTTTTGCTCACACTTTTCTTGACTTTCTTTTAATTCTACCTGATTTTACTCAGGTTTTTGGAGCTGAGGTCAAATTTGAGGAGGGGGTTAAAAACACAAAGCACACATGTCCTGCCCTGTCCTCTTCTCACTCCTGCCACATCTGGATGGGGGGAACTGTTAATCCAGGAACTCTTTCTGAAGACGGGGTGGGGGCTGGGGGATGCAGTCTGCTCCAGGTTTTTTTTTCCTCCCTCCTGAAGCGTACATCTGATTGTTTGTAATTTTGGGAAGACAGGCAATAAGGCTGGGAATATGGGAATAGGCAAACAGTGTGAAAAAAACAATGAAAATAGCAACAGGGAACAATAACGGGGAAGGACAACTTTTGCAGCTGAGTGCGAAGATATGAGGCACAGATGTTCTGTGTTAGAGCCAGCACCAGTGTGTATGGATCCTAAGGGAGTTGGTGGGGGGGGGGGCAGCGTTTGCATGGGGGCTATGGTAAAAATTTCTGGTGATAGCAGCTATTATGAAATGAATTACAGTAATCATTTCAAGATATGAATTGGTCATGACAGCCGGCCAGCTTGAGAGGGAGAGAGCATTTGAAGGTGGAGTTCAGGGTGCTTTTTAAGACTCAAGAGCATGCCAGTTTTAGTCATCATTTTGTGTCATGTACTCGGTTTCATTTGTGTATTTATTTTGCTTTTGTGTTTTTTATTGTATGAGTGTTAGTGGCACGTACATCTGGTTTCAAGTAGTGTCTTGCAAAGAGACTGGGCTTGTAAGTGAGGAGAGGACCTGTTAAAACCCTGAGTAATGTAACATATTTAGTTAAGCATGTTCTTCATTTGGATACGTCTGGTATCCTTTTTAAAATGGCTTTGCTACATTTTTCAGTTAAATAGTTCTAGGCCCATATCGGTGTGTTTTACAGTGATGATTCTGTTATTTATTAAGAGTCCCCACTGCAAAATTATTTCCACATAAAATTTGAATTGCTAGCAATTATTTTGATAAATATTTTCAAATGAGGCCCATTTTTATTGGACTAGTCACTTTTAGCTTACAGTTGCTTGTAAATTGTGTGAACTGTGCTAAGTGCATAATCTGCATTTGTAAACTGGTTATTGATTATATGTTTGTTTGAAACAGTGCTGGACAGGCATCAGATCCATGTTGCTCTCTGCCTTGTACTCTGTGCTTCCAGAACACACTTTGTACCAGTCTGACTGTGCAATGGACAATAATTTATTGATAATGAATGGATGGATTGATTATTTAAGATAATATAAAGGATATCATCTGCGGAATATTACGAAATTTATGTGAAAAACATACTAAAAATAAGTATTTCTGTTTAGCAATTCAGGAGATTATATCTTGTCATATCATGCCACTAGAATAGATATGACTTATCGAAGAGATCTTTGCCCCAGGCAGTTCAGGAGGTTCATGTCTGGAAGTTTATTGCTGTCCCACCCACTGGTATTTGAGAGAACACAGTCTGAAATTTTCTTAGCCATTAGTTTCAGGTAATAGCACAGTACAGCTGTTAAATCAAAGTTTTAACCTTATGATCCCTAATGTTTTGAATCCTCAGTGTCCTTTAAAGAATAAATAAACCCTGTTTGTGTGCTGCTTCTTGGAGTTTGGTGACATTTGCTTGTCTGTCTTTGAGAAGTGGAAACGACTTTCACTGCTTGGGAACGTCCTCTAGTTCAGGGTAGTCTGTTTTTGACAGCAATGTACAGTATATTCTTTTTATGTTGCTTTGCAGTGATTTTTTAATTTGTTGTTTTTTAACTTATAAAAAAACAAGATTTTTTTAATGACGCAGCAGATAGACTCTCTGAATGTACTCAAATGTGGGATGTAAACCACCTACAGTGGCCATTATCCTCCCTTTAAATATTTAAGCTGTTTTTGACAGCACTTACAAAGAACTTTGTAAAATAATAAAAAGGTGGAAGTTCAAATTTGCTGATTAGTGCACCATATACATTAAAAGTAAAATATTAAACTGCCTTGCCAATTGTATTGGATTGCTAACATAGTATATACTGCAACACAAAGGCTCTTCTAAATTTGGGGAAAGAATCTTAGATGAGCTGTTTGCTGGATCATCTATGGGCACATTTTGACGCTTTTTAAATAATGAAAAAATGCATTAGGTATATTATTACTTTGAGGCATTTATACATTCCTGCATACTTGCTTTTTCTACAACAGAGATTAGCTTTTAAAAAGATTAATGAAAAGAAGACTTTGTGTTCTGCTGTTGTCATTTCCATTATTGTATCGGAACATGAATTGAACTTGAATGTACAGGAACATTGTGGGTTATATTATTAAATGAGCTTGTACTGAGCTGTAGCAGGAGATTCTCAAGGAAAGAGTCCCTTCCTCTTACTTGTCTGCTCCCTGCAAAGAAACACACAATAGTCTGAATATGGGCTTTTAGGCTGGTTTGTAAGAAGCATTTTTGTGTTATTGAAGCCCTGCTCAGCACAGGTGAAAAGGTCTTTGGAAAAAAAAAACAGATGTATGTTTTAGGTATAGTGGAGAACTGTGCTTTTTACTGTAACTGGCCTCTTTGATTTTATGATGGGTGTTTTTCCTGTTTTCTAATTGTCTGTGCAGGTCATGTGCTGGGAACAGTACAGTTTGTAGAACTTTGCAGCTGCTGTTTGTGGAGGTAAACAGCAGACAAATTTAAAAAGTGGTTTCTGCTTTTTCTACTACTACTCTGGTTACTATCAAAGAAATACTGCCTTATGTCAAGTTATAATTTATTAAATATTTTTTCTTTCTTCTTTTTTCTGTATCTTGCAGGTCACTTGAAATTATGTTTTTCACAATGGTGGCTCTAAATCGTCTGTACTGTGTGTATGTGCAATCTTACATTACTGATAATGAATGAATGAATGAATGAAAGAAAGAAATTATTGAATGAACAAATAAATTAATGGATGGATGGAAGGATTTAGGTATCAACCTTGGTATAAAAATGTAAGGGTAGGGGATGGTGTGTTCTGGAACTATATCCTTTGTCAGGCATCCAGGTGGGAATCCACAGCACTGGCTCATCACAATTTGACTTTCACACCGATTGCTTAAAAGCAATCTTTGCAGACACCGTAGGTTTACACTAAATAAACCTGGTCTTCAATTCTGCAGACCCTTGAGTTTTGAGGGCCAAAAGGAAATTTGATTTATTCATTTTTGCTTTTATATAGATTAACCAGAGGCCTATGTTAAGGAATGACCAAATAATATTAATAGCCCCAAAGAGAATGTGCAGAGTTTCTATGCTGGGTTCCAGCATGCAAATTCTTTATGTTACAGGCTTAAATGCCCCCATTGGTTTAGAAGTGCAGGACAAATATAGACAAACCTAATGGTGCTTTTGCCTGTGGAGGACTAATTTCATCCTGAATCACGGTACCTCATTTTTGGTCTCTACCTTTCAATCCTTTCAACCATTGCCAGAGTCTGCCCTTCAGCAGTCTCCAGATAGATCTTGTCTGTTCCTCACTGATGCAAGCAGATTGCTGGGCTGGTGTCCCAGGACATGCTTCAGAAGCTCACAGACTGGTTTCACACCTGCTTAGAGGATTGCAGGATTGGGGTTGTCCCGGGTGGGCTCATGGCTGGCTCGAGCAAAGAGCCTCATAAGGGCTGATGGAACTTTAACAGGACCTGCTGCAATTTCATAAAAAATATTACTGGTTTTTATTGTGGAACCATAGTATCAGGACTGTAAATATGGTGCTGTAAATATTGTTGCCCAGTCTCCTTGTATGTTTTAGTTGGAGCTGGACATCTCCAGTGTCTCCTTGTTTTTTGCTGCTGCTTGCCTTAATAACGGCACTGCATGATGATGATTCATACAAGTTCCATATCCAGATTTTACAGTTTTCACTAACATATAGGATGAGTCCCAGGATAAACCAGCTGAAAGATGTTACTGATGGGTTAAATAGCACATCCCCCAAGATGTGAAATTCAGTCCTACTGGTTCTCACTGCTGCCACACTTTAACTCACAAACATGTCAAGGTTCTTACGTTGCTTCTGCACTGTAACAGGAAATTTAGTTCTCTTCACTTTCAGATGTGATGAAATTGGGCTTTATTTAGACTTTGTCATTGAGAGGAATTGTTTCTCAGTAATGACTGTAAGGCAGTACACTTTATACAATAAACTATTCTTACAGATTTACAGCTACTGACAGAGCAAGCAGAAGTAATTATGTTCTGCCTTTTAAAACTTGTGCTCCAGGAAATGTAATAAAAAATATTAGGTGTACTTTGTCAGTTTAGGTGAGGTCTATCTGACAACATTGTTAAAAATATACTAACAATAAAAGTCAATGTAAAAATATGGATATATATAAATTACTCAGCAAAGTAGTGCAATATTTAAGTATTTAGATTTCAGCAGTGTGTTACCAAGGCTAAATGTTTTATTTATGCCATGAGTATTTTTAATAATTTCAATCATTTGTATAGGTATAATATACATGTAAAAAATTTTGTCTATTTTAACATAATCCTTTAGTAGCTGATGCCAATCTGCCGTATACTGTACTTGCCTGTTATGTTAGGCCCCCATTCTGTCAAACTGTGTTAATAATATGACTATTTAATATTAAAAATCCACTGAAAAGTAGCTTAAAGAGTTAGGTTAAAGTACTGGATTTCAGCACAAGTCAAGTGCTTTAGCTTTAAGGGTTCTTGCAGTGATTATTTTTGGAATGAGCTGAGCAATTTGACCATAAGCAGCAGCCCGGCCGGCCTTTGATAAACATTACTGTTTGCACATCATCTTTTCACTGTATGTATTCTGTCTACACAGAATCATACTAATATTATTGAATAAAAACATTTTAATCTTTAATCTTTTTGCAGGTGAATTGGAGATGCAAAAATGCCCTTTGAGTGTATTTATGAGTGTGTGTGTGGGATTGTACAGACAGCTGGGCACTGAAACACTATAATTAATATAGCTGTCAGGCCACAGTACACTAACCAAATAGGCTATTTCATATAACAAATGAAACAATAATCCATAAACAGAAAACAAAATGAAAAATGAACTATAAACCATTTTAATTCTGAAGGGACCCTAAAATTACATATGGAGTAGTATCTTACATTCTGATTTTGTAAGGAAAGTCTCCTTGAAAAATTAGACTGCTCTACAGTAAAGCGGAAGTTGGCTACTTGTCTCTGCCACCTTGCTGATCACTTCATCATTGTCCAAGGACATAAGCATCTCTTTCATTGTTGACCTCAGCATGAACATTTCTAAACGCTTGTGCATGAGAGCACCTTAGTCTATTCTTTACAGAGTTCTGTGTGAAAAATTAATAAAAGTGCCGCTGCACTTATCCCAAAATACTGGAAGACATAACAAAAAGCACGGCTTATTTGAGAATAACTCGTTTTTTAAAAGTAAGAGCCCATACACATATTACTGCATATCTAAAGGTGTCCTGTCACTTTCTGTAGTCATTCGGAACACTAATATTCTGTCATGCTGTAATCCTCTAGTTTTCAACTAGCGGTGTGAGAAGAAAATGCATCCTAAGCCTTTATTGAATTTATTTACTGTGATGTATCATATTTGAATCAATGGGCTTGAGTCTTTGTGGAAAATTGGATTTCATATTTTAGGTTTGGGGTTAGAATCATCCAGTCGAATTGGACTCGTAGTGAAGACTCCTGTGATTTTCTTTGTAAGGGAGAATACAAAAGCGGTTTGCCATTGCCTTCTTTGTCAAAAAATCAAATTCGGGACACCCTGAGCTAAATTCTAAACTACACCTGAATAAGCAGCTCAGTAGAAGGGAGAAGCCGGTGTTACCTGCTGCCCCACCTTGCCACTTTTTGTTATGATGAAAATGGCAGGTGGACTTTTTCCAGAAAAACAGTAAATTAGCATGTTGCTTAAATAACCAAAAGCATACAGCATTTGTAAAATTATTTTCTGTGAGTTTCCGTACTCTTCAACAGCACATGCCGCTGGTGCCCTCAGTTAGCTACCAACTGGTAAATGTGTCCTCTAAATTTGAACATCCTATGGTGTACCGACATCACATGATCTGGTCAATGTGGAACTGACTAAATCAGAAGGGGTTGTTCTTCACTTTCCCAAGTTCTTAGGCGTGGCTGCAAGATGCATTTCGGTGCAAGCGTGTGTGAACCAGCTACAAGACATGTAGCTGAGGTCGGGAAAAGCCCCCCGTATATCTTAATGGCCGCTCTGGTGTTGAACAGGTGTCGCATCTAAGCTGCATCCTGAATCATAGCGTATGTTTCTGGTATAAATTCCAGACCACCGTGCTCCCGCTTATGAAAAACAATTAATGACAGTGAATGGGGATATTTGCAATAACCATAAAGTCTTGACGGAAAGATTATTAATGGTGCTCGAACTGACGCGTGCATTATGGACCTCATACGTGCTGTTCTGCTTTGGCAGGTTGTGCTGTTTTCAGTGAAAACGTGTATTGGCACACTCCCCTCTTTTTGTCAACAACTTGAGAAATTGTTTGCACAGTGCCTTGTTTTGAGAAACGTCAGGTATTTTGAAACAAAACTAACCCTAAACTACCAAAGTTCAACACTAAATGCTACATTACTTTAGCTTTTCTTTAGAATCATTCGGTTTTTGAAAATGTAAAATGCTATCAAACTGATTGAATTGTTACTGTCCTCGGTTCGCCCAGTCAGCACGTGAGGCCCAAAGTTTGATTTGGCTGAACCAAAATTCAAAAGCTGCAGGTACAAAGAAGGAGTGCAAATATTGCACAAGTCCTTATCGCAGTTTTGTTAGCATGCAGTTCAGCACTGAGAAGTAAAGTCCATTCTGAAAATGTGAAGATTTATGAGCTTTTTTGTTTTTTGTATTTGCAAAATGGAAAATACAGGATTTTTGTCCTCAAGGCTCTTAAATTGTGTGTTGAGTCGATTTTTTGTGAGTTGCTTACGGACTTTCCTGTCCTGTTTTATGCCTTGCTTTTGTACAGATTCGAATGAAAACAAGAACTTCTTAGGACAATGAAATATCTTTTAAATCTTACATATGTTAGGTTTTCCTTCTTTTTACATGGGTGGTTTTCATTTAGCTGAGAGTTTTTTTCAGAATGACTGATACAGCAGAGCAATTTTTACTTTGACAGTTTATTGAAAGTACTTTGGCAAAGGCTTCCACAGCAGTAAGTGAGATTTCAATCTGGACCCTTGAGGTATATGGTGCCACAACCACCATACTACTTGCTACCTCTTTCAAATTCATTATAACAAAGAACAGTTAGGTTGTGCATTTCCACTATATGTTTTATATGATGTTTATTATGTGTATTTTTTGGTTCAGCCAGCAAGACTGCAAATTTTCTGATCTGCTGTCATTGCAGTTTATCAAGGTGGAAGGCATATAGCAATTGGGCAGGGTGGCACGCAAAGCCTTCCTGGGTGACCACAGCAGGCCTCTCTGCACATTTTTTGGAACAGAGCAAGACTGTGCATTGAGGAAGGCTAGACATAAGTACAAACAGGGTCGGGGCATACTAATTTTGAAAGGTAAAATGTATTTTTTCAGTTGGAAAAACAATCTGATTTTTCATCTCATTTTTGTGCAATTCTGCATTATTGCTAAACAAACACCTAACTGTAAGTGCTGCACAGGGGTAGAAAGGTGACGAGTTTGAGGTTTTTGATGGTTCATAGTTGCCACCCCGCATTTCTTTTTGCTTGTCTTCAAGGGCATCTCAACTTGTCTGACTTTGAATCGGAAGACCTTCTAATCTGTCTAAAGATCTACTTGTCTTTCCTTCTATTTATTTTCTGCAGCTCATGCCCTTTGTTAGTACCCACGATTGTATTAAAACACAACTTGAATTCATGCTTTGAAAAACCTTGAGCTCAGCAATGAAAAATGTCATAAAATGGAATTTCCAAGGCCTAATTAAAGATATTTGCAGGTCTACTTTGTCAGTCTGTAAATGTGGAATTCCACATTGCTCTGCCAGAAGCAGCAGAGTGAAGGGGTGAAAGAGCTTTTACAATGGTGTGAGATGTGTGTTTTTTTCATCTCTGCCATGTCTGGACCTCTTAGTGTTGTGTGTGCTGGACTTTGTAGCCAACAGGGCACCACTTAATTGTGTATTTTGAATCAGAGGGTTTGCTCACTGCTCTTTCATCCCAGACCATTGGTTAAGTCAGATAAAATAAACAGTTCAGGTGAGCTAATGACTGTTATGAAAGGACCCAGCTGAGATGCATTCAACAAAAACCAGAAGATGTCTCAAGAATCCTTGCCTTATAAATAAAATGAGTGGATGCAACAGTAAAAGTAAGCTCTTAATATGGTTTTCTAAATTGCTTTCATTTCCAAAAAGAGATTTTATATAAGGTTTTCACAGAAGCTGCAAAAAATCCCTCACAATCTCTCCACCAGCTCTGAAGAACAGTTTAAGCACTTGCTCCTAGTCATAGTCTATGCCAAAGGTGTGGCATCCAGTCAGAATGTGGCCTGCACTTAACCTCTTCTCCACAGAACTTTAGAATGAGTCCCTAGTCACAGACGCAATACCACGGAGTTAAACATTGTTTAGTGCTTGGAAGTCAGCTGCAGGACATATCCTCAGAGTAAATACAGGTACAATGGTCCAAACCAAAACCAGACAGAGGTACTCAGATTTCTCTTAGGATGTTGAAAGTTTCCTTAGATATTGCCATGTCAATCCACAAATGCAAGTGCAGGCACTGGACAGATTTTCCACCTGTGATTTGTGATGGGCTTTGCTGCAGGAGTTGTGACTTGATGTGGGAAGCATGGAGAGCTGACCCCCCAGGCTAGAAAGAAAGTGGGTCAGCGGTGTCCCAGCTGGGGTGGAGTGCCTGGAAAGTGTACACTCTTTCTGCAAGTTGCCCGCTGTTGGTGGTTTGAGCTGGGTTTGTATTGTGGTCAGCCTTTTGGGATGTCGGTTTAGTTCTCTCTCTGTTTTCTCTTGCTCTGCCATTCTTTCTTTCTCCAGCCTCCTTACCCTATCAGATCCTGGGACAAAGCAGGCTGTTTAAATGGAGGTGCCCTTGAGTGACATTGCCAAATTGGGCCTCTGTCACTTCCAGTGACACCAGAGTTTTTCCACCTCTTTTTTCACAAGAACTGAGTCATTTTTCATTTAACGTGTCAATTTCTGCTCCTGTTACATTTATGTTTATTGTTATGGTTTACTACAGCGGTATCTGAGGACTTTGAAACAAACATAAAGGGGGCTTGTAATCAAATGTAGTGAAATAAAAGCATTTACTACTCTTCACATTCTTTTAGCAGGACAAGACTTCCTTCACAGAATTACAATTACTATCAAGTGAATGTGCAAAGATAGATTTTTTCTGTCCCTTTAGAGATAATGTCATTAGACTTTAATGAGTTTCTAATTGATTGTATTTGCCTTTGCTTTTTACTTTGAGACATTTTGTTAATTTGGTATGTGATCTTGTTTGCTTCAGGGACAATCCTGCTAGAAAGATAAGTGATTATTTACAAAATGTTGTTCCATGTAAGTGGCAAGCTGCTGCCCGATGCATAGCTTCAGATGAATTAGGTTTTTTCTCTTAATTTTATGCTATTTGGATTTAGTTGCTTGTGTGGTGTGTATTAAAGACGAACATTTTTGACTGTTGCCGTATTTTGGTGACAATTCAGTTGAACCTTGTTGCATGGCCACTTATCTGTCTGGGGGTGTATGTGCATATACCAGTGTCAGGTTACAGAGGTTCAGATCTCACTTTGAGGATATTTTACAGGGCGGTCTGATTCTGTAATATGTCTTTATTCAGTGAATATATAAGAGCAGTGAAAGTGTGTCCAAATCTTCAGTATTTGCTAGTCCTTTTCATTCACAGTGATAATATGCTCCAGGTGAGAAAATTATTTCCTTGAAATTTGCACAACAGTAAATGCATAAAAACAGGTGAAACTTTCTGGTGATTATGATTTGACTAACAAAACATGGGTCTCTGGATGTGCGTACATACGTTACGTGAACAGTTGTCGGATGCTATAAACAGTTCCAGAGACAACAGTTTTGCTTCTCACATACTGGCTGTCACTGGAACAGGTGTTGATGGCTGGACTTTCTCTTCCTTAATCTTTCTCCTGCTTAAATGACCCTCCGTTCCTTCTTTAACCATGTAATTTGGGTGGCGGACACTTCTTGAACAAATACTATGACATTTTCCTGCAACATTTCTGTAACAAATAATACGTCTGTTTTTACCACTTACAATTTTGCCAGGCAGAGAACTTTCCTCAAGGTTCATTTGCATGAGTAAAAACACGACATCCTCATTTAATGCCCCATCACACATCCATTATTACTTGTGTAGACATGTCAGTCATTTGCCACTTTGTTAAGGAGTGAAGAATTGTGCCTTTGTTTTCATGCAGTCAAAAAATCTAACTGATTTGTTGCTGTGACTGTAAAGAAGAATGAAAAAACTGCAGTCCCCATTAGCCTAAGCACAGCAAAGATGAGAAGCAGTTCTGGTGCTACACTGTGACCCTGCAAACCTGACAAAGCAGTCCAGCATCCATCTGCCCAGGCCACTTTTTTAAGTTTTGTCTGTGTGCTATGGGAATCACGTCCTTCTGCGTTTCATATGTGAGTGCTTTGTCTGCTCTCTGAGAATCCACAGGCCTTGCTTTGAAATCGATGTGGGCCACACAAGAAGGTTTGAATTTTAATTACGTCAAGCAAGCCTATCTTCAGAAACCCTGTGGGAATGGGATATATGGTGAGGTTGATATTGGTGCTAATGAGATACACTGTGTTCTGTGTCTGTCATTCTGTTGTCAACGCAGTAGCTGGGAGGCGTACATTATGGTGAGTGTACAGTTTGCTTGTTTTTTAAACAAATTGTATGTTTATTTTTCTCCTTTCCCAACAGTTAGCAGTCTGTTCCTCAGATCTTCCTATTCCACAGTATTTGATTTGAAATAAGATGCCTCTGCATTTGATTCCCACCTAGACGTTTTTGCTATGCAGTTCATCCTCAATTCGCCACACCTCAATTTTACATGCATGAAAATATTTAAGAAAAAAACTGAAAAATCATAATTATTGAAAACAACTATTTTTGTGTATAATATAAAGGACAATATAAATACCTACATTTCAGCTTCTTGGAGAAAATAAGCTCATTAGTACAGAAAATAAGAATTTTTGATACTGTGTTTAAAAACAGCACGTCCAGTCATCTCTACTGTTAGTTTCATGACGGCTGCAAAGTACCAGCAGGTCCCCTTGGAGTGACGTTCTCATCAGCTGTATCGGCGAGAGTGTGTGCTATTCCCTGCTTTTTGCATATAATTCACTGCACTGTATGTATGTTTCAATTACAGTACTGACTTTATTTCATTGTATTAGGCACTTTACAAGTTCATTACATGTTACATCAAATTATAAAAGCTTTGGTGTAGTACACAGTGCAGTGTACACTGCAGCATTTCAAAATATTACGCTAAAATTGCACTTTCGATTTCCCGGACTTTTACCATATCTGCACCGATAGAGTCCAGAAAATTGAGAATGGACTGAACTGTTCTTCCAGATGCCTTTCCTAACCCACTTATCTCTGCCTGATTTATGCTCCATCTGTTTGCCTGTATTAGACTTTGTGTTACAGGAGCAGGACTTCCAAAATATCAATTATCCCCTACTGTTTTAGGCCTTCAGGAATTGCCAGCAGCCAAACCATTGAGCTTTGCTCATGAATAGCATTGCTGTAGCTGACATCATGAAATACCAGGGCTTGACATGTACCATGCTGTGAAAAACAAAGTCCATGTGTACACTTATTTCAATGGCTCCCATGTCCCGTGTGTGTTCGGGTGCCAAAAGGCCCCATGAAGGCACCTCTTCATTCCCTGTGAACTAGTCTAAATTAAGACATAGGCATAAAGAAGTTCTATGGTCACTTTATAAACTACGTGTGATTTTGATGCCGCTTTGGAAACTTTGGGAAGATTATTTTTTCCTGTAATTAAGACGAGCAGGCTATGTAAGGAATGTACTGTGGGTACACACGTTTAATAAATAGGAAGGTGATACAGCAACACAACAGTCAAGGCTTTACTCACAACCAACGCTTTAGATATTTTGGGAAAATTCCAGTTGCACCCTACCGTTCACCCTCAAAATAGCTCAGGTCTCCGGCCTACATGGAGTTGGACTTCAAAACACACTTTGGGGCAGAATGGAACTATTGTTGTACCCCATTTTGCCCAGGATCGTGTGGCAAAATACATCTGACATCACTGGAATGTTTACATACAGAACAGCAGACGTATGTCCAAAAAGCATCAACAACTTAGTTAAAACACACGCTGAACCTGGTCTCTTGCAACCAGTCTCTTGTGAGGTCTGTTCAGTTTAGCTACTGGAACATTAATGTCTTATTACTTAAAATGACTGGAATAGGTAGGTGGGCATGTTCTAAATCAGTATTATGTTAAGTTCTTACTGACAAAGGATGAACAGTTTACTGAGCAAAGCATTCCTGAGATGAGTCCTCCGTTAATGCTGGCTGGGTCAATGATTCAAGATGGCTGTGACAGGAACGTATGAGCTTTTTAAGGTCAGTTGGAGTTGAAAGTTACATGGCTTTTATGAAGCACAAACACACAGGGATGACTTGCACATGTTGTCACCTTTGGATTGTGCCACCCCTGGAACTTTAGTCTACTGAGTAAGTGACCTGCTGAGTGCCCATGTGGAGGTGCAACAGGGCCCCTATTCAGAGCCCTTCAACTTGAGCAGTAGAGCCACTAAGTAAGATAGCATTTTTAATGGGTTACTGTTTAATGTGTGCCAGAGGCGGGCCTTTAAGTTTGAGAGCCTGGTCTTTCTTCTGAAGCACATAGATCACCAGCTTCTTACAAAAGAAATGCACAATACACCAAGTCATGCGCTGGATTATGTTTCAGACATTCTTATGTGCATAGTCTATGAATGAGTTTACTAGAAGGACTGAAGCTTTGAACTGTAATGCAGAAAAAAAATTGTTGAACTTCCTTTTTGTACTCATTTGTTTCCCTTTGTTTCAGCAACCCTTATTTTTTGCCTTGAAATTCTGGTGCTTGTGGGCAGGTTAATACCATGGTGTAGACCGACGGCGGATTGATTTAGTTTCAGTCTTTTCCAAAGCATGACTGAATTCACCTTTGTCAGCAGTGGAGCAGTGCCAGGCTGCCAGTGGTTGACAAGACAGAGTTGTGGTGCACCACAGCGATCTCTGCTGAACATAACATACGGGTTTAAAATACTCCGCTTATTCTTGTTTTTAGTGTGAGCATGGTGTTTCTGAGAGCAAAAAGAAAGCACAAACACTGCATGCCAGACAGTAAAAAACCTTGGTAAACCACCTGCAAGTTGTAGGGCAAAAAAAGCAAGTTAAAAAAAATGGCTTGTTGAATGTTAAGGAATTTGTTTTCTGAATGAGTTTCGTGGTGTCCTCCGAGAGATTAAACACATTTGTAAACTTAGGATGACCTTACTTCGAGTAGGTTGGAAAAATTCTGGTCAAGCAGTGAACGAAACAGATTTTCTTTTGCTGTATGGGACAGGGCGAGTTTTGGGTCCGACAAAATTATACTTTCTACGTGAAGTTGAGGACTTGATGTAAAAGCAGTGACATGGGAAGGTTTCTGGGATGCAGCTGTTACACATGATTAACAACTGACATTGACTGAAGTTTCAGATAGCAGTATGTGATACTAAAATAACACTGTCTGTTAGAATAGATGGCAAAGGACAGGTTTGGTTACAGATTCTGGTGCTCTCTCTGTTTCAGCCTCGAAGACATGTAGCCCCAAGCAGTTTGCATGTAAGGACCAGGTGACCTGCATCTCCAAGGGCTGGCGCTGCGATGGGGAAAAGGACTGTCCTGATGGCTCAGATGAGGCACCCGACATCTGTGAGTCAACCATTCTAACACCTGCTGTCCAGCTGAGTCAACCCTGGATTTTCTCAAACAACATATGCTAACGCAGCCACAACCCCGACCTCTTTGACCGGCCAGTGTGTTCTGTTGAATGTCAATTAGTTGATGAGTCCAGCATTTGAGATGCATCAAAGGTAGAACCTGTGCTAAGTGCTTTTTTAGTTTCTCTGTTTGGATGGAGAATCATCTCTAGATATCCTTCAGTGAATGGAGCAAAACCCTCCACCACACCTCTAACAGTCTTGTCCCTGCTGTGGCCACACGGAGCCTCTGCGGCCGGTCTCACCAATTTCATCCTGGCTTCGCTGAGCTTCGAGAGCAGCCATTCTGGGAAGCTCTGGTCGGCGGCTGTCACTGTATGTGCACCCACCGTGCGCCTGTGATTCCCGCGCTGTAGCCGTTCCCGCTGTTTTCGCTTGTGGTCATGCTGCAGGAATGGCAACAATCTGGAGTGTAAAGCTACATGGCTGATGCCAAAAATTTGACAGTTCGTTACTTCTCAGAAAGAAAGACGAGAAAGACTAACACTTGAATCCAGTTATAAGAAATGCTGTGCTGTGTTGATCATAAATAAAAAAGCAAAGGAAGGTGAAGTCTTTTTCCTCCATCCACATATGTTTTTGATATCAATTATTAAGATACCTCCTTCTACTTAGACTTTTTATCCATTTTGTCAGTTAATCAGACTCTTTTCTTGTCTATATTTAATTTGGAGTGTGGAGGCAGCTCAAGCCAGGCTAGCTTTTCCAAATATTTTCTTTTGCTTTCCATCTGATTTCCATTTCAGGAATAGTTTTTTTTAAATGACAAAATAAGGCTGCTAAGAGAAGAACTAAAAACAGGATGTACTTTTAAAATACATTAAATATTTTAAACAAAAACAACAGCACCCACACACATCTACAGACACACGGTCAGATATGAAATTCAATATTCTGCACCTGAACTCGTGGCCCTCGGATAAAACACTGCTCAATTAACCTAAGTGACAATCTGGATCGGTGTAGGCTGGAGGTAAATAATCCACAGCGTCTTTTGCCTGGAATCCAAACAGTTGTGTTTATCATTATCCTAATGTGAGATTGGATCTGTTTCCACAGGCGGCCCCAGGGGGAGTTTGACCTATATACTTGAGCGCCCGAAATAAAGGGAGAAGGAAAACAAACTTGACTTGGCAGGGAACTCAGATCAGAATTTCACAAAACGTGTTCCAAAATTTGGGCTGAACAATTACCCAGTTCTAATACGGACTGCTAATGCCAAGGTCAGAAGACATTGCAAATGCCCTGTGTCACGATTAAATGTAGATTAGCAACCTCCCATCTGCACTGTAAAAAGGGTTTAATCACATTTCCATGCTGCTCAGTCCTTGGAGGCATGACAGTCTCTCATCTTCCCTAGGTTTTCTGTCCCAGAAGCATGTCTTCTTCCTCATCATGACTACCAATATACTTTTTACCATTTATCTGGAAAAGTGAAAAAAACCTAAAAAAATTACATCATGAAAATAATTAGTTACCTGATGGTATTAATTTACATCATGCATTCAAACACTATGTAACAATTTCTTTCTTAAAATTGTTCCCTGAGTGGGACTGTTGAGAAGGATCTGTATGAGATTGTGACTCTGGGTACCATGTGCTCCATGGTGGAGCTGTAGAGGCCGAGGTGCTCATTGGATAGAATAGAAGGATACTGAAGGAGGCTAAAAACAGGTTTTTACTGCAGTTGCTCTGCACTGGTGGAGGAAAAGCCACCGACAGACCTTCCCTGTGAGGGTGTAACCAGGCAGGCCAGAGAGCTAGTTGCAAACAGAGGTCTTGCTGTGCCTTGCATGCTGACTTTGCAACAAATAATGCCAGTCCTGAAGTACCCAAGAGGATAGGGGGATGAAACAAGCAACCCTCCTTTTTCCCACATCGTTCCATACTTCTCTCTAGCACTGAACAAAATGATTCTGGAAGGGTGTTATATGGTCTCTGGGGGTCATCTAATGATGGTGGGATGATATAAGTGTCTCACACCTGTAGCAAGTTAAAACAGAGGAATCTAAACAAAATTGTCTCCAGTGCAGATTTATATAATGTTACATGTGAAAAGATAAACCATTACGTTCTGATAGACAGTGTGCCAGTTATGACTGAAACGGAAACCAGCAGATTCTAGTCTTGCAGAGTTATTTTTTTCACGCTCTACTACAACAGTATGGTGAATAAATACTTGAAAAGGAAACCTATGAAATACTTTTTATCTTTTATCTGTTTATCTGACTTCTGTCTTTAACCTAGCTTTTCTTCCTGGCAACTTTTACACGTTCATATGCAGGAAGGAAACACACGTGACAGACAGACTTATGACAGTGTTTCACCGCATACAAGTAAACTTGTAACACGCAGTTGCAGGAAAAATGCCTGAACTGCAAACAAAAGGGTGCTCATGGGCAGAAGGCCACAAGTGGGACTACTCCTAATACTAATGGGGGTTTACATTATGAGGCGAGTGGATCCAGGCTCTAAGGCAGAATATAGATCATTTATCCAGCACCAGTTACATTGTAGGTGTCAACATGGACCTTGTTTGGTGAAGAAGGTCAATATCATTATAAAAGAATCTTCACAGTGTGGTTCAAAGGGGAATTGTTTACATTATACAATGTTTTTGTGTTTATCTTTTTCCCTTGCGTACACGGACTTTCTATCATTTTCCAGTTGTCAGTATTTGGAAGGAAACATGGATGACAAAGTTTCTGCTCTTTATTTTATTGTTATTCTTCTACTGGTTATATTGTGAAAGATTGATCCTTTATTCACCTAGAAGCAGAGTGCTTTGGATTAGGCTTAAGCTGGCCAGGGGGCTTTCTGAAGCTCACTGGGGGCAGCCTCTTCGGGCAGGAACTGGCAGACAGGGCCCTCGTGCAGGACTGATGTTGGCTTATGCTGCTTTCAAGCACCTCAGACAAGTAGAATATGTGTTGTAAGTTTAGATATAGCATAGAATCATAGGAAACCTCAAGCCTATAGCATCCCATTTCCTTTTGAAGTTTTCTGGAAAATTGTCACTCCTTGTTAAAAATACATGTCTGAGCCAGAGGAGTAATATGAAACGTACAAAGTTAAGCACGTCTCCAGGTGTAAATGTATTTTTTAGCAGCCATGTCTTGCGCTTTACACAAATACAAGATTCTTGCTGGTAAACAAGACCTTCCCAAAAAGTATTAGAAATTAAATCTGTGTAACATACCAGACAGATATGCATCATCTTATTTTTCAGAAGTGTTTCATCTCTGTTGCTCTGCGTGACATTTGTGAAGCAGAATTTAATCGTTCTACTGCTGTGCCTGACCGATGCTAAAAATAGGACACATGAGGCAATTTTCTTTAAATGTGATATCATCCATCCCTATAGTTCCTCGTTTCAGCACCTCCAGTATAAGGCTGAAGACAGGATTTAGTCACAACAGGGTCTATGAACTTGTCATGTACAGTTTTGTGTTACTTATCCCTGTCATTTGTTTCTCTTTCCCCAAAAGCTGGTAAGTGTCATTTACACCTTGGGATAAAAAGATGTCAGATGAAAAGATAATTTCATACTTACATGGGATTTGTGGCACAGAGATTATGTAAAAGCCTGATTTAAAATTGCTATCAATCTTTGTATCTAAGCATCTTAGTAAAAGTAAAAATATGTAATGCAACATTTTACATAATATAAAAGTTAAATTCTGAAATTCATAACTGAATCAGAAGCATCTGCAGTTTAAAAGGATTTCACAATAGCTGACACAGTCAGTCAGAAATAAAAAGTGCACAATAAATTAGTCATATGTAGTTTTACTGTTTAAGATGTCAAAGCAAGAACTGCCCACAAAACTATATTTGTCAGGAGGAGGCTTTTGTCAGAAGAATGGTGAGTGTGTTATTGAAAGGCTTTTTATATTTATACACAGTTCCCATGGTTGATGGGCAGGCATCAGTTAGTTGTGGTCAGGTCTTCTTCAAGAAACTCCCCCTCAGTATGCAAAGTGTTTGTATTCTGCTTATGACTATACAGAGAAAATGATGAGAAATACCTGTCTGACAGTACAGTTGAATGAGGATTCAGTGTTTGCTACATTTAAGGGCAGCAGTCAGCCTGTAAGTCAAAAACACAGTCCAAAAGTAGAATTTGTATAACAAAGGATTTATCTACTGGAAACCTTGTGGCATCTTGTTCCCACTGTCTGCTTGTTATGTCTGCTCCACCATTACCGTCTAAGAATTGGTTGTGTGTATGTGAGGACCTGTGGATTTTTGGTTCACAAGCTTGAAATAAACCCATCAAAATAAGCTTCCACAGTTTTGTAGCAGCATGAGATGGCCTTATTGCTGTCTGCAAATACTGGCTGCTTTTTGGAAAGGTGGGCCGCAAGGAGTGGAAGGTGGCAGTGACACATTGTGTAAGCTTGTGTGCTGCCCTTTTCATGTGAGAGACAAAGGGAGCCCGTTCTGCTTACACGGGCATCTCAGTGAACGCTGCTGTATCCTGGCTGGTGCTTCTGAGGCCACTATCTCTGTGAGCATGATGGGAGGTGCAAGATGCCACTCAAAGCCCAATTTAGCGACTTAACAAAAACCTGTTTCGTAAGTAGCATTCCTTCACAACAAAAGACATGAAAGCACCAAAATTACATCAAGCATCAATGTTGATATTTACACTCAGCCCTGGAGCAAATCACAATTATTACATATTTTATAAATGTTATGTGTTACTTGTTGCAAATACTGTACAAAGATTGAAACCCATACATAGATTCCTCACGGGGAAACCCAGTGAGGTAATCTAGGTCTCCAGTAAAATATATATATATAAGACGAGGACTTTTTTTTACAGAAACTCACAAGCTAAACTAAGTTTTACGTTTATTATGAAGTGTATTTAATGTTGTACTATTATTATCGGTGGCCTACTGTTCAACAAATATTTGCCATTTTCCTATGAGACAAGGTTATTTCCACAGAGAACAAGCAGTACAGCAAAACAAGGAGAATATTTTCTGGAGTAATGTTGAGGGCAATACAGATTTAGAATAAATACATGAATAAACTAAATGGCATAGAGAATATTAATGCAAGAATGTACTGTCAGTGTTAAATACATGTGTAACATTGTATGATGAGGCTATAGCATGTCTAAGGAGTGTGCTGGTGTTGACTGGCCAAGCCTTTGTCTTAAGGATCCTGTGGCGGGTGTCAGTGGTCAGATGCATGGAGTCACCGGTACTGCCAACCATCAACGTGATCTTCCCATCTCTTGCTGATGTGCCCAGGATGGTAGTTTCCAAGGCACTGCTCTGTCTTTGTCCTCTATCTGTCAGACCTTTCAAGGTGACAGAGAAGAAGAGCAGACACCAGCAGGACACTGGATCAGGAGGTCAAGGGGTCAGGGAGCCAGATAGTTAGGAGGCTGGGAAGCAACAGGGATGGCAACCCATTTCAGCATTTATCGCTAGACTTGGCAGGTACTGGATTAAGGGAGCATTTTAAAGACTTGAATCCATCCTGCCCGTGTAATGAAATTGGTTCTGTAAAATAAATTCCTAGAGGGATGGAAATGTTTTCTATGCTACAACTCCAGGAATGAGAAGAAGTCTCTTTGACTGAGAAGGAAGAGAAATTGTTGTTATTATTCTTAGTCGATGCCTTTCTGGAGGACAACTTCCAGTGTTAGCTTTGTAAGCCAATATAGTGCTTACAAGGTTATAAGACAACAATGATGGGGACAGTTTTGGAAATAATGTGCTGTAGCTAATATAAGATCAATAGTACTAGACACAACTGTCAAGTTTAAATAAATTCCAACTATCACAAAAATGAATCAGGTAGAAATGTCCAGCTTACAAAGAAACCATGGTTAAGAACACAGTCAGATACAGGCAGAAAGATCAAATAGTAACTTGGAAGGGAAGACGGTTACAGTGGTTTAAGATGGCAAGTGAAGAGATGAGTCTTGAAAAGGAGGTGGAAAGTAAGGTATATTAGGGATTATGTTGAGAGACGTTCAAAATGTCAAGTAGTAGTGCCTCTAATTTTGCATTCCATTCCATTCCATTCCATTCCTGTCCTGGTGCTGGTCCTGATGCTGGTGCTGGTGCAGGTATAGACTTCATAGAGAGGAAAGGGACAGACATCTGCTGTGTACAGGGGTGTTTTTGTGCTTGCTGTTGGTCCCCATGATGCTGATTCTATCTGTTCTATCAATTTGTCACATATCTCTCCCACCTTTTGTTCTTCCTGTCTCTCAGTCACTCAGGCTATTTCATGCTTTAGTTGTCTTTTTTAAGCGCATTACTGGAAAAGACATCAATGTTCTGAACGTGAGATTATTTCCTAACATTCATTTGAAGTTTTAAACCACCATCCATATGAGGAATGCAAGTCTGTACCTTAGAACCAGAGTGAATTTGCCGAAGTCACACAACCAGGGTGCAAACCTAAAGTTTCTCACAGGAAAATGCTTGGGCTCTCTTGGTGTTATATAGCTCTGCCGAAAAGGTGATTCAGACCTTTGGGTTTGTTAAATACAGCTGTTATTATGTGAGTGGAAGGTGCTGCATCACTCCACCGAACAGCAAACTGCTCTCAGTCGTCCTGCTGGGATCCAAGATTAACTGGGCAAAGCTAATAAAAAGCACTGATAAAGAGGGCCCCAAGAACATATTTTTAAATGGCAGGCCTATTTAATTGAATAGTTTTACCCTTTAATACTGTTTATGCACTACAAAGTCTTTTGAGCAATTTAGAGAACATTAGATTTTTTAATTGCTTCTCAGCCTCTGTTTTCTATTAAATCGAATTTCTCAGTGCAGCTCTATCTTATTTTTAATCACAGTTTCCACTGTCAGGCATTCATTGCTCAGTGAAGTGTAGCTGACTGGAATCTGCAGGACTCTGATATAAGAAGTAAAGCTGTAGCACTGTGCCTCACATCTGCATGCGCAACCTTCCAGTCCTCCTCTGAGGGCCTCTTCTCGATTCCTTATTGGTAATTACAAGTTAGTGTTTTGGTGGTGCTGCATCGGGTATCTCTTGTTAAAGTTCAACCCCAGGCTGCAGCTACCGTTCCTCAGATGATTCAAAAACTGCGCTGTCCGCTGAGATCTCAACGCGCACTTACTTCTCACTCTGCAGCTCATTTTCGGAAGACGTAAAACACGTTTTCACCGCACAGTTTCTCAACACACTACCAGTGGATTCTCAGCTTGTGCTTTCTGTACAGGTGAACTTTGAGAAACCTAACTCATTTCCTCTTTCTGTCCTGGAATTTGCTTTCCCGTGCAAATAAATGAACTTTCCGTCTTAAAAACTTTTCCATCCCAGAACATACCAGCTGTGCTGTTCCCTCTGTTCCCGCAAGAGCCGGCAGAGAGCAGATTTGTTTACCAACAAATGAAAGTACCTGTGATCCTGTGGAACATGTTCATTATGGTTGCCAGCAGGATCTCAGCGGTGCGTATCACCAAAGCGGTTCCGTAAAAGTGGCCCTTTGTGCACGGGAGAAAAGCGCAGCAGGATATTAAAATCTTTATGTAACTGCATCAGAGACACAGGGGGCAGCAATGGGAGGGATTTATTCACATGTTCATTGGAGCTTGTGGCCTGTGTTGCCCATTTTCTGCTCACATGTCCGTTTGGTCATTCGAAAAACTATTTTTCACCATGCCCTATTTGAAGGGCAATCAGTCAGCTACACGAATCCAGGCAAAGTGCTGAGATAACCTTTAACTTACGTGCCATTAAGACCATAGGATCCATTCCTTGTAAACAAATCAGTACATATGAAAAGTGTAGCAGTATAGAGAGGGGGACAAATGTAACTATATTTTAACTATTTTGATTATTTTGATTCCATCATCACGGTTAAAAGATCACCCACTTAGTTAAAATAATGAGTTGTCATCCTTTGGTGCCCTAATACAGACCTGTGCTGTAATTTACTGTATTCCCCCATGCATGAAATATGCCTCCTGCTCTATGCTGCACATTGTTTCCATTCACGGCCCTTTGTCCTGCTAATTTGCTGCAATCTCACTGTTCTGCCGAGTGGTCTGCACGAACAGCACAGGGAATAATGACGCAAAAATAGAAATGGGATTTCTCTCTTTCACAAAGCCTATTCGTTTCCAGGTTTAGACATTTCAGCGTATAGAATTTAAACTTTAGTTTAGAATTACTTGCCTTGCTTTTCTTTCACTTAAAGCATTGATTTTTGCCGGAAGAAAATCACTGAATACTGGTTCATTCTTCTACCTAAATCACTGCGAGAATTGAACAGGGGTGTCACTTAGACCAGTTCTTTTTAATATTTAATCCTTATTTTTCCTTAGCCCGTGGTTTTATCGTCTCCTCCTAGTATGTTCAGTGCCTTAGCTAATCTAAGCAAAATCCAGTGTTATGTGATGATGAAGAATAGAAAACAGTAGTAAAAGGAGCCAGCCAGTGACCAGAGTACTGTACATAAAAAGACAAATGAAAGTCTTTTTCAGTCAGAAGAACTAGAAATACATCCCAATATAAAAGACTCTGCGTGCACGTGTGAAGGAAATAATTGGGTCTTTTTGCTGCTCTGCTTCTGGCTACTTTGTAATGTATGGATGTCACTGAGTGTCTAGGAGGGAACAGGCCTCTGTCTGTGTGAGGGGAAACAGAAGAGGAGAGCCAGCGGCTGACCACCCCTCCCCATTTATGCCTCTGTGTCCTTGCTGCCCTTAATCATAGCAACCCCTCTTCATCTTAAGCTCTGTGAGTGTTCATCAAATGCCTCCTCGTGTTGGTAATGCTCATCGACCCCTTCCCTTAGTCTCGCTGGTTGTTTATGGATTGCAGCAGGCCCACCCATCAGTCTTCCCCTTCTTGCTTGAGGTCAGGTGTGCTTTTTTTGCTCCAGCAGTGCACTAGGAGCGTCTGGCCAATCCCTTCATCCGATCCAAAAGGGTTTATATGGATTCAGGGTGACAAGGAATTGCTTAAGAGCTGAGTTATTGTGTTTGAAAGGACACATATAGTTGTTTTACATGTGGCCCCGGTAGCTCCGGGCATCCATGGAGGGTGGGGATGCAGGGCTGTGAGGAGAGCTCAGCCCCCCCACCTGAACCCGCAGGTCTCCTTCAAGACAAATGACTGCTATAGCATGTCTCGTATGACTTCCTACCTTCACAGAAAAGCAGCTGTACAAAAACTGGGGCCTGTTTTTTGTTCATTTTTCCCATGACATCTAAGAATTCCTTTGTATGTACTGCTTAAAAATTTACACTGTTAGAAAACTTTCTTTCTGTGTTAAGAGAAAAGGCTGTAGGCTTTTGTGACAAAAACAAGCATACGGTACATTCTAGCCTCTCTATAATGAATAAAATTGCAAAATAAGATGACTTTCATGTGTGAAAGATTCTTCGTTCATCACTTACAGAAACTGAAATAGGTGGGATTATGTGTGCTGCATTAATTAATAATAAATAGCAGTAATTGATATGTAGTGTTAAAAAGGAAAAAGATACATTACTTAGTGCTCATGTAAGCATTTATTTTTTAGCAAAAGCAAAGTTTAGTTAAGTATTATAAGAATCCATTCAGCAAAATGATGTTTTGGAGTTTACTTTAGGTACACACATTAATCATGATTCACAAACACTTGATAAGAACATGTATGACTAGTAGTAGACAAGCGGTGACCAAACAATAAAGAACTTCAAATAATGAGGCACTAATGCCATTTTAAAGGTGCTGAAAAGAGACAAAAATATTTGGAAAAAAAAATCTTTGAACAGTGTACAATAACTCCATACATTTATATATCCTTTCAAACATGCTGTTTGTTTATCCTTAGAATGATTCTAAACCTAATGGTTGCTGTTCTTGTAGTCCTGTATTCTTTAGGTATTTCACTCCTTCTGTAATCTAATCTGGACAAATATGACCAATACTGAGACTTTGCTGCACAAATTCCACTCTAAGTGTCTTACCGTTTTTAAATGGGCCAGTTTGATTTGCTGGCCTTGGGTCTTGAGTTCTTTTTTTAAACTATTTCTTGTGTTATGCTTGTCAAGAAAGAAATTAAATACAGTGTCTTAAGTATTTGGTTGTTTTCAAGGAGAAATACACATTTTTAGACAAAATTTCAAAATTCAAGTTACCCTGAGATTCTCAGATTTAACTGGGTGTTTACCTGCTGGAATACAATTCAATTTAAGGCTTTCTCACCTGGCAATGAAAGCTGTGAAGAAAAAACATATGTGAAAAATAGAATAACAATAAGGCCTTCAGCAGAAGCAGGAATTATGTTGCGTTTTGCACAGCCTATGTCCTTCTATAACTACTGTCAGTTTTATGCTTTCAGTAAGGTGATAAGGTCAATAAACACGGTTCACAGGACAGTACCGGTATGGGAGAACATGGCTAGAAGAGTCAAAGCAAAGCAACCCACAGGCCTCCTACACATCTAGAAAGTGCTGTGGAGGAGCAGGGAAGACATGACAGGTGGTTTCCTTCTTAAAACTGTTATCTGGATGCCTCAAGAAAAAAAACAAATAAAATTGCTAAACTGACTGGAACTGTGTAATGTTTCATCATTCAGCAACATTTACACAACTGTTTCTGAAAAACAAGGTTTTTCTCTTTTCTTTAGGTCAAAAAGAGTGCTGTAATCTTGTGTCTGTTGTAACATTTTACATTTTACAGGAGAACAGGAATGGAATTAAGCAAATCTAAATTTTCCAGCTACTGTGGTGTTTTATTAATGACTGCCCCCTGTCAGTATTTACTTTACACTGGATCACAGGAGCAAAAGCCACTGGGCTTTACCTTCTTTTTTTAGTTGTCCTAAAAATTCAAAGGTCAACAGAACTGGGGCAACTGCCAGAGCAGTTCCTAGTTGAAGGCGGTAAAGACAACACTAGCATGGTATAAATATGCATTAATACCTGTTTCCACTCTAGATGGGTTCTTAAGAAATGGAGGATCATTAGTAGAAATAATTGATGCAGTATATTGCATAAATGGAGATTGAAAACTGTACATTGCGCAACATTAATAGCAAATAAACATACAAAATAGTCTACTTTATAAATGACAAATATAAAATAAACATTTAAAAAATACATTTTTTATGGTGTAAATTATTATGATAAATTATTCAAATGGCTAAAATAATAGAGCTGTACTGTGAAACAGCGCTAAAGGAGACAGCGCTATTGTACAGTTAACTTACAGTACTGTGCAAAAGTCTTAGGCATGCAGCTTCAATGTCTGTTGAGAAGTACAGGTAGATTCTTATCTACCATCAGGCAGGTTTCTGGTTGGTCCCAAATTCATTCTGCAGCCTGCGAATGACCTCAAACACCCAATCTCAGTCATACAGAACTATCTTGAGCAAAGAGAAGGAATCCTGCAACGGATGGTATGGTCCCCATAGAGCCCTGATCTCAACATGATCAAGTCAGTCTGGGAGGACATGCAGAGACAGTCAAAGTCTGCAGAAGAACTGTGGCCAGTTCCTCAAAATGTTTGGAAGAACCTACCAACCTCTACCTTAAACTGCAGATGCAAGTTTGCATAAGAGAACTGATGCTGTTTTAAAGGCAAAGGGTGGTCCCACCAAATATTGATCTGATTGAGGTTTTTTTTGTCTACTGCACTTTTTAGAAGGTTTATTGATTAATAAGTATTCATGGCATTATTTTTGGAACCATCCTCGCTTTATAGCATTTTTCCCACAGGTGCCTAAGACTTTTGCACAGTACTGTATGTAGACATATTAATGTGATGTGAATACACAGTAAAGCAATGTGAGCAGTTGCTTTCCACATGCTGTATGTCACCGTAATGATTGTGCTATTATTGTGTTTGTGTGTGTAAGTGGCATCGAGTTCAACTCACTGGCAACCACCGGCATGGTTTCCAAGGCCAATAGGAGGTGAAGTGGTTTGCCATTGCCTTCTTCCATGCATGTTTGAGGGGTGAAAACATGGGGAGAACATGCAAACTCCGCATACCCTGAGCTGGATTTGAACCCAGCCCAGGAGCTGTGAGGCACTGTGCCACCACATCCCTATTATTGTTCTTACAGTTCTCTTTTTAAGAACATCCACCCATCCCTTGCAGAAATAGTGTAGTATTACCCATGACTGAAAAGCCAGTTTGTTGTTCATTTACCTCCAGAAGAGTCAGCTGTGGCCATTCTAAGGTTCACATATAGCCCCTTAGAAAAGTATCACTTCCCCTTTTTTGAGGGTTACTGAACTTTTTGTACTTGCAGCATGTGATTTTTGGACCTTAACAGCATCACCGCTACACAACAGCTTATTTCACTAGGAGAATAAGCTGAACATGCTGCCTTCGTGATTCATGCAGCTTAGTTCAGCCACCCCTCTGCAAGCTTATTTTCTGCATAAAGGAACATGTCTAAGATGTGTCATTTTTTGTGTTTCTTCTGTGCTAAACAAGTTCTTTTGAAGAAGAAAGAACATTGTGGCTGGAGTTTGTTTTAGTCTTTGGATGCAATACAGAATTATGGGTTTAGAGTCAATTGTTTTGTTTTGCGCAAGCTATGTGTATAGTTTCCAGTTTTTTTTAGTTGGCTACCCTTACTCTGCACCAGTGATTAAAATAGCTAGTTAAGTTGAAAGCCTGGGCCTGACATTCACTCTCAAAACATTAAATCCAGTTGTAAATTAAAAAGATGCTTGAGTTTTAGAGCTGTAGTCAGGCCTTTGCTTGTTGAGAATGGGGTCCAACTGAGCCTTTTTCTGTCCTACAGTACATGTCTACACTGGTGATTCAGTTTTACTGAAGATACATAAAGCAAGATGATGGTTTTTCCTTTTGACTTTCTTCATTTTCTTGTTTGTGGACATAGTTATTTTATAAGAGATTTGGGGGACCAAAATTCTCAAGGAAGTGCAATTTTCTGAAACTGAGTTTGGGTGGAACAACTGCCACAGACTTGATTTTTTTATTCCCCAGGATGATTACAGTCCTTTGCTTTCATTGTGCTGTGTTACGTTGTCCACTATTTACTGAAAGAAAAGTATTTCATGGTTGTTACCAACGATACTTTACATTTCATTAAAAATAATTTATCCATATATTACTATAGGTTTTTACTAATATTGTACATATGTTGCTTTCATTCTGCATTATACTGAGCGTTGGCTGTTCTAGAAACAGCTGAGGTAAACTGAACTGTTAATTACACAAACACTTCAAGTATGACATCAGGATTCAATGCAAAGGCTTTATTTTTTAGATTTGTGTTGGGTTGGGTACTGGAGAGGCATTGAACTAGTTTTAGACACTAATAAACACTTCCCAAGAAGAAGTCATGGAAATAGACTGCTAGGTCGTAGACACCACGACAGCAGATGGGTAAATAGTGGCCTTATAGGCCAAATGTGTTTTTTTTTTAAATATATATATATATATATATATATATCAATCACACCATGATGATGTAAAGTGCCAGTATAGGGAAAAATATACATTTGGTTGTTGCAGGGTAAAGAGCAAGAGCCTGAACACGCAATCTACATCTGGCAGGTGTAGCTATATATAAGAAAGCCATAGCATAAAGGAAAAGAAAAAGATTATGGACTGTGATATTTGATCATTTATTAGTCATAAAAATGAGCTCTAAACAATATGACCACTGTCAAAGAAAATTTAAAAAGATGGTAACTGTACTAACAGGTAGTGTAGTGAATTGAGCTTTTGCAGTACAGTCAGAAACACTTGGGTTTGAATCTAACCTTCTGTTTTAATACCTTTGAACAAGATATTTACCCTGAACTGCTCCAGTAAAAATGAACCAGCTGTATAAATGGATTCGTAAATGAAACTAGCTTAGTGTTCAAACACTGCACATAACTTGAGAAAAGGTATCAACTGAAAAAAACAAACGTAAATGTTACCAGTTTTCACCAAGTCACTAACCCAGTAAACCTGTACTCTTACAGTCTGGTAAAGATCTGGTAAAATGCATGCGTTTACTTGCTGAAAGAAAGAAACCATTGATCAAGATTGTGGACTGAATATTGATATCTGTAGTGGGTTCCAAAAATGTGCTGAAACTCAGATTGTGCCAGTGTTAATGCTGTATGGTATTTTCATATTGCATAGGTGTAATGCGCACCCTTCATCCCTATTGGTGCCTCTGATAGACACCCCCTCCACCACAACCCTGCTTGTGGACTGCAAAACTCAACACCCTCAGCACCTCCTGTGTGTGAGGTGAACATATTCCCCTTTTCCTTTTCCCAGTTGTATTTTTCTGAACTGGGTCAGCAGATGTTATAAGGGGTGCAAGAGAGAAAGAGAAGTGGGAGACAGGGAGAGCAGCACAGGCTTTGTTGTTTGGGCCAGGAGACAGAGACTAGGTGAACATCCCTCAGTTCGGTACACTAGGCAGAGACGTAGAGCACTGTATGGTTTCTCTAGACTCGGCTGAGTCTCCTGGTGTTAGACCCACTTCTTCATTTGGACTGTCACTTCTTACCGATTCCTTTTAGTGCAAGGCAGTGAGTCAGAGCCAGTGTGCACTGAAGGAAGCTAACTGAGATGGTCATGAGACATTTAATGTTGTGCAGCTGGTTTTGTGTGTTTCTGCTGTAGGGCTCATCAGAGAATGGACCAAAGCATGTGCTTTTGTGTTCTGACTTTTGTTCTAACATGTAGTACTGTCTGTGAGAAGGAAAGAGACAGAAATATTATCTGACAGAGAGATCCTTACACCACCCATGCAGTCCTACAGGAATAATTATTAGTCAACTCTGTAACAGTGTTTGATTGTTTTTAAGCTCTTTTCTGCCAGTTGTCGGGATTCAGCCAGTTTGATCAAAACTTGCTTGCAGTCCACTATAAGTTGGTTTCATGGAGGTTATTTTGAGAGACACTCAAGTGGCTCTGGAAGTTGAATTGTTCTTGCTGGCCACAGACGCTACACCCACAGGGACCATCCACCTGGCACTGATGGACACAGTTAAGCAGGCAAGGTTAGATATCAACCTGAAGATAACTGAAGAGGAAATACATTACTGTGTTATTGAACGTTCACACCTCCTGGAACATTCCTACCAAACCTGATTCCTAATCCTGATCACATCAAATGATTTCTAAACACTAGTGTGGACATAAGAACATAGTTATGATCCAAATGTTACAGCTTTATTTCCTGGGAGGGTCCTGCTGTTGTGAACTTGAGAAAGGATCCCTAACTTCTTTAGCAAACACAAAGGTTTGTGTGTAAAAAAGGATTAAAGCTGCAGTGTGTGAACTGCAGTTCAAAATGTCATTTAGGAGAAAAGCTTAATAGAAAATAAATGAATGTAGATGCTTTAAAAAAATGAATATCCTGGCTAGTCGTGATTTATTATTGTAGAATCAGGGCAGACTATGTGGAAAATTGCAGTTTAAATGAATGCCAACTTGATGCAAAATAGATCCTTCTTACTCTAGCCTGTAGAGATAGACATGAACGCTCTAAAGGGAAGTGAGATGCAGACTGTAGAAAGGCTTCCAGTTTGACTGCTATCTAGGTTATATATTTAATACTGAAATATACTGAGCATCAAGACAGGCATAACTCTAATTATGCATGTATGCTTTAGAAACATGAAATATACATGTTTTGCCCCAATTTTAGCCATCTCCAATTCTCTCTTACATTGGGCTAAATGTGAGATATGTGCATCAGGGTTCCATAAAAAGAGGTTGGGAAGATTGCAGCCATACAGAGATACAGACCTGGAGTAAAGCATATATTGGAGATTGTCACCTTTTTATGTAGCCTGTGTACATCACCACTCCAAAGCAAGAAGGTCGAAACAAAGAAACTAATTTTTGATGGTAGGAACATTCTGTGATAAATAACACGTAAGAGAGAAGATAAGCAAAACCAGCCACTATCCATAAAGAACCCAGCTTAAAGGTTCCAAAGTCAGTGGAATCGTGGAGTGGAAATACTGACCTGTCTGACAGCACAAGCTGCTTCTGTGCTCCGACGTCCCAAAGCTTTTGGTAAAGTATAGACGTCCATGTTGTTACTTTCTCATAATGAGGTTCTCCTTCTTTGAAATCATCTCACTGGTTTTACGGGCAAAATGCAGGACTGCCTCCTGTGGATGGCAATTATCTACTTCAGGGCACTAAATGTCAAACTCACTCTTAATGGGTTAGTCATTGAATGTGAAATATTCTTTCTAAACAGGTCCATTTTATGCCTGAAGGTGCTAAAATATTTCAAATTGTAAATTTGACTTTATATAGAGGGCTTGTTAGTTTAGTAAAACATGTAAAATAATGAATGTGTTGCATCAGCTGTCAAATAATGGCTTTGAAAATGAATGAAATTCTCTCTTGTCAGCTGTCCTGTGTGCTGCCTTGTGTTTGCCAGTGACTCAGGTATGTGTGTCTGTGTGCACTTGTGTTGCAGGCCCACACAGCTGGAAATCCCAGTGCCCCCCCAACGAGTTCCAATGCCTGGGTACGGAGGTGTGCATCCATATGAGCAAGCTGTGTGACACGGTACACGACTGCACAGACGGTTGGGACGAGGGCCCACACTGCCGAGGTATGCAGGCGTTACAAAGAGACGTTCCAAAACCTGCAGAGTGAACATCGAGGAACTCTTTGCTTCAGAGTAGTCAGTAGTGTGTGTGTGTGTGTGTGTGTGAAGTGCTTCCAATCTCTTTGATCTCATTCATGAATGATAAATGAGCCCCTGAGTATTAATATTTCTAAGCATTAATGTTTCTAAGCACCCTTTTGGGCACACCAACAGCATGACAAGTGAGGAGTGTATGAGTTGGATTTAACTTCATGGCCTGTGGAAAGCAATTGCTCACATTGCTTTACTGTGTATTCACATCCACGTTCATATGTCTACATACAGTACTGTGCAAAAGTCTTAGGCACCTGTGGGATAAATGCTATAAAGCGAGGATGGTTCCAAAAATAATGCCATGAATACTTATTAATCAATAAACCTTCTAAAAAGTGCAGCAGACAAAAAACCTCAGTCAAATCAATATTTGGTGCGACCACCCTTTGCCTTTAAAACAGCATCAATTCTCTTATGCAAACTTGCATCTGCAGTTTAAGGTAGAAGTTGGTAGGTTCTTCCAAACATTTTGAGGAACTGGCCACAGTTCTTCTGCAGATTTTGACTGTCTCTGCATGTCCTCCCAGACTGACTTGATCATGTTGAGATCAGGGCTCTGTGGGGACCATGCCATCCGTTGCAGGATTCCTTCTTTTTGCTGAACATAGTTGTGTACGACTGGGTGTTTAGGGTCATTCTCAGGCTGCAGAATGAATTTGGGACCAACCAGAAACCTCCCTGATGGTAGATAAGAATCTACCCGTACCTCTCAACAGACCTTGAACTTGTATGCCTAAGACTTTCGCACAGTACTGTATGTGTATGTCTGTGTGTAAGGGGGTTAGTTACGGGGTACTGAGCCACAGTGGCTTCACCCCCAGAAAAGGGCTCACTATACAGCTAGACTACTAGGCGCCCCTTTCGGTGCATTTTAAAGCTGACAAGTTCGACATCAGCAGGTAGACTGATTACACATGCAGCCTTCATCTTGTTTTCTCCCACAAGCTTGAGTCCTTGTCCAAAAAAACACTTCCTTTTAGGCAGTCTAATGAGCTTGTCTCCATTATCAGTGCTGCTTTTCCATTCTTGTTGAAAAAGTCATTACTTTCCCTATCAGGCTGGCTCTCCAGGCCCTGAGCTGGCCCTGGCAGACTGAACAGTCATCCCTGTGGCCAGATGAAATCAAATGAGATTGCCTGTGTTGATCAGAGTCGTGGAGAAGCGCTGTGTGACTGCACTGCTCAATTACTGGTGTGAGGAGCACTGGAAGGGCAGGAAGACTATGATGCTATTATCTTAAAGCCTCATAGTGAAGATCCTTCCACCCCCCCCCCCACATTCCCAGCACAAACTGTTTTTAACACACAACGTTATAGTCTGAAGTGAGTCGCAAAGCTCAAAATTTATTGCCAGTCCACATTTAACACAACTGGACCATTTGGTCATGGCCATATATGTGACGAATGTGTGGTTAAGTTCTGCTCTGTGTGTTTGTTTTAGTGCGTGTGTGTGTGTGTGTGTGTGTGTGTGTGTGTGTGTGTGTGCGCGCATGTGTGTTCAGTGTGTGTGTGTGCCCATGTTTGTAAACTGCCATATTTCCAGGGTCAAAATGTAGTGCAATACATGATGTGTAAATCCAGACTGCTTGAAAGGATCTATTTATGGTCGTCCTGTTGGCTGTGCTTAAAGGAAGCCCACCCATTGCTCTCCTGCACCAGGTTTCCTTCTGCAGTCTCTAGAATGTTCAGGACTTCAGTTACAATCCATGGCCATCGCTGAGAATGAGGCACAAGATGACGAGTGAAAAAATAAACAGAGTTTAAAAGTAATACTGCAGATTATGGTTCTAGGGTGGCTTGATGGTACTGTTGCCTCACAGCACCTGAACTCTTTGGATATAGTTTCAAATCTGACTTAGTCTGTGTGAAGTTTGCATATTCTGCCCATATCTGCATGGGTTTCCGAAGGCTACTCAAGTTTTCTCTAACAGTCCAAAGACATATATTGTGAGTTTTGACTCTAAATGGCACTTAGTGTGTGATTTTGTGTGACTGTATACGTCTGTGGCTACCCTGCGAAGGATTCGCACCCCATCCAGCATGTATCCTCCTAGCCTAGAGACCAATGATTCCAGGATCGCTTTGGACTACTGTGTGCCTAACTGAGAGAACCAAGACGAGTGGTTAATGAAAATGAATGAGTGAGTGAGCTTCTAGTGTTTCTGTATTGTTTAGTTTAACAAGTTCAGTGCAGTGACTGTGTTAAAGACATGCCCATAAACAGACAATGTGTTGATTCCGTTGTAATGTTTCATTAGAACTAGTCTATAGTTTAGGACTATACAAAATTGTGGGCATGTAAGGGCAGCCTGGCTAGAAGAGCGAAAGCAAAGCACCTCACAAGTGTCGTACATCTATCGGAATTAGAAGAGCTGGGAACACGTGTCAATCCATTTCCTAATCAAATGCGTCATGAGTAAAAATATTCTCCAGAAAGTTTGCTCAGCACATCGAATATTTTGCCATTCACATTCAGCTGTTTATATTGGCAGAAACCTAACAGGTTGAACAGTTTGTTGTCCATGTTGCACAATGGGCAGACAAACAAAGGACTTATGGTGTTGTGTTTGACGGGGGATCAGCCTGGCATCTCAAGGAGAAACAACCTTGCTCAGAGCAGGAAAACCTATTATGAGGGGCTGTGCAGTGTTCTGAATTATTTCCTCATATCATCAGTGTGTTATGAACCCCCTCCCCTATATACTCCTGTCTGATATATTGCTCGTTTGAATCTCCATATGTGGAAATATCCCGGGGCAGGCAGAACAGACAGACTGCATGCCATACTCAGCTCAGACCTCCAGGTGATTCACCTTGTAATATCAGACTGCAGAGGGAAACGTTGGGGAGGTCGAAGCTGGAAGCATTATCTCTGTTCCGGTTCAGTTTTGTGTCTGCAAAAAGACTGTTTTCAGGCTTTTTTGGATGCAGCATCAGGTAAAAATAAAGCTGCAGAAGTCAATTCTAGCTGTGAGAACATTGCTGTGCCAAGTTAGACTTTCATGCTCTGTTCTGTTGGCAAGCTTTGGAATTCAAAGGATTTTCAACCAAAAAGAAATTCAGCTTGACAGCAAGTAACACTGCAAAGATTTCTAACTACACAAAACAAAATAAAAAGTGCACTCCATGTGTAGTTCTGCCGTAATTTGTTGTTGTACTGACTAAGTGGGAAGATCATGAAGGTCGACGACGATTCTCAGATATGTACAGGTGAACAGATTCATCTTGTACGGGGTTGATGATGAACAATGTGCAATTTTACATTACAGTTTTACATTTGTAAGTTTAACACAAGAGGAAACTCAAAGGTTTAACGTGACACCGCTGTGTACGTAGTGCTGGAATGCTGTTAGTCGGTGATGATATGCAGAGTCACAATCCCACTGGTGAGCATTTGTGGAATCTTAGTGCAACTAACTGGCCCTGACAGAATACCCATAGAAATTCCAAATTTTAGATACAGAATGTTTATGCTTTACTGAAAACAACAAAAATATTTCTTCTTGGCAGATTTAATGGTGTTGACTGCGGAAATGCAGTTTCCTCAGTTTCTTTGATGAGAGCCCGCTTGCCGATGTAAACATCACTTCTGGACAGAACGGGACTGTTCCCAGTAGGACTGAATCGAACACTCGTAGTTATCTGTGATTTGGGTTGTGTGTGCTGGCAGTTGAGGTTTTGAGTGCAAACCAGGGTTTCTAGTCAATTGCCCAGCTTTTCTGTGTGTACGTGCGCGCGTGCATAAGCACAAGTTCTGAGAAGCGGTTGAAGTTCAGAGGTCCGATGTGGCAGTGGTTTTCACTGTTTGCTCAGCGCAGTATATCCCAGCAGTTGTTTGCTTATGGCTGGCTGGAACAGTTCTGGTTGAACACTGACCTGCTGATGTGTGTTGGTCAAAGTTTAGCCTCATACTGGAAAAAAACTGTTTCCAAGCAAAAATAGGGTGTCACAAGTTCCAAATGAGACAACGGTGGGATTTTTAGTATCCAGTGGCTCAACACAGAAAAATCACAAGTAAGTGTGATTTGGCTGACTGCTCAGTAAATGGTGAGGGGTTTTAGAAATATTCAAAAAGAACAGAAGAGTTGCAGTCAAATCTATGAATGGGAGGGAAAGACAAGTTGTTGATCAATACAGATGGCTTCGATTTGGTCAGTAGAACTGAATTTTGACAGAGACAAACTCACAGCAGGGCAACATAAAGCCACCTATCAGCCGGGTCTGCTATTGGAAACTAAGATGATATGGGGTTCAGGGTGTATAGGTGTAACATAGTGAGGGGTTGCATCCAGGCACAGCTTGTTGGCCTTCACTAACACCATGCCCTGGATGCATCTAAGGACCAGGGTCCATATGAGTTTATAGGGTGACATACCAAACTCCTCAGGACTCTGCAACTAAAACTCTCTCTTGGAGTGCTGCCTCTGTGTTTTGGTGGAGCACTCATGTCCTGAAAAGAACCATGTGCTTCAATACAGCCTTGGTTCTCACGTGTGGCAGCCAAATGTCCCAGAAAGCAATGAAGCCTTTGAAATGAAAATCTGATCCTTGAGTCCTGGACAGAGTGTTTGCACCTATTTTATGATGTCTTTGGACAGATGAAACACACTAATGTAAGAGTGGCAGAATTCAAACTAGGATGTGAACTGGTTGGTAAGTCACCCTCACCAAGGTGGGTGGACAACTTCTTTCACATTTCATTGTGATTAAAATAAGTAGGTATCTATAGAGCTTTGTGTCTAGGTTTGTGTCAGTAGAATATAGAACACGATTCTGTTCATCCTTTAAAGTTTCCACACCTGGCCTCAACTCTGGCATGTAATAAATTGCTGTGGGACTGTAAGCCAGGAGACCCAGATCTAAGTTCCACATTAGCAATTTGTGGCAAGGAGTCCCTAGGAACACAAACTCAGAATGTTGTTGACCACCTTTAAAAAACCTCTTCCGCACAGTCATAGTTGTAATAATGCTTGTAATAACAAATTAGGAGTGTTTACTTCTGAAATATACTTTAGACAGACAAAAAATACTAATGTACTTAAAACGCAGTACCTCTCCAAAGCAAATAAAGCTCAAACCAAATAGGATGTGGAGCACTCTGACCACTGGCAGTTCACGAGTGGAAGGCTTAGGCGGATGACATATTCTCAAAGTCACTGCCAGTTTCATCACCTTGGAGCTCCAGGGCCATGGGAAGCTGGCCAGCACCTCTCCAAACGGACCTCTCACATGGATGTGGGGTGTCTAAGCAGTGCTGTATGACTGAAGACATGTTAAGATGTGTAAACTGAGCCTTAGAGAAGCAAATGGGGCTCAACACCACTGTTGGGCACAGGGTGTAGGTTTGGAGCCCAGGTTGAACGGTGCAGGTTGAGTTGGGTCGACAGAGTGCACGGCTACGGTCTGCCTTGGCACAGCCAGGCGCAGGGAATTGATTTGATACAGGGTGCAGTGTTTCCCCACATATCCTGTGGTCTGCGCCAGCCCCACAAAGGCCCCATTGTGTCCCCTGGCGCTGGACGCTTTGTGTGGCAGGGACCCTTCACCGCACTCGGATCAGCTCTCAACTGGCCAAACTCAGCTCACACTGGGCTAATTGATCGACTCGACTCCCAGCAATTGTCTCACTCCATTTTACGAGCCTCTCTTTTCCACTTTATATTCTTAGAATATTGTTTTTTTTCTGCTGTGCTGTTGTAAAGAGAATGCCTTCTGCCCCCCCCCCCCTCCTGTTCTTTTCCTCTCCCATCATGCAATGACATGAGCAACAGTGCAGTGCCAGTTCTTATGTCTGTGATAATGAGTCCTTCTATGGTGATGGACCCGTAATGAGCTGCATTCCCAGAAGACCGTGTGTCTTGTGCATCAGACCAGAGTCCTGCATATGTGCACGCCTCTCTGTCTGGCTCAGCCTTCCTCTGTCTGCATGCTAATGGTCAGATGCTCCAGATGGGCATTCTCATTGTGTGGCAACTGTGATTATCCCAGGCTGTTTTATCTCTACTTCAGATGCAGGGTGGAGGCTGTCTGGGCGGTGTTGCCTGCTCCCAGAGCATGGGCTTGTTTTGTTTCTCTGTGCACAAGTGACCCTGCAGCGGCATGGTTTTGTGGCGGATATAGTGATTATAGTCAAGGCTCTGTGGATCCACCCCTGAGCATAGCTGTTGTAGCACCCTTCAAGGTATTTACCCTGAATGGATGCAGTATTAATTACCCAGCTGTATAAATGGGTAAGTAATTATAAGTAAGTTAACGTTTTAGGTCACTTTGGAGAAAAACATTGGCTAAATAATGAAATTAATTGTCACAAGGGGTAAGAACTGGCAAGGGCTGCTGCCCCATCAGACCTGGGTTCAGCTGCACTCAGAGCATTTTAATAGGGCAGGAGCTGAGATGATGTGGCCCAGTCATGCTGGCCACCTGGGTGTGTGGAAGCTGCAAATCTGAGGTGAACACTTTGCCAGCCATGCAATGGATGGTGGAGCTGGGGGGGCTGTGCTCTGTTTTGTAGGCGCTCTTCCCATCCAATTAATTTGGCTGCCACGCACGGCGTTGTGGTGGGGAAGATGTGCTTGCAATGTCCTTCTTTCATGCTCCTCCCAAGGCTATGTCCTTGAGTTCCCACTGCAGACAACAGAAAGCCCCGTCCCCCCACGTCATTCACATTCTTCCAGCATGCTCCCTGCTTTGTTCTGCAGGGAAGATGTACGTGCAAGCCTGTCTATTTTGTTGTAGGTACTGTTAGCATTCAGATTAGCAACTTACAAAATGTCAGCAAACATTTGCAGATGTGATGAACCTTTTTTCACTTCACATCTTTTTTGTTCTGTGTCAGATTCTGTTAGAATAAGGGGTGCGAAGCCACATGCCCATTGTTTTGGGAAAACTTTTATTATGTCTACTTTCCTCTGTATGCTGTTCTCTGTGGTTCTCCAGGAACTGTGTAACAGTTACAGTGATCCATGTCTCTACAGAACTGGCGTCCAACTGTACACACTTCGGCTGCCAGTACAGATGCTCAGTGACCCCAACAGGGCCAGCGTGCTACTGCCAGAATGCCTATGAGATTGACACAGACAGCAAGGCATGTAAAGGTGAGTTTCACAGACACGGTCTGATGGGGCAAGGTGACCAGATGCAGGGCAAGGTGACTGACCATGGTCCCTGCTTTCAGATTTTGATGAGTGTGCCGTCTACGGGACTTGCAGCCAGACGTGCACCAACAGTGAAGGCTCCCATACCTGCAGCTGTGTGGAGGGCTACTTACTGCAGCCAGACAACCGTTCCTGCAAAGCCAAGAATGGTGAGTTGCAAGATATGCAGTGGATACTAACATATGCTTGCAGGATATTTCTGCATATTGTAACTCTTCCTCAAAATACCATGGTCACTCAAGGTCAGATTTGCTGCTTAAATGTCCTCATATGGCGCTTGCTTGGCCTGGAAGTCTAAGGGTGTGTTTTGAAAATATTCCTGCATGGCAGGCATTTGCATTATGTCATGAACTTGTAGTTATGTTTCCCTCCTCTGTGGTATTCCCAGACCCAGTAGACAGACCGACAGTGCTCCTCATCGCCAACTCTCAGAACATCCAGGTCACATCGCTGAGTGTAACTTCAGCTCACAGTCTGCTGTCCACTCCTACTAAGCAGACCACCGCTATGGACTTCATCTATGCCAGAGAGACTGTCTGCTGGATCCATGTGGGTGATTCGGCCATAGGCACCCAGCTCAAGTGTGCTAAGATCCCTAACTTGAAGAGCTTCACTGAGGAGAGGACCATCAACATCTCCTTCAGTCTGCACCGTGAGTCCCACTCCAGCCAGCACAGAGCAGAGCAGCATAGTGAAGAGCCACCCAGTGCAATCATCTTAATAGCAGTGCAGAGATGCAGAGCATAGTGACATGCAAAGAGGAGCAGAAGGCTACACAGAGCAGCTGCTTACTCATGACAGCCCAGTTGTGCTGCCGTAGGCATAGTGAAGTACAGCACTTGTACTGTAGCTCTGCGTACACAACTCTTCATAGTACACAACAAATGGAACTTCAGGAATGAAACCCTTTTCCCCCACATGGGCAAAAAAGACATTCCGTTGCTGAGAAGAGCACTGTTTTTTTTCTATGTTTTTTCACACTTTCTCCAACAGAGAAAGAAGACAGTGCTGCAGTAATTCAAATGCTTGTACTTGCTGGTACACACTGTGTAGGTGGTCATCTGGAGGCCTTGGGTCTGGTGCTCAGGTGTGGATTAATTGTTCTCTCAGTGGTGCATGTTTGTATTGCTCTGCATTATGCCTAGAATCACGGTAGATATATAGACACAGACCTTTAGTTATGGCCTGAATGTGTACCCGCAGCTTTACTGCTGTGTAAGAGGTGTCTGTCGGTCAAGCTCTGCATCTTCCCTGATAAATGATGACAAATGAGTTATGCCCGCAGTTTTAAATCTTCTTACAGCCACAGCCTTTCATGCAGGTCACAGACACTGCCGTCTGCTCTTTTCTGAGTGCAAATGGATCCCCAAATCAATGATTTTCACAGTATCAGCTGAAAGTCTTTCTTGACTGGTGTTCATCAATTACCTTGCCATTTTTCTTTATTAAATTTGACAATTGAAATGCAGGGAAGAAAATGTAGCGTGTATGTGTGTATGCTTGTGGAAGGTGTTCACTTAGAGCCTCAGGCATGGAAATAGTCCATCAAAGGCAGTTTCTGCAATAAACGGGTTAGCTAGGACACATGCAGAATTTTTTTTAGAGAATAAAAAGTTTCTTACTTTCTTGGATGCAGAATGTGTGAGTTTCTGGGGAAATGTGCCGGTTCTGAAAGTCAAATGTGGTACAGGGAAAGATGATGCACACAGAAGGAATCATACTTCAGGGGAAGGGAGAAGTGCTCTGAAGAAAGAAGTTTTGTTTCTCTGTTTTGTAAAAATTACAGTTTTTGACTTCCGTACATCCAGAAAATTTGCTGTTTGGAGGATCTTTCATTTTTTTAATCACATGCAGCATTTAATAGAAATGAATACAGTGTTTTACCTCTGAAAAATACAAATTAGACATTTTTGTCACTGTTTTGGATTACTTAGGAAATCCCCGCAAGAACAAGTCTGTTTTTATATGATTTTGTGTTTATTTTCTGTTGTGCCTGGATTTTTAGAATTTTCTTTTAAAATCAGGATTCTGCTATGGCAAGGAAGGTAAGCGCAGCAGAGGTGGCGAAACTAGTGAACACACATGCAAACTGGGTGGAAGTCGTGGCCCTGCACAGGAGCCAGTCTGTTTTAGCTCCTGCCGAGAGTGGGCGGTTCCCGGGTTGTTTTTCAGTCCTTTGGCAGAAGTCATGCCAGCGTCTGCATTCCAGCTCCACACTGCTTCAAACTGCAGAACTACAGGATTCCTGCTGCATTGACACCTGCATGCACACGCACACCCACACATGCAAAGATGCCCATGCTGGTGTGTACATGTAATTGAACTTTTGGCTGCTTGGAATCACATGTCATGCAAAGTTACTCCCATTTTGCAGGTGTGAAATGAATGAAACATGAAGGTGATTGAGGTAGTTGTGAGGGCTCTTTGCTAGTATAACAGAGGCTTTAAAGTTGCAATGTAACTGAATTCCATTCTTTGCATAGCTAGAATATAGAATTATCATTGTGTTTTATTTTTCTATACTAACCCTTCTTGATAGTTAACACCTAATGTCTTTCCAAAGCTTCGCCGTCATGCTGCATATGAGTCTTTTTTTCTAAGACCCAACCCATAGGGTTACGCTCATAGGTATAGGCCCCCTAGCCACACCCTGCCAACCCCTGCCTTATGATGATAAGTTAATGCTGTCAGAAGTAAGTGAAGTATAAGCAGACCTTTGCTGAGTTGTTCTCAGATTTGGGACCTTTTCCAGCCCTTCCAAGCCCTCATCACTTCTCCACTTCACGTCTCCAGCAACTCACATTTACTCGCTGAATCCAAGTAGCTAAGCAGGAAATTCCAGCAGCTGCACCAGCACCCGATTCTCCTCCAGTCTAGTGTTTTTCTAAAGATACGGTCAATTAAAAGGCACAGACCACTATGTGTAGGTCAGAGTTACTTCTCTAGAGGGACTGGCCACTAGGAAGTGAAGACAGAGAAGTGGTTTCGTGGAGTCAATAGCATCAGGGCCTCTGTGGCCTGACCAGGTTTCACATTGGTTGGTCATGGACGCAGTTTGTGATTCTCTTCCTACTCCCACAGTTTACGTGTTTCCTGTGCCTAGGGTTCGAGATGGATTAGTGGTGGAAGAGCTATTAAAAACTACTCAAACATGTTGGCACCTGCAGCATCAAGGTGCTTTTGAATCAGTCCTGTCCCATTAGTTCAGCTAATGTCAAATATTCTGTTAAATTGATAGCATTTTGGTTTTGCAAGAATGATATCTGACCATCTCAGCATTTAAATTTTCTAGATATGTTGAAAATTGGCTTTGGGTTTCAGATTGAGGAAACTGATGTGCTGACTGCAAATAGGGGTTCATGTGACATGGAGAAAGTAATTTCTTTTCTGTGATTCATAACCTCAGCATAACCCCCAATGTTATGGAAAGTTGTGTCCTTCTGCATCCTCTATTTCTCTCCTGCTGAGGAAAAAAACAGGATGTAAACAGGACTTTGGTCCAAACAGAAAAAGAGTTTATGCTGTACTGTTCCAAAACTGGTGTAGTAGAAAACAAAAAGTATTCTTTCCCAGCTCCATGGGGCCATTTTTGTACCTTCTCCAGTATTGCATGGGCGTCACATGTCTGCTGTGACAACACTGCTTTCTTTGACAACTATCTCACGATTAATTTTCATGCTTTCTGGCTCTGTACTAGGAAAGTGAGGTCAGTGTTTGTGGTGTAAGACCCCTGCCTGTGATTTAAACCCTGGTGCAATTAGTTTCATTATCTTTGTCACATTTCCCAGAAGGTGACACCAATACGTAAGGGGTCAATCAATGCACCCTGGTCACTGGTTGCTGCCTTAGCCTGGCCCTTATACCTGAGGTCATGGGGGACCTGGTTCTACATTCCTCCACCAGCTCCCTGCTGGTTTTGTTTAGCTGCCTGAATGCCTTGCATGTGCTTAAACAATCCCTGCTGAGTGCCTTTCTGGTGACCCTTTTAGACCAAATCCAGCAATAGAAGGTATAAGGATGTGGGTTGATAATGAAACACTTGACCATCAAGCTAATGGTGCCCTGACAGGTCTGCATGATGGCATGCAAAGTCACCTTGGAACCATCTCACTGGCAGTTGTGAGCAAGGCCAGGAGGTTTTGATCTTGTTGCAGGGTTTTTTTGGACAAGATTTTTACCATTGCTGGTAGATTAGTTTTCCATTGACAGCCTGACAGACTATTTGTAAAAAATCCTGCATTTTATGTACGTGGGGTGCATGCTAAACTATTTAGCTGTATAATGTCCCCAAGCCAGATGATTTTATTTCGTGATCAGGTGACCATGTGTTGCTGTGTCCTCCAGCTGGCTGAGTCCTTGTGTACAAGTGGCACAACCCCACTGCAGATCACACTGTGTTCTTTCAGCTCAGCACTTTCTTGGCTTGTTTGTTTGCTGCTGACCATCACTGTGATAAGCTAAACTACTCAGAGACAGCTACTTGTCCAGGAGTTGCCAGAGACATGCTTTTTGAGAAACTGCTTAGGGAACTAAATGACGGTGAGGCTTTATCAGCAGCATATTTTTATATACAGCTTATGTTTTGCCTCTGATTTATTTCTGTTCTAGATGGGACCAATATGCCCACCTCCAGACACATTTTTAAATGCAGTGGATGTTGGGTTGTGTCTCTACCAATTTGTGTTGGTATTTCAGATCCTTCCATATGTAATGCAAATCACTTCTGTTGGAGTTGTTCTCAATGCTAGCAGTGTCTGGCTCCCGATATCAATTGACATGTCAGGAATATAAGCACTATTGATTTTTTATCTCTCTTTTTAGTGTTTTTCAAGTGTTTTTGTTAGTTTGTTTTTCTCCAGTCATTATACTGTGAAACGAGAGTAAGTTGCTGTATGTCCGAGCTGCACTGTAGGAATGTGTTCCTCATTGTGTTCCAGACATCCTGAGCACCATAAAACTTTGCACGTCTTTCTACAGATGAAGTGCAATGTCACGTTTTTTTTTTTTTTAACAAACACATGACCCTCTTTAGAAGCAGGGAGCCAAAGAAAAAATATGTGCTAAGCTAACTCTTTATGTTAAGTTGGAAAGCAGAGCACAGCAGCAAATGAATGACATACGTATTTTTCACCTGCCTGTCCGAGTTGAAACTTTTACAGGTACTAATATATTTCTCCACCCTCCCCCTCATGTTTGTTTCCTTTCACCAGAACTGGAAGGAGTAACCTTTAAGAGAACCCGTTCGAGAAATGTGGGATTTCTAAACTCACTGTGGCTGTTTGCACTGTTACACAACCCATCCCCATTTTATCTGTCGTCTAATCAGAGGCCTTTGGAACCGACAGCAGGAGCTGTTTAGATGGGAGTGCCTTTGGGGAAAACGATACTCCTGTTCCTGTAAATTCCCTGCCTAATAAGCAACTTTCTCTGCAAACCAGGAGGAATTAGTCACACTTTTTTAGTATTCTTCATGCAGAGCAAAGTGATTGCTTTTAGTTTGTGTTGATCCTTCAGTTTTTTCATCTGACCTGGTAGTGGTTGTGCTCTGGGTTTTGCAGGGACCAACAAAACAAAACAAGACCTTTGTCACAAACAGCCCAAATAAATGATGACCCTTTTGTAATGCATTTCAGTTTAAACTGCACCTCTTTACTAACAGTACACTCAATAATTGAATAAAGAGTACATTTGTAAGAATTTTATATTCTCTATTATAATATTTTTCAAGAGCAGATTTTCAGTGAATTTTTCGCTGCTGGTAAGGTGTCCGCAGTATTATATTCAGCGCAGGACTCGATCTGACCCCTATAGTGACCTGTACAGAAGCAAAACTTCAAGTTCCATGACGACTGGAATCTTTGAATGTATATGAGGCAACCAGTGGGGTGGCCAGCGAGGGGGACTGTGCTTGGTGTTTCCCCAGTGCAGGTCAATGACGAGGCTATTGACACACTGCAGTATGGAGGTTAGGTAGAAGTGAGACCACACATGTCATACAGCCCAGAACCAGCGGTGTGTGTGAGATCAAACGGAAGCCCAGAGGACTGAGAAAGAGGTGTTATTTGGGGGAGGCGGGGGGCTACAGCAAATGCCCTTGAAAGGAAGAACGGGGGCAGCTGTGAAAACACAAAGCTGCATGGTAGACACGGCATACTGCCCAGTGCAGCTGGGCCCTCGGCCTCACTGCTCTGCACTGTCTCCTCAGAATGGGTCGCTTTGTTGGGGGGGTAGTCAAGGAGAGAAGTCTGGGAGATGCAGGAGACTCCTCGACACACTTCCCAGTGTTAGTGTTCCCTCTGGTACACATCCAGACGTATAGAATCCCTACTGGATAATGGAAGTTGTTGTTTTCCCAAACTAACTTCGTACTACTTAGCGTGTATTATAAAGAGGCATGCAGGTGCATGATTAAAATAACCACGAGGGGGCCTGGTGCCACACCCTACTAAAACACAAAAGGGAGGCGTTTGGGTGTAAGTGCATGTGAATTAGTACTGTTGAAACTGCTTTATACTAGAGACTATACTGGTTAGAAAAAAACGTGTTTGTTTATTCTTGCAAGACTGAGTCATTTTTTAGCTAAGGAAATGCAGGGATGCGTGCATGATGTGAAAAGTCACTTTCAGTATTGTTTAAATTTCTGAAATAGTTAGGAAGACATGTCTCAGTTTTTTCAGGGTTTCATTCCCCAGAACCGATAAAAGAGTCAAAGAAACTATTTATTTTTGTGTAGTAGTTCACACAGCAAATAGATAATGGTCTTTTTGCAGGCCATTTTTTATCTGAAGAAGCCAGTTAAACCACTGTAAGGCAGTTAGTTGGAGGATGGAGGTCATATTATTTTTTAGTAGCAGTTACAGTGAGCGGTCTTTCTGAGGAAAAGAGAGTACATTTTTGAATTATGATGATATGACTTGTTCAAAATTATAAATGCTGTTTGTTTAGTTAAACTATGCTATCTTGTTGCTGTATAACAATATTTAGCAACAAGACAGCATAGTTGTCTGAAAATATTTTCTGTGATACTCTAACTATACAAACAGCATTTATAATTTTGAACAAGTCATATCATTATAATTTAAAAATGTACTCTCCTTTCTCCGTTAAACAGCTTATCCTGAAGAAAGCCAAAGCTTAGTAGAAATCTGTGATTCAAGAGACAGTATAACAGAATCTAATGGCACATCATCTCCTAATATCATTTGAAGCATGGCTGGTGTCACTGTGATCTTCTTTTATTGCGCTCCACTTAAAATACCCCAGTTTGTGTCTCAGCAGCTTCAGCTGCAGCAGAGGAGCCTGCCACCGTCGTCACCAAGGTCCTGTAACAGAAATGCAAGAACTGGGTGCACTTGGCAGTGTAGCATCATGTCCCAGATTATTTCTCTAGCCACGTCAGACAAAGTCATGAAGAGGGCTCTTGCGTCTTTAGTTGATGACTGTTGTCGTGTTATTCTTTCTTTAGTTACATTTTTACAGTCTGGGCTCCTCTCTTCATTGTAGCATTTTTTTTCTCACTCAAGTAGGAGTGTTTTCACACAAGCTTATATACAAATTTCTCAGCCTTGTAACATTTTTGCTGTCAGACTGATGATGAGTTTAAGGTTCGAGGCAATAGGCAGGTGTAGTGTTCCGTTTTTGTGTACATCTGGCTTTTGTATAACTAGAATCTACAGCATCCAGTAAAAGAGATGCAATAGTGTGACAAGATAATGATTCTCATTCTATGTAATAGGAACAAAGCAGAGAAGATGATGCAGCTGGTAGCTCAGTAGCTTGCCTGGGTTCTATCACTTAACTTCCTCTGGAGTCTTCAGTTAAATTGAAGCTTTACATCTTTACCTGCCAAATACAGCTTACAGCCCATTAGTCCACAACCCTCTAGCTCTGTGTGCTGTTCTCTTTCACAACCAGATGTTGAACAAATGGCAATCGACTGGCTGACAGGAAATTTCTACTTTGTGGACGACGTTGATGATCGCGTCTTTGTCTGCAACAAGGATGGAACCACCTGTGTCACGCTGCTAGACCAGGATCTCTACAACCCCAAAGGGATTGCTCTGGATCCCACCATGGGGTAAGACTTTCCCTCATCTGCCCAGAATTGTCTCCAACTGCAGCTTACTCATTGCCAGTTAGATGAGCCCTGTATAGTACTAAACCTCTTGGTTCACTGGGCAGTTGTACAGAATCTGGATTTAGGTTCCGACTGCTCTTGCCCAGTGGGGTGTATCATTACACAGCTGCCCAGCATCAAACCATCTTCCCCGCACTGGGGTTGACTCCAGTGAGTGCCTAAAACCAGGCAGCCATTCTCCTGGTCCACTGAGACCACAAGACAATCAGCAGCCTCTCACTGTCAGCCTTTAAGACCAAAGGACCTGCATAGCATGGGTTTAAATCCATTTCCACTTTCACTAAAGTTTATATGGTATATTGAACAAACTGAAGTCCTACCATATATAATTCTTTTTACTTTTTTCACTGATCAAGTGTTTGTCTCTGTGCACAGGAAGGTGTTCTTCACAGACTATGGGCAGATCCCCAAGGTGGAGCGGTGTGACATGGATGGACAGAACCGTACCAAGCTTGTTGATAGCAAGATAGTCTTCCCCCATGGCATCACACTGGACCTGGTTAGCAGGCTGGTGTACTGGGCCGATGCCTACCTGGATTACATTGAGGTTGTGGACTATGAGGGCAAGAACCGGCACACCATCATCCAAGGACTGCTGGTCAGTTCATGACAGCTCACCTTTTGTTTCCACATCTGTTTTTCCCTTTTCTCTTTTCCAGCACAATGAAGTTTCTCAAGCACTGAAATTCTAAGGATGCCGTATATAATTGTTCCACAGTACTAGAAATGTTTAAATCGCTACAGAAAGAAAGCTTGCTAGATTCCATAATATACAGTTAAAACTAAATATTTGTACCCCACATGTAATAATCTTCAGCATTTTTTATTTAGAAGGATAAATCAGTGAAAGTGGCATTACATTTAGTTTCCTCATTAACCCCATTCTGGACTGAGGCACTGTTCTTTATGGAGGTCTTCCATCTGTAACCCTGTACAGGCAGTAAGATAATGTCATGTGACTTGGACAATGACTTGCTTTTTATTAGGCTGTGATTCATACAATTTAAGCAGTCTTATTGATCTGCTGAGGAGTTATAGGGCTGTCCCTCTCTAAACATATTAGTGGCGAGTTAGAGTGGCAGCGCTGTTGTCTGGGGAGGAGTAATGGTCTTAATTAAGTCACAGGGCTTGGAGCAAGAAGATGCTTAAAAAAATCCCTGCCATTTGTCTATTTGACAGTTGAGCGGTTAACCGAGCTGAGCCACTTAACAGGGGAGCCCAGTGCCTGGAGATCTGTCTGACTGCTTCGCTTGGGGGGCATTTGTACTTGGCTTTCATGATAAAAGAAATTCATCAGTTCTGCATCCAAATAGTGGCTTGACTGTGACAACATACCGAGAGTGAAACACATTATAAAATGCCCAGAGGGACCAGTCCGATTCAGTCAAAAACTGACTAGATAAAACGGACAATGTGCAAATATCTGCAGTTAAGTAGTAAAAGAACATGAAATATTCAGTGTTTCTCAGGACAGTTTGAAGGACTCATTTTTGGAGGATAGGAAGCACATAAAATTAGAAAACACATTTGGATAATTTGTATTTTACTTATTTAATCGTTTTCCCTGGATTCTGTTATTTTTACCAGATTGAACATCTGTACAGCCTGACCGTGTTTGAGAACTACCTGTACGCCACTAATTCGGACAGTGCCAACATGCAGCCCAAGACTAGTGTGATCCGAGTTAATCGATTCAACAGCTCCGACTACCAGTTGGTCATACGAGTGGACAAGGGAGGTGCCCTGCATGTGTACCACCAGCGACGCCAACCTCCAGGTACTAGACACAATCTCCTAACACTTATGTATTTCCATAGCAGATCTGTCCTCATCCTAGCTCTGTGTTGCTTTTTAAATTTCTCTTTTTCAGGTTTAAAATTAAATATGTCATTTGACTTGAATTATTTCTCTGTCTGCCCGTCTTTCTGTTTTTCTATCTATGAGAAAGTCCGAAGCCATGCGTGTGAACTAGACCAGTTTGGGAAGCCAGGTGGCTGTTCGGACATCTGTCTCCTTGGAAACAGCCATAAGTCCCGTACCTGTCGCTGCCGCTCAGGATTCAGTCTTGGCAGTGATGGCAAATCCTGCAAGAGTGAGTGGTGCTTACCTGGTCCTTACAGTATATCCTGGTCACTGAAGACATTTAGTTGGTGCTATAGGTGCAGTAATGTGATTTTTGTATTTTCACACTTGTGATACCTTGGTAAGCTGTCTTGGAGAAAATGAATAATTAATTACTGAGAAGTTAAACACTTTAATTCAGCTCTCCACATGATGAAGATGAAGAAGAAGAAGATGATGATGATGGATGATCTTTTTTCTTGAATTAAGCAGTAATATGTGTTTAATTTTGAATCAGTTGGCAGAGTAGAGGGCACAGCTCTCTTCCTGGTTTATGATACATGACATATGTGCGCTCTTGGTTTTCAGAGCCTGAGCATGAGCTCTTCCTGGTCTATGGCAAGGGCCGACCAGGCATCATCCGTGGCATGGACATGAACACCAAGGTGCCTGATGAGTACATGATCCCCATCGAGAACCTGATGAACCCCCGCGCCTTGGATTTCCATGCTGAGAGCGAGTTCATCTACTTTGCTGATGCTACCAGCTACATCATTGGAAGACAAAAGATTGATGGCACAGAGAGGGATGTCATCCTAAAGGAAGGTAGGGGTGGGGAAGAGCACAGGGTGCTACTATGTAGGTTGAGGGCATCACAGTACTACTCAAGTTACATCCTTAAAACAGGAATGAGAATCAGTGATCAAATGTCAATGAGCATCATTATTAGAAAAGGGTGAAATGGCAGAAAGGACCCCTCTAAAACTCAGACTAGCTAGAAAATGGTCTCCGCATGCTGTATGTGATTTGGGAAGGTGGATGTGTTGTTTATCATGGATTATGTGTTGTGTTCATACCCAGATCCTTTATTCTTTTATCCCAATGTCCAGGAATCCACACCGTGGAAGGGATTGCTGTTGACTGGATGGCCGACAATCTGTACTGGACCGATGATGGACCCAAGAAGACCATCAGTGTAGCACGTTTGGAAAAGACCTCTCAGACACGCAAGACACTGATTGAGGGCAAGATGACCCACCCCCGTGCCATTGTGGTGGACCCACAACATGGGTGAGGGAGCAAGTGGAGTAAAGGGTTATCTTAACTAGAGAGAAAAGGTGATATGCAAAAGTGCACCCATTCAGACAGCTTTTAACAAGGTTTATGATTTCCTGATTGATTTTCTGTGCTCAGGGTGTCTGTCATACTACGTGGAAGTGTGACCCCAGGGTAGATGCATTTTGAAAGCTGCTGTCTCACTGTCTGCCCACTGTCTGCCCTATAACATCTACTGGGACTTTGCTGTCCAGCATGGACGGTTCCACTTGACAGTCCTGTGTCTGTGCTCCTCTAGTCACATAAAACAGAGATGCACCCTAAAAGAATATGATGGATTAAGATAAAAGATAACTGTCATTGAAGGTTTTCAACATAAGAAATGTTGAGTATACAGAAAGGGTATTAAGTGGAGGTAGTGTATTGTAGATCTGTTCCACAACACTCATGCGGTAGAACACCAAAGCTGTGATAATAGAGTGAGAGTCATATTCCATCACCCTAAGACTTTTTTGAACTTTAGAACTGATTTCCCCATGATAATGTGTCCTTTATACCATCGTTTTCCTAGCAACCTGGTCTCCTAGGAGAGCATTCTCCATTGGTGTTCCTTGGTGAGCTGTTTGCCCCTCAATAGCTCATAGATCAGAGAAAGCTGGAACTCTCTCGCTACCTTCAGAATTGTACCTTTGTTTCTTTCAGCCATGAAAGATAAACAAATACCTTGAACAGTCTGTGAAGAAAAAGTGAAAGTTTTCATCACAAAAAAAGTGAAGCTTTCATCAGTTAACTGAAAACCTACATTTCTGGAAATGCTGATTTGTGTTTCTAGTAGATTTGGATTTTCATAAACAAAAATCTGTTCAAAAGGCCATTAAAATGAAAAATCTGTTCCCGGTTCAGATTTGTAAATGTGTGCATGCATCATCCAGTCGATTTTGTGGTAACTTCAAGGGTTATGAACTGAACTCCTTCTCCAAACATTATGTGCTAACACTGACATATACCTGTACTGACATATAGGTACGCATTGCCTTGGGCAGTCCAGAGTGAGGGCAGAAAGGTGAAAGTAAAGGGCTGAATGATTAATGAGTTAAGTCTTTCCAAGGGCTTCACATGGGAATTTCCACCAATGAGAGCTACAGGCTATTCAAACATAGTCCTATTTTATTTTTACTCCCTGTACCATCCCATTCCTAGTCTTCCTGTATCATATATTTCATGCTGCAGTCCATGCTGTTCTACCTCTCCCCACCCCATTTCTTTTTCATAACATTAGGCCGAATCACTGAGATTATGTCCACCTCTATAGACCATGGATCATAAATAATTAGACAAAAATAGTTGCAGCAGTGCCTGGGTTGTAGTCTTGTCATGGATATTGTTTAAAGTTTTGAAAAAAAATCAAGAGCATCTGGCGATCACAGCTGTGTCTATTTCAGATGGATGTACTGGACAGACTGGGAGGAGGACCCAAAGGAAAGCAAACGGGGCAAGATTGAGAAGGCCTGGATGGACGGCTCCAACCGACAAGTCTTTCTCACTTCCAAAACAGTTTTATGGCCAAACGGTCTGAGTCTGGACATTCCGCGGGGCATCTTATACTGGGTGGATGCCTATTACGACCGCATTGAGATGGTCTACCTCAATAACACAGAGCGCAAGGTGTGAGGTCGTATAGGGATGAGAAATATTGAAGTCATACCAGTTAGTCATATAATATTTCGTCTAGGACTTCTGCTGGGGTTTATGATATGTTGTATTGGGAATTATCTTCACCTCTCCATTTTGCCTCCTTTCCTCTTGATAAGACGGTGTATGAGGGACAGGAGCTCAACCATGCCTTTGGCCTGTCTCACTATGCCAACTTCCTCTTCTGGAATGAATATCGGAGTGGCAGCATCTACAAGCTGGACCAGGACACGAAGACTGTTACCCTGCTGCGCAGTGAGCGTCCCCCCATCTTCGAGATCCGCACGTATGATGCCCAGCAGCAACAAGGTATGACCACCCTTGCACTCATCTACAGCTACCATTGTCCAGTCCCACATGTACTGTACACGCCCATGTTTCCACACTGCACTTCATCTAAGATGTTTTCCTGTCCACTAAATTTTCATCTTAAAGGAGGTAAGAAGCAGATTGGCAGGGTGTTTACATACTAAAATGCTCGAACACAGAGGACATATTTATCTCAACACAGTGAAATAGAACTGAAAGTATTAAAATGTCTGTTATCAAGTAAATTTGGTCACATTACTCTGTGTACGTCTTTTTTGATCTCCTAGGCTCCAATGCGTGCCGTGTGAACAATGGTGGCTGCAGCAGCCTGTGCTTAGCCACACCAGGCAGCCGTCAGTGTGCCTGCGCAGATGACCAGCTGCTTGATGTGGACAACGTGAGCTGCAAAGGTGAGTCCAGTACTACTACTGAAAGCAGTCTGGATGAAATCAGAAACACTGTCACGAAAAAAATCTACATTTCATCTTCGGTTATGAATGTTACAGTGGCTTTTTTAATGTTTATGTTGAAGACTGTTGCTGTCCTATTAGGCTATAAGTGTCGATCCATCATTTAACCGAAGAGAAATTTTGTTACAGCAGAAGTTGTAAGGAAAGTGCTTTCTGGTGCCCACACACGGTCCTCCCTTCCGTCTACGCAGCAAACCCATCCTACATCCCCCCGCCTCAGTGCCAGCCTGGTGAGTTTGCATGCAAGAACAATCGCTGCATCCAGGAGCGCTGGAAGTGTGACGGGGACAATGACTGCCTAGACAACAGTGACGAGGCCTCGGAGCTCTGCTGTGAGTGCCGCTTCTCGATGATCTGCTAATCAATTGGCTGTGGTGTTCGGTCAAAGATGACTGTGACCCTGCCTCCTGCCACAGCCTCTGTCCTTTCTTCTACAACCCCCTGCTGTTTGGATTTGGGGGATTTGCACAGCAGAGGCTCTGTGGGATGTCTCTCATGTGCTGTGGAGCTGATTGATGTACTTCCTAACAGTTACAGAAGAAAGAAACACGGGGGCCCTCCTCTTTCAGATGTCCCTCAGTGTTTCTATGAAGTTATTCCTGTCTGAGCTGACAGTCCTCACAATGGTGGACCAACAGGGCTGTAGCACTGCTTGTGTGTTGCAGTGTGGGTGTGTGCTAACAGTTATCTGTTTAGATGGGTGCTATGCATTTTGTTAGTTATAGCCTTACCCTGATTCTGGCTCTCCCAGTCCAGCACACTTGCCCTGCTGACCGCTTCAAGTGCCAGAACAACCGGTGCATCCCGCTACGCTGGCTGTGTGACGGGGACAATGACTGTGGTAATAATGAGGATGAGTCCAACACCACATGCTCAGGTAAGCTACCTCTTAAACGCTTGCCAGCGTCACAGTGACCAGAGCTTGTCGCATCCCTCCAACTTCAACTCTCATACTACTCTGAATATTGGCTTAGACTGACTTAAAAATACTGTCTTGAATAAATGTTTTTTTTCTTATTATTAATACCCTTAGGAGAAGTATGTGTTAAATAAAATTTCAATAGCAGTTTTTGAATAATGTCTAGTCACGTCAGTTAGATGTGAATACGTTAAAATGTGGCATATTTACACACGAAAGGGTTTGTTGTGATGGGAGGATGCTATTTTTGATAAAATGCTCTGTACTTTGAAGGCTGTTGGGAAAGGCAGAATGCGTAGCTGGGTCATTAAAGCTCCACTGGGGGCTAATAGGAGCCAGCTGGCAATCTAAGGGGTGTGACTATTGGTGCCCATTCTCCTAAGCTGCACAGATTTCCACTGAAAGTTTTAGAGAACTGTTATGTAACATTTGTGCCACTTTTATTTGACCCCCTCCTGCCCTTCCAGCACAGACATGTCCCCCAAATCAGTTTTCCTGTGCCAGCGGACACTGCATCCCCCTATCCTGGACATGTGACTTGGATGATGACTGTGGAGACCGGTCTGATGAGCCTCCTTCGTGCGGTGAGTCATAGTGTTTCCTTAAGATGGTCTTAGAAAAATGAGAAGGGCTTGTAATCTCAGAAAACTGTGCTCCCCTATGGAATCCCATCTCTTTTCATACTTCATCCTCTCTTAAATTCCGAAGGCTTGTATATCTGCTGTTGCTTCCAGAATGGACGTTGTCGTTGGTTTTGCATTTGAGATAATTTTGTTCAGTGAAATGTGATTACTCTGATTCTCCACAGCATCAGTGCCCCATTCTTAAAAAAAAACTGTTTGTCCTCTACCTTATGGTATTGCACGGAGCGGAAGACACTGGGAAACTTTACTGCACCCAGAAGAAGACAAGGACAGCGGTTTTGGGGCTGCCACAAAGTTTCTGTGGCTATCAGACAAAATTGATTTTACAGCAGATTTACTCTAATGCTGTAATTATATGTAGTCATCTCAAGTTATATACTTGAATTGCTGAATTTTTCACCCACTCCGGCTGTGGAATTAAGCACGACTTGTCTGTAGAAGTGGTTCATAAACAGGCGGCGGGCAGCAGTGATGTGTTTATTGTGACTTGTCTAACTGTGTTAACTGGCCTCCGAAAGCGTGGCTGATGTGTTTAATTAATGAAATTTCCCCCGGCTGTCTCCCGTCTCCAGCCTACCCCACCTGCTTCCCCCTCACCCAATTCGCGTGCAGCAGTGGCCTCTGCATCAACATCAACTGGCGTTGCGACAACAGTGAGTGTCCACCCACTGCCCCCACACTGCTCCCTGGACTCTTACCTCCCACATTCTCGAAAGGTTACGTAAGAAAAACAGCAAGACTCAGCATCTGCAGGCCCCTTGCGGTCGACCAGAACCCTTTTGTCAGGCTTTGCGCATATTATCCGAGGCAGCAGAAACACGCAGAAAGACCGGTCTGACTTTGCTGTAACCCTTAGAAGAAAGTTGTTTTAATGTCCTTCCTGTCCCGCCTAGAGGCCCATCCTCATTGTTTGTCCTTCTACAAGCTGTTCTAAGATGCACCATATGTTCTCACAGGCTACTGCAGCAAGTATTCATCAATATTAATGGATTTATATTTGTTTTGTTGCACAAGCTTTCAGATGAATACTATTTCTCCATTGGATTCAAAGGCTTATTGGAGAAAAACTAATTACACCAATTTTTATTTAATAATCTTTTTTTTTAAAATACAAGATGCTTCTTTTAAAATAGTGAAAATAGATCAAAGTGATTCTGAGCTTCTTACACAAAGTTAATTAATACATTGGGTTTCAGTATCTATTTATGCAGTCTGAGTGGTCATTCTTAAAGCTGTACATGTATTCCCTGCTGCAAGCGAGTTTCCTACCTGTCCAGTGCTGTCATCTACAAGTACAATGCATATGATAGATGAATGTGCCAGACAGCAATCATTTCACCATGTTATCATCTGAACATTGATCTGCGCGTATTGTATGGGAGATTATGCATCTCTTCTCTCAGTAGGAACCTGTGCAGTGGAGGAAGACCAAAAAAACCTTGAAAATGCTGGAAAACTGCATTGTTTGTCCTGAATTAAGTTTGTAATAGCATGCCTCAGAAGGAGCCTTGGAAATATTTGGAATATTTGGTTCATTTGGTCCAGTGAACCATAACACACTGTGTCATCCTTCAGCCTCTCAGTGTAACGTGATGTGTACTTACTGTGTGCTACTCATGAATGGGACTCTTGTACTTAGCATTGCAAAAGCATTAATCAAGTCAGTAAGCTTTTCAACATCTATGGCACGTGTGTAATTGGATTTACGCCTCTCAGCAATAAAACCAAAGTAGGAATTAAGATGCGGAAAGACCACGGGGAAGCAGCCCTGTGTATAGTGGCGTGCTGGGAGCAGCGGTGCCTTGGCTTCGTCCACAGGAAATAATACGTCCTCTCTTTCTGAACTCTGTGGGGGTGCTTGCCTTTCATATTTGCTTTAAGGCTGAGATATTTGGATGATCAAGGTCAGGAAAAAAGATCTGGCACATGCGTTCTGAGACTTTCTCTGCAGAGCTGGATGTACAGTATTCCTATTCAGTCCTGTGATTTTCACACTTAGCACTCGTGCAATAGGTTGCTGTCTGACAAAAAAGCACGAGAAAATTGTGCAAAAATGCGTATCCTTTTTCAATCGATGGACTTATTATTCTGTATATTGGCATTCTTGGCCATTATGCTATCTTTTTACTTCCACAGTAGGTATTTAATACTGTACACAGGCAATGCCTTTTCTATCAGATGTTTTAGGAGCGAGATATGTGCTTATATAAAACAAAAAGATTTTTTTTTTGTCTCTTAGGGGTGTTAATCGGGCCATTTTCTGTCTAAATCTAATGTACTAGCATTACTTCTAAACTGAGCTGGAAATGATGGGACTCCTGGTGTTAATATTTCATTCAGAATATACTTCATTCATTCAGACGGTTCTTCTTAATGTGATATGTTTCAAATAGAGGTTATCAGCTTCCATGTACTAATGAGCTAATCTGGTGGATATATCCAGGACCAGTTTGTCTTATAAGTTACTCATTTAACTGACATTTTTCTCCAAAGTAACTTATAGTCCTAAGTTTATACACTGAACATCTCACGTTGATTTACCCATTTATACAGCTAGGTAATCTTTACTGTATCAGTTCAGGGTAAGTACCCTGCTCAAGGGTACACCAGCATGAGGTGGGATTCAAACAGGGGTCCACTTGTTTGTAAGATGACAGCTCTAACCACCGGGCTACCTGCTGCCCAAGGCTGCTGTCTTTTGCTTTGATTGATCTTTCTGCTGTATGTGAGCTCAATGCAGCTATACCAACACTATTCAAGTACGCCCATATGGTCTAAGGAATGATCTATGAATCTTTCTGCTTCCTCGCCTCTTTTACTGTATGCCACATGGGTTGTTCTGTTCCCAATATCATTTCTCATTTCTCTGACGGAATTGTTTTGTAAAGATCACTTTGTGGCATCTGTAACAGCAGCACTGGCTCAGTCTGATACTGTGAGGCGAGGCTGGTTTAGAATACACTCTGGCTCACACCATGCACTGTTCCAACTCTCTGACACCCTGCAGGTCAGTGGTGCCCCAGCCAACTATTTTAAGGTCATATGTGCTGCTAGAGGCTTAATTGTATCCTTAAGCGTGAATAACGTTACTTCCAGAATGGCGCTGTGAATGTACTATTTATAGTTGGAACGGAGCTGTGGCAGGTGTAGGTTTGATATATTTAGCATCATGCCATCTGAATCACTGACATGAGCCAAAAAATGATGGTATATACATCGAATTTGAGAGTTGTTTCGCCGCTTTAGAGTTGTCGTCTCTCAGTAGTGAAACCACCTTGCATAGTTGTGGTGTTATTAGACATGTCAAGAATTGGTCTCCGATTGCCTGGGAAGTGGAAGCTGAAAGTGAGTTTTCCTGAAACTGAGTCATTAACTACAGTACTGTGCAAAAGTCTTAGGCATACAAGTTCAAGGTCTGTTGAGAAGTCCGGGTAGATTCTTATCTACCATCAGGGAGGTTTCTGGTTGGTCCCAAATTCATTCTGCAGCCTGAGAATGACCTCAAACACCCAATCTTGAGCAAAAAGAAGGAATCCTGCAACAGATGGTATGGTCCCCACAGAGCCCTGATCTCAACATGATCAAGTCAGTCTGGGAGGACATGCAGAGACAGTCAAAATCTGCAGAAGAACTGTGGTCAATTCCTCAAAATGTTTGGAAGAACCTACCAACCTCTACCTTAAACTGCAGATGCAAGTTTGCATAAGAGAATTGATGCTGTTTTAAAGGCAAAGGGTGGTCCCACCAAAAATTGATTTGACTGAGGTTTTTTGTCTGCTGCACTTTTTAGAAGGTTTATTGATTAAGTATTCATGGCATTATTTTTGGAACCATCTTCACTTTCTAGCATTTTTCCTACAGGTGCCTAAAACTTTTGCATAGTGCTGTATATGATGCCATTGAGTTGGTGTAAAGTGTAGGTAGGAATTACAGAAAGTAATGTTCCAGCCAAAGTAATATTTAGTGCATGTACAGCATTTGTTTTACAGTGTCTTCCCATTTTCCCCTGAGAAGGAATGAGTGCCAGTGAAGAGTTTGACTGAAAACCTCATAGCCTGGCGCTGCATGAAGAGCTCAAGTGTGTGTCTGTGTGTGCTACAGATAATGACTGTGGGGACAACAGCGATGAGTTGGGCTGCAGCCACTCTTGCTCTAGCACACAGTTCAAATGCAACAGTGGTCGTTGCATCCCCGAGTACTGGACCTGCGACGGGGAAAATGACTGCGGAGATTACAGCGACGAGACCCACGCCAACTGCACCAACCAAGGTGAGTGAGACTGACAGGATGCGAGACCAGCTTTACACCTCTCTTAAACGCACAGCACTTTCAAATGTATTTTTATTTATTGAATTATTGGAGCAGTTCTGCTTTCTTGCTCTGTAGACAAGAGGGCCTGTAGCCCTGTATTTTGGTTCCCCAGCATATTTTGAAGTTATTGAGCACATTTGTCCAGCCTCTACCATAACTGCACTGAGGCCAGCAGATTCCAGAATGAATGAGCTTCTCCGTCATTCTCAGAAATATGACGTCAGTCATACCATAGTTTCACTCTGAAGATCACTTCCACATGTGTAAGCCTGAGACTTGGCAGCTGCACACTTTAGAAGTTTATATTCCCTCCGTTCGTCACAATTACGAAGCTGTAGCACACACTGGCTTCTCCAGCATCCACTCTGTCCCTGTCCCTGTGTTTGGGTACTTTCTCCCTCAAAGAGTTGTCTTTAAAAGTATGCTTTATCTTTATGTACATTTAAGTCTTCAGTCCTGTGGTTCTTTCCAAGCTACTTCTTTATGGAGAATTTAGAAGAGAACCGTGTTACGTGACAGTTGAGATATTATGTTCTTCAGAATGCCAGCATGAATCTTGCCATTGAGCAGAATTCGGTGATTTAACACTACAAACCAGAGGAACAATGGTAGACTGCACTTTGTGCTTGTTATAGCCCTAAATCTCTCGCACTTAGAGCTGCTCTCTAGTTAATAACTCCCCATAGGTTTCTGAAAGGGGGAGGCTGCGGTTTAATGTAGGTCAGGGAAGGTTGGTGTGGCACTTTGCCCTGATGTTGAGGTTTAGAGCTACACCCCCTATGCTTCAATTCGGCATGCGGTTGTTAATTACTCAAAGTCTGGAATATTTAGTAGGGGGAGGTGGTGGGGCCGTGAGGCCTCTACTCGTTCAGGGAGTGGATCAGATCACAGGCAGGGGTGGGCTTATGATTGCATGCTGTAGATCTGAGCTCCTGCTGAGGGAAATGTTTGCACATGAAGGACACCTGCTGCTCTGTGCCCACAGCATGACTTCCCTCTGTTGCAGAGGAAGATTTAGCTTGTACAGTTTTATTTACAATGCCATTCTTCCAGTTATCTTTCTAGAATGATCCTACAGTCATTATACTTGTTTCACTTGGAGCCTGTGTATGATTTTTCCACTGTGTGGTTGGCTTTCTCACCTCTCAATCACAGTTGATGCTCTTGTTGCTTTAATGTGGCGCAGTTTATATAATTCTTCAGCTATGTGTCTGGTTTTCCCCTCCTGTTTCCAGCCACACGCCCTCCCGGTGGGTGCCGTGTGGATGAGTTCCAGTGCCGCATGGATGGGCTCTGCATCCCCATGCGCTGGCGCTGTGATGGTAACACTGACTGCATGGACCTGAGTGATGAGAGGAATTGTGAGGGTGTCACGCAGATGTGTGACCCGGCTGTCAAGTTCAGCTGCAAGGATTCTGGTGAGGGAAAAGATGTGTTATTAAAAAACTGTGTGAGCGTGAAAAAATAGACATCTTGAAATTTCTCCAAGTTGGGACAGGAGGGTGAAATGTTCTCCCAGTCTAAGCTATAATGTGGGTGTATGCGAGGACCATGATAAGGGCTATGCTGTAGAGAATGAGAAGATGTATAGGTCTGTGGAGGACCAGTGCATCAGCCCATGTAAATGTCACTCCCCACAGCACATTGTATCAGCAAGGCTTGGGTGTGTGATGGTGACAGCGACTGTGAAGACAACTCCGACGAGGAGAACTGTGAGGCTCTGGCCTGTAAGCTTTCCCACCATGTCTGTGCCACGAATGATTCCATCTGCCTGCCAGCTGAGAAATTGTGTGACGGCAACGAAGACTGTCCAGATGGGTCCGACGAGAAGCTTTGTGGTAAAACGCACTGCCTCCACAGTATTCCGGTGTAGCCGGAAGGGACTTGTGCTTTGCTAGATTATTTCCTTCCTTCTCTGCCAAAATGCAAGTAACATTCCACCCCCATCCTCTCACTTTGTATTTACCCACAAAGATCTGTGCTCCTTGGTCAACGGTGGCTGCAGTCACAACTGCTCGATTGCCCCAGGAGAGGGCATCATCTGCTCCTGCCCCCTGGGGATGGAACTGGGTGCTGACAACAAGACCTGCAAGATCCAAAGCTTCTGTGCCAAGCATCTGAGGTGCAGCCAGCGCTGTGAGCAAGACAAGCTCAGTGTCAAGTGTTCCTGTTATGAGGGCTGGGCCCTGGAACCTGACAAGGAGAGCTGCAAGAGCACAGGTAAGGAGAAGGAAGAAGGGACGGTTTGGTCATATTTGGGAGGAAGTCAATTAAGAGGGTGGGGCTCACTTTGGGTGGAAAGTGCTTAGAATAGGTGGTATGGGTGGGACTGATGTGAATTGGAAGGATAGATGGAAAAAGTTGATGAGAAAAGGCTGAGAGGGGAGCAGAAAAAAGGGAGAAATAATCAAATGTGGCAGATGGAATTGGGTTTAAACGGGAAAAGGAGAAGCAGGTGGAGAATGTGTGGGAGATTCTTGAATGCGTTGAGGTACAGTGAAAGGAATGAGGAAAAGATGTAATGGATGAGCACAAGGCCAGCACCAGATGAAGGAAGGATGACCGACTATATTAAACAGCCATTCATCTCAAAGAAGTTGAGAAATGGAGGGAACCATTGCTGGAGACAGTGTGACAATGAGATTCAGAGGGGATTGTTTGTTAGGTGGAGGCAAAAATACGTGTAGACAAAACTGAAAGTGTGGCTGATTAAAATGTAAATCTAGAATTTTAAGATGATCACACTCAGCCCCTAAATCTTTATAAGAATCAGGAAAATATGAAGTTGATAATTACTTTTCCAAAAACTGATACCATAGCAGATTTATCTAATTATACTGTCTTGCAAAACATGGACTTGATAATTATTATGAACAGCTTAAGTTTACAGGTTTTCCTCTGGGTGCAATGATATGAATTTTTCTTTAAAAGCAATATCATTGACTAGACCAACTAACATTTTTTCTTCAATAACTTGACTCTTGGCATGCTGGTAGTAGTAGAAAGTCCCCCAGGTGGTTTTTGTGTTGTTTCAACACTTTGTGAAGGACAGAAGGTTTACTACTACAGTGTGGGTAGAAACCCTAGAAACAGTAGACTGCAAATGTGGAGGATGGTTGAGGCGGGCAGTTCCAAAGTTGTTCTAACCCTTCAGGACGAAGAATAATCTTTAAACGGGAGGCACTTTTTTCTAATGAGAGACTTTGCCACACCGTTACAGTGACATTTTTTGAGGAGCCAGGATGTCACCATGTTTCTCTAATAGTCCACAGGTTGCAAATGGCACAAGGCAGGGGCCACATTTTATTACCCATGTCTGGGTGCCTTTCTAGTCTCGCATTAGAGTTATTGTTCATGATCTTGTTCTGTCTCTCCTGCTGCGGCCCTCCTGCTCCAAAGTCATCTGTATTCATCCTCTCATAGTTACCGGTTTATTTCCCTTAGTCATAGTATTAGTCTGTTTTGAAAGAACCACAACCTGGATTTTACCACTTGGGTGGCTTTTGGTTAAATGTCGTCTTCTGTTCTATGAGATCCAAAAAAACCTTTATGAAATCAAATTAGCAGCTTAAAACTTTTAATGTGACCACGTTGCTATTCCTTTATGATTTTCACACTATGTGCTTTAGCAATCCCAGCAATAAGTTGGTAACAATAAGATGTGCAGAGTTGTTTTCAGCCTTGTGGTTTTGCTTCCTCTTTATCCCCCTTAGACCCTTTCAAACCCTTTATTATATTCTCCAACCGGCATGAGATCCGGCGTATTGACCTCCACAAGGGTGAGTTCAGCGTTCTGGTCCCTGGCCTGCGCAACACTATCGCCTTGGACTTCCACCTCAACCAGAGCACCCTCTACTGGACAGATGTGGTGGAGGACAAGATCTATCGTGGCAAGTTGTCAGAAAACGGCGGTGAGTTCTTTCAGACACATTATTCTCTTGCTCTTGCAATTTATAGACATCACAGGGCCCTGTATGTTTGCTCCATAAAAACTGTTCCAGTTCTGACATGCTAAAAAAATTGTCCTGCTTGTTGTCCTTGCTGTAACATCTAAATAGATGATGACTGAGTTGTTCATAGCTACGCAGGGCATGATAGATCTTCATAGTTATTTTGGGATGGAGGCTTTTGCTGCTCAAAGATGCTTGTTACATTTGCTTCTTGATTTTTCCGTTCATGTGGGCGATTGTGTGATTATTTTTTTCTCCAAATCAAGAAATGGACTGAATTTTCCTACTTCATTATTTGCCTGTTTTGAATGCAAACCATGGTTCCATTACAGATCAGGTTTGTGTTCTCTCAACTGTGTAGAGTTGGGGGGGGGGTTGCTTTGTCTCTTTCCATTAGTCTCACCGCGGGCTAGCACGACAGCGGGCCTGAACGGCAATGTTGTGTTTGAGGCACAGCATTGAAGTCACCGTTTCCAGCCTCCCCATGCCAGCAGTGCTATATCATGCCAAGCTCAGACGTCACAAGCAGAGTCCTGCTGTGATTCGCTTTAGAATCACGGAGCCTTGAAGACGGCAGCCAAGCAGTGTCATTACAATAGCAGAGCAGAGCCAGCAGACAGAATAAAGGGGGCTTCTCAACACCCTTGGAAAGCAAACTTTGTATCCAACAAGAATAAGTGCAGCATAAAGAAAGCGAATCCCTCTAATTAGTGTAGGAAAGTCTAATGAATGTCTGTTATCCCCCCAGTAAGAATAATTATCAGCTGGAAACAATTAATATTTTTAATTGATTGGGCAGATAATGTTTTGTTAGAGGTGGAAGGGGAGCCGGGTAGAAGCAAAGTACTTTTTCCACACACATCTGAATGTGATTTTATTTCAGATGGGCTGGTTTGCATGTGCCAGACCATGTGACAAGAGAAGGCAATTATGGTCACAGTAAAAGACGTAAACATGTCCCAGCAAGTGGTCCATTTGACACTTGCAGTTCTTCTCTTTGTGGTTTGGCTTCACTTTTTCGTTCCAAACTTTGGCACAAAAATTCCCAATCCAGTCCAACAGTGTGGTAGTTATGGGTTTGCTTTCTGGAAAGATCTCAGGATGTAATGAAATCAACTTAATACAGCATGCGCAGTATTCGGAATGGGAAAGCAGAAAATGTAGCAAGAAATATTTTGTAAACGCATATCATTATATCCATTCGTTATCGTTAATTATTTTATCTTGGTCGGGGTCACGGCAGTTCAGCCTATCCCAGAACAATTTGGTGCTTGAATATGAAACTAAACCCTGGATGGGATTCCAGTGTATTACAGGGTGGCCACAACTTACACATGCAATTTAGAGTGACCAATTCATTCGAAATGCAAGTGTTTGGACCGTAGGAAAAGATCCACACAGACACAGTTAGAACAAGCAAACTCCACAGAGGCGGAACCAGATTTTAACCTACAGCCTAACAGCTCGGGCACTCTCAGGCAGCAGTGCTGCTTGCTGCCCTACCATGCCACCCCACCTATCACTATATCATATTTCTAATGTTTATTATAAAAGATTATAAATGCGAAACAGACGTTTTCACTATAATGTGAAAAGTTTAAACACACTAGTATTTACAGCAAGGATGATGACGAGTCTCAGTGTGATTTGCAGTCAGTCAGTTGGACTCCAGTTTGTAGTTGTGTTTTCACTTCTGTGGAAACTGCTCCTGGGTGTTTAACCCACTGACAAACTGTACTGACGCAGTGGGATTCTTCTCATGTACTTTGACATTGGTGAATCGGCATCACTGACCCTTTGCCCCTTCTGTGTACCCTATGCTCGGATGTCTCAGCTCTGACCAGTTTTGAGGTGGTCATCCAATATGGCCTGGCAACTCCAGAGGGGTTGGCGGTAGACTGGATTGCTGGCAACATCTACTGGGTGGAGAGCAACTTGGACCAGATTGAGGTTGCCAAGCTGGATGGCACTATGAGAACAACGCTGCTGGCTGGAGAAGTAGACCACCCTCGTGCAATTGCCCTGGACCCCCGATATGGGTGAGCTTGTCCACCAGAATCACTCCACTTTAGTCAAATCTAAGCCATAGTTCAGTGTAAGTCTATTCAAACTATCTATCCTATTTTATGTTTTTCTAGCATCCTGTTCTGGACAGATTGGGATGCCAGCATGCCCAGGATTGAAGCAGCCTCCATGAGTGGCCAGGGGCGGCGCACCATACATAGGGAAACAGGCAGCGGCGGTTGGCCCAATGGGCTCACCGTGGACTACCTGGAACTGCGCATCCTGTGGATCGATGCCAGGTACCCACTCTAGCACTTTCAGACACGTAGAGAGGGGTGGAGTCTAGTATCCTTACCTTGAACAAAGCCATTTGCTTTTTTATCAGATTTTTAAACTTCCCTTTCCTTTCATATGAAGATATGTGCAACTTACAGAGTAAACTGTTTCTTTGAGTTTCTGCATTTTTAGTGGTTGTACATTTCCAGTGTAACAAGGTAAACACCACTTCATATCTTCTGGAGGGAACATGTCATAGTGGTCTGCCATTAAATCTAGAATTTAATTACTTACTGCCTGCAGAATTTAGCATTTGTTTTTAGAAATGGACAAATTTGCAGAGCTGTAATCTTCTCATGATCCCTGTTCCTCACAACTCAGGTCAGACGCCATCTACTCTGCACAGTATGATGGCTCTGGGCTGATTGAGGTGCTCCGAGGACATGAGTACCTGTCACACCCATTTGCGGTCACTATGTTCGGGGGAGACGTTTACTGGACAGACTGGCGCACCAACACACTAGCCAAGGCCAACAAGTGGACTGGGCACAATGTTACTGTGGTGCAGAAGACCAACACACAACCGTTCGACCTACAGGTCTACCATCCTTCCCGGCAACCCCACGGTATGGCTCATACCATCACTTGCATCACCATGCACTATGATGCAAAACCTGAAGCCACAGTCTGCAGTCCTGACCTTTTACCTTAATTCATCTCCTTGTAACCTAATTTATCCAATATGTGTACGCCATTCATATTTCTGTTAGTTTATGTTGGTGTTCATTTATGAATAGTACTGGAAAGGTGGGTTAGAGTTACCCTAACACTAACTGGAAAGGCCCACCCCGGATGTCTTCTGAAAAGTTAAATTAGTTCTGGTGAGCATTAAATTGAAGAGTCTGAAATATGGATCACTGGAGCTTTAGAAGATGATGGATTTGCTTGAAGAGATCTGTCCTGAGCAGCATCAGTCATAATTCAAGGGAAAGCCCTGTCTTTTCAGGCCTTTTTTTCAAGGGAGGACATAAGGGAATTCTGGAGCCTGTCTCCTGCTGCTGTCAATCAAAGCCCACTAGGGAGGGATCTGTAGCAGGGATGACAAAATTCAAATGTCATTCTGAGTGACAGCTTTATCCCCTCACTGTGTCACTGATGAAAGCAGTGCTTGGGTTCCTCTCTCACAATCGTTGAGTGTGCACCTAAAGGCATGCAGTGATTGCCAGTATCTTCTGGTCTATTTTTTTTTGACCACCAGCCCAGAATGTTATGAGAATAAAACAAGTTTACCATTTTGGTTTGGCAATTTATTTTGCAATAGTGGAATGTTCTCTACATTAAGAAAATTTGTGCTAAATAATGGTGGAAATTTTAGTCTATGTCATGCAGTTGCATGGGTTACCCTTACTCACACGAATGGTAATGGCCCGTTTATTGCTGCTGCAGCAGTACCAGAGACACAAGTTGTTATTTTTTGTCTGTAAGAGTGGAAAAAGCAAGAGGAAAATATTCCATAAAATAATGATGGTTGCTTTTGTCTTAATTTTTCAAACAAGTTTTTTTTGTATAATGAGTAGTTCCTTACAGCTTACTGAGACTCAGGATGCATTGGAGGAACTGATCACAGTACTTCTACATTCTCATTATTATTTCTCATATAGCCATCCCACCTATTGACTACAAAACCCTTCCTGCCTCTCCCTTGTCCTCTTTCACCACAACAGTTTCACTTTTTACTTTTCTCCCCACTGCTTGGGCTGCCAGCATTGAACCCTTGTGCTGCCAATGGAGGAAAAGGGCCCTGCTCCCACCTCTGCCTGATCAACTACAACCAGACCTTCTCCTGTGCCTGCCCACACCTCATGAAGCTCCATTCAGACAATCACACCTGCTACGGTAAGAAGACACCGCAGTTGTAAAGCCGGCAATGACGCGCTTCTTGTCACCTCTTGCTGCCATGGCTGTGCTAATGATGCCAGTAATGCTCGTGATGCTGTTGTCACACAGTACCTGTAGTCTGTGTGTGTCACGCTGTACGAGGTGAGTATATCTGAAGAGTGTTTAAGCAGTATAACAGATTGAAGAGGAGAGGAGAGGCATCTATCGTCCATGTGTTTGCTGGGTTTTTACCATTCTGGAGCTCAGTTTCAGCTTCACTATTGAAGATCCCAGAGTAATTTGAGGAAGAGAGTCTCTTGGTGAAGCCTGAAAGTATCAATTAACTCTGACTGGATGCAATGAAAGAAAGTCAGTGTGGGCCAAAGCCATCCAAAAAACCAGCCACTCACCATTGTGAATACAAGTATTTCATATTTTTTGTTGACTCTCTTTAATGTGAAGCCTCAGTGCGTAATTGAGCACAGCACACATCGTTTTTTTGTCAGATTTGGACGAATAAGTTATGACAACAGTGAGATGCTCTTTGACTGCTCAGATATTTTCCTAAACTTTAAGACCATAATTGTTCTTTAAGGATATTTGATTGCAGGTTTGATACTGATCCTCCCTGGTATCTTTGCCTCTTGTAGAGTCGCGGCAGTTCCTGCTCTATGCCCGGCAGATTGAGATCCGAGGAGTGGATTTGGACAACCCCTATTACAACTACATAATCTCTTTCACGGTGCCGGACATTGACAACGTGGTGGCTGTGGACTATGATGCCCAGGAGCACCGCATCTACTGGTCTGACATGCGCGCACAAGCCATCAAGAGGGCCTTCATCAATGGCACAGGTGTTGAGACAGTTGTATCTGCTGGTAAGTGCCCTCCATTGCCTTTTCCTCATTCTGCCAGGTTTATGGAGAAGTCCAAAACTTACATTGTGAGTGGAGCAACATAGACCCCTTGAAGTTGTACACCCTTGCAGTTATATGTTAATAACAGTCATCTGAACAAGAATTTAACTCACACACATCTATTTGGGAATTCTGATGCTTTAAATGCTAGAAATTCCACTGCTACAATTTGCACTACAGATTAATAAAATACACTTGTTAATCAGCAGGTGGCTGTTTACCCAGCATTCCAACTTATTTGTGGGCATGCGTCTCCTTTCAGACCTACACAATGCCCACGGACTAGCAGTGGACTGGGTCTCCCGAAATTTGTTCTGGACCAGCTACGATGCCAATAAGAAGCAAATCAATGTTGCACGGCTGGACGGATCCTTCAAGAATGCTGTCATCCAGGGTCTGGACAAGCCACACTGTTTAGTCCTGCACCCTATCCTAGGGTGAGTAGGGCCCAGGTACTGAGGTATAAGGAGTAGCCACCAGCAGGGGTAAAATAATGTTTCAAATTAACAGACTGATGAGAGAAATAGAGTATAATTTAGTGCTCTTGAGGTTCATCTGTGTGTTCTCATCTGTGAAGAAGGTATGATTGGTTTAAGAGCTTAGTGCATGGTCTGTAAGATGATAAATTGCATTACAGTTCTGTCCTTCAGATTGAGCAAGGTATAACACCTGGTAACATGCTGAAGAGCAAGTCTAACCCTGGGTGGCAATGACTCTACACTGCATTAGCTGTTAGAGCTGAGCTCCATTCTATCTCCAGAGAGCTCTGACATCTCTCCCTAGTACCTGCCTGAGGGCTCAGCACCTCTATGAGATTTATACTCTCCCTTTAGCTACTTCCCCAGGCAAAGCCATTTTCTATTTTTCAGAGATGAGTGGAAAATTTCTTTTCTGCACTCCGTAAATTTTGACAAACCTATGGATTCATTCATGTACATGAGAGATTTTTTTTAAAGAATCTATTTGCCCTTTGTTTGTTTTTTCCTTAAGGGTTGCTCAACCCTCAGAGGCCTCCGTTTCCGGGGGTTGTTTTTTTTGGCATGTGAATAAATGAGAAGCAGATGCTAATCCCATATGCTATAAACAGGTTCAATTCCAAAAAATACTCAGAGTGAGACAGGAAGGGCAAAGTGTGGTGTCTAGGGGTCTGTATTGTGTGCAGCAGTAAATTAAGATACAGGACTGCTAGAAATATATGGGGTTGTGGGGGACAGAAAGGGGCAGCTGATCTGGAAGTTGCATAGAGGTGTTTGAAGATGAAGGAATCAAGCTGCTGTGAGCTGCAAAAAGACTCTTCTTTCTACCTGCGGGAAACTGGTTTCATTCCTTTGTGAAACACACATGTAAACCTGTGCATATCTAAAAAGATGCATAGACATCAATGAAAACAGAACTGTTCGTATAAAACAGAAAATTGTTTTTATTTATTTAGATAAAAATTAGCACAGTCGGCACTCTACTAGAGTAGATTTTCTAGTAGATTTCTTGTGTGAAGTGCATCACTTATTTTTAGCCTCAGTCCTACCCATCTTTTATCGTGTGGAATTAGAAGAAGAAAATGGCGGAAGAATGGTCAGAAGTGTAAAGGTGAGTATGAGAAAATGAGTATCTGGCAACCATTCAGCAGGCCTGTTCCCTTGAGACTGTGTCTGCATATATCAGCCCATATGGGCTTATCTGAACATTTTTTGCTATGGAGCAGATAAAGGTGAGTGGAGAGCATTTATTGTTCCTGTGCACCCTATTTAAGAATGGCTGATCATCTATGTTCTGTGCTCCAGGTATAGGGGATACTGGTGTGTAATGGTACTGGTTGTTGAGTAAAAAGGGAGTCTGCTGGATACAGTCCCCTTGATGAGGCTCCAGCTGTCAATCTGTTAGCTGTTTGGTTTCAGTGACATGACTACAGCACTGCTGACCATGAGAAAGAGATCATGTAGTTTGCTGCTGTCTGTGAAGAACAGCTTCAAAATAGCTACCCCACTCTCACTCTCAATAGGTGGCTTGTGTCCAACAAGTCCACTTTCTTTAATATGAAACGTGTCTCCCCTGCACAGAAAGCTGTACTGGACAGATGGAGATAACGTCAGCAGTGCCAACATGGATGGCACCAATCACAGCGTGTTGTTTGTAAATCAGAAAGGCCCAGTGGGTAAGTATCTGTCCCCAAGAGACTAAGCTGTGGAGAGTGGCCGTGCTGCAAGCTGACTTTTGTGGCACACTGTGTAAATATTAGATGGTCAAAATGAAAGGATTCCTATTATTCCGTAATGAGTTTGATCACACTGGTCTTTCACAGGCCTGTCCATTGACTACGACACCGAACACCTGTACTGGATTAGTTCAGCGACGGGCACTATCAACCGTTGCAAACTGGATGGCACTGGGTTGGAGGGCATAGAGAGTGTCAAAGGCAAACTGACCAAGGCGACAGCATTAGCAATCATGGGTAAGGGACAGGCCAAGCTCTTTTTTTCCAGTTCTTTTGCTGGTCTGTCAGCTACTATTTGACTATGTTACTGACAATGAATGTGAAATTTTGTGTTTTCACTTGCTCTTTGTTTGAACAGGAGACAAGTTGTGGTGGGCCGACCAGGCCACCGACCAGATTGGGACCTGTGACAAAAAAGATGGGAGCAATTGGAAGGTGCTGAGAAATGGCACTTCCCCAATGATGCATATGAAGATCTACAATGAGACTGTGCAGACGGGTAACTTTTCAGGACACAAACCTATCTGACGTGACTGTGTTAGAACCTGCTGCACAAAAGTAAATGGCACATATCTTTCCCAGGGGCCAACATGTGTAGCAAGAACAATGGAGGCTGCTCTCAGCTATGCCTGCCTACCTCACCCACAACACGTGCTTGCATGTGTACAGCTGGGTACAGCCTACAAAGCGGACAACAGTCTTGTGAGGGTAAGGGCCGCTCCTTTCTGCTACAGAGGTTCTTGTCTTGCCAGGAATAGATGAAGTTTGAAGACAAACTTAGCTTGCAAAAGCCTCTAACTCTAAATACTTTTGTTGTCATCTCCTCTCCAGGGGTGGGTTCCTTCCTATTATATTCTGTGCATGAAGGAATCCGTGGGATTCCATTGGAGCCGTCCGACAAGTCTGATGCACTGGTGCCATTCTCAGGCACTTCCTTGGCTGTAGGCATCGACTTTCATGCTGGTGAGTCACTGCAAGCTGAGGTTGCTTAGACTGATGGCATACAGTGTTCTGCACTCATTCTGTTCAAGCTATGTTAACTGACCCATGTCCTCTGCCACAGAAAATGACACTATCTACTGGGTGGACATGGGCCTTAGCACTATTGGCCGGGCCAAGAGAGACCAGACATGGCGTGAGGACATTGTGACTAATGGAATTGGCCGTGTGGAGGGCATTGCTGTGGACTGGATTGCAGGTCAGCCTAATGAAAAGCACATGAGCAATCACAAACACCAACAGGTACATCTCTACCGGATATGCTGTGTATAGATGTAGACCCAGAATCTTAGCCACACATGCCCTCAACGTGGAGCAGAATGCCGGACTGGAATGAGTGGATTTGACTGAATCATCTGAAGCACAACATCAGAATTCTTTGAAGTGTACAATCAGACCAAACCCTCAGTGCATAATATGTTGTGGGAAAAGAAATAAAAGGATGCAAACACATGACTTAGAGATGCAGGAAGAAATTAGTGCAGCTCTGCATCTTTTTATGACACAGATTTTCTACTGCTGCCACTGATCATCCTTTGTACAAGCATGAATCTTTTTCAATTAAGAGAAGATGTTTTCACAGCTCTGATTGACCTTGGCACAATAGAATGGTAAGATCATTTCCTCCTTCTCCATGCAGGCAACATTTACTGGACTGATCAAGGTTTCGATGTAATCGAAGTGGCCAGGCTGAATGGGTCCTTCCGCTATGTGGTCATTTCCCAGGGTCTGGATAAGCCCCGTGCCATTGCAGTGCACCCAGAAAAGGGGTGAGGTCGAGAGGAAGAAGACATACAGATGATCAGTTCATTATAGATCTATGAATACTGTACTGACTTTATACTCCAATGTGTGTGTGTATCTATTTATGTATGTATGTATGTATGTATGTATATTTTTATGTATGCACATGTATAGGTACTTGTTTTGGACTGAGTGGGGTCAATATCCACGCATTGAGAGGTCCCGACTAGATGGGTCCCAAAGAGTTGTTCTGGTCAATGTCAGTATCAGCTGGCCCAATGGTATCTCTGTAGACTACCAGGTGAGAAGGTCAATGATCCAACTATGTCACAATTTCTATTTTTCTGATATGACATTGCTTGATGGAAGTAGAACCGTTATGCAAAAATTTGTTTCTCTCTCACACACTTCTGTAGGAAGGCCTACTGTACTGGTGTGATGCACGGACTGACAAAATTGAGCGCATTGACCTGGAGACTGGAGAGAACAGGGAGGTGGTGCTGTCTACCAATAACATGGACATGTTCTCCATCTCTGTCTTTGAAAACTACATCTACTGGAGTGACAGGTCAATCCTCTTACTTTGAGGTGTTCTAATTTCTCTTCCCTCCTGTCACCCTCATCCACTTCTACCATCTCGGTGCTGAATTGGAATTAAATTAATTAAGCTTATGCTAAATATCTAGTCGATAGAATGGACTACTATCTGCTCCACATCTGCTCTTTCTTTGTCCTTCCTACATTTTGCCCTTCCTGTTTATCCTGTAGTTTTGTCGCCTGACTGGACTTGATTTGAATTGAAACTCAATACACAGCACAGGTGCAGGCACTGATATCTCCTTTACTGTGCATCAGGACTCACGCAAATGGCTCCATCAAGAGAGGGAGCAAGGACAATGCCAGTGATGCTGTGTCTCTGAGGACTGGTATTGGGGTGCATCTGAAGGACATTAAGGTGTTCAACAGAGCCCGGCAGCAAGGTAGGTTTCTAAACTTAGCCTTTAAAACCAGCTGCAAGTTTAGAATTCACATTATTGTGCTTTAACTGTAAATCTTCACTGGGTAAAAAAGTAAAAAAAAAAAAGGAAAAAAATTGTAAGAAATGATGACAAGTTTGGGGGGGACACAACCTTTCTACTTCCAAAGCAAAGAGATGTAGTGAGGATGTGAAATGCTTTACCTCTCTGGCATATATAAAGACACGTTGAATAAATAGCTTTTTTTTTGTAGGAACAAACATCTGCAAGAGCAACAATGGTGGCTGCCAGCAGTTGTGTCTGTACCGCGGTAATAACCAGCGCACTTGCGCATGTGCTCATGGGATGCTGGCAGAGGATGGATGCAGCTGCCGTGACTACGACGGCTACCTGCTCTACTCGGAGCGCACCATCCTAAAGAGCGTGCATCTGTCGGACGAGAACAACCTCAATGCACCCATCAAGCCCTTTGAGGACCCCGAACACATGAAGAATGTCATCGCCCTCACTTTTGACTACCGAGGTGGTGGAGGTGGCAAAGGCGCAAATCGTATCTTCTTCAGTGACATCCATTTTGGCAACATCCAGCAGATCAATGACGATGGGTCTGACCGCAAGACCGTCGTGGAAAGTGAGTGTCCAATTAGAGTCCATATTTATTTAGCACAGTGGCAATAAAGGGTTCCTAAATGAGTCGTTCTGTTAATAAAGGTAGTGTGCTGAGCCCTGCAAGGCATTTTCACGATAACTAAACATTGTTAGTCATCACAAGGAGGAGACAAGTCTCTCAAAAACACTCGCAGTATCCCAAAATTTACGGCACATCTTTGTGCCACTCTTCCGTTTTCACATCCTTTTCATGTCAAAGAGCGCGGCACAACCATCAGTCGCAATTATTAATTATATTCTTATCAACCAATAGCCAATGATCTTACCAGTTACTGGTGTAGCCCCCTCTCCTCACATCCCAGCCTGTTTTTGTACTCAGCTTTCCTCTCCTCACTGCTGGGCTGTCAAAGCAAGCAGCAGTACATCTTCCCTCAATGAGGACATGTCATCTCTCACTCCATCATGCGATCGTCCCCAGGTCCCCAGGGTGCAAAACATCCTCTTGATTGTGCCACTGCAATGAGCACACAGCTGGAACAGCTGAAAGCCAAGGTGCAAAAATCACGTTTGCTTGCTTGACAAACCAAAAAACACTTTGACACATTCTCTCGCTCTGAAGTTCTTAACCCGTTCCTGCGCAGTATTTCCTGACGAACACAAGTAAAGGATTCAACAGACTGATACGAAGTTTAAACACACAGATCACCATTCATAGTGTTGTGTAAATGTTAGTATAGCATTTTATTTGTCAATTCACAGAAAAGATTTTTCACAGATGATAACGTTGCTTGTGCTCCATTGTTTTTCGCTACTGTGGTAGATATCTCGGTATTTCAAAATTCACTGACTCTACACAGATATGCTGTGTTTTTAAAAAACTGATCTCTAGTTTTTTGGAGAGATGAGTGTCAGTGCTTCTAGTTGTCTAGTTGTCAAAGTAGACTCTTAGATCCCACAGTTGGCTGGTTTTATTGTTTGTCCATGCGATGGTGCATTGCTCTGTTGCCTCAATGGAGGCCCCAGCTCCATTACATTGAAAGGTTGGACATCATTGGCTCCTCTGGGACATCGGCACCAGCAGCTCCTGAATGCACCACATCTCTGCCTGCCCAGCTGTAGCAAGTCCTTCCGGAACTTGTGGGAGGTGAAAACATAAAGGATAGGATTGGCTACTGAGGAAGAGGAGGCCAGAAGGCGGGCAAAGATGCCAAAGGCTTGGTAATGGGCTGTACTGGCCACGGTCTTTCCCACCATGGAAAACATGAAGATGAAGGAGGGTAGCCAGCAAGCAGTGAAGACCAGCACAAGTAGGACTGAAGTATGGGTAATCTGGCTCTGGTAACGTAGTAGGTGGGGAGTTTGACAGGCCTGTCGAGTATGTCTCAGGAAGCAGAAGATCTTGGTGTACATGGCAACAATGACAATCAGGGGGATGGCAAATGCGATGAGGAAAAGTGCAGTGCTGTACACAAGTTGGCTGAGATCAGACAGGAAAGCGAAGCAGGCAAGCTGGCTGGAGGAGGCCACTGTTCGGAAAGCAAACTGAGGCGCAGCCAGGGCTACAGCAGGCATCCATAGAGCCACTACTGCCACTTGAATGTAGCGGTGCATTCGTGAGCGGTAGGCGAAGGTAGGGTGCACCACTGTAATGTAGCGAGAGATGGCGAGGGCAACCAGAGTAAACACACTGGCTGAGGAACAGGCCACACCCAGGAAACTGATAGCCTTGCAGAGGAAGCTCCCAAAGGGCCATTGACCCAGCACAATGGCAGCTGTGTGGAAGGGCAGGCAGCTCAGTAGCAAAAGGTCAGCTGCACTTAAGCCCAATAGCAGGGAGTCTGTGCTGTGATAGAGTTGTCCACCTCTCTTCCACCGGCCGGCCAAGATGACGATCACCAGGCAGTGTCCCACCAGCCCAGTAACCATTATTACAGTGTCCAACACAAGTAGCAAGACCTGTGGTACAGAGCCATCAATGCTGACCTCCATGGTGGAGATATGCCCAGACACACCTTCCATGTATCTAAGCACCAATAATTACTGACTGATGACAAAGAGAATCACACTTATCTAGTGGCAATGCTACTGACTTTCGCAGTTGACATACTGAGCAAAACTGTCGATAAAATTACATTGATTCGTGAATTCATGACACCTTCCAAATAAAAAAGGCTACACTGATCTGCCATAACTGTGTACAGATATCAAATTAACAGCAAGGATCCAATAGAGAACTTAGCCATGTGACATTTATTCCTGATAAGGTGATTTCAGTGCTGACAGGACTTGTCTTTAAAAGTTCTGGAAACCCAAAAGAGGTAATGGATTATCTAGCGTGCAAAACTGCTTTTGTGGCCGGAAGTGACCCTTTGTCCAGACCAGAGTCAGTTGAGTTTGGAGAAGTTCTTTGATCTTGACAGATCTCAATTTATAATCCTGTTTGAAGACACGAAGCTGATTTTCTGCTTTTGGCTTCAGTTTTTTTTTTTGCTTTTGCTCAGTTAACCCAGACAAAACGATGTCTTTGTGTCTTGTCTCATTGGCAAGATGTCAACATAGCAGCAATCTTTCTTGGCTCCAGGGAACGACATTGGATGCAAGAAAAAGCGAATAAACAAGAGGAAGTGAGTTCTCTGTCAGTGCAGTCAGTGAGGTTTCCTGTGAGCCCTGACAAACCGGTTTCCAGCAGGCAGCCTGAGTGCTCACCGTCTCGCTAGAGAGAACCAAAGCCTCGGGCCCCGTGGTTGTATTGATTTTCTGCAGCTAAGCAACACTGTACAAGTCATTCCCCTGGAATCCTTCACCAGCTATTTCATATTAAATGTAGTCGATTCTACTTGATGCTAAGTGTCCATGGTGACTTTCCACACTTGTAGTCGTTTGGAGGCCTTCCAAGAGTTGAGATGTCACAGCGAAGTCCATTCCAGCCTGATGGAAATGCAGTGAGGCAGTGTGCAGCAGCTCCACACCTAAGAACGAATGTGTTCTTCTCGCTGTCTTATGTAGAAAAGCACGCATCTGTCACTGTTGGTCCAGGAGACCTGGGGGTTGTGCTTCTCTTTATGTTGCAGTCAGCCTTTTCACCCAAACGTCATCTAGTCCAGCTTCCCTTCTATTCCCTTTTTTTTTTTAACTACTGAGTCACTGCATGTGTTTGTTTTTACAGTAAGAACCATTACTGATTAACCAGTGTATATTTATTTTCTGTTTGTCTTCTTTTTCTCCACAAATGTTCTTTCTGTCATGAACTTCCAAGAAATGCCAGTGTTTATTTGATATTAAGAATCTTAAGCATTGTTCAAGGTCAACAACTACCATCTCATAAATGACCAATGAACTATGCATATATTCAAGCGCCTTTGATATTTATTAATTTTAATGGATTTTGAATTTGAAGCTTGTACTTGCATCCTCTGCAAATGAGCCTTAGAGCCTGTGGTTTATTGTTTTCTTCCTTACAAGTTTAACATCTAGAAAAAAGGTAATTATTCAACAGTAAGTAACCCAAAGGAGTGCTCTGCCTTTTACTGTGGAGATTGCCTTCATAAAGATAATCTCTGCCTTGGTGATATCAAGCAAAGAGCACTCCATCTGGGACATATGAAGAGCTCAGTGCTAAGCATCATTTTAGAGGCAGTGTGAGGAGTGATTTTCAGAATGTGAAAGTGGGCAAAGGTAGAGACAACAAAAGAAAAAGTACAAAAGAAGAAGGAGACGGACAATATGTGATTTTACACTCTCAAAAGCTGCGTACAACATTGATGTCTTTTTTTTCCTGTTGTTTTAAAGATGGATTATGGTATTGTCTTTTCAACGAAACCAAAGCCTCTGCTACAAAAAGCGTTTTATGTGCATGCATCCAGGCATGAAATGACAGGATGAGTCAAGCGTTTTGAGCGGACTTTAGTATCTGCAGATGTGACATGCATTTCCTTCCATACATTACATATCCTGGTTTCACTCGCAGGGCAAAGGAGGCGGTGGACTGGTGGATGGGTTTAATAGCTAATCTAGAGTGGTTGAGGAGCTGAAAAGCTACAAATTTTTTGTCAATCTGCTAGAGTAACTGTGAATGCGTAAATTTTTAAAAACTCAAAAATATTAAATTAATCTCTATTGAGTATTTAATCGCATGCTGTGGCATGATGGTCTGTGTACCATAGATGTGGACATGAGGCTATACCAAACCAGTACCCCTTTACTGTCGGTGATTTTAACTGTGCCATCACTGGATCTGCTATGTATTGCCATGCAATATTTAAAATAATATGCCCTCCTCTGTCTCTCTTTACAGACGTAGGCTCAGTTGAAGGACTAGCTTACCACCGGTCCTGGGACACACTGTATTGGACCAGCTATACCACCTCCACCATCACAAGACACACCGTGGACCAGAGCCGCTGGAGGGCCTTTGACCGTGAGACCGTGGTGACTATGTCTGGAGATGACCATCCGCGTGCTTTTGTCCTTGATGAGTGTCAGGAGTGAGTGCTTCCTTCCTGCTACTAGGAATGCTTATGGATTATTTTTAAGAACCTATGTGTTTTAATTCTGTATTTTGGAACTCATGTATATTGGATTTGCTCCTTTGGTCATTGTGCTTTTCTCCAATGCCTCTGTTCCATCCTCAATTAGCCTGATGTTCTGGACCAATTGGAATGAACAGTCCCCCAGCATCATGCGGGCATCATTGTCAGGAGCAAATGTGTTGGCAATCATCGGTACCAACATCCGCACCCCCAATGGCCTGGCCATTGACCACCGTGCTGAAAAGCTTTACTTTTCTGATGCTACATTAGACAAAATTGAGCGCTGCGAGTATGATGGCAGCCAACGCTACGTAAGTTTCCACCCCCTGGCTCTGTTTCCGGTATGCATTCGTGTGTGTCCAACACCGCCTTGAGCACAGTTTTCCTGCCCCACTCTTCCGCTTTCTGAAGGTGGTCTTGAAGAATGAGCCTGTGCACCCATTTGGACTGGCAGTCTACGGGGACTACATCTTCTGGACAGACTGGGTGCGGAGGGCGGTGCTCAGGGCTGACAAGTATGTGGGCATGGATGTGAAGGTGCTTCGCACTGACATCCCCCAGCAACCAATGGGCATCATCGCTGTGGCCAATGACACAAATACCTGTAAGTCCCTGGTGGGGGAGGGAGGTTGCAAATTTGTAGAGCAGCAGTTCATTAACTTCATTAAGTTTATATTTTTTAGGTTGGACTGGAAAAAAGCACAGTACTTTACCCCGGTTTCAGAGAAAGTACACACAGGCACACACATCTAAACTGCCCATGTAGGGAAACTGAAACGAAATATGGGGATTGGTTTAGAAAGCAGCAAATTGCATCTCTTTACCCTTGCCCCACGGGTCTGTCCCTGTTTAGGAAGAAATGTGATGAAGTGGCAGAAGCAATCTCAAGCTTGTCAGAAGACTGTCTCCTAGGGCTCAAGTCAATCTAACACTCCTGGATCATCTAGAGTATCATTCTACATTTACCCTCCTGTTCTTGCTGCTGTTGCATAGATTCTTGCCTTCTGTCTCCCTTGCACCCCACCATCCTTGACATGCTTAGGTCTGCATGTCTGGCCCTGTTGGATGCTAACTGAAATAGAAATCAGCACATTGAAAACAAGGTCACACAAATAGACGCCATCCTCAGAACTAAAACAGAATATGAAGGCACAGATTTCATGTGTGTTTGTTAGCAGACTTGAAAGTAGTTTAACTACAACTTTTCCCAAGCCTGTAAAAAGTTATAGTATCATATTAGTCAATGTTCCTATAGTTTATACATCTTCTCTGAATCTTTTCTTAATTTTACATTGTCAAAATGCAAAGCCCTTTATCTGAAAGTCCTCATTATGAACATTTTCCATAAGTGAGTTTTGTCTGGATATGGCATTTTCAGCTGTTTCTAAATGCTCCGAATATCTTTGTCTCATTAGCAATTCCTGACATTTACCAGAGAGTGACATTTAAAACTTTTATCTTACATCTTCAGAAAACGACAAAAAATTAGTTTTAGTTTAGTTATAGTTCAAAACATAAGAAAACGTAATAAACACAAACTAGGGAAAATACCATTTTGCCAAGTGTAGCTGTTTCCTCTGTAGTGCTACCTTGGTGGTTTTCTTTACTGTTGGATCATCCTTTAGGTGAGTTCTCCCCATGCCTCAACAATGGAGGCTGTCAGGACCTGTGTCTGCTGAACTCCGAGGGTCGGGTCAACTGCAGCTGTCGTGGAGACCGTAAATTGCAAGAAGATAACACCTGCATAGGTGAGAACACTGAGGGGAAAAACCCCTTATCTCAAGTGGTAACAGTCTGCTGACCTGCTGGGGAATGGGAGGACACCCACAGACATTTAGGCAAGAGTGGAATGATTCGTTCACAGTTTACTATTGATCCTCAATGTGCACTTGCAGCTCAGAATACCTCGTGCAGCAGTGTGGATGAGTTTGAGTGTGGGAACGGTGACTGCATCAACTACAACCAGACCTGTGATGGCATGGCCAATTGCAAGGACAAGTCTGATGAAAAACAGTCATACTGCGGTGAGCATCTGAGCATGCACACGCGTACATCACTAGACTTCCAAAGGTGTCCAGCTGACATCAGTACTACAGGAGTGTTAACGCTTTTTGAATTTATTGCTATGTTCCTATTCCCACTTGTGGTAAGAAAAGAATGGAAAATGACTTATCCCATTTTCCTGTACCTACAGCTACCCGTGTGTGTAAGAAAGGCTACCGCCGCTGCATGAATGGACGCTGCATCAGCCACAGCTTCTGGTGCAATGGAGCTGATGACTGTGGGGATAACTCCGATGAGCTTCCTTGCAACAGTGAGAAACTGAGGAACTGTTTTGACACTCTCTGGCATGAATGTCTAGTGTGTAGGTAGTGTTGTGTGTGAGTGGATGCGTGTCCAATATCCTGTATTTGCCTTTTATTGATTTTGTGTCAGGGCTTTTTGACTGTTTTGAAGTGTATATGGATGCTTATACATGTATAAAAGCCTAATGTGTGTGTGTGTGTGTGTGTGTGTGTGTGTGTGTGTGTTTAGTGACTCTTTGCACGGTGGATGAGTTCCAGTGCCGAGATGGAAGCTGCATCATCAATTCCAGTCGCTGCAACCAGGTGGTGGACTGTGAGGATGCTAGTGACGAGATGAATTGTGGTAAGTCTTCCAAACCACAGGAGATAATGGTGCTTCTTATGGGTGAAACATCCATAAATTATTTGGTGTATTATGGTGGAGACTTAGATTTGATTCCCCATCATTCCACACTAGCCATCTGTGGCAACTGAAGCCAGTGTTTGTCCCTTCTCAATTAACATGAGTGTTGTACAACTTAGAAGAAATAGGGGTAAAAGTGTAAATAGAAAACAATTAACTGTGTAGTGATGAACCTTGTGTGTTTCTTGCAGCTCCCACTGACTGCTCCAGTTACTTCCGCCTTGGAGTTAAGGGTGTGACTTTCCAGAAGTGTGAGGTGACCACTCTGTGCTACGCCTCTTCCTGGGTCTGTGACGGTTCCAATGACTGTGGGGACTATTCCGATGAGCGAAACTGTCCAGGTGATAGCCTTGGAACATGCATGCAGTCAGATACATATAAACACACACACACACACACACACACACACACACACCATCAAAATTCAAACAGAAATAAATTCATTGGCATTTACAAAAATGATCCTGTTAATGCACTTTTGTTTTTGTGTCTTGATTTTAATTTAACTTGTGGCATTCAGGTCCTAAGGGTAACAGTCCATTCTTGATTTATCAGTCTTGAATTTTATGTATTTCCAGGATTTTAAGATATTAATCATAAATATGAAGGGAAAAAAACCTTTTTTAAACACAATATAAGTGGAGATGTCAGCATGTTTAACTCATTTTTTTAAAAATAAAATTACTTAATGCATAAAATATTGTATAAAGGAACAGTTCTGATACTGTGTCTCAGAAACATTCATCCAGCCATCCCCATGGTTCCCTGAAGGCGAAGTGCCCCCTAGTCCCCCGGTAGCTGCTTTCTGATTGAGCCGTATTGGTGCTTTGTTCACTGATGTTGCATATAATTCACTGTTTTGTATGTATTTATGATTGTTACAGTACTGAATTGGCTTTGTTTAACTAGGCACGGTCCATATTCATAACACAAAGGGTTATAAAAGCGGTACGATAGGACATAGTGCAGTATACAGCATTATGGCAAAAAAATTACCCTTAAATTACAGTTTCAAGTCTCCCAGCTTTCAACATAACCAGACACCTCCTCCCTCCATAGAGTCTGGAAAATCGGGAATGGACTGTATGCGTATGAAGTGAGAGTCACGACCTGCTGACTGAGGGAATTGTTTTCTTACTTCAAGGACAGTACTGATATTTCAAGGCAACAATGTGACTCACTTTTCTGTTTTACAATTCATGCCTGATTTATATTAGCCCTTGCAAGTGTTTTTGCAGTTTCCTTTTGTGATTGTAAGGCATTTTACAAAGGTCTGTATTCAGGGTGTTCAAGTGTACATTTGTCCTTTTATTCAACCTTCCACTACCATTCGACAATATTAAGTCAAGTATAGAAGTGTACATTTGCTATTATGTGCATATGGGCTAAACTATTATCTCTCTTCCTGTTCCATCTGTGTCCGTACCAATTAAACAGACAAAAAGAAGATAAAATGTCCGCCAAACTATTTTGCCTGCCCTAGTGGGCGCTGCATCCCCTTAAGCTGGACCTGTGACAAGGAAAACGACTGTGAGAATGGAGAGGATGAGACACACTGTGGTGGGTGGAACCCTGAAGCCCTCTCTCTCACACCCTGACTTCTGTGTGACAAAACCATGTTGAGATTCACAACTCAGAAATCCATCAGGATTTTTCAATCACATTCTCTTTCTCTCTTCTTCTTTCTCAAAACCTACAGACAAGTTTTGCTCCCCCACACAGTTTGAGTGTAGGAACCACCACTGTATCTCCAGCCGCTGGCTGTGCGATGGGGCAGATGACTGTGGGGACGGCACCGATGAGGGTGAAATATGTAGTAAGTAGGGGAGCATTGTCTAATATTTTGCTGGCAGTTGAGCTCCTGTTTGGGTAACTGTTTTGAACTCGCAGAAGTATTTGCACATAAGTATTTGCAACTATTTCTATGACTTTGGTGTTACTGATAGGAGAATTACAGAACGTTGTTTGCCATTTAGCTCATAGTTTAATTTCTCCCTTGTCACCACCCCTGACAGAGACCAAAACCTGCAGCCCTGAGGACTTCAATTGCCCTAACTCCCACATATGTGTCTCAGTGCGCTGGAAATGTGATGGAGACAAGGACTGTCCAGACGGGGCAGATGAGAGTGCTGTTGCTGGCTGTGGTGAGCACTCCAGGCTTTACTGTCCGAGGGTTGACTGCCAAAGCAAACAACTCTGCAAAACACGCATAAAGTAAAGAGAAGGATGTTTTCCAGATTCTTCTTCAGTTTTTCTTCGGAAGTATCCTGAAAACAGCAGTTTCATAAGATCCTCACAAAGTTTAAAATGGCCACACTTTTGGAAGATGTATTCAGATGACAACAGAGTTATAACTTCTGTTTGCCATGATGATACCTTCTAAATTCCTTTAATGGTGCCTGCAAATTTATTTTAGTTCTGTGTTAAAGTACCTAACCAATAATAAGATGACAAAGGACTTATCCAGTTTGTCACACTACCTATTGAAAACTCTCAAAATTCACACCAGGATCAGGGGACTTCCTCATAGCACTTTGAAAACCTAATAGACATAATTCGTTTCTTTAGAAATTTAGTCTGTGTTGAAAATGTCACTGAATGTAATACTGTAGTTTGCTGAATTTTAATGTTATGGCTTTTATCTCCTGTGTCTGTCTCTCAGTTTTCAACAACACATGCGATGAGAACATGTTCATGTGTCAGAACAGACAGTGTATTCCCAAAAACTTTGCATGCGACCGGGACATTGACTGTTCAGATGGCTCTGATGAATCACCAGAGTGCGGTGAGTTTCGACCCTTGTGAAGGTCTATCTTTTCACGCAGAACGAATGAACAGACAAACAATTTGAAGAGTGACTAACTGTTTCAGGGTTTACTTTGACCTCTCTTAAGATTCTTGCCTTTGCCACCCCTGTAGATTACCCCACTTGCGGACCTGAGGAGTTCCGCTGTGCCAGTGGCCACTGCCTCAGCCACAAGAACTGGGTGTGTGACGGCGAGTACGACTGCCACGACCGTTCGGATGAAGCCCCGAAGAACCCCAGTTGCAGCGAAGCAGGTCAGAAGCACTGCCCCCATGCAACACCACAGCCCCGTCACACCCAGTCTGTACATCATATGAAGCCAGTGGCTTCTGCCAGAGGTCTTTTGGTTGTATTTACAGGCTGTTCAGGTAAACTTTAATGAGGTGGTGAACAATCACACCCTTTACTGATGTCTACTCTTTCCTGAAGTAGGACAGAGTTGCAATGGTTCAGCCTACATGTGCAAGAACGGCCGGTGTATAAATGAAACGTTGCTGTGCAACCACAACGATGACTGTGGCGATGGCTCAGATGAGCTCAACTGCTTCATCAACGAGTGTCTGAACAGCAAGCTGAGTGGCTGCTCACAGCTGTGTGAGGACCTCAAGATTGGATACAAGGTAGGACCTCTATGAGAACTTTCACACTGGGGCTGAGATAGGTGGTGTATGAGGAAAGAGTGGTTAGGAGTTGTCAGATATGCTGCATGTGGTTTTAAGGCTTGTGCTGTGTGGTACCTGAGCCCTGCGTCCTTGGTGCCAATTACATGCAACTGTCTGGCCCCTGCAGTGCAGATGCCAGTCTGGCTTCCAGCTGAAGAAGGACAGGAAGACATGTGTGGACATTGATGAGTGTAAGACCACCTACCCCTGCTCCCAGCGTTGTGTCAACACCTATGGAAGCTTCCACTGCCTGTGTGTGGAAGGCTATGACCCGCAACCCAATGACCCAACTGCCTGCAAGTCGACCTCAAGTATGTCTCAGCTGCCATCCACAGTGACAAACATATGTGTTTTCATATTAATTTTTGGATGCCATCTTATAACCTCACTTATGCTGTAAAAAGCAGTTTCTAGTTCAGTTGTATGTCATACAGATTTATTAGTGCACACAACCTGAGTGTGTCAAAACTGTCCTTAATCTTGGATGTGGTCCGTGAGATGCTTTTTCTCTTTACCCCTGCTTGTCTGACATTCTCCCTCGTTCCCTTATAGCGGAAGAAGCGTTTCTTATATTTGCAAACCGATACTATTTAAGGAAGCTCAACTTGGATGGCTCTGACTACACCCTGATCAAACAGGTGAGATGTCAAGAGAAGAGCGTTGTTTTCATTGTGAGAGTGTAAAACTGCCTGTTTCTAAAGCAGTGTGTGCTGTGCAGCAGCTGTTTATCTACTGGTGTTCCCAATGTGTCACTGTTACACAGGGCCTGAACAACGCTGTGGCCCTGGACTTCCACTATGCAGAGCAGATGGTATACTGGACGGACGTGACCACACAGGGCAGTATGATCCGGCGCATGCACATCAATGGCAGCAACGTGCAGGTTAGTGGGACTTCACCCTTCTTGTCATTTGGCAGGTATGCTTGTCCTGACCCCCAGCCTTATGCTGGTACTCCAAGAGCGTGTGTATTAATGGGTCAACTGTTGTGTCATTAAATTAACATTATGAAGCCGTACCACAAAACCTGTACACTCTCTGATCTGGATACTCTGCCATGCTGTTCCCCTGAGCACCCGAAGGAACTGTCTGTGTTGTGTTAATACTGCATCTGCAAAACGTCCCAAGCCTGTGTTTGATTAAAATATCCATGACATCAAAATAGTTTGGAGAATGTGTTTCCCATCCGGATTCTAGCCAGAGATACATCCTGTTAGCAGCAGACAGCTTGATCTATGACATATGGCAGAAAAAGGACACGTTCTGTTTCCTGGGCTGTTCTGCTACCCTACCGGTGGATGGATGCCTGCCCGCCCACCCCTGTGTGACTGTCTGACTGGCTCCCTGGCAGGTCTTACACCGCACTTCCCTCAGCAATCCCGATGGGCTGGCAGTGGACTGGGTGGGCGGGAACCTGTACTGGTGCGACAAGGGCCGGGACACCATTGAGGTGTCCAAGCTGAATGGGAGCTACAGAACGGTGCTCATCAACACAGGTCTACGGGAGCCACGTGCTGTGGCTGTGGATGTCAGGAATGGGTATGAAACCCTACCCCTTAACCTCAGGAGAGCCGCTCAGCTTCACATTTCCTCATCTACCAGCTTGCTTTCCTGTCTGATGGAAAAGAATTAAAAATGAGAAAATGTTGAAATTTCTGGTATTAGTCTACACACTGGTCCACTATTTTTGGTACAGTAAATCTTCAGTTTAATCGACTTACAAAATTACATTACAAGTACATATGGTTTCATATATATGCTGTGTTAACATTTGACAGCATTGGACACCCCCTGCCCCTAATCGAGGATATAGTGTACTTTGTAAGCATGATATCAGAACCTCCATACAAACCATCCTACCACAGGTACCTGTACTGGTCTGACTGGGGTGACAACCCTCACATCGGGCGCATCGGCATGGATGGCACCAACCGCAGCATCGTCATTCAGGACCACATCACTTGGCCCAACGGCCTTGCGCTCGATTTCATCAACGACCGCATCTACTGGGCCGACGCTCGCGAGGATTACATCGCCTTTGCCAGCCTGGATGGCAGCAACCGCCATACAGGTGGGTCTCAAAGTCTGGAACTCACTGTTGAGGTGGGCTTTTCTTCTCCCCGAGCATCGCTAATTGAATGCATGAGAGTATTCAGAGTGGGTGTGTTTTTTGTTAACGTTAAAGTTAGCCTGTTGAGCACCAGGCCCCATCTGCAGAAGTAGTGTGGGGTTGGTTGTCTGTGAGGAGCCCAGCCCAGGCTTTGATCAGGCATCTAGTTCTCTCCACACCCTCCCACTCCACTAGGGTGCAGACACATTGCAATCCCTTGGAAAGGACTTTCACGTAGCACATGATAGGGCTTAAAAACCCAGGCTGATCTCTGCAAGGACCATTGTCCAGATGGCATACTTTATGGCCTGTGAAACAAGCTTTTCATGCTCCGAGAGGCTGTTTCTGGGAGGTGGCCTGGGCATGTGTACGTTGGTGTCTGCTCGCCAGCTGTTCTCATTCCTCTCTGTCTGTTTGAAGATTGAGCCTCTCAGTGTTTGAGCTAAGATAAGAGTTGTTCAAAGGGCGCTCTGTGCAAACACTAAGCCTGTCTATGCTGCCCGCTGACCCTGAGGGGCACCATGTCCTGCTGCCCGCCCTCAGTGGACAGTGCTCAATGTGTTGGTTAGTGTAGCCTTAAGGGTCCACTGTTCAGGACCTAGTCCTTACCATAGTGAACTGGACCAGATCAAGTCACTTTCATCTCACCATTCTTTGTAAAGTCCACAACACCTATAGAACTGTTTAATAGACTGGAGTATAAACAATATAACGCCTCACATAATAATGAAAAAATATTAATTCTTTGGTCAGTAGAGGTCAGTGCCCTGAATAGATGCAAATTCAAATCCCAGCTAAGGGAACTGTAGTTTATTTGTCAGAAGAACCTAGCCTTTTAGTTTTTTCATATTTGTATTTATTTTTATTCATTTAATGTATGGCTTTCTTCCAAAGCAGCTCACAAATCAGAGTAAACAAAAGTGCATTTCACAACAAAGAGCAAATATTGAAGAACAGTCAGTTTGTCTTAAGCATATTACACAAAGAGCTTCTTATAGAACTGATAGGAAATGCAGAGGTGATCATGACAGTTGGTGTGTTACAATTTTATGCAACTGTTAGGAGATCAGCTTAGGAATGAGTATGAACGGGATACAAGATCTATCTTGTCCCCTGAGAGCCTTAATGTGTTCAGCAGTTCTGAGGGAGAAAGGGAACACATTCCACCACATTTATATCACTTGAATTACTTATCACTCTGTATAAATGGGTAAAAATCATGCAATATGCATACAAGAAAAAATCAACTTCCTACTATTGCAAAGAGAAGTATAATGGCAGTGGCAAGATCTCTGTGCAGTTGATGGCTTTCTTAAAATCCTTCTGACGTGACAGTGAGATCTGCAGCAATGTCACAGATTTTCCTAATATCCCACCAGTGTTGAACCAAGACATTCCCCACATCTTCGCGATGACCCTGTTTGAGGAGTACATCTACTGGACCGACTGGGAGACCAAGTCCATCAACAGGGCCCACAAGACCCTGGGCACCAACAAGACCATGTTGATCAGCACCCTGCACCGGCCCATGGACATCCACATCTACCATCCCTACCGCCAGCCTGAGGGTTAGCAGCAAGCCAAGCATACACTCATGCGCACTGCACACAGTCATACACACACGCTCACACACAGACACACGTGTGCACTTTCACTCTCACAAAAACTCAAGCACACACAGACACACTCACACAGTGCCCAGTTAATGTAAAGAAAACGTTTTGATATTACTGGGATGTCCATACAAGATGTGCTTTTGAGGCATTCCTGTCCTTATGATGACACTGTCCGGTGTTACTCACAAGAATGTATATGCAAAGACACACACAAAGATACAGACACAGCTTGCTTACTTTTAGAGTCTGATTTATTATAGGAAAGAGAAAACATGGTTCCCCATTGTCCTGTAAGGCTCTACAAGTAGCTCAACACAAAATGTTGTCTTGTTTACATCATGGCTTCCCCTTGATGTGTTTGTGTAACTGTTGCCTTTCCTGGCTTTCTGTGTCAGTGGCCAACCATCCCTGTCAGATTGATAATGGCGGCTGCAGCAACCTGTGCCTGCTCTCCCCCGGAGGAGGGTACAAATGCGCCTGCCCCACCAACTTCTACCTGGCCAACGATGGGCGCCAGTGCCTGTCCAACTGCACGGCCAGCCAGGTCAGGAAAAGCATGAGACAGGAGGATCAGACAGGAAAGCAAGCTGGGGGCGTGGAAGTGGTCACTGTGGTTGGGAAATAAATGCTAGAAACAAATTGGACAAGTACTAGTGTCTGTAATAGTCATTTTGGTGTGCCACAGTTTAAGCAGTTAAAGCATTTTATTTAACCCTGTGGTTCTAGTTAAGTACATTTTTCCATTTTTCTCCAAGCACTAGTTTGCTAATTGTTTTCACAGCGTTAAGAAATCCACTAACAGCATTAGGAGCCCTTCCAGTGGACCTATAGCCCAAAAAGTCACATTTTCCTGGCACGTTTCACTGTATTTCACAATGAGCTGCCATTCCCAGACGAGACATCAAAGCTCCATCCAGGTTAGCTTGGGCTCACGTCTGCTCTTTCGTTCTTGCTCCAGTTTGTGTGCAAGAATGACAAGTGCATCCCCTTCTGGTGGAAGTGTGACACGGAGGATGACTGCGGGGATGGGTCCGACGAGCCAGCTGACTGTCGTGAGTTGGGGGCTCTTTGGGAGGAATTTTTTCGGAGGAGTGTGTAGAAGACTAAGTGGGCTTCACTTTAGGACTGAGTGTGTGATGATCGTCAGCACAATGGATTTTGGGGGATTTGCCTGAACGTAGAAGTGTGTGGAGAACATACCTGTATGTGTGTAGGTATGTGTGCTACAGTCACAGTAAGGGGAGAGTAACCACTATGTCTTTTAGAAGAGATAAGTTTGGAAGGTAACTGGATTTGCAATTGATGGTGTTACTGTGTGACACTGAAGGATTCAGATCTGTGTGTGTGTGTGTGTGTGTGTGTGTTTGTGTGCGTGCTGTAGCTGACTTCAAGTGCAGGCCTGGGCAGTTCCAATGTGGCACAGGAATCTGCACGAACCCGGCCTACATCTGCGATGGAGACAACGACTGCCAGGACAACTCAGACGAGGCCAACTGTGGTAAGGTCTCTTGGTTTGAGGGCATGACCCCTCTGTAGCCCCCCTCTCTTTCTCTCTCCTCCACTGTCACACTGAGTTAGAATGAGATTTAAGCGCATGACAAATTAAACTGAACACTGCCACAGTGTTCACATTATTTGATCCTTTTCTTCATACATTTTCAAGTTTGCAAATGAAGTTGGAAACCGCAATACGCGCTGTCTGCAAATGCAAAAAAAGAAGAAGAAAACAGAAGCAATGATTTGCAAAGTTTCTCCCTTTAAACTCACTAGCAGAGTCCAAGACCTGGGAGGGATCATTTACTTGTACACTGCAGGCGGCACTTTACACTAAAGATATGTGTTCCATGCTCCATATGTTCATTATATATTACATTTTATGCTTAGGGGCTATTCCCCATTTTCCAAGTTTACCGGATGTTTGTTTTAGAAATTATTTTCATAAATTACCATCATAAATCAAGCGATGCTCTATACATACAGACAGGGTATGTTTATTATATGTGTTGTATATATATGCATATGTCCAAGCGTCTGTCCAGACTCCTTACTGGGTAAAGGCGTCGGTGTTGTGCTGTTCACACTTCCTCTTTGTGTCTCTGCGTCCCAGACATCCACGTGTGCCTGCCCAGCCAGTTCAAGTGCACACAGCCCAGCCGCTGCATCCCTGGCATCTTCCGCTGCAATGGCCAGGACAACTGTGGGGACGGGGAGGACGAGCGAGACTGCCGTGAGTCAGGGCTCCTCCTCAAGCCCACCTTCACACTTAGTCTGCTGGTAGAAGTGGTACTGCCTCTCAGTCTCCCTGATCTGAAGATGCCGCCATTTTCTCTCCTGCAGCTGAGGTCACCTGTGCTCCCAATCAGTTCCAGTGCACCATCACCAAGCGCTGCATCCCTCGCGTGTGGGTGTGTGACCGTGACAATGACTGTGTGGACGGCTCAGATGAGCCAGCAAATTGCAGTAAGACCTGGCACCTTCCATCCTGACCTCACATTTCCTTCCTTTTCACCAGCCACCTACCTCCTGATCTTGAATCCTTCCTGTGTCTAGAGCATTGTTTCGTCAGTCTGGATTTGACTGTTCTCCCCAGTAACATCACCCTTGTTACTTTCCTTTCATCTGTTCTGTGATCATTTTGCCCCTCACCCCCAATCAACATGACTTAAGACCACCTCTCCCTTCAGCCCAGATGACCTGCGGGGTGGATGAGTTCCGGTGCAAGGACTCTGGACGCTGCATCCCAGCACGGTGGAAGTGTGATGGAGAGGACGACTGTGGAGATTCCTCAGACGAACCCAAGGAGGAGTGCGGTGAGGGTGAAAGAAGAGGAAGGGGAGTGTTTCCATCACATCCAAAAGGATTTTAATGTCACCTATTGTAGGCCAAACCCTCCCCTTTGCCTCTCTTAATGCTCTATTTTGACAGATTGCCACGTACCATAAATACAAAGCTTTTGTTGCAGTGTGACACTAATACACTTTCAGCCATGTAGTCTCACTGTCTTCCCTTTCTCTCTTTCTCTCCCTGCCCCCCTTTCCTTGCTCTTGATCCATGAGCAGATGAGCGTACATGCGAGCCATACCAGTTTCGTTGTAAGAACAACCGCTGTGTCCCGGGCCGCTGGCAGTGTGACTACGATAATGACTGCGGGGACAACTCGGACGAGGAGAAGTGTGGTAGGTGTCTGCTGCAGTGTCTCGCTCTGTCTGCTCTTGCTACACCTTGCGGGTGTGACCCTGTGGACTGGTGTCTGACCGCAAGGTGATTTCACTCATGAGGCAGTGGGAGTGAACACCTGGCCAACTGGAATGTTCATCAGATCGGAGACAACTAAACATTGCGATAATCCGTGTACAATTTTCTGGCTTTATAATTTTGCATTTGTGTTTATGGTCATCAAGTTATCAGCATAGCAGTCTAGAACTTGGAATTTAAGCTTGCTGGTTTACGTTCCACTCCTACCACTGTCATGACTCTCGACCACGGATGCTGACCCTGCTACTGAATAATGGCATCAGCTAAATATTTACAATGAAGCCCAAAATTTAGGTGAAATACAACACACCAAACCCCCTACACCCAGTACCATCTGTGAGGTCTCCACAGATGGCCACAAATCTCACTTCTGTTTCTGGTTCATGTTTGATTTGTTCCAAACATTTATGTACTTACATTATCATACTGTTGTTTTTCGTAGTACATGCTGTCCTCTCTTTGTCATCATGATGATGAAAAGCTATGTTTACCGCTCAGTCACAGTCAATAAAAATTGCATAATACAGACATCCCACCATTTATTCACTAGGTTCTGTAAATTTCTCAGTCAAACCTGGGTAAATGGGTCAAAGGAGGCACAAGTGTAGTTGAGCTCCATTTTTATAATTATTTACAAGGGATATTTTGAAGTATCTGGAGTGATCCGTGGCCAATTGCTTCATTTCATCCTTTAAGGACTGAAGTTGGTAGCTGCAAGAGGGTCAGTGTGATTTAGTGTCCATTGTGTGGACACAACACACTGCTGTGTGTTTTTGTGTGTGGGTGTGTATGCTTGAGAGTGCATTGTGTGGAGCACTTTGTGGGGCACGGCATATTTTTTTGATTTGGAGTCTTGTGTATGTTTTTGGTTGAGGGCTTCCTTGGTTATTTCATTGACACATATCACTTCATCTTGTGTTTATGCTTCATTTCACACTGGCCTGTTGGCATCACTCAGAGGTAGGTCTCTCCAGCTTCCAAATGCCTAACCTCCATACCCCTTTCCTACCCCACCCTATCCAATCTATCCCATAAACCAAAGGGGCATGTTTGAGCCACATCGAGTCCTTGCAGTCTTACATGTGTCTGCGTGTTTTTTTTCCATACCACTCATGCAAACCTCTGTACATATATTTTTTACAACAGCAACCTATACTGCTGTGTTCTTATCAAGTGGAGCTGTGAATTTCAGCTGGTTGGGATTGTTGGGAGTGCAGTAAGTCTGTGAATGTGACCGTCGGCACCCATGCCCATCCCCACCCATCCCTATCTTCATTGTCAGCATTCTGTCTGTGTCCTTCCTGCTCCTTGATGCTGCCAATTTCAATCCCTGTCTTATGGTATCTTCTCCACATAACAGTAGTTCAGAAATTATTTGCCCGGCAGAGCTAGAAAATTGATATGTAATTAATATTATTATTATTAATTAATATTATTCACGATGGGTATGCTGCATATGTCACATGGTCAGACGCAGGGTTCCCACATGCAGTCAGAGCAGAATGGACTGAGCCAGACTGCAGCTCTGAAACAGGGACAGCACTTCATTTGATGACAGCATCTTACTCCAATGTACTCAAGATGACAGCACATTCTGACGTTGCAGTTTCTTTTGCTTTTTTGCTTTTCACCCAAGCAACGCGTGGTTGTTACAGTATGCTGTAGTTGCCTTCATTTTGATTTTGTTTTATATTACGTTCTCCACCTGTGACATGACAAAGGAAGTTCTGGTCAGTGTTTTAACACTAATTCGGGCATCACTAATGCTAATTTAATCATCAAAATGTCCTAACAGTACATACAGTACTGTGCAAAAGTGTTAGGCATGCAACTTCAATGTCTGTTGAGAAGTACAGGTAGATTCTTATCTACCATGAGGGAGGTTTCTGGTTGGTCCCAAATTCATTCTGCAGCCTGAGAATGACCTCAAACACCCAATCTCAGTCATACAGGTACCTAAGACTTTTGCACAGTACTGTAAATGTAACCTGAGATGATGAGAAATAAACAGCAGAATTACAATGTCATTATTTATTCAGTCAAAAATAAGCAGAGCTGGGGAAACCATATGTGGAAAAAGTAAGTAACCCTCTGACAGCAACAAATCAAGTTTCTGTGCACTGTACGTTACAAAAGGGCTTCAGCTCACTGGTGCTGAAGGATATTTCTTTATCTGTAGCTTTCTTAGTGCCCCATAACAGTCTGTCAGTGTGTTTGAGGTCTGGAATATGCTGGTATAGAAAGAAACTAATGGTGGTAGTAATAACTGTGAGGAGTCCAGGCCAGCCCAGAATCATCACCCCTCTGGCCCCATGACTGATGGCTGGTGTGAGGTTCTTAAGCTCCTCTATGGTTTCATCTGTCCACATCATTGCTCATAAATTCCCAGTATATGTAAAATCCCCAGAAAATACCAATAAAATTTTGGTTTAGATTATTCTGATTGAGTAGTGACATCTGGATCCATATTTTCCTTTTTTGTTTCAACTACAGTTAATTTTTGCTACATTTCAGTAACTATTTGAATTCATATTAATTCATGTTTGAAGAATCCCATATGGTATTTTGGGCAGTTTACTTTTATTTGCCCCCTCCCTTTCTCCCTCCCCACCTGGTTGTCTGGTCCTCTGTCTATCTGTCTGTCAGTCTTTCTGTGTTGCACGATAATGCTGTTAGTGTGTGTGTGTGTGTGTGTGTGTGTGTGCGTGCGTGCAGTCAATGTGTATTTTATTTGTTTTTCAGAAAACTTGTCTTATTACTGAGTAAATTTGAAATTCTCAAGGAATGAATAATGTTACGGAGCACTTAAATATCTTATCTCTTGATTTTAAAAAAAGTCTGTTGGAATTTGTATTGCCTGCAACATTAGAAATAGTGCTGCTCATGGAAGCTGTCTGTGCTGATCTCACATGGTTTTGTCTGCGTTTTGCTGTCTGTGTGTATGCATGAAGTTGTGTCTATGTGGGTGTGGTCAGGTGTGGATGAGTCTACAGGTGTTGGTGGATGGATGTGTTTTTATATGCAGCTAGTTGTAGTGAGATGTTTTTGTGTGTTTCTGTGGGTCCTCAACGCATTTTCCCCTCTGCCCCAGTACCTCGGCAGTGTTCGGAGAGCGAGTTTGCCTGCACCAACGGTCGCTGTATTGCTGGGCGCTGGAAGTGTGATGGCGATCATGACTGCGCAGACGGATCAGATGAGGTACCGTTTCAACACTGTCTGTCTCAAGGAAGAAGTGCTTTACTAGCTCAGGGTGCCTTTCTGGACTGCAGATCTGCTTGCAAGCCACAGTGCGTGAGCCACTCGGGATCAGCAGAGTGGGATGGTCTTGACGCTGTACATGGTTCTGATGTCTCTCTTCCACATTCACATCAGAATGGCTGTGACCTAAAGTGTGACATCGACCAGTTCCAGTGCAAAAATGGCCACTGCATTCCTAACCGCTGGCGCTGCGATGCTGATGCCGACTGCATGGATGGGAGTGACGAAGAGAACTGTGAGAGTGGAGGTATGAACCCACGTGAGACACTCATTAGGCTCTTTGTGGCTCCAACCGAAGAGGCTGTCCATACAAATTCAACAAAACAGTTGTTTTTTTCTGCATAAGTGGTTTGGTTTAAATTAGTTTCTATTTTATTCTACGTGTGTCAAAAATATGTGGCGTACAAAAGCCAAATATCGATACTGTTAAAATATGTTATACTGTGAAGGGATACTAACACTTTGATTCATTTCATTCATTGTCCTGAATTGCTTGTCCTGGTCAGGGCTGCAGCAATCCAGAGCCTCTCCCAGAATCACTCAGGGCTACTGTGATGCATTTTCCAAAACTACAGTCATTGCAGATACTATTACTGTACATGTGAATTATGAATCTCTCCTCTATGCTTTGCCTCCTCATCATGCCCAGCGGGAAGGCATTGTCCCTTGGATGAGTTCCAGTGCAACAATACCCTATGCAAGCCTCTGGCCTGGAAGTGCGATGGAGAAGATGACTGTGGCGACAACTCCGATGAGGACCCAGAGGAGTGCAGTGAGTTGAGCCTCTGGAAACACTGTGGTTGGACCGCGGATTGTGCACCCTCCTCTCCCCCACGTTGCTGACGCTCTCCATATCTCTGTACTCAGAGAAATTCCAGTGCCCACCCACAAGAGGTTTCCGCTGCCACAACGATCGCGTGTGTCTGTGGATTGGCAAGCAGTGCGACGGCGTCAACAACTGCGGTGACAACACAGATGAGCTGAACTGCCGTAAGTGGCTTCACCAGGTGGTGGTGACTGCGTGCCGCCAGGCTTTAATGAGTGTCTCCGTGTGTGTCCACATGTGTCGCTGAGTGGAAAGTAGCATTAGGAGGTCCAGCAAGAAACTGGTGCCTCCTATGAATAGCTCTTTGTTAACCTCTTGTGATGCTCCTCTCAGACTTGCCTCCATCCACACCCACCTGTGAGAAGGATGAGTTCATGTGTAGTAACGGCAAGTGCATCAGCTCCAGCCTGCGCTGCAACTTCTTCAATGACTGCGAGGACTACGGCTCTGATGAAATTGGTTGCAAGAAAGGTATCAATTGCTGCTGCATTGTACCATGTTCCTAGTGGACAATTTAGCTTTATGGGTTGTGCCACCAGAGCCATCTTCTAGTCCCCTATGGGAAGGGAACAAATAAGACTCAGGGTGGTTTTCAGTGTAGTATATTGTTTCAGGTTAATTTGCCTAAACTGACTAGTTTAAACATGGCAGCTGATTTCAAAATAGTGTAAAGTGTTGGATGCACCGATTGAACTAAAGAGAGGTATTCCAAAGAGCGGCAAAGTGAAAATGAGCAGCCTGCTAAAAGGAAGGAACCATGAGCTCAGCCTGAGAGGTGAGGACTATCACAGAGCTTCCCAGGCACTGCTAACCGCATCCTTCCCCTACAGACACCACGCTGAACAGCTGCCGCAATGATAACAGCCGGTGTGGGGATGGCGACGAAGCACACTGTGTCACCAACGGTACCGACACCTTCTGCTCTTGCCGACCGGGCTTCCAGAAGACGGGCCACAACACCTGTGAAGGTGACTGAAGCTGCACTGTTATCCCAGCTTCCTCAATTCCTCAAGCCTAAATTCCAGTTCACCTGAATTGTTCAAAAGTCTTTTTCAAGCATTAGCATGAGGACAAATGACAGCATGTCTTACTGAAAAATGTTCCTTAAAAAAGATGTGAATTTGTTGTCCCATACAGTATATTTCAAACAGTTTTATGGTTTAAAGTCAGTACCTTAGGAAAATACAGTTAACTGTGGTCTATAGTAAGCTTTCTCCTGGTTTCTGTGTCGAATACCTGATGTCAACCCAGTAGTAGTTGTTTAGCCACAATGGTTTGCAGCATCACTGTCGTCCTCTTCTCTGGCTTCACTGGCGCTCCTCTCTGCTGTCTGCACAGATAAGAACGAGTGTAGCAAGTTTGGGATCTGCTCCCACATATGCAACAACACCAAGGGGTCCTATAAGTGCAGCTGTCACAAGTACTTCACCAAAATCAATGACACCTGCAAAGCCGACAGTAAGTGCCGAGTTGTGTTACAGTGTTGAAGCACACAAGCTCCTCAACCTGCTCCTCAACCTCTGAACACAATTTGAATTGGAAGACTCATTTTGTTCATAACTCCATAATCACATTTACCAGGCTTCCTTCCATCTATGCAATGTAGGTTCTGCAGAATTCTTGATATGATGAATATAAGGAATAAAATACTTTGACTTTTTATTGAAATATTTTATATTAAAATGAAGATAAATTTAAAACTACTGAAAATAACAATAAGCTGGAGCTACTAGAATCACAAATGTCCACAAAGAGCTCAGCTGCAAACACCAGAAGTGAGTTAAACTAAGAGGTCCCACAGTCCTATTCAATTTTTGGGCACCTTACTGACATCCATTTGCTGGTTCTTGTTCACTTCACTACAGTCAGAAATTTTTGACAACAGATGGAGGGTGAAAATGCAACTAAAAATAATTACTGCAAAATTCTTCTAAAATTCTTCACCTCATGATCACACAATGACATATTGTACTGTGTTATTGATCCATTGACTTATGGTGAAGTCCACTACTTGTGGGGCTCTTGTCATTATTTGTATCCATTCTTGTAGGTCTAAATAGCAACAGGCAGGTGCTGTACATCGCTGATGACAATGAGATCCGCAGCTTGGATCCTGGGGTGCCCAACTGGGTATATGAGCAGACGTTTCATGGTGACGCTAACGTGCGTATTGATGCCATGGACCTGCATGTGAAGTCCAACAAGATCTTCTGGACTAATTGGCACACAGGCCGTATCTCCTACTATGAGCTGCCGGCATCATCAACCTCCCCACCCAACCGCAACCGGAGGCAGAGTGAGACAGGCGTGGTGGACCTAGAGGTAAGCTGGCCTTGTATCTTCATGCCTCACAGCTGGTTCCTAGGCACTTGTGTACTAATGGATCTGCAGTTCCTTCCATGTTGTTTGCACAGTCAGGGTTGTTTGGAGTGAGCTCCAATGCCCAACTCTCCTCCTCTCTGTCCCTCTGTAGATCCCTGGTTTAAAGATGCCTCGTGGTATTGCAGTGGACTGGGTCGCTGGCAACATCTATTGGACAGATTCGGGTCGGGATGTGATTGAAGTGGCTCAGTTAAGTGGCTTAAACCACAAGACCCTCATCTCAGGGATGATCGATGAACCTTACGCCATTGTGGTGGATCCACACAGAGGGTGAGTTGAGAGATTATTATAACACCAACTGAAGGATTCACATGTTTAGATTATTTATAAATTTAAAATAAAGGATCAGCTGACTGCCTTTTCTTGTACATAAATTCAATGTGGAATCAATCAGAAGAAATGAAATCAAGAAGTAGTTGTAACTTCAGTACATTTTTTTGTTATGTTGTGGGATAAAAGCACTTTTCAGTTCAATTCAAATTATTTTTATAAAGTGCTTCTTCTCACACAGTGACTCAGAGCGCTGAATAACAGATAACAGAACAAAAAAAAGTATATAGTGAAGCTATAGATAGAGGTTAAACATTAATGAGAACAACTATACAGGATATAACTGCAATACAGTAAATCTGTCAGCAACTGAGGAGAGGAAAACAAAAAAAACTCCCAACCAGGAGGTGAGGGAGAAAAATAAACCTCTGGGGGTCTGAGTGCCAGCTGCTGCCCACCCATCCAACTCTTCTACACATAGAGAATACAGCTAGTAGTAGAAGCTAACAAGGCTTATACTACTAAGGACGACACTGTGTACAGATCAGTGTACTTATGTCACCGTTTCTTCAGTGTACTAATATTGCTGAAGATCTACTTCCTCTTGGATCCTCTCGCCATTACCTAACTACCCTGTTGTGCTTTGGCTGCACAGAACAATGTACTGGGCAGACTGGGGAAACCACCCGAAAATCGAGACAGCAGCTATGGATGGTACCCTGAGAGAAACTCTGGTCCAGGAGAACATCCAGTGGCCCACAGGTGTGTCTCCTTGACTCTAACAGTCCTTTAGTGCAGTTTATTACCACCCAGTTTGCGAGGGTGACACACTCAAAAAGAGGCAAATGTTGGAAAACTATAGGATTGTAATGCTCTGAAATCAAACCCATGTCATTTGGCCAACAGCCAAAGTGAACGATATAGGTATACAGTCCATGTTATCTGGATGTGACCATGCCTTCCCTGCAGGCCTGGCTGTTGACTACTTCAATGAGCGTCTCTACTGGGCAGACGCCAAGCTTTCGGTGATTGGCAGCGTGCGGCTGAACGGCAGCGAACCTGTGGTGGCCGTCTCCAGTCTCAAGAACAGTTGAGTGTTGCCCTGAAGGAGTGCCAGGGAACGAGGGACTCTGACCTGACATGATGTTTCTCCATCCATTTAAAAAATGACTTTACAGTCATTAATCACTTGACTCGTTCACTCACTACTGATGGCCACTTGTCCAGTTGAGGCCCCCCGTGATTACATTTGCATGTATTTAGAGGTCACTTTTCTCCAAACTGCATACAGTGATATACTCATTTACACAAACCGTTTTTACTGCCGCATTTCAGGGTACTTCTGCAGGAGGTAAGATTCAAACATGCATTCGTAAGCAGCAGTTCTAACTGCTATGCCACCTGCTGCCCACTAATCATTTGAAGCGACATTAATATTGTCGAGAATTTTGATAAAAACAAACAATTATTCATTGATGTCTGCTGCTGTCTACACAGTATGGATGCAGGCTGCTGACGTTTGATGAGAAAAACGGTGACTAATTTCCATCTTCACGCAGAGCTGTACCATCCCTTCAGCATTGACATTTTTGAGGACTACATCTACGGTGTCACATACGTCAACAACATTGTTTTCCGCGTGAACAAGTTTGGCAGGGGGCCCATGGAAAACCTGACCACTGGCATCAACCATGCAACAGACATTGTCCTGTTCCACCGCTACAAGCAGCCGGAGAGTAAGTTGCAGTCTGCTTGTGCATACGTACGTGTGTGCGTGCGTGCATGTGCCTGCCTTGACAGGATGTGCTCTACTTTCCAGTGACCAACCCATGTGACAGGAAGAAGTGCGAATGGCTCTGTCTGCTGAGCCCCAGTGGGCCAGTCTGCACCTGCCCCAATGGACACACACTGGACAATGGCACCTGTGTGGAAGTGTCCTCCCCAACGCTGTCCCCACCATGTAAGTGTCTTCTTGACACACTATCTACTACAGACACTGGTCCCGTTATGGGTACCGTACCCCCCATGGTTCTGCTGTCCTCCAAGAGGTTATTACTATAGCTTTTCCTAAGCTGTCCACTTCTGTCCACTTGAACACTGTCCCGGGGTATCAGTCATACTCACAGTGTAATCCCTATCCTCAGTAATTCCTCTGGACACCTCCCTGAAGGCCACATGTTCCTACAAGTCTAAATCTCCCATACAACGTGTAATGTACATATTGAAGCACATCTGTTTGAGACCCTCGAGAGATTTGTTCTGTGCTTCCCTGTAGCCAGTGGTCACTGACCCCTGCGTTGCCTCCACAGCTCCACCCACTGGAACTTGCACCCTTCAGTGCAGAAACGGGGGCAGCTGCTTCCTCAATGCCCACAAACAGCCTAAGTGCCGCTGCCAGCCCCACTACCGTGGAGAGAGGTGCGAGGTGGACCAGTGCCGGGACTACTGCCACAACGGGGGCACCTGCACGGCCTCCTCCACAGGTAGGGCCCACCTACACTACTGTGAGGGTTCCTTCAGGTTGCTCGTACATCCACAGGCTGTCCTTAATATTCTACATCCCACAGAGAAGCTGCTTTGATCATAATGGCTTTTACATGAGCATCATCTGTCCAATTCAGGAAAGGATCATAGATAAATGATGTAATTCATCCATGCATGTCAGATTATTATGTTCTTATTATTACTACTTATATTTGATATTACATGCTGTTATTCAAAGCTGCTCCATCAGCTTTTATCCATTTATGGAGCTGAATATTTTATCGGAACAATTTAGCATAGATGCAAGCGGATAAAACTATTTGAACTGGGCTGGTCATTAAACTCTATTCCAGGAGTATATTTGGGGTTACATTTATACATTTAGCAGACGCTGCTCTTCAAAGTGCTGTATAGCTCTGCATGCACAGTTTTTACAACATAGAGCTTTCCACAGTGCTTCAGAGGTCATTCGGGTGTGCAGAGCAACATGTCCAGTCTTTGAACATCTTTAGTCTGAGCCATGCCTCCCTACCTCTGTCCTTGTCCTCTCCCAGGATCTCCAACCTGCCGCTGCCCTGTTGGCTACACCGGCCCCACCTGCAACCAGCGCACCTGCATGAACTACTGTCTGAACCAGGGCATCTGCTCAGTGAGCCAAGGCAACCAGCCCACATGCAGCTGCCCCCCGGGCTTCCTGGGGGACAAGTGCCAGTACAGTGAGTGTCAGAATGGAAATTTACCGGACTGCCACTATGCATTCTTGCTCCTGGTTGCCATAAGTTTTCCACAGGGCAGTGAGGTGATCACTATGAGCACCATCATGGGTCTCATACATCTTTCTTCATGCAGGCCAGTGTGAGGACTACTGTGTCAACGAAGGCACCTGCATGCAGGCAAGCGACGGCTCCAGGCAGTGCCTCTGCCCCTCCAAGTTCACTGGGCACACCTGTGAGGTGGACAAGTGCCTGTATTGCGGCAGCGGTCGTTGCCTCTACGCCAGTGCCCACCGTCCACGTGGGGAGGTCACTTGCAAGTAAGGGACCCCACCCTCTGTTACTGCTAATGATCAGAATAAAGAGCACAAATAGGGTCACTGGTACTCTCTGCTGTGCCCCCAGCTACAGCAGGCAACAAGACTGCAGTCACACTCGTCCAAGTGCAATAAGTGTGCACACCTGCAATAACCTTTACAATGTATTATTGCATAAAGATATTATAATATATAAAACAGTGACAATATTTCCTACTGAAGCAAGACTAACTAAACATGTATTTTTTGACTGATGCAAGTGATAATTTTGTGATTATTTAGATATATGGCAGATAGTGGATAACCAGTAAGTGGACTCTGCCAGGATGACTAAAGGCTGGTCCTGTGTGTCCCTCCAAACCACAGATCAGTGTATCAGTGTGTCCTGCTATGCCTTTAAGTGCTGCTTGGTGCTGTAGACGTGGAGGTTTGAGTACATGTGTTGGAGATATCCTCATGATGATGGAGCTGGAGCTACTAGCCTGCTGCTCTCCTCACCCCTGTGTTTGTCTCCAGCTGCACCAATGGGAGAATCCAGCCCAGCTGCTACACTTGCAGTGACTACTGCGTGAATGGAGCCTGCAGTGTGAATCCACGCACACAGCTGCCCGAGTGCGAGTAAGAGACACTCATATGTGCATTCTCATATACATCTGCCTTTACATATTTTAACATGCACTACAGTATATTTATCTAGTGAACGTGATCTAATGGTGCCCTGTATACACTGGACACAATTTTTCAAGAGACAGGTATTCTCCTGAGAATTTTCACACAGTATGAGCAAATGATTTAATACCTTGATGTTTCCCAAGAGATGAAAGTGTGGGAATTTTCCCTTTTCCCTTGTAAATTTAAGTTCTCCTACATATCTACCTATAGTGGTATCACAAGTGATAAATTTAACTGGAAACTCATATGGCTCCAGCAGTGTCTTCCCCCATGTAAACCTCAGTTGTAGAGCCTGTCGTATTATCAGAGACAACTTGAACTGGAACATTTTTATACAGTGTGGAATAATATAAAGCACTATATAAAAAAAACCATATAAAACCAAACATAAATAAGTTTAGCTCTTCCAGGACATGTAGGATCTACTGTCAGTCTCAGTCCTCCAGATTGGCCAGGAAAATGCTGTGGATGCTGTACTGTCAAAGACATGGATCTTCCTCTCATGTAGATATCTTAGTTGGGCTAGAAAAGTAAAAGCCTGATCAATTTTCTAGCTCTGAAGGATGATTTCAGCCAGCAGATCAGGGTAAAGTTGCAGGCGAAAGTCTTTAAAGGTGATGTCACGTTACTTTGCTGCAGCTTTTTCAATGTTGTCTTTGTTAGACTTGTGCAAAAACAGGATCATGATGGTCGTCAGACAGGCGTTCAGATCAGGAGACCAACCAGGGAGTCAGTAGGCAAGATCAATATCAGTATGAGCAGAATTGGCAGGTGGACCAAACCATATATGTAGATTTCGAAAATTGTTTTAAAGAAATAAAACTTTCAGGATTTTCAGACAGACCTACAATTTTCAGATTACTGTGGTGATTTCTATGTTCCATTTCATCCAGTTTTGCTTGCTGTACCTCCGCTTCTGCTCCTAGGTGGCTGTTGAATTAGCTCTTCATTCAACCAGTTCCCCTAGTTCAAAAATCCTGTTTTCAGCCCTGCCAAAAATGAGTCTCGAACTTAGTCATCAAGTCAGCTAAATCTGAGACCTTTGTTTGCACAGTCGCAACAAAGTTCAACAATAACTTGTATCCAGCTATTTACATGGTGACTAAATGGTTAGCTTACCTTCCATACAATTTGTACAATTGACCAATCATTCATAATGTTGAGATGCAAATGGTAAATCTCTCAGTTACACAACCAAATCTACCCCTGAGGGTGAGCTGGTGAGGCAAGTGGTGAAACAGGTGGACTGAGCATTAATTTCTTCTTCGTTTTCATCGGAGATATTCAGAGTGTACGTTGCTTTGCTTATGTACTTGCAGTCGGACTTTTGTCACCAGAATGTACTTTCAATATTCGCTTTTTGAGAGCACATTGAAGCAAAAATCGGATAATCTTTATTGTCCGTAAAACAAGACTTTTCGAATTCTATTGATTGTAGCAAATATAAGATCATATGAAGAGAGCAAAACTATAAATGTTGTCAAACTCTGGAGAGGAGACAAAATTTATGCAGCCTTTGTGAAGAACTGGTGTGTGACCTTGGTGAAGATAAAAGTAATAAATGCTAATGATGTGTCATGATTAGATTTTTGTCAGATGGAAAAAATGTGTAGTAAAATGAAAAAAAGGTATGAGCATGATTGTATTATATAATAAAATAAATAGAATTATGTTGATTTAATGCCCCATTATAAGTGTCCAGAATTTAGTATCTTAGTCCCTGGCTGGTGTCCAAGGCTCTTGCTGTGTGTGCAGGTGCACCTCAGGGTGGACTGGCCATCGCTGTGACAGCATCGACACCTCCAAGGAGTCCACTGTTAAGAACAGCAGTAAGTATCATGAAACTCATGCAAGCACAATTTTAGGTTTTTTTTAAAATGTGAAGTCCAAGCTCTTACACCACATGTCTGTTTTTCAGCCGGCAGTGCCTCCATTGTCATTCCACTGCTGGTGCTGCTCTTATTGGTACTGCTGCTTGCTGGCGCCATCTTGTGGTACAAAAAGAGAACACATGGGTGAGTTGGCGAGGAGGACGGCGCTTAGATACAGCTGACTTTTCTCTACACCTGCATTAAAAAGTGACTCTCTGTTCCTGCACCACTTCACACCCCTGTCTTCTCTCCTCTGCTGGGAATAAACACATTTTTCCTGTCTCTCAGGTCTGTAAAGCTGGGCAAATCCTCCAGAGACTCGCGGTAACGGTTGTTAGGGTCACATTTCCCCCCAGACCCCCTCCAAACTCCCCCCAACCAACCCGATTCTCTTGTGCGAAATGCCATGCTGTGTCTCTCAGTGTGTCCTGTGGCCTGTGTGTACCCTTGTGCCCCTCCTAGCGGTCCCGCTCTGCCATTTACAGTGGAGTTTCCTTCTCAGGTGGTGCTCCGGGAACGCAGGCTGTGATCTATTGAACAAGCCCTGAGATAGATCCGCCAGTGCGAGGCGCCTCGGGCTGCTCTGTTGCCCCTGCCTGCCCCAAATGCCCCATTCCTCAATGTGTGTACATGAGCGTGGGAGCAATGGAAACTGCATTGTTCCAGTCAACAGTGGGAAAGTGTACAGTGAAAGTCCAGCACTCAACAAGACAGACACCTGCGCAGATGTGTGTTTAGATGCCTTGTTAAAGATGTTAAAGGCAGTTTAGCTCACGTCCCCAGTGCTGTACAGTCGTGTCGTCTGGAATGCATTACAGCGCTTACCTGTGACGGCATGGCCAGCCCGTGCGCACACCTTGTGTGTGCGTGCGCGTGTGTGTGTGTGTGTATGTGTGTGTGTGTGCGCGCGCGCGCGCGTGTGTGTGTGTGTGTGTGTGTTGGTGCGTGCTGGGCTTGACTCTGTGCCTGTGTTGTGGCTGTTGCTCTGTCTGTGCTGAGCTTCAGTGCACCTGCTGGTCCTCACCAGGTCCTCTTGCCTGTCTTTTAGAGCCAAGGGGTTCCAGCACCAGAGGATGACCAACGGAGCCATGAATGTAGAAATTGGGAACCCGGCATACAAGATTTATGAAGGAGAGCCTGATGATGATGCAGGGGAACTCCTGGACTCAGATTTCTCCCTGGACCCAGACAAGGTGAGATGCACACGCCACACCCTCAGCAAAAACAAAACCATACACATATCCACATCCCCAGAGTGGACACAGCAGAATGGGGCAAAAATGCAGCAGGGTGTGTAGCGGTTACAACTGATGCCTGTGTCCATGTCCCACCTCCTGCTGAGAGCGTGTGAGCAAGGTACTTGTACCCTGAATTGATGAAGTAAAAATTCCCCACTGTATAAACAAGTGGAATAATTGATGGTTGTTTATATAAAACAAACACTGTAAGATGCTTCCATCAAACGGATCACCTAAATGAACAAATATAATAATAAACAGTTATAAAAGTGACATCTCTATGTAGGTTTTTAGCCATGTAAATATAACAAAGATAAAGTGTGTGTTTGTAGTGACCGTCCACAGGAATGAGTGTCTTTAAGGTGTTGTGTGTGCATCTTTGCCAGAATCGTAGAAAGACCTGTGTATTTGGATACTTATTTCTCCCCTCCCCCCACAGCCCACTAACTTCACGAACCCGGTGTATGCCACCCTGTACATGGGAGCCCACAGCAGCCGCAATTCCCTGGCCAGCACCGACGAGAAGAAGGAACTGCTGGGACGGGCGGACGAGGACATGGGGGACCCTCTGGCATAGATAGGCCTCTTCAGCCAAGTGCCACCCCCCACTGCCCTCCACCCTTTTTTTGCCTTTAAAAGAGAAAAAGCGAGAACACTGTATAAAAATGTATAAAATGAAGGACTACTTTTGTATGTGAATGCAGTATTATATTTTGTTCTTGAAAATTCTTCTGCTCAAAAAAGGAAAACATTTTTCTATTCAGTTTTTTTTAAAGCTCTGTTCCACCCTCACCCCACCTTGAGCCCTTCACAGAAATAGCCGCTACCTCTGTGCAAAATGAAAATAAGAAAGTAGATCAACATTGGAACAATTTAAATTTTTTTATTTTTGTATGAAATGTATAGAAAAACATTGTTCCATTTTTGAAAGAAGTAAGGCGTTCGCAGTGATCTGGAGGGGACCATCTCAAAGCTCCAAGGAATTTATGGTACAGATGTGAGTGTGTGTCCCCATATTAATGTACAGCAGGATGTGTGTGTGTTGAGGTCAAGGCTGGAGAACGCTAAGGTGCATTGTGTGAGGCTGCATTTGAAACATGGATTTCTAGGCATTATCAACATTTCCACATTATCTCAGAGAACTATGTTCAAGAGTGATTGTGTTTTTCTCCTTGCACAGACTAAATTTTTTATATATTTACATATATATCAACCTATTAAAGTGTCTTGAAAGTATACTAAAGAATATGGACAAACGATGTAAAAAAAAGCAGTTTATTTGTTTTATCACGTAAAATTTTTTTTTGAAGGCTCACGTGTCGTTCAAGTGGCCTGGTAATGTGAAGACTGAATGAATGAGTGAATAAGCTGTTGAATGTTGCGATAGTGCTGGAACATTCTATCAGTCATGCTTCCAGGGAGGAGGTTTTAGGCCTGTAGATTGTTGTTCATCTGAGTAAACAGAGGGGTCTGGGTTCCACTGTATGGCCGCTGGACAAAGCTAATAGGATGGTAAAGCAGGCCTTGTGCTTGGGCCAGTGTGATGGGAAGCTATAGAAGGCGTCTTTTTCATCAACACCTTCTGGTTACAGGCTGGACGGCGCACGTTAGTCCTGCGTAAAACCCCACAGATATTAATTGTCTGCTTATGCATTTTGGTGAACGCTCACTTTAAGTGCTTTCCCAACGGGCAAGTGTCTGGCCTTCTGCTCAGCATCCTTCCCTGTTCTGTTTCTCTGTTACCGTGCTGCTAACCCCCCCTGTCCGCCCTGACACGTTCTGTAGCTCAGCCACTCATGCTGCTGGGAAGCTGCTTCTACTGAAGGTTATCAGCCATATTTTAATGCATGTAAAACTAAAATGACAAATGGAGTAATAAATCACTTTGCTTACTCAGTACAACATAACAGTATTCATGCAGTGTGGTTTTAATTTCTGCTACATTCCTTCTCTTAATTCTGTGATCAGAAAGTTAGTACAATCATTATACTTAAAAATACTTCAGCAGTGATCCTACATGCATTTGTGTAGAATTATGTTTAATATTATGTTTTTTATTGAAAAATTAAATGCCTTTTTTTACAGTAGGGAGTGCATGATGGCTCAGAACTTCTTTTGGAAAGAGAATACCGTTTTAATAAATTTTGCTGGAGGAATTTACAAAGTAACATAACAGATTGTTATAAATAAAAGGTTGAAAACTGTACGTAAAGCCCCACCTCTCCTGTCTGTCTTTTGGTGAGTTGTCTCTGGTTCTCTGAGGTGTGGCTCTCATCATCATCATGATCAACAACCAGTTTAAGAAATCCACTCCATTCAGGGCCCATGTCTGTACTGTTTCCCTTTAACTCTTTTTTTTATTGGCCACTTTAATATTTAATTCACCCACTCTGTGCACTTCTGATATTCCCATACTGATTTTTATTTTAGGAGGAAAAATGTGATCCCACAGACCCAGTAATGAAATAACTACAGTAATATTCTATTCTACATTGTTTAAAGTAAAAACCAGGATACAAACCTGGAGATGATGTAATTCTTGGCAAAACTACTTTAAAACAATTTCCTGTACCATACAATACCAGTACACCACTGCAGATGGTGGCATACTTACCCATTCTCACCACCAAATTTCAACATTTTTTCATAAAAAGTTGACACACCATAAGCATGTAAATCTGCATATATTGTACATACCTACTGAGCCATGTTTTACATGTGATCATGTGTTTTTATAGTGTGAGTGTCCATGAAAGCAGTCGTTGTCTGAATGCGCCTGAAGCTCTTTCTATATACTTCCAAATGGAGTATCCTTATAAACAGTGCAATTTATTCAAAGATTAATTCTGAAAAAACAAATCTCAATTCATTTAGCTGTCTATTCTCTGTGCATGTTTTAAATATATGTTGGCTGTCTTGGATGCACAAATCTAAGTCTCACTTGGATTCAAGGAAATTAGCACATAGTACATGAAAGTTTCAGTGTTTGCCTATTAACCTTACCCACATTTCTTGTCCAAATATTACTGGCTGAAAATATTTAAACGATGTACAAAGCCCAAAATGACAGTTCATCTTTTTCTCAAGATAAACAGGCTTTACCTCAATGCTACTCATTCAGAATTCATTCATCACTTCATCATTTCAGCTGTCTAGTTTCCATGAGTTTGACTGGTTTAAAAATATTAATAATCAAATTACACTTGCCTAAAAGTATATATAGGTAAAACAACCTAACCATGCAGATAATGAGAAAAGCAATCAGCCATCCTCTTAACCAACCCATATTTGTGCAATGTAGCATTTACAGCTGCTGTCTTCCACTTGAAGGACTTAAAGGACCCAGATCCACATCCCACATCCTGCTGCAGTACCCTCGAGCAAAGGCCTGACCCTGTATGACTCCAGTAAAATTACCCAGCTGCATAAATGGGTAAGTCATGATAAGCTACTCTGGAGAAAAACGTCAGCTAAATAAATAAATGGAAATTATTTATTGGTCAATGGAGATGATATCTTCAGACAACATACACAACATACAAAAGTCAGGGACAATTTATTATTTTTGTTTGCCCCTGTTACAACAGTAATGATTTACTAAAAACAAAATAGACTTTAAATAGAATTTCTGACCTAAATAAGTAGTGTCAGTAAGTCTCTCCCTTCATTTTAAGGCCATAGCGGTAGTGTAAGAGGCTCACTTACGAGAAGTCACATACTTACTCCGCTACTGATGGAAGGACATTTGAGCAGGGTTTTGAGGCCTTTAACAGCCTCAACAATATCAGTATGTCTGATTAGAGTTAATACTAGATCTAAAAGTAATGAACTGACACATGTGCAATACATCAGTTAGGGTCCGTGCAAGAGTAAATTACCTTCTTAAAATGTATTATACAATATAGTCTTCAAAACTAAAGCATGTTTCCACTTTTAGTTACCAAGAGGAAAAAAAAGTTTGCATCTAAAACAAAGCAGTAATATTTGAAAACAGGTCAGAATTTGCAGTCCTGTTTGATGGACACTGAAATGAAATACAGAGCAACAAATGAAAGTCTAAGGAAGTCAAAAGCTTCCCTAATAACAGTAAAAAAAGAAAACCAACACAAAACCAAGATCTTATACAACAACAAGTACTTAATTAGATAGCAATTAAATGCATCTTTTACGTGTTTAAAGCTGCAGGTCAGATTAAAATAACATTTCATATTCTTTTTACAGTATTTACCACTTAAGATTAACAATGAGACATAAAAGTATAAAAAGTCTTTAAGGCTTAAAAAATATAAAGAAATAATGAACAGAAGAAATAATACTGTCACCACAAAAAGGCACTTCTTATAAAAAAAAGAAGAGTAGCTTGGTTTAGCTAGCTTGTACGTAAAAATCAGGATGTGCACCATGTGCTGCGGTCCAGTACAATCCTACACCCCTGTTCCTTCCCGTGAGGAAAACAGTTACAGGGGCCAGCAAACAAGCTGATTAAGGACTTGTAGTTACTCACGAATTACAATCTTTTTTGGACTATACAAAATGTTTAAATCACGAAAATAAGATCCATTTCGGTAGGCACTTTTGGTCAAGGCACCATCTCCCTAAACTGCGGTCAAATCCTCCAAGTATGGGTTTAACCATTACAGTTAGTTGCGATATCAGTGGAGTTTGTTATCCTTGTTGAACACAATGCAGAGACCTCAGCGGAGTTAAGTGTGTTCTGTGTGTGTTCCTGGGTCACTGGAGAAGGGGTTGGAGGCAGGATGTCCCAGTCGAGCACAGAGACCCTACCCCTGTGTGTGTCAAAGCCCCTTTCCAATGCAGTGTCCACCTTAAATCTCCACAAATAAATAAAATCAAAAATAACAACTGGATTTACACTTCCAAAGCGTCCTTTGAGTCAGTGTGACTGAGAGGGTAAGCATAGTGGATGGAGGCACAGGGGATGGGGAGGGGTGCTGGATAGGGGAGGAGGGTTCTCATTTGGGTCAGAGGGCAGGGGTCATTACGGTCGCTTCCACCCATAGCGGATCACCGCATCAGCTCGCAGGAAGGGCTGGTTTCGGAGATCTGTGAGTGGGGAGAGGAGACAGTTTAGCTGCGGAAGGTTCACACACGAGTGAGGAAAGGCCGCACGTGGCCCTGTTCCTCATCTCCCAGCAGTGCTGGTTGAAATGGTCTCTGACATGGATCTTTATCGGTGTGGAGAAAACACCAATACAGACATCTCCCTGCATAACATGTGCTGTATAGTGATTTTCTTAGCACATTTTTACCCAAACCCATTATTAATGTATCAGATTTAACTAATGAGTGGAGTGAAGAATGTTTGACTAATTAAATCATCAACTTTTGTGCCAGGCTACAAAACTTTGGCTTGGAAGTGAAATCTGTTGTTGTATCTCCAATAGTCCACAGATACTGTGGACCCATGGCCTTGTACCCCATTTGCTATCATGTCCTTCGCAGAACCAGACAAGATAACAAATGGTTGGGTCCAAGGTAGTGGGTGATAGTATCAGTCTCAAACTAAAACTGTGGTGAATTTAGCATCAGAGAACAAATGTGCTTATTGCAATGACCAACAAAGCAGTAGAGAGGCAGAGGTCCTGGCTGGTGATGGAGAACAGCTGCTGGAGAACCTGTGGGCAGAGGGCACCACTGAAGCCCCACTGCCCTTGAAACATTCATTTAATCCATTAAGAACAGTGATACATTCAATTTCTCATAAAAAAAACAGTCTGATGAATATTTGATTACTTATTTGTCTCTATGGTTTCTACACAGCTTGTTCAACACCACCACTAGGACTTAGGTGCAGCCACAGCAGACAGCAGCACATTGCATGTTATGAGTTTGCAGAAAACACAGTGGGTGTCACAGGCAGGTTAAGACAGTATTGGCGTGCAGTAAGAAGTCAGCTAAAATTTCCCTCCAAGATATTTTAGAGTATGTAAAAATGTAACTTAAACAACCATCCTTGTGTTACATACAGTGCCTGAATGTTTTTCTAACCACTGTATTAAGGGGTAATAACAGAACATATATCATTCCTAGTAGTGGAAAAGCTTATCTTGCTTACTAGCTGTAGCTGTCTGTCTTGGAGACTGCAACTGGAAGGTTTCAAAAGCAGTTTTTCCTCTCAGCACCATATCAAAGTTAGACAAATATGCTGTTTTCCTGCAAGACCTAGACTCCGGTCTTTTTTGTAAAGCGAGGTGATCAGGCCCTGGTGCCGACAGAGCAGCTGGCAACATTGTGAAGGGCAGCAGGACAAGAAGCTGGCCAACGCCACATTGCTGTTCTTACCCGTTGTTTAGATGGGGCAAACGTATTGAGATCAACCTTCGGATTAGCTAAAAATTCAGAGGTGAACATATTAGAAGGGAAAGAAACACAGTAAGAGTTCAGTGAAAAGGGCACTGTTATTGAGGGTAGTGAATTCTGACAGCCAATCCCCTTCAGTAATGAAAGCTTCTGTGTCACAGGACCTCCATGTTTTACTCTGTCTTTGTTCCATCTTTACTTTCAACAACAAACTGAATAATTTATCAGATTTCAGATTCATTTAATTTTATATATCATGGCACATCATCAGATTCCTTCACTTTAGAAAGTAGATAGTTTGTATTTAAATTGCTTATGAGAAGCAATTTAAAGTAATCAGTGAAGAGGCTTGGCTAGCACTTAAAGAGGGGTTACCAGTTCAGACCTGAAAGGAGCGAAAACAAAACAACATCAAGTGACACACCATTTCCCAGGGTCTCAGTTAGTCAGGGGTAAGGGCAGTGTGGGTGTGTGGGGATGCTGGTGTTGGGGGCTGCTGGCATGCAAGTCTCTACAGGCATGCACAAGGAGGACAGTCATACAAAGAAGGTGAAAACCACCTTGACTGTGTGGGGGTGTGGGCAGGGTTGGGGAAGGGGGGGCTAGCAGTTGGACTCATCGTAGAGGTTGGTGTCACAGAAGAACCGTGAGCTCCGCTTGGCAGTGCGGGCTGTGAAGGGCACACTCTTCAGCACTGAGGGGCAGAGAGACAACATGACACATCTGACCTGACACCTCTCCTGGCATCATGGACAGTACCCACCCCACGGTTTACTTCCAGAGAACCTGGAAACACATGTTCCTCTCTTCATGCTTCTGCCACACTCAATGGGAGCACCCCCTTACAAGGGACTGGACAAAGGACTGGGTACTGGGACTTTAAGAAAGCAGGGAAGGGAGTTTATTACAGAGGGGGTTCAGCCTCTTTCATGCTGGGTTCTTTGCAAAACTTACCTGGCCACAACCATAATATAGTCCATACGTTAAAACCAATTTGTTTTTTTAATTATCCACCCCACCACTGTTACTCAAAATGAACTAGGCCCTTCAAGAAACTGTACAGATTTAGTCACTGACTATCAGTAACTGGCAAGTTCACAGCACTCCAGAGTCTATTCTGGAATCATAGGGTGCTAGATTAGACAGGATACAACCCAGATGGGACATCAGCCCACTGCTGGGTAGCCACATACATGCACACTCAAACACACCCACATACAAACAGGCAATTCAGATTGTCCAGCACACCTAAACATATGTCTCTGAACCATGGGAGGAAACCAGAGCTCCTAAATGAACTCCACACACCATTTATGTAAGACATTCTTACCTCATCTTTTAAACAATATCTTCTTGAGAGAACATATATTGTTGAAATTCACCAGATTTTCCAACAGTTGTAATAACAACTTGGAGGTTCCTTCAGTGGTTTTTCAGTACTGGAAATGTTAATTCCAAAAGTACTGGAATGTAGCGAAAGGCAAAGAAAATTACAGGGCTCTAAGCATCAAATCTGACATGACAGTAACAGGAGCACTGAATTAACAAATAGTATCAAACAGCAAATATTCAGTCATCTCTACAGAAAGAGAGAAATATGACTATACTTGGTGGCCACTTTATTAGGAACAGCTTCTTTCTATAAGGTAGGAATCACTTTTGCCTCTAGAACAGTTTGAATTTTGCAGCAAGCTACTGGACACATTCCACAGGGTTCTCAGTCCACAACTGGCTTGACAGCTTCACACCGTGAAATTATAATAAATACCAGGTAAGTATTTCAAAGAGCCAGGGTGTGAAAATTGCTGAATTTCCCCTTTAAGGGTTATTAATGTGGCTTGAATTAAAGGTGTGGTGCAACTCTAAGGAATGCTGTCTTAGGCTAACAAGTCTCCCAGCTGACAAGAGTGACAGGAGTAACTGTTGAGAAAAGGGGTTGAGGTAAGACTATCCATCACATGGAGCTGGATGACCAAGCTGGCTGCCGTAACTGGCTTAATGTCTCGCCTGTGGAGAGATTTTGACCTGGAAGATGTTATGTCTCATATGCAGCGGTGTCCTGATAACATAGCACACAGTGCACTTTCTCATGGCAGAGGACTGTATGACAATGGTGAACTTTGCCCTTAAGCTGGGCCTATCATCCTGGACCACCCCACCTGTGATGATGTCCTCAATGGTTCCATCCTTCCCTTCGTACACAGGTCGGTGGTCCTTGGCTTGCCGCCGACGCAGCTCTGCAATCAACTCATGCTGTTGCTGCCTCTTCTTCTGGGCCTGTACCTGAGACAATTTCATCGAGGAAGCGTGTTTTAGCTTATAATTCTTTGTACATATCTGAAATCTTTACATCATTCATTAAAACTATGAACAATACTTAGGACACAAGTCACAGCAGCACAAGAAATCAGGTTTCCTACTCAAGCAGAGGACCCTTACTTTGGGGTCCTGCTGCTTCGCCTCCTGAGCAAGCAGTTTTTCCCGCATAGCCTCCTCCTGTTTCTTCCTCAACTCATTTTCCTCCACTGCTTCCTGTGGAGGAAATACACACACGCATGCACATCCACACACACACACACACACACACACACACTAGAATTAGCAGGCGGCTACTGTAGTGCTTCATTTGCAAATGGTCAGGTCCTAGGTGGCAGTGTTGGTGGATGCAAAAGGGGGATGTGGGGATCCTTCAGCCTTCCTGAGCAAATTCATAAATCCAGTCAGAGAACAATCTGAGGAAGGGTGCAACTAAGAGGTCTGAGGTGGGGCAGGGGCCAGTCTAAACACCACAGCTGCAGCTCAGGGGACAAGCCAGCTGGGCTTTCCTGTTATGTAGCTCCTGACTCCACGCCATATCCTGTGACTAAATGGGAGCGCTTTTCTCGAGTGTCCACACTCTCTTATGAGGCAACACACAAACACAAACAATGCAGCTTTCTGTAAAAGGTTTTCCTTTGCGCATGGGTAGGGAAATGGGCTAGGTGGTGTGAAGGTGAAAACTGAGGTTTCCTCCAACTACATGACAAATAGTGTGACCTCTGACCTTGTAAGCCTTGATGAAGCGCACAAACACCGGAAAGAAGACTGATGGAGGAGTGGTCTTGGCGCTCTCTCCAAAATAATGAACCACATTATTGAAAGCTTCCTGCAAATAAGAGAGGACAAATTGGAAAACTAAGAGTTAGCAGGGTTTACTGAGGAAGAGTGCCTTGTCTGTAAGTCTGTAAAGCAGTATGTCTTGGAAGGATTCTTAAAAGCTGTTCAGCAGTGACATTTTAAAGACTGCATTTGGTTTAGTGATCACTGTCATTGTTGAAAGTCTGATGTTTGTACTGTGTTTGTTTCATATTTTTGATCTATAGATGAGTGTAAGGCAGAGTGTACAGAGTGTACAGAAGAGTGTAAAAGTCTATGCACTAGATCATCACCTCTGCAGTCTTGGCGTCCTTCTGCAGTTTATCCAGCTGTGCTTCACTGGTCTGCAGAAAGCTCCTAAGCACCGGGTGGTCATGGAGACTGCACTCCCGCCGGATCAGCTCCATCCCCCGGCCTAGCTCCCGTACATCCAATAGCACGTTCTCCAGGGATACTGCACACACATGCACACGCTTCATAGTTGACAATGTTTTTGGAATCACATGGAGTTAGATCAAAAATACTATTTTGTATGGCCTTTTCCTTTTCCCCAGCACAGCAGTGTTCATTGTCCTGACCTGCAGCAGCCTTGTCAACGAAGTGTATCTCATTGAAAAAGTTGGCCAGATCAGGGTACTTCTCTTTCACTATGAGTGCAATGTAGTGGAGAAGGGTCATTTTCCTGTCTGTTGATTTTGTATCCAGCAACTGGAGAATATAAAGGAAGCTATTTAGTGTCTCTAAAAAAGTCTACATGATGATGTAATTGAACTTCAGTTAACATCAAGAAAGGTCATGATTGTGTGAATGGTTTTCTTCCATCCCCAACTTACCAGATCTAGGCTCTGTAGCTTAAACCCATAAACTGAACCTCTTTTACTGCTGTTCATATAGTTTCCAAGTGCTAAAATGATCTGTTTAAGGAAAAAAAGAAAGATGCACACTGCAGTGGATTTCTGTGGCACAAATGAGTTTTCAAGTAATTATAGCCATTAGTTCTAAAAGATTGATAAATACAGATTGAAAAATCTGCTTTATGTAATCTCTAGTGTCACTAGAACAACAGTACATCTTCTTGTGGAAAAATCAAAACTCACCTCCAGCATTCTTTTCAACTTGGGCGATGATTTAACAGATGCAGATGCTGCAATAATGGCATTGAGTTGCTAGAAAAAGGAGGAATTAAATACTGAGAATAGTTGCCCGTATGGCTTGAGCACACATCTTGGATCAGTTCTCGCTACTTCCATCACAACGATGATGGGACATTAAGATACACCTTATGGCTGGCTACTATATAAGTGATGCAAGGAGAGCAAAGTGACTGTACCGGTGTCAACATGTTGACATTGTCAGCAAAGTTTCCCACATAAGTGATGATGGTCATTCTCTGCGTGAGCCTTTCGATCTTGCCGAAGTGCAGCATAAAGCGATCCTCCTCAGCCAGCTGATCAAGTGGGCGCCGCTCACGTTCATACTGCCGCAGCACCTTACTCTCTGCTTCCGTGGGCAGAAAGCGCATCAAGCACTCCACAAAATCAACTGGTAGGGCCTTCAGGTCAAATCTGTTGGATCACAAGCATCAGAATCGGTCATCCAGGACAGTTGACCAACAGGAGGAGCTCAGAGTATGGTGGTGAATACGTACATCTGAATGGCCTTGCAGATTTCTTCTGTGCTCTTGCCAGCCTTGCGCAGTGTGATGGCCAGGTTCTTGGAGCGGTTGGCATCAAGTAGAGTCACCTTGTTGGCAGCCTTCTGAGAGACTTTGCTCTTGGTACAGGACAGGTCCACCACAGGACCCTGGGCTTTGGTTTTAAAGAGCTCCTCAAATTTGTCCAGGTCCAGTTCCTAAGAATAACAGACCAGACACCAATATACATTATGACTTAAGGATTCCCTTCTAGCAAAATGACCCCTTGCAACAGCAATAAGGGAAACATAATTTCTCCTATCTCCATGACGGATACAGATTACTACTATACAACATCATTCCTGACCTCAGAGAATGCTCATGATTTACCTCTAGAACTCGCTCATCATCAATCTCATTAAACACAGTGCCGTTGATCTGATTGGGTTTGAGAGCTGTCCAGTTGAAGACGGGTAAGCGGAATTTGGTCTTAATGGGCTTCTTAATCCTTATGGCTGTAGACAAACATTTTGATTAGAAGTATTTTGATTCCAAATTAAATTTCAGACATAGAAATACCATTGAGGGAAGTATCAGTACAAAATTTATTACAATGTATTTAATGAAACCTCACAGTGCAGTCTCTGGAATGATGATTTACTGTTACCAGTGTCAGGATCAAAGAGCATTTAGCGAGAAAGAGCCACTACCTGAGAGACCAACACTGAGGATGACGGATGGAGATGTTCCAGGCAAAGGCGGAGCCAAAGGTGGAGGAGGGGGCGGAACAGGAATACACTCTCCTGTAGCATGAAAGACAAACTGTGCCTCAGAAATGGACTGTCAATACCTTTGTGGTGCCAAAGTGTGCATCATTCTAGCATTCAAATTCTTACAGTTATGCATTAATTCCAAAAACTCTTTGACTCAGCTGTTTCCCCTCATAGACTGCTCTTATACTCTGAACAACACTGAATGAAATCCAAAAGCATTCATTCTTGCCTGTCTGTATGAGAACAAAACTGACTCACAAAGAGCCATCAGTGACTGAGAACAGCTCTGTTTATGGTATATTTTAGCTTGGAAAGTTGCCAGTTGCAATAAACAACCCATTAAGTGTAGTACCTGGAGCAGAGGGTAGTGGGGGTGGAGGTGGAGGTGGTGGAGGTGGTGGTGGAGGCATGGGTTCAGCAGTTGCAGAAGGACTGAATCCAGGATCCCCTGAGCCTGCTGGACCTACAGATGTTTCCCCCACAATGCCAAGGGCCTCCCCAGCAACTCCCATACCTCCAACCACACCCACACCCAGAGCCTCAATGGCAATATGACCATCAGCCTGTTTGCGCAGACGGATAGTGCCCTGCTGCTCCAGCTCCTGTAGTCGCTTTTCCATGTTACAGTGCCGCTGGAAGGCTGCATCCTTCTCCTTGATCATCCGCCTCAGGGTGTGCACCTGGGAGTTAGTCGTCTCAAATGTCTCCTATTTGGCCATAGGAGGCCATAACACAGAGCACAAGAAAGAGGTAAAAACTGTGAATGTATCTTTACTTTCAACAACTTTTGGCCCAAGATGTCATTATGATAATGTATTAGGCTTTTTAAATAAATTTATCAAACGAATTACAATATCTCCTTAATGTCTATCTAGTTACAGTGTCAATGGCACCATATGTTATTAATTTCATTATCATCAAATGTCCCAGTATTACTTCAAGATATGTTATGGTCACCATGTAATAGTTTATGCCCAGTTTATATTGAAATGTATTAAAATGGAAAAATGAACCTTATATTTTTCTTATGCCTCCTGACAGTGGTTGTCCTACCCTTATTGCAGCAAGGTCCTTGTCTTTCTGCAGCAGCTGCTTCTCCAAATCTGCGACTTTCATCATGGTCTCATTCTCCACATCCTGTAGCCGTTCTGTCACCTATCAAAACGGGACACGGAGAGAATAAGAGGGAGAAGGAAGAGAACAAATCATGGGTGAAGAGAAAATATATTTAAACGGGAAGGTAAATGAAGACACATACAGAGGCAGTATACCAAGGCAGCAGATAAAAAATTATCCCACAAGGAACTGCAACAGGATTTGGCATGGACTTTCCTTCTTAATTTTCTCTCCACTGCATGCATTACTGTAACTAGGCCCAACAGGGTGCTATAGTACACTGTGGAAGCTCTGCATTCTGCATGGGTGGAAATTTTGCATTACTTCTTTTCTTAACTCCTATGGTCACCAGGTGAAGGTTTCCAAAAGTGACAACTTTGGCATTCTTTCTGCAGTGCAGCAAAAGATGGCATGTTTAAACTTGGATGACAAGGCCCAACAGGAGGAGGGGTTTCAGAAGTACTTCTGTGTGTTGAATTCCTACGTAGTAAAGTACTGCATGTGGGTAGAGTAAAAACTGTCAGGCATACACAACTAGTCACTTAATTTCCATATCAAATTCTGTCATTTTGCTGCACTGTTACATGTTTCTTTAAAATAAGAAAATAGATAATGTGGCAACTGTCATTCGGTTGCATTGATTGCATACATAATGGGGAAGTGGTTTACTATTGCCTTCTTCAATGCATGTCTTTGGACTGTATAAAGAAACCCACACTCACACAAAGAGAACATGCACACTTCACACAAACTGAGCAGGGATCAAACCTCAAAGCATTGGTGTGCTGCTGGATTTTTAGAATTTTAGTGAATATAAACAAGATTTTATTAAAATTACATGCAGATGATAAGGTGTGCATTGACACAAAGAACCCTATCAATTCCCCATTATGTAGAGGGAGGTAGAACAGTTCTTACGTGTGACAACTGATCTTCTAACTCCTCCACTTTCTCCAAGGCCACATTTTTCGTCTCAGCATCCTCAAGCAGCCCTCCCACATCAAACACATTGTCCAAGTATGCCTGGATTTGAACTGACAACTTGTCACTCTCCGTGTGCTTGGCCTTCTGCAGGAGAAGGGAACACCACGCAGCTTAAATTCAGCATCAGTACTACTATAGTTCAGCTGCATTTAGACATACCAGGCACTGGCTGAAGCCTTATCCTTATCAAGTTCTATACCTAGAAATCTAATGAGCAATTATTAATCTAAACACTCTTATTAGCTTTACTGACTCAAGCTTTTAAAGAAATTTTGAGAGGATAAGTCTCATCTTGCTATGAATGTACGCAATTTCAGTTTGGATTGCTCCTAGCACACAAGTGAAAATACCTCCAAGTAGTCATCCAGACCGAGTTTGGTGAACTCATATTGCAGGTGGACACGAAAGTTCATATCCTCAACTGAATGGACGACTATGTTAATGAACTGCATACAAGCCACCTGAAAAAAATATTTGGGAATGTCATTTTATCATATTTTGTACATATGCCCCAAATACATTTGCATGATATAACATGAAAAACACAATTCATCCTACCACCACAGGTCTCCAAGCTTTTTTTATGTGACATAAGATGTTTTTCTTCCCATATTAGTTAAGTCCATAAGTAACAAAAATTAAGTGAGAACATCCTCAAAGGCAATTGTTCAGTTATGAAGTCCTAACCATGAAGTCGATGTTCCCCTCCTCGCAGCGAAAGTAATCCATCAGCTTCTCAAAGCGATGTTTTTCCTTGCACACCTTAGAGTGGAGACAAATATCTAAATCACATTGTCAGTTCCAGTCATGAGTTACGGGAAGCTTGGCTACTGCCTGGCTTCAAAACACTTAAATGATCAATATTTATCTGCAAGAATTTTTCCCCAGTCAAATGATTTACCAGCATTAAAACTCAGAGCAATTTATTATGAGTTTGCAAATGTTACATATTAAAATTTGATGAAACTCAAACAGGAAATAAAGACAAAAGACACAGAAGAACATGAAAAATAATCATGCAGAAAAGTCTTGGAAATAAAAGAATGCATTCCTTGTAATGTTGATGACTTAATTGTGCCAGATGTGTTCAAATAAAATTGAACACAGCCTAGGGCTTGAACCTGCCCCCATTCCACCTCCAAACTGAAGGGTCACAGCACTTCATTTGTAACCAAAATCATTTCTAATTACAGGCATTCATGGAAACACAAGAGAACAAAAATAAGATGAACAGAGAGGGGGGCGGAGAGAATTACTGCAGCCAGGCTCCCACACTCTGCATAGTGAGAGAAAATAAACTAACTGTTCTCTCAACACAAACAACAGCAGTGCACGCTGAAGGAAGTCTTTACCCTCATAAAGAGAATATGCAATGTCTCACTGTTGAAGGACTGTGACCCAATATCCCAGAGCAGTTTTATAATTCAACTGTAAGGTGTTTTGTGTTAATGCCTCACAAAGTGTCTGACCAGACATGCACCAGACCTGCACAGCTGAGGCTCCTCCATAGCCACTTTGTTTTGATTGCCTAGCTGACTGACCATCCTGCCTCCAAGTGGCTCAGGTTGTGAAGTAACTAGCTGTCTCCTCTGTTCGCAAGACTGAGCAAGGCAGAAATGTGAGGTTCAGAGTGAATCAGGCTTGTTGCACAATCTAGCACTGCCAACTGGGATTAGGATGGGGGCGGCTCCAGGGGAAAAGGATCACAATCTTTATCGCCACCTAAGGTCATCTTACATCTGCTGGACTAGTGAAACAAACTATCTCACATATCTTAGCAGCACCCACTCCTCACCCCCTCTACACTCTTGCACATATACTGAAAGACCTTTCTCAAGATTGCCACCTAATATATTTACAGTCAATTTTAAATGGCTGCCATTTGCTTCAGTTCAATGGAGTTCTATTCTTGCATGTACATGCATTCAGAAAGGCCAGTAGCACAGAACCTCAGTCCCAGAGGACCTACCTCTTTGAAGTTGTCAAACGCTGACAGAATGATCTCGTGTCCCCCTCTGACCAAACACACAGCTGCCAGCAACTCCAGCACCAAAGCCTTTGTTCTGCAAAGAACACTGGGGCTTCAATGCAACACACTAAAGCACACACTTGAAAGGCTGTCTGCACTACATCATTTCACATTATCTTACATTTTTTCAGTAATTGTTGATTACCATAACCTTAAGATTAATATGAGTTTCTGCCAAACAAATACAAGCAAGACCCAAGGAAAACTGGGGAAAATATCCCAGAGGGGTGTCAAAGCTTTGTTTAAAACGCATCAGTAATGTAACTAAACTGCAATTGTCTCCTACAGATAAGTGCAACTCATTTCTTTAGTACACATGCAGAAGTGTGGGAACCTTGTGTAAGAGGGCCTGGGGGGCGGGTAACCATTCAGAGCTGGAACTTCAAAGACTTAAACAAAAACCCAGTGTAATGTAATACTATTTTTCTGAACAGCAAATCAGGTGTTGTTGCTTCAGCCTCCTCTGAGACTCCAGAATTTAAACTTGGATAATATATACATTCAACTGCATGTGGCAAAACTGGATACCCATTCTTACCTGGGGTTCTTATTGTTCAAACTTAGTGCAATTTCATTGACTGCATGAGGGTGGGACATAACCATATTGAAGCCGTACTGTAAAGGCAGATAAGAAAAAAAACACATAAGCCATATGACAAAAGACACCAAAGAACATGAAAAATAATGAAATACAGAAGCTTGTGAAAAATATACAAGGGTTGAAAAATACTAAGAAGTCTTTTAGTTCTGAGAAGGGAGCAAATTTTTCAGTATTTTTGATCAACCCTATTATATTCTTTTGATTATTTATAACATTGTTTAAAGAGATATCTCCTCAGAAACATTCCCTAGTAAAAGTCCCCAAGCTAAACTCAAATGTTATATGTGTGATGATAGGTGTATCTGGCTGATCAGTATGTGTGAGAGTGTTTGTGAGCTGGTGCTGCCTCTGGGGCACTAGAGAGAACTGACTGAAGGGTTAGGATTGCAGCCACAGGTTGTCCCATAAAATGCAGTCAAAAAGCAGTTCACCTGGTAGTTCATGATTGCTCGCAGGCACATTATGCACACATGCACGTCGTCTTTTTGGCTGACCAGCCTTGAGTTCTTGATGGTTTTGCTGTTGCTTATTGTGTTATAGCTGCAACAGAGAACACATATCAAGAGCATAAGAGGAGGGGTTTCCTCTAAGGCATGGCCTCAACAGCCAATAGGGTTTTCAGCGCGCAGATTCTACTGTAAAATTTCTAAAGCCTTGTCAACTCCAAAGTTCTTCTGAGAGTCTACAGGAAGAATTCAATGATATTCTGAAACTATCTAGTCCAGAAGGGCATAGGAAAAACTGCACGAGCTACAACTCAACATCCCCCATCAATTCCATTCACAAAACCACAAAATACTTCATATTTTTTTGTTTGTCAATAACCATATGTGAGCATTAGCTATATCATTTCTTCTGAGTTACCAGTGAGGCCTGTTTTCTGACAAAAAGAATAAGAGCCAGAGCCTAGAAGGCCATGTATTATTTGTTTAGAAGGTTGAAACTGGAAGAGAAACATCAGCTGTGTGGTTACTGATGCTTGCTCAGAGAGGGGTTGTTGGGCTTAGCACTGCAAATACATCAGCGTAAGCAAGAAGGCATCCGTTTCCTGCTTTCAGTCACCAGACTGCGGTTACCACATAGGATGCCTCTTGCACGATAACAAAAGATGTTAAAAGATATCCTGTTGTCATGAAAACTTCTCATACCTGCAAACAGACCAATTTTGGGAACACTGTAACGTGCATGTAACAGCACACAGTTGCGTATGTGCATCTGCAACATGATTACAGTACAGTTCAAAAACCGTTATAAAATGTGTTGCAACTTCTCAGTCACATTGGACAAACTGAGAATAGGCAGTCATTTCTGTAACAGGAGCTAATGGTGAGGATGGTACTAATAGCATGTCCTGGCATGGAGGAACAGGGGAGGAATAAGCAAAAATGTAAATGTTTTTATGATAGAATGGTAAAATATGGGAGCATGAGCAAGACTGCCTACTCCATGAAAGGGGGAGGCTAAATGGTACCAAGCCTCTGACCTCGGAGATGCTGAACCCTTTGAGCTGGAAGAAGAGTGCAGTCATGTTCTTGAAGTCTGGAATGGCTGAAGCAACAGGACTGCTGTTAATGCAGAGGCAGCAGAAGCTTAGCAGCAGGGGGCAGCGGTACGCACCGAAGGGCAGACTGGCGCGCAGAGCGGGACAGTGTGTTGCAAAAGGCCTGGGTGCCATTCTGGTGCAGATCCTCAATGGACCTGCTCCAGGACCTGGCCTTGTCCAGGGCCCCCTCCTCCCCGATTTCCAGCCCCTCAAAATCCAACCTGGGCGCCAGACAGACATACATATGAACACAAATGGACAGACACACAGAAAGGCAGGCTGGGCTGGCCAACGACACAGCGTGGTGTCAGAGATATAGAGCACAGCGCCTCAGACACGCAGACCACAGCTCAGGCCAACATGTCACAGCAAGGTGCACCACAACCAAGAGCAGCAACACAGCAAAACTGTCAGTTCTGTCACAAAGGCAACACGAGCACATTCAACCTCCTAATTGATCCAAAATTGAAAGGGATTGTAATATTTTGTCACTGCACCCATTTGGTATACTTTCTTCCTCATACATCATGTCCTTATGGCAGCATGCAGGGGAAATGGCTGTTACACACTGCAAGGAAGCAATCAGTGTTTTCAGGGACTCTTACAATCCTGAAGAATCCTTTATTGAATCCACATCATATAGAGGGCTTTTAGTCAATCCACAGTCCCTGCAAAAACTGCTTTTCCTTTTTGATGAGAAGGAAATTCCTATGAAGGGGGAAGACTGTTGAGTAAATCGAAGTCAGCTGACAGGAATGGTGGGCACATAAGAGTGTTTACACAGGCACACAGATACTCACATGACGGCACACTGGGCAAAAGAGAGGTACTCCACCAGGATGTCCAGGCCACGGTTCTCATCATTAAGAAACTCTCGAACCCACCTGTGAATGTGGTAGGAGGAGGAGTGTGAGGAGCACTTTGCATAAAGAAATAAGAGAGGCACGGGGACAACAAAGTGTACTACTAGGCCACTTGTAACTAAGCAATGCCTGCCACATTGTGAGGGCCCTTAATCAAAAAGTCAGTTTTGGGGTTTCTGCAAATAAAATCCTGCTGAGGGTCTAGCAGAATTGGACCCATGATGCTGGAAACCAAATTAGAACAATCAAGTGTGATTTAAGTCAGTTTAGTTCATCCAACCACTCTTGCAACAGCAACTGACTGGCATGCAGTGTAGACTTTAACAATGTTAATTGGGATAATTGAGGTGCTTTTGCACACATATTTTGCCCCTTTCTAAAATCAAAAATCATCAAAATTTTAAAAGCTTAGTGCTGAATTTCCTTTAGTGCCATTTGTGAGTTAGGAAGGAACCCCCACTCCCAGCAGCGCACTGCCCTACCCCAAACACGTGATCAACATGAAGTGAGCTGAGCAAATATATACACCAAAGAAAGAAACGGCGAGATCTCCTTGAGGGGTGGGAGACGGGCTCAATTGCGAGTTTCCTGTTTGCCGCCAGTCCCCCCCCCTTCCTGTCTAACCAGATGCTATTTCGGATTGTCTTGGCAATCTGAGGAATAAAACATCAGTAGGGTCAGCATTTGAAAGCATGCAACAAACAGATCTCTCACCAAGCAAACTAGGCCCTAGCAAGTATCTGAAGAAGAGAGCCTAGCTGCTCCATTCTGTATTTGCAGCAGTGTGACCTTTAACGGTGATTGATGCACAATGATATCAAAACTGTTTAAAAAGCCAAAATGAAAAAGCATCACTAAAAAAGAAAATAAACTAGTGAAATAGCCAGTCTTAACTGAAGCCAGTTTTTAAAGCAACTGATAGTGTGTTCATTTGCATGATTCTGGAACACCCTGGAGAATTCAAGACAAGAGCCACTGAACCTCTGAGAAGTAACCTGACCTGTTTTATTAGGGGAAAAAGATCATTCAAATGCTATATTTGATGACTGGCTGGAACAAATAAAAAACAGGCTAGCTGCAAAGAGCTGGACACTTATGGGTGAGCATTTGTCAATGTGTGTGTTCATATACATTTTTAATGGCCCAACTGTTGAGCAGCCAACCATCTTGCCACCCCAGTGTGCATACACACAGCTTCCTGCCACTAACGCAGTAAGGGGAGTTTGGAGGGACAGCACAACAGCAGCTATCTGGCTCCCTCAGGGCACGCTGACGTCTATAGCGAGGGAGGCCTGAGAAAATAAACTGAGTTATATTTTCTCCAGGCCCACTTCTGGGCAGGAATGTTCTCCAGTGTCTTAGGCTTCTACTATCTACCCCCACAAGGGAGACAACCACCAGTCAGCCACCTGAGTATAGACCTAGATTTTGTACATCAGGGTGGAACACCAAGACAGACAGGACAGTACAAGAATGCTAACATGAACAGAGACCGTGCAATTACCCAATGTGATTGGTCCGCAGTGATATCTCCAGTTCTCGGAGCACTTTGGTGGATTCCTGAACTCGTCGGCGAAATTTCTGGACAAGAAAAAATTGAGGTTATTATAATTAATGATTCATTAAATGAACTTGCTTATACAAAATTTTAGAGGGGAAAAATTTAAATCATCACAAATCATTATATATTGCTGGACAATAGACAAATTTCTGCCAGCTAAACCCTAACCTTTCGTGTCACCCCAGGGTCCAAGTAGCTGCGTAGCTTCTGAATGTAAGTATGGGGAGGGTTCTTGACTTGAAAGCGCTCCTGAAACATAAGGACAGGTAAGGTAAGAGGAGAGGATTAACATCCACGATGCTGTCTCAGTAACATACAAGATCATCAGTCATGGGAGCTGAGAATGTCTGATTGAGTTAATGATTGACCTGATTCAGATTCATGCTTAGCTACTGAATTGAAAAAGACCACATGGTACCTGGTCACAGATAAGGTCCCACTTCTTCTCATTATCATACTGGCGTAGGAGACGTGCTTTGTCAGGAGGTAGGTTCATAGAGTTCTGGAATAAAATTTCAAAAGATCACGTTAACATTTCTGGGTCTGCAACAGAGGAGGTTCATTGGCACAAAAAGCTCTATTGAAGGCTTGGTTTGCCCAGCCAGTCAGTTCTGTGCAACAACCCTGAAGATAGTAACCAACACTGCTACATCCGCTGGTTCCCATTCCTGAAGCAGTCAGCGCCTCTGCCTAGGCCTGGCTCATGACCTCACATCCTGTGTTGATCTGCGGCTTCCTGTTGAATGAGGTCATCATGTCTACCTCTGCAGCCTCCATAATCTCTGTCTCCCAGCTGTGCAAGCTCTTTCCAGCTCCATAAACTTCATTCAGACTAATCTTTACTGTTACACTGACAGGGATTTGAAGTGAGCTCTGCCTTTGGAGGGATATATAACATTTGCAGGGAACCACACAAAGGCAGATAGCATTGCGAGTAAAGCTGTTTGTAATACGCTTTCCCTCAGAAAGCCAGAACAGAATTTATCCACAACATTTCACATTACAAAACATCATTTCAATGTCAAAAATTCAGCCTGTTGGCAGTAACATTTACTTTACATCATTATATACTTACAGTCATATGTCCTAAGTGACAAGTTCCCAATTAATCATATTACTTTAAACTGCTACAGGAGTCATAGGATTTAAACGGAAAACAGTACCCATTCCCTATGGCCACTGGAAAATATGCCATTTCGTCTCTGTGACCTGAAAACCATCCAGATGACTCAGATAAGAGGCCCATGTTGTGTTTATTTCTCACGGAGCAACTGCGAGCTGCACTGCCATCTTTTGGATGGACCACCTGAAAATATGTGCTGTGGCTTCTTATGAAGAATGTAAATGTGGAATTATAGAAAGCTTTATTCCCACCCACAGAGACAAAGCTGTGCTACAATTCCTGCTGCCAGTTTGACATCTGACCTGCAGCAACAATTCATCTCACAACACACATTCAAATATGAGTTTCAGTCTGCACTGGTAGGGTAAGTTTCCTGGGAAATCTTCAACAAAACAATAGAAAGTGTAGCGGAACACTCATATTTGTTAACATCCACAAGTTTTATGCAAAATATGCAGTAGAACAAATTATACACAAGGTTAAAATTTAACTTGAGCTGGTTCTGCTAATCCAGTCTTTGGAAATATTGACAACATACTGAGCTACTCCGCAGCCAACACATTAGTGACAAGGAGGAAATGACACGTAAACAATACAGCATCCCAAACATGAATTCCAAGCAGAAGTTTCTCACACAGCTAGAACTGGCATATCTACTGTAATGCATCAAGGGACACACCAAAGGATGCCAGCAAAAGAAAGGAGTTCCTCTGAAAACAATGTCATTCTTTGGTTTTCTCTCACTTTCCGTATGGCAGGAAAAATGCTACACTAGACTACTTTCAGAAGACTCAACTTCCAAAACCCACAGAGAAAAAAAAAACAAACATTCCAGATGTCCGGAATTACAGCAGGAATGCGTCTTGTTTATAATAGTTACAAATTAGCTATAAATTCTCCTGGTTTTTCTGGCCCTGTTTTTGTGAGCCAGGGGTTCCTCCCTGTCCATCCATCTTGGTCAGCTCCCAGGTCTCACATGCTGGATTATGCTGGATGTGCTCTCCTGATTCCTACAGCTGAGCTGCATCACTCACATAGTGCAGTTAACCTTTCTGCATCCCTGGTAACAGGAAGTGTGTGTGGAACCAGTCACAGAGAGCTTACTTCCTCCGTTCACCTGCAGGTGACTAGCATGAAGGGGATTGCCCAACAGCTTTTTTGAGTCTTGCACATGTGTTGAATGTCTTGCACAAGTGAATGAAATCTGTGCAGGTTTGTGAGCTGATAATCTAGTTTTGCTGCATTTGTATGAAGCTCAACACTGTAGAGTAGACCTCAGAAAAAGGTTTGTGAACCAGACATCAACTTTTACTGTGGATTTACAGAATAAGGGGATCACAGAGGCTAGATAAGAAAGTAAAGTTGAGAGGTGCTTAGATCTTCACTTCTTGGTAGTCAGAAGAAATTTCTGAGCAAAGATACAAGAGGGGTAAGTCCACCATGGCACCTGAAAACATGTATGTAAAAGGGACTGACAAAAGAACATAGGTCAAGCCATAGGAGAAGGCAGTGAGTATGGACTGCACACCCACCTTCATCACCCTCCCTGTAGCTCACCAGTGAGAAAATGCCTCTCAAAGTCAAAGGAGAAGGTATCTGTTACATTTTGTTCAGCAATCAATCCATCAATTTGCTAGACTGTCTAAAATGAATTCTTTTGTAGTGTGTGACTGAACATGATACCACCTCACTTATCTTTGAAACCAAAATTTCATTCTAGGTCTCACTGACATGACTACCAGACACAGCTGTTGCAACATTGTGTTCTTCAAGATTAAACAGTGAAACACCTTACTAATCAATACAACATTGTCTCTTTTGAACTAAATAAACAAATCTCACCAAGGATATTGTCGATATTGAAAATTAAAGCCCAGTAAACCTTAGTATGTAGCTCTTCTTTTTCGCTTCAGATTCACTGTCTCTTTGCTCTGGTTGGCACTATAGTTCCAGTCTACCCTCAAGGTACATCTTATTCAGATTTCCTTCCAGAGCCTTGCAGCACCCTGGAAATGAATGCAGGATTCCCTTTCTAATTCAATTCCATAACACTTGCCCTTAGCTGACCCACAGTCTTAGTGCCCTCAGGCAGATAGCTTTGCAGAGACTGACAGTCCCTGGTGCCCACATGACTGGCACTTACAAAAGTAAATGAAGCATAGGTTTGATAATTGCATGTCAGAAATAGGCCCAGAGCCACTTTCAACAATACAAACCATTCTACTGACACATCAGCAAGCATGAATCATGAAAAAACTCAGAGATAGCTTGATTTGACCCTATTTCCATTACAAACTGTGGCCCATATAAGTACAAATGAACAAACATAAGTAAAAGAACCAGTGTCCTTGAATTAAGTTTAGGTGATGACTAATACACACACACACACACACACACACACACACACACACACACACACACACACAACATCCATTTTAATAGGTACACCTGGCTGAAAAAAAACTTACTGGTGGTGTACTAATGTAAAGAATGTTTTTTAGCACACGTTACACTTTTAGTACCAAGTGAGCATCGTTTGAATGCCACAAAGTACCATAAAATTCTGGTTGACTGCATAGCCTTCTGTGGCTAGTCTAGCCTTTCTCAGATTGATGCTTCCAGCAGGATAATGTGCAATATCACAAAGCACCACCTATCTCAGGATAATTCCACAAACATGACCTGCATAGTGGTCTCGAATGGCCTGCATAGTTCCCTCCACTCAAGCCAACAGAGCATCTTTGGGATAAGGTAGAACAAGATGTTAGCAGAAGGAGTATGCTGCCAAAAATTTGGAGAATCTTTCTGAAGCTCTGAAGCCAAAATATACCAGGAATATTATGGAACATGTCCAGTACCTTGTTGCTGATTCTATGTTGCTGTAGAGGCAAAACAGTGTCCCACCTGGTAATAGCTGGTGAGTGTATACCAAAAGTATTGTGGTCTATGTATTATAAATGACAGAGGGCTGAAATGAGGCAGTGGGGCTGCTCACAGACATGTCAGACAATATAGACATTTATACTGCTGCCTTCAAGGCCGACTGCTATACAGCAAAGGCATTTGGTTGCCAAGCCTGGTTGTTTCACATCCCATAACCCAATTGTAATAATTCCATATTTAAGATTAATACTTAGCTTTCAAGATTTTCTTTCTTTCTCCATCAAGGTACCAAAGCAGTATTTCAGTTAAAAGCTGAGAAGAATAACATTTTACTCTTCGTAGTGGGTGGGCCACCCTATGATGCCTAGTTGGGACTGATTAGAGGTCTGAGAATTCCGTCTCAAAGTTACCCATGGCTTTCTAACAGGTTGGCAGACACAACCCTGTTTCTTTGACCTGCTTTGCACTGGTGCAAAGGCGTAATTGTGGGCCTTTTCCTGGACACTCCCATATGACAATTCTCATATTTGATCTTTCAACTTCCATCTTTTACAAAGCCTACTTCAAGGCCAGATGACTATTTAACAGGAAATTTGAGATGAGATATTTTCATACAATTTCAAAATAAAACTGATTGTATTATTAAACAAGTTACATTTTTACAAGTAAACCTTCTTGTGCTGAGAATCTTACGCTGACAAACCGTTTCATGCTTATTGGTCTTGGGGCTTTTATCATATATTTAGCATGTCCATCTTTTTGTCAAACAGAAGGTGAAGATTTGGAAATGAGAAATTAAAGAATGAAAGGCACCATCGTTAAACATATTTCTGAAGACAGACTTCAGAATGAGCAGCACCTTAGAGACAGAATCAGTTTGACCATGTTAAGTAGATAACTGGCTCCTCGCCTTGTACCTTGTCCATCAGCACACGGACAATACTACACTTCCTGTGGTGATAGAGAGAAGGGAAGCTAAGTGTTGGACTAACATCAGTGTCAAAGTTCACAGGCACACTCCTATTGAACAATGTGTTATGAGATGAAGTACGAACTTACTGTACAACTTGCACTGTATAGCTACAAAAAAAAACACATACATGTCCATACATACAATGACAGACCTATGGAGAAAAATAGAAATAAAAGGGTTAACAAGTGAAAATAAAGGGTGTGAGAAGGAAAAGATGGCAAAACCACATGGACAGAAGCTAAGGGAGGTAGAAATTGCTCTGGGATGGGGAAGGGGGAGGAGTTCTCTGGGAGGTAAAATGAGCAGACAGCAGAAAAAAAGGTGGGACAGGAAAGAGGGGCAGGAGAGATGAGGTATCCATCTTCTGGAACACAGTAGTTAAGTGGTTCCTTGGTGTCAAATCACAGCAGCTGAAAAGAGGTAGAGTTAGAAAAGCAAGCTAAGAGGGGGAAAAACCCCAGACAAGTAGGACAAGTTGATGAGGGGACTCTTATGTGACAGAGGTGACCCAGGAGCCAAGAGATGTCAATGCTAAATGTTCAGATGGAATCTAAACATTTGCTTAGTTCTTTCCTTTTTGATAGGGATCACTGTGTGTAAGCTAGTTTCCGGTTCCATTTCGGACTTGCCAAAGAGACAAATAGACCATCAGCAAAAACTAAAAGCAGGCAGCAAAAAAATGGTCCTGCTCTTTTTCCACTGCTTTATGCGTTTAACATCCCAAAGAATTAGAGTTGCAGCATAGTGAGCTCCCTACTGTACAACTGTATTGAAGTTGCCATCAGCGCAACGCCCTGCCGTAAAACCCAGCTCTACTTGTCCTTCATCTTTGCTTCTTGTTCCTGCCAAGATGTCAGTTGTGAAAGTATGGCTAGTATTCTTTTTAGCTGTTTCCTACATGCATTTCTGGTAAGATAACACAAACAAATCTACAAATGACTCTTCTAGTTGCATGGAGGGATATGGAAGATTTTCAAAAATCCGTGTTTATTTTTCTTAATCTCTGTGCTAATGTCCCCATTTTTTATCTAAAGTATATCTCTACACTTTCTTACATTATTGTCAGCACACTTTTCCCCCAGAATTTTAATGTCTTTTGTAAACACAACTATGGTTTTAAAGAAAGCCCTTGTGTCTTTAACATTATTTCTGCATTAAATCTGAAAAAGAACAGTGTCCCTTTTTTAAAAGCAGGGATATAGTAGATTAATATTTTCGTCTTAATAGCAAGACAGATGACCACCGCCATTATCATCACATTTCAAAAGGAAATGGAGGGGTGGTGCGTCCCATCAATGCATTGAACTTCTGGCCTGTTTTTCTACCTCCCTACCCCTGGCCCAAACTCCAGTGTCCCTCTCCCCATCAGGGCGTGTCTCTGCCAGACATCAGCACAAGCAAGGCTGGTGAGTCAGAGTCCCAGGATCCCGTGGGCTGGGCTATTTCAGGCCACAGCTGAGAGCTACTGGGCAATCACCCATGATAGAGCCCTCTGGAAGTAACAAATACACTAGTAGCACCACTAAAAGGTCCGTCATTTCCATAAAACACCCTCTACAAACACATGGAAAATAAGGGTGGTTCAGATGTCATGTATTTCTTTTGGCTGCTGTCCAAAGGCAAAGTCGACAACCTGTATTTGGACAATATTTTTTATAGCCGTTTTCCCCAAAACATCTTGGGCACATGTAATGAGAAATGCAAACCTTGTCTATTGTGTTTGTGCAGCAATCAGAGTGTGTTCCAGACATTGCTGGAGGCAGATCAAGACAAACCTCTCCCAGAAACTGTAATGACACGGGCAGTATGAATGTAAGTTGAGTAGTCCAGATCTGCTTTAAATCGCCACTTACACTGTCCCACTCTAGTCCTGCTTTATACAGTTATCTGTACATTCCTGACTGCTTTTACACAGCAACCCTTACTGTCCTGTTCTATATCTGGTTTATACTGCAATCGTTGTCCTGGTACAGACCTGGTTTGCACAACACTCCCATTCTTACTGTCTCAATCCAGACTTTAGAGAAGTTTTCCTCCATCCAAATTTATTGTTGTACATTTACTCCAACTGAAATAGAACCATTATGTGTAAATTATAAATACATCTGGATTTCGGCTATTGAAGTGAAATGAGTCACAGATAATTCAGTCCATGCTTTCTTGCTTTCTGCCTCAACCACCTCCTGACCCATAGTTCAAACTGTAGCTAACATTCGGATGGGATAGGAACAAGTTTCCTTTTCACTGCACAAAGCATGATGGTCAGGCCACTTCAAAAGCACTGCAATGAGCAGATTTGTGTTCCTTCATCAGGCACTGGAGATAATATAGGTATAGGTGGGTGTGTGTGTGTGTGTGTGTGTGTGTGTGTGTGTGTGTGTGTGTGCTGAGATCATGGGGAGGGTGTTCCAGGTACAGTAGATCACTGAAATTAAAAGCGTCAAAGCAGGCTGTGAGAAAACACTGGCCTCCTTTCTCTGCAGGGACACCCAACCCACCAGGCTTTTGCATGGTAACCCGACACACGCAATCACCACAAAGAGACTCAATGACAATGGAACAAGCAGCTGTACAGAGAGACTAAGAGAGTAAGAAAAGGAGTAAGATGGATAGCAGCAGCAAGGGAAAAGAGCACAAACCAACAGTAGAAAAAAAGCCAGCTTTTCCTGTTAGAGTCAGCACAAACTACCAAGATCTGTGTTTACTGACAGATGTCTACATTACCTATAACAACAAATCAGCCAAAACTGATGGCAAGCTTATAAGAAAGCTCTCAATACACCTAAAAAAGTGTATTTCAATGTGTTGCATTTCCTTGGTCAAATTCTATGGAGAAGGTGCACAGCCTTCGAAGAACCAACGCCTGTTTTTCCTGCTATTCCCCAAATTGGTCAAATAAAAACTGTAAAAGCAGAGAAAGTCTTGTGAAAAACTTTGGAGACTATGTCCTCTACCAAACATGGATGAATTCCCTGAAACGTCACAACAAACCCAGCACGTGACCAGTTTCACAGTAAATCACAGTAGTCACTTCCTCTTAAATCTCATCAAATATGGTATAAGTAAGCATTAAAATGAAAGCAAGATGCTGTGAAATCCCCAGCTCATTCCCACCACATCTGCCCCTGAAACCAGTTGAGCAAATCAGTTGATGTTAGGTCAGTGGACCTACATCTTCTTTCTGCCTGCCACGGCTGTTCACTCACTCGGTCTCACGCTCTGTCACACTCTGGCTCTCATCACCACACAGCAATGGGTGTTTCCCAAGGCCTCACACACACACACACACACACACACACACACACACACACACACACACACACACACACACAGAAGCTGCTCCATAAACTCCCCAGACCAAGCTAACCAAGGATCAGTCCATGACACCTCAATCAACAGACAGTGAAGTTGGTACTTATTCAAATAGATACAGTTATACTCTGGGCTTTTTGTGAAGTCCAACCGTTTGAAATACATCTCCAACCTATGGAGTTTGGGGTCTGTGTCAAAATACAAAAATTTTCCTATTATTTCATCTTGTGAAGAACCTTCTTCTACCAAGAAATATCCCAAGGTCATGCTTACAAAGTTGCATAAAGACAAGTATTTTTTTTAAAAATCAATACAAAAGATTTTAAATACTGTTAGTTCATATTTTTACATCAGGCAGAAGCAAATGAATCACATATTGAGAGCCCCTAAAACAAAAATCCCAAGAGTTTTCCCAGATGAAACTGCTGTGCAATTACTTATAATAACGGTGATGGAGCTGCACCAGACCAAACCTGGCTCTGGTAACTCATCATTCTTATGCTTTTCGGTAGAGGAATAACAGATCTCAAAAAGGGGGGGGGGGGGCAGAGAGAATTGGAACGGCTGTGCATATTCTTAGACAGTTTAGGTAAAAAACAAATGGCCATTCTTAGAGCTGACAATGACTCAAGCCCTGCAGGCCTTTGGGCCTTTGTGGCACACATCCTGTTTGTTTCCCCGCTCTGTCCAGGATGCCGGTCAACAAACCTGCAGTAACCTGACACAGCCAGAGAGGACCACTGTCGGAAACGCAAGTACTGCACAAGATGGCGGCAACACAGTGTAACCCAGTGCTGCTGACCGGGGTCTTGACCTCAGGCCTGGCGATGGGATGTGCTCTGCCCCCCTGCTCCTTTTCCTGCCCTCACTCCACTATAGGGGGCAACCCTCACAAGGTCTTCATGCCCATTCCCCACCTGAATGCCCCAAGAATGCAGTTTAAGCACCTTATTTAAATCTTTCAGAATTTACTGGGACCTAAAAACAACTACGTAAAACAGGAATATCTGAGACCGACAGCAAGTGAGAAAGCGTTTGCACAGTGTAGCTCAGCTTCTGAGTCAGCACTGACCCAGTAACAGAATCAGCCAAGTCACAAATTAAAACAATGCACTCTGTGAGAAAGACAAAACTACTAAACAAAAGAACACTTTTAATATCGACTACCAATACATGTAGAGAGTGAAGAGACCGTCTATCAGTGTCACTAAACAGAGAACTCGCTGTCCAGCTGGAGCAACCAGAGGCCAATGTACCTTATTATAGAGTAATCATGAGTGTGATCACAAGACTATTTTGAAAGATTTTTTTTTAATACGAGATATTCAAAACACCAGGCATGTAATTGTTTCCTGAATCTTAATTAAACTTACGAGTCCGTTATAAAGTTTAAATTATTCTTCAGTGACTACTGGGTTGTTGTTGTGCATAATGGTGGATCCCCTACTTTATCTACCTTTCAAATTACCTTGCTTAATCTAAGAGCCAGCAAGTGTGTGCATATATGTGTATACTGGGCTATAGCTGTGGGTGCTGATGGATTTACGGTGATCAGCAGCACACCCATGTTAAAGAGTGGTATACAAAAGACACCAGGGGGACGAGACCCCCTTTAAAAACACCACTGTGGGACAGAGCCCCCGTTGTACTGTGCAGGAAACCACTGCACTGACATGGCTGCCCCGCACAGCTGCCACAGTACACATTCACACAGAACACAAACACACGAAAATACATGTAGTCACACGTACTCAAACATATACTTACACACACACACAAAGTCAGACACACTACTTTTACACACATATAAACAAAGTGAGAGACACAAACATACAGTATACAATATAAGAGCACAGACTTGCACACAACCATGCACATACACACAGTCACACTCCAGTCAATATGTTGTCCAAAAAAAACAAAGTGCCAGGCAAGAGTCCAGTACAGTCAGGACCCCCATTTAGGGATCCATTATTTGTCCACCAGTCCATTAACATCTACTATACTGCACAGATCCAAGCTTCTGGAGTTCTGCAAGAAGAATCAAAACTTGCTTTCGTGTAACAGATCTCCTGGTTTAAAGCACATCCAGGAAATTAGTTAATAGTCCTTTTCACCTTATAATTTCTATGCCTCTGGCTAACACTTTCACAAATTGAACCTTATAAATCAAACCAACAATCTCAATGAGGTCCTTAGTGTTCCTACACCAGCTTCACCTCATACTTCACTGACAGTAACGTCACTGTAGGCAGGACAAGGCAGTGGACAAGGCAGCAGGTGGCAAAGGAACCAGGTCTGAATCTCACCCAGTGCTGTAGTACCCTTGTGCAAAGTACTTATCCTTATACAGCAACAACTACTCAAGTGTATCAATTAGTAAATTATCGTAAGTCACTTAACACTGTACATCACTTTGGAGAAAAGTATGTTAAATAAATCAAAAACAACTCTTCTCCAGCAGGTTTGGGAGGACAGTAACATTCTTGTACTGCTAATGCCATCTGAGTATATTAGCAGCTGTAGGATAGATGTGAACTCTCTCAGAAAATAAATAGAAGATTATGTCCCACCCAATGCCACTCCTTAAAAACACAGAAACAAAGAAGGAAAAAAGGGGGGGGGGGCAGGACAATGGATTTGAAACACTTGGGTCCAAACAGTCCACCGCCTGATTCCATTGGTTTCCATTCAGCAGCTTATGACCCTCGTTCTTTATCCAACGCATACCCGACCCCCTGCTGGTCCCCGGGATGGAGTCAGATGAGCTGACGGCAAACAGAGACCCAAGCAACATCAAAGCACGAGCATGGAGGGTTTTTAATTGACAGGCCATGTCCACCCTCACCTCTTTTCTTAATGCCCCAAATAAAGCACAGCTTTCCTCAGCACAAGGCACATCAAATCAACACAGGAAGCAGATTGAGACATTTTTAATCCCTCAAAAAGTGCAAAATTAACATGCGATGCTTGGATCCAACACTTGATACATGCAAACATACTTAACAGAACCCAAAACTTTGCAGTCAACAGAAGGACAACGGTAATTTAAACGAGTTTCGCATGGATGTGCCGGAGAACGTTGGTAAAGTCATTAATGTGCTCCACAGTGGCACATTGCCAACTGAAAGGAAATTTTCCCCCTCAGACCTCTCCCCATGGCCTCTGCCAAAAGCAGACCACAAGAATTCACAGTGGTGGAGGAGCATGGGGCACTTTGAAAGATGATCTCAGAAGGACGCGGAGACCCCCCTTCAATCAACGCACAGAAAAAAGCACAACCAATAACCTTCACAAGGAGGGAGACGTCTAGCCGTCGCATCCAGCCCTAAGCAGCTAGTTTTAAGGCACTAAACGATGGGGCATCCACGCAGAGCCCTGTGGGATCTGAATTCCAGGCCTTTCCATCAGAGTACTCACGCGCCCCTTGTGTTGAGGCTGTGCACCACAACCCACCTAGCAGAAATCACACAGATGAAAGCAAGAAGGATCTGGTGAAAAGATGCACCTAGAGACATGAAACCAGAGCAGAGGAGCAGCCAGGCAACTCGTGACCCTGGCCTTGTAGCACTGCAGCTGTGTAAACCAGTGCACATCTGTGTGTGTATCTGCAACTGCGTGTGGGGTCTGGGCCTGCATACGCTGGAGTGCAGCTGAGCTAGTGGCGCACACGGATCCTCCCAGCCAGCACGGGGGTGCAGAGAGCAGCGCTGCTGCCTCAAAGTGCCTGGGTTGTTCGGTCGTGAGTCTGAATGCAGCTCAGTCTGTGTGGAGTTTGCATGTTCTCTGTGTCTGCGTGGGTTTCTTTCGGGTACTTTGTTTACCTCCCACTGTTCGTATTCACATGGGTTTTAGGTTAATTGGTCTCCCTAAATTTCCTGTGGTGTGCAATTGGGTACATGTGGCCACCCTGCAACAGACTGGTGTTCCATTTGGTGGTAGTTTCGTAGCCTAGCACCCAATGATTCTGGGATAGGCTCCAGACTGCCACAACCCTGCTAAGAATTAGCAGTTCATGATAATGGATGGATTGTCCTCCTGGTGAGAGCCACACTTACTACATGGCAGAACCGTTCACAGCACACTACTCCTAACAACCAATTTCCTCCTATGGGGGGGAGAAAATAGCTGCACAGACGCTTTGAGCCAAAGAAAATAGTGTGGGATGCTGATGGACACAATGCTAAAGACACAAGGGAAGTGGGACGCATAACTTTAGCACATGTTCCCTGACAACCCTAACCCCAGTATTTTATTTGGGATCCTCATAAAGCAGGCATGTCAGAGCAGCCAACTGGGGTCCACTGTCTGCCCCCCAGCCAGCGACACAAAAAACTCCACCCACCTGCACAGACCCTGTCAAAATCATTAGCGTCCTGGTCCCCCAGCGCTGGCAAAGAGAACCACTATGAGATCACAACTCGCTGGCTTTCTACAAGCATGATTTAAGAAGAGCATGGCTGGGGGGCAGTCGCCAAACAAGATGCCAACACACTAATGCATTCGAGTAGAGAGCCATCAAAGCAAGAGCACATGGGCCAGTGTGCAGGAAGCGGTGGAGTTCCAACTGTGCCACTTCTTACATTTCACTCCCATCGGCAGAACGATGAAGTTTCATACAAATCATTTGTGACTAACTGCTATACAATCTGTGTTACCTTCTGACACACTACCCACAATGTTTAATGCTTAACAGGCACAGTAAATTGAAGAACCATGAGCTGAAAATATAGATTACCACTCAATATAATTAATCTTTTAATTGATACTGTTTGCTGCATTATCATATTTATGTTATAAACACTATGTAGTGTCGTGGACACAAACTTTTCACCTAATGATTGCAGCGCAACTGTTTTTCGCATGAAGAAGATGCCCCATATAAAAGACTAGTGTAAGTTAACCATTCATCATCCTTTCAGTTCTCTGTGTCACCTCTTAAAAAGAATGCTATATAAAATTTAAAAAATGAACTGAATTAATTGCTCTGTCCTTGTCAGAGACACAGAGATCCGGAACCCATGCTAGAATTATCATGACATTTTCAGTGACCAATGAATAGTTGAATTTATGAAGAAAAAAAGTTTGAAAGATGTTGCTCTTTGCTTAGTGGGACATCTCTTACTTGTAATGACATGACATGTAAAAACTGAAACATAGATGTCTGAATATTATTCAGATGTCCCAAAACAAAACTCAATTACCTCTGATCTGAAGAGAAACAAAAATAAACACTGCTATTCAGGCCTTTCTCTCTCTTCCTGAAAACCCCAAAGTTCAAGAGAGGATACTTTCATGTCCCTTTATCGTGTGATGAGAGGCAGCATATGATGGGGAGGGATCAGCATCCAGTAAGCCCACAAACATGTCATTTCCCAGAGAAATGTACAAAGTGGGAAACCTGCAGTAATTTAGTCTTACACAGTACATTATGGGAAAAAAGCAAAACAGTTGCATCACAGCTTTTTACAGCCATGTGTTGCCTATGGTTGTTTCCATCACAATACGTTTTTCAATTTGAATTTTATAATGCTAGAGCAAGAATTGCTGTTCACTTGGTGACTGTCACAGTGATGACTAAAAACTTCTATCACAAAGCTGAGAACATAGTGCCACAGCAACATAATTTTATCTACAAACCTACAAATCGGAGCTAGACAGAAATCAGACTGGATGGAAAAAATACAGATGACCTGTGATTAGCAGTGGGCAACAGGTCACCCACCTGAAAAATGTACTGGGGAGACCACAGTTCCAACCCAAGACTGTGTCCCTACCCCCCCAAAAATAGCAAGCCCCACATTTATGGTGACCTAATGAAACCAGCCTGATTCACTTCTAATGGACATTTGGAATCAACTGGTGGAGCAACATCTTAAGCACATTAGACCTGTCTTAGAATACTAGTTCTCCCCAGGTTCCAAGAGTGTATGAGATAGCACCTAATGCCAATGAGCCACAGTAGGCGGGAAGGTGGTAAAGCAGTAAATTCATGTTGACAATTAAGCCCATACTGTCAAGGAAGGTTAAACGACTGGAAATTCAAAAAAGTCCAGAAATTAACACTTCAAATAGAATAAGTAATTAATAAAATCATAAATTAGCATGGTGGTGTTGCGACATGCAGCAACAATACTGTACATTTCCTTGAAATGTCAGGAAATTTGCCGTTGTGAGCAGGCCAGTTTGCAGAAAAAGAGGGCTTTCCAGTACTAGTTTGCTCCTCCCAATGCGGTCGGTCATTGTTCTTCCTATAGGTCAGAACAGTCGAGGCACAGAGGTTGCAGTAGCACTCGCAGACAGCTCTACTCTGTGGTTTAACACACTGCCCTCAGACTAACAACCCAACACTGACATGCTGCTCTGTCACTTCTTGTACCTTGTGTTTGTTGTTATTGCGCACAGATAAATAAAACAGCTTCACCACATATTATCTCAACAAATAAGACTTGAGTGAGAAGTCTAATTAAGAATGATACATCTGGTTTCCGTCATAGAGTACATTAAGCAGAGGTAACATGATTCTACTAGTTTCATTTTCCAAGCCCAGAACCTGAGCGAGGGGCAAGCTGAAATAGTCCTTCAGGAGGGAGATAGCCTTGTTTTTAATGGTTGTGACCTTGCAGTCTGAAGGTTTCTTGTTTGATCTCAGTATATTCTCATAATCATATTTACTCGATGTAGCAAGAGTACCTTTCTGTATAAATAGGTAAATCACTGGCTTTAATTGGGCTGCCTCCACACAAACATATGTGGGCTCTTCTCACCCTTGTGAAAGCAGCCCACACTTAACAGCCCACCTTGACCTTTTTGTGCCATGTGGGCCAACGCACCCCCCCCCCCCCCCCCCCCCCCCCCCCCCCCCCCCCNCCCCCCCTTTCCTTTTTTTTGCCTGTGGGGCAAACCCCCCCCCCCCCCCCCCCCCCACACACACACACACACACACACACACACACAGTGGCTGTGGCTGTCAACCTGTTCATAGGTACCTCCATTCTTACTAATACCCAAGCCGACAGGAAAATACATACTTGTATATGAAAAAACCAGAAAGCTCATTATTACGTTTCAGTTTTCCCAGTATAGGACATGTTTTTAGGAAAGTGTACTGATTATCATTACTCCGACTGTCTAGCGACGAGCAGTGATGCTGTATAAAGTACCCGGGATCCCCGTGGCGGGTCCCCAAGTGCACTTTCACTTTCACTGTACAGCCAGAGCACTGCAACCGTTGCTCGTGTGCGTCGCAATAGCGTGTTCTCACCTTTCAAAAAAAATGTAAAAACCCATTTCCTTGCGTGAATGTTTTTTTACTGCGCACCGCAAGCCAAGCGAGATAAGTACCTAGCGACGCCAACGAGCGCCCTTCCCGAGGGACTCTACGTAAATACCCCAAATACCCCAGAAACCCCCCGCAGCACGTCCGGGAAACGGAAAAGTGGAAAGAAGTGCGACAGAGTAAACGGCCGCACAGTATCGTAGATATAAGTACAGAACCGTATATGGTTTTAATTAGGCTTATTTTTACAAATAAATTAGGGTTAGGGTCATGTTTTATTTTTATGAGTAATTTCGGTGTATTTTTACAAACATTTAAAATATATGTACTTTTTATTGTTTTGTGTAAACGCTGGCTCGTGGTACTATGTCCAGCAATAAGTATATGTTGAAACCGTTACAGACAGCGGTGTCAGTGCCCAAGTGTGTGTGCCCAGTGCACTGCATCCCAACCCCAACGCTAACACTAACACTAACAGGCCATGTGAGTGGTCTGCGCGTCCGCTCTGCTCTCCCTCGCTGTCCTCCCGAACCGCGGCATTGTTAAGGCAGCGGGGTCGCGAGCAGGGGTCGATTCGGCGAGTTCCTCGGAGGGTGGGAGTTCTCGAGGCATTCGGAAAATGTGCCTACATTTGTCGGTGGAAACCGCCAGACATGGAAACGCAAAGAAGTTCTCGTAAAACGACTTTCACGTGTTTACAAACAAACCGTGTTTGTAATTGAGCGTTCCTACTCCTCCTGCTCGAGCTGTCGCCCGCTCGCGGAGAACGGCGAGCGCGCGCTCGCGTTCGCGAACAAAAGAACTGCAGGAGGGGGGGGGGGGCGGAGTGGGGCGGGGGGCTTGGACCCCAACTTTACAGTATCAAATGCTCATTACAGTGGCAAAAACGGAAACGGACAAAACGCACCGCGTGTGTGTGTGTGCGGGTGTGTAGATGGTGCTGAGGGAGTCCAACAAACCCACACACACCCCCACCGCACTTTGTGTCTTTTACCTCACACTGTAAACCACACCGTGCTGACAGCTAGGAACCCAAACACCACTCTGCTATTACATTTGTTCATAAAAAATAACCAAGAAAAGGGCAGTGATGTATATCCTTTGAAGCCCTGCAACTGTTAGAGCAACAGTTGTGAAAAGTCCAGAAAAGTTGTGCAGTCTTTTGAACGGCGAGCTCTGTCACATGTGCTAACCAAACAAAAGAAAACAGTATGTACACTCATGAAACATTTAAGACATAAACGAATTAATAAGAAAACGTCATCGTAACGTGTGTGTTGCCTGCTCCGCACTTCTCAGCGGCAAAAGCGGAATTAAAGATGACTTCAGACTGAGATGAAGAGTACGCACCAGCACGAGCGCAAATCTCTCCTCGAGCTCCGTGGGGTCCGGCATGGGCACTTTCAGCGGCATTATATGCGGCTTCATGTCCGAGTGTCCATCCACGCTCTCTATATTCCCCATGGTGTCTGCAAGCGGAAAGGTGTCTCCTTCAGAGAAGAAAGCGCGCTCTCGGCTTGAGTGGCGGCGGCTCTCCCAAAAACGCTTCTGCCCTCGGATTTTCCACAAAAATCCCACAGCGCGTGTGACTTGGAGCACGGGCTACTTTCTGTCCATACTCATTCTCATCTTCGCTTTCAGTCACAAAACCCCTCTATCAGTCCCATTTTGTGTACAGTATCAACTGTAATAAGTTACAATTGAAACACTTTAGCCGCATTTAATTTTAACAAACATAATAAAATTTGTTTTCCAGATGTCCCAAGTTTAGAAAAGTACTTCAAAGTATATCGATGTGATTTTTTTATATCCCAGATCGCCAGTCAGTGGTGCTGCCGTCCCTCCTCGGGGGTAGAAGTCACTCCTTGGGTGGATGAAATCATTTTGTCCGACCGCAAAGCAGCTTCTCCGCCGCTCTTCGCTCTTGGCCACCGCTCCTTTCCATTCATTATTGTTATGTGAGCCTCAATCCGGCTCCTGCGACTCGCCTCCGCTCCGCGGGCGAATCTGGGCGTGCTTGCCCCGCCCACCGCGCAAACTGCCGTCTCCCCATTGAAGCGTTGGCCAGTCAATCAAATAGCAGTTCACTGACTGCGTACGCGGGAGCGCGGCTGACAGAACGGCTACCGCAGTCAGTAGTTTCTCGCCATCTGCCGGTTAAGGGGCCGAAACACCCACAAATCACGGTTTGTTTTCAGCAGATTCGCATGAAAAGGAGGGGTCATCTAAGAATCCAATTTCTAATATGTTTATAATAACTATAAGAAGAAACATTAATCAAATGAGCGAGGCATGCTTTCTACTTTTTAAATTGGAGTGAATTTTCAGTGTTCTTGTTGAGGTGTCAAAATATCATTGTATTTATATTTTGTACTTACAAATATCCAAATTCATATCCAACATAGTCCCAAACGTTAAAGGTTACTTGGTATGAAGTCTCCGTTGGCCTACAGCTGCAGCCTCCACCTCTCTCTGTATTTACAGCACAGGACCTGTATCATCTGTACTATTGAGGTTAAGGTCTCAGAAAAGTTTATCCTGGACTTATTTACAGGGTACTTGGATCAGAAAAGCAGATTAGTATTAATTAGTATTAATTGCAGGGCCAAAGCCAAATTTAATTTTACTCAAGAATTTCCTCCTCAATTTTGCAATGAAAGACAAATACATTGTTTATATTTTAACTACAGTGGTCATGTTTACACATAACTCCTACAATAATGAAAATTATCCACAACACATCAAATAGCACCCTTTCAAACGCAGGGTGTATTTATTGTGCTACTGAACATTAAATATTCTCTTCTGTATAAAACACTGTAATTGTGCCTAGATAAGCCATCCCACCTGCCCAGAGGCAGTTGGTCTCTAAAATATCCCTCTATCCACCTGTACAAATCACAGGAATCTGGCCTTTCAAGTATTCAAAATATACCGGTCTCTCTTGTAAACTGAGCACCGAAGTCCCATGTTAATTTCTGTGTTGGGAAAACTTGTATTTTTGCCTTCCTAAGTTCAATCTATAATTTTTGGTATTTGATTATTCTAACTCTGTATCTTTCCGTTTACTGATCATTAAAAAAATCAGTCGTTTTTTCTAATTTAAATATATACAAATACACAATAACACATAGAAAACAGTTTAGAAAAATAAATTATATCTATAATACTGCAGTCACATTTAATAAAATTGTGCTAAATATTCCAGTAGCAACTGTTTGCAACAAATCTTTGCCTGGAACTTAATATGCATTTTAAGGAACAGGTAGACTTTTGAAGTGTAACAGATTGGAAGATAAAATAATTTTGAATGATCTGAAACCCTTTATGCAGATTCTCCAAATGAAAGCTTGGATAAAAAAATGTTTTTTTGTCTTCAGTTAGTTTAGATTAAAACAAAAACAGGAGTTTTATTCTCATATTCCTCTTTTTAAGTGTTCTCTATTACATTAAAATACTGCAGCTACAGCAACAATCCATAGTATGCAGTTTCAAAATTATATTTCAAATGTGTTCTCCCTTGCTGTGCCTTGTAGCTATTGTTCCTTATAAACCATCTTTAGTGCTTTATATATATTAAACACTTAAGAGGTGCAAACAACGAGGCAACACGAGGTCCATGTCAGCTTCTACCACGTTAAACCAAGTACTGGTTCTTTAAAACACACTGCACTCATAAAACAAATTCTCTCAAAGAAAAAGAAAAAGTGCAGCATGTGACTCACTAATCTTGTCCCCACTAAGAAACACACAGCTGGATATTTCTCAAGTGCAAATAGAGTGTTTATTATCAGCTTTTAGGCAGGCTCCCTGTGGTTGTGTGTCTCTGTGTACAGTAAATGTTTAGACTCGTGCACATACACTCTGCGCTCAGTCCACAAGGGCCCTGGCAGTAACCTTTTTTCATCATACACAACCAAATTCAGCAGATAAACAAGGGTTCAAGCACAGTCTCAGGCTTCAGGCTGGTCTGTTGATCCTTGGTCCCACAGAGGGAGATAGGAACGTTGGTAGAGTTATATTAAATCTAAACTCTAAAGGCCACCTTGGAACCATGATATTTAGGGTTTACCTCCACGTACAGTGGATGTGGCATATTAATGCACAGTGGCTGAAACAAAAAGAATACCAGATACACAACTTAAGCCTGAATATCCTCAGCATTTTTAACCACATTTCACTAAAGCAGGTTTTTGAAATGCAAAACATTTAACATTCAAAAACTTTAAAAAAGTTTCAAACAGCTGACTATGATAAACATAAATTCTTCAATATGGGCTACATCGTAAACCAGCCTTTGTAAAAGATTGTCAATTACCTTCAATTAAATCCAGCACATTTTTTTATACTTGTAACAGCAAAAAATGTAAAAATAGACAAGCATAAACATAAAATGGACCATGTAGAAAAATGTTAACAGAATATGTTATAAGCAATTCAAATCCAAACATTTAAAACGATCAGTTAAAAAAAATAATTTACTGCGCGAAAAGAAAAAAATTTTTGTCCCACTGATCTACTTCCACTGGAGAGCACAGCTCCAGTCTGTCTTTGATGACACAGAAAATCTTTAAAATCCATTCACGTGCAGAGCTGCCCTGAATCAGCCACTTCAAGCTTCAGGTTGGAGGAATATGAAAAGGTATCATATTTATCACCTTACAGATGCTGTGCTGACTATTTTAGTAAACACACTGCACTGAATGTGGTCATGCAGAGACAGTGTTATTATTTGGATACCTAAATACTGTAAAGTGCATGTCTGGACATTCTCTGTTGGAGTACAATACTTTGTGCATTCTTTCATTCTTCAGTATGCACTGGAATTTCACCTTAAGTGTTATAATAAATCAAATTAAATAGTATCATATATTCTTGTTTTCCAGAATTCTACACAGATTCATTTTTAAGAATGAAAACTGCATTGAAACTACGCAAAGGAAAATGGAATGTATAAACTATATCAGACATGAATATTCAGAAACTGCTCAATGTCTTCACTTCTGTGATCCTGTTCACTGCCATTCAAGAAAATAAAAAAGCAGTAAACTGGCTTTCAAAAACCACGTAGAAGAAACCACTGAGGGGAGCTATGAATACAAAGGCATCATTGTGTAAAGCTATTACTGTAGCAAGTGCCTGCAGAATTAGTTGCTTTCCTCTGACAGATTAAACCTGTAAAGCAAAAACAGTGTTAAAAAGTGAACTGATAGAGCAGTCTGCTGTTAAATTACAGATAATACCAACAAAAACAGACTATACTCATGGTTAGGTTCTGTAAAAAACCCAAATACAATTATGATAATTAAAAAACACTATGAATCAACATAAAATTAATTTTAAGATACAGTATTCATAATAATCCATCACATCCTCTTCTTTCCATCTTGTTAATCTTGCTCTATTAAACTTTATGTATTTCTCCAAATTTTTCTCCTGTGTAGCAACAAATATAACTAATTCTCAATTATTAAACCTATTAGCATTTCACTGTACTCACCACTGTGTGATTCCTGACTTGAGGTCAAACTGAGCCAGGTCTACCTGTACCTGAAAGAAAGTGTTAAATAAATCGAAGCATTTATAAAATATTTAGAAAATGTTACCTGTCTAATAAATAATAATTAAATTTGAACAATTGTCATTCCTTATCATCAAGTATGGTAATGGATAACACATGTATGCAAAGAAGATAACATAAATATTGAGTATAGAGAGATGTTCATGCTTACTGACCTTGCCAATGAGCTCTCTCTCCCGGCTCATAAAGGATACACTGTTTTTAACAGCCAAATCCAGTTTTCTGTGCTGGGCGTCTTCCAGGGAGAGCTCAAAATCAAACCTGCAACAGCAGCAAAAAGGAGGATAAGAAATGGAGAAAAAACAGGAAGAGAAGGAGACAAGGGGCAGAAAAGAGGCAGGCGAATGCACAGTATCCATTTGAGAGGAGAAGGAATCAGAGAAACACAAAAGGGAACAGAAAAACTATATGACTATAGATGTTGTGTAGACATGAATGACTAAATGACTAAAACACTTTTTATTAATTATGACCTGCCTCACACCAGAACAGATACTTACAAACCTGCATGCCTCACAATAATCACCTTTCATTATATTCTGGATTCAGGTCTCTTTTCTTGACGCTGGTCTTCCTCTTAGTGGTCTTGTTCTTGTCAGGCTGCAGGACAAAGGACACGTAGGGGTCCGCTCCATCTTTGGAACAGGCTGCTAGATGTCTACACAGATCCCACAGTTAGGGGGAGAGGAATCAGTGTGGACACTCTACCAGGTCAGCTCCTTTGCACTATAGCACCAACAGTTCTATATGCTGAAACTCAGGTAAGCAGACAGACCTGCAGGCATGAACTATAACAAGCAGCCTGTTCTCCTCCATGGAATAGCGGAGGGTCAGCTTCACTTGGCTCTGACCACTGTCTGCCAGCTCAGCAAATCTGGATGAACAAATGAGTGGAGAACACATTTAGCATAAGCCCATTTGGGGAGAATTCAGCCATGTTCTCTCTATGTCACAGTCTGGTATCAAAATGCCACTCACCCCTGGCCTGACACTGCTCTTTGTCTCAAGTCTGAACTGGCTGCCGTGACTGATTCCTTGCTAGGGATGATAGATTCAGTGTGCTCACCATCTCCCATAGAGGCATCACCTGCTTCAGGCTGAATACTGCTGCACTCTATTGCTTTGGACTCCAAGATCTGTTGCAAAATACATTCAGTTACCACTTCAAGCAGCTTAATGAAACACATGGAACAAAAACTATCAACACCTCACAGGTAAAAAGTACCCCTGAAATAGCCTTCATCTCAGCTGAGCTAAAATGCGCCACTGTTAGTTTGAAGAGCTGTCAAAAATCAAATCCAGGACATAAAAAAACTGTTCAAAGTGAGATTCTGAACCACCTGTTCAACATTTTGGCCCTTAAAGTTACACATGTATGCAGGTGTACAATGTACACCTACAATAATCCACACAGAAGTCAAGTCATCAAAACTGAAATTCAGTGTTTTAAATAGAAATTTTTAAGAAAAACTAACAAATTAAATTAACAGAACGTGGTTCGTTATTGTTCAAAACACAGAATGACAAACCAGGCATCTACAAAAGACATCTTTTCACTTTGGTTTATGTCCGTTTGAAAACCTAACTATTTCAAGTGAACTAGTTTGCGACAGTAATGTGTTGTATGCAAATAATGTGTTTATAATATGTAAAGATGAGCTAAAGTAGAAGATGTGAAATATGGATTCAGAAGAGGAAAATTAACAATCTGGGAAATGTTGGCAATATCACACTAGTAACACAGGCTGAAGAAATCCTTACAATCCCTAAGGTCAAAATGGAAAGTGAAAAACAAGACTCCAATTAAATGTGAAGAAAAGTAAAATCATATTAACTGCACTGGTACTGAACTGTGCTAATGGAGTGGTTGCTGACAACAAGGGATAGAGCAGTCAAGATGTATGCCAAAGACTCACTTGACAGTTAAAATAAAATTTCTGGAAAAGATCCTCAAAGTACCAATATATCAAGAAGAAAGAAGATCAGATTTGTTCAAGGAATGGAAATTTCTATAAAACCATATATAGTCAATCTATGGAGGCAGTATAATTTATGATGTCATCAACAATCTTCACTGATTTAACAGCACAAATATAGCACAATAATACTGTAGCCTATTCTGTCTATTACTGTTTATCTGTTTCAGTCTCTACATTTTCCTAATTTATCATGGCACTCACTTGCTACATTATGCATTTTTAGCCAGGGCTCTTTAAATTTAATGACAGCTGATCAGTGCCCTAATGTTGGAAAATTCTCAACAGATTACACGCAGTCATTTTATATTGTACAACTAGAGTATTGTCGTTCACACACTATATGTGCACCTGTGAGTCAGCTAATTTCTGTCTACCTGGTACTCAAATGTGAGTACACTAGAATTCACCTACAATTTTACACAAGCGTCACTGCTACTGAGATAGTATGCATATAGCCAGAGGTAATGTTTAACGTTCTTTCCCTTTACACTCAAGGTGGCACTAACCTTGAGTGTGGCCTTTAGCAAAAGTTGACTTTCAGGGAAGGCTCCATCAAGGTTCTGCCAGGAGTCCAGTTCCAGGCCTGGTTCTGTGAGAAGTGCTTTTATGGGCAGCACCAGAGTACCGAGAGCCAGACCCCAGTTGTGAGAGAGCTGGAAGAAGACATCCACTGTTTTGAAAACATTTTTGCAAAAAACCTGTATACCCTCTTTGGCTTTAGAAACAAATAAAAACACATGAATCACGTTCCTAATTTCACCTTGATCACGAGCATATCTTCTCTGGGATTATGAACGAGGAAGCTGAAAGCCTCATCCCACCGAGGAGAAACAGAACGGTCGCACACCTGAAAAATAGAGGGGTGGAAGGGTGTGTGAAACCCACAGTCATTTAATTTACTGCCAACAGAAATTTTAAATGGAATAATTCTGCGGCCATGATATCTGACCTTGCTCCTGTAGGAGACTCCCCTGAGAGAGAGCTCTGCCCCCACCATCGGCTCGTTTCCACTCTTCTTCAGCTGCATCCACACAAATATATCTCAGTGCACAAGGTCTGCAGTGATATCAGTTCCTTGCAAAACACAATTTGCTTCATACACTGCACCACATCAGTCCTCTCTGAAGCCATACATAGTACACCCTCGATCTAAGCGCACAGCAGTACATTAGCTCTCAGTGAGGGTGACCAAGGTATATGGACTCACTGGCAGGCCATGAGCACGCTCCAGGTACAGAAACAGCACTGCCGCAGAGGGAATTGCTTTGTTCTGATAGGTCTGCTGAGACTGGAACTGCAGCACCTGGAGAGACATAGGTCCACCGTTACCTAAGTCTGGGTCCTGCTGTCCACAGTAGTCATGATAGAACTTGCTTTAGTACCAGCACCGACCTTTTCCAGCCTACTAGCCTCCGACAATCTGGGCAGCCACTCCAGCACCAAATGAATACGACCGGACGTCACATCACACAGATCATACCACTGCAACAGAGTTGCACAGGGTACACAGTCAAAACACAAATACACTCTGACAAGCAGGTCCAAAATTACAAACTGAAATGGCACCATTAAGTAAAACTACATAAAACAGGCAAACTTCACCTGATCTGTGTATTGTGAATTGATGATGTCTTTTAGACTTATTTTGAGCCTATGAACACACAGTAATAAAAATATGTTATTAAATTCACCCCAGTTATAAACCCATATGCAAATATAGAGCAGGAAAAACCAGTCAGAATCCTTCCTTTTCACCTTCCAAGGAAGTCGTCTTCATCAATGTCCTTATCATACAGCTCAAACTGGACCTCCTGTCCTGGTAACTGTGTCAGGATCACCTGGAGAGTAAACTCAATATCAACACATGCACATCTTTTTTACTTGTGCTTAACCTGAACTGTTTCATGTGAAGATCAAATTGTAAAGATTAATATAAATGTACTAAAAGAAACCTCATAGAGCTCATTCCAGGTAGGATTGAGGTTCTCTTTCACCACTTGGCTCCGGAAGGTCACACCACCGACACGAGTCTTGACATAGGGGTCACTCTTTCCCTTCACCATACCGCCCATGAAATTGTCCTTGGCAATGAGTTTCTCTGCCTTCACCAGGTGGATCCTTAGTACCCCCTTAATGAAGACAGTATGAATGTTATTTTCAGTACAAGTTATATAAAAGTTGTATAATATTGCATAGATAACAAGTGTGACCACAAAGTTATGATGTTTATTATACGTGGTAATATGGAAGCAGTGAACGAGGTCAGTTTTGTACAAAGAAACAATATAAATGCACCCCAAGAACTAGATATTCTTACATACTTTACATCAGCTTTGAGCAAAAGATGTTGAAAGATGGTTGTATCGCTTGCTCTCATTATAGTATAAATAGATCAAAGAGATCAGCAAATCTGAAGGCAATGTTAATGCTGAGGGTGGGTTTTTTGATGTTCAGGGTGATGCTGCTCTCTGGGATTTCAGAAACAGTAAGCTGGACCTTTTATAAAGAGGTCTTAATTGCATCAAGGGATAGACTTACAACAAAGCAGTATAAGCTGTGGGAAAATGGTTGAAGGTTTCACCTTCATACACTGCTGTGCCTATTCAAGAATTTCTTTTAGAAAAAACCTCCCTGTGATATCTCACCCTCCATATTCACCTAGCCTTAGCCTTTGTAACTTTTTGGGTTTTCAAAAATCAATCTGAAGCTTACGGCAAAGAGCTCTGATGTTATTCCAACAATGTATTGTAATGTGAAGGTAGAACTTAGTCACATCACAGTCAAAAACTCCCTCCAAAAAGTGTCAGGGAGGTTAATACACATCATCAGGGGGCATGTCTTTGAAGAGGACAGTACACTGAAATGATGTATGTACAATACTCTTTGAAATAAAGGTGAGAACGTTTTGATGACACCCTGAGTAGGTGTCAGCAACAGAAGGAGAACAATTTTGACCTTCAAAATTTTTTCCAATACCTTCACCCACCCACATCTGGCATTTTATTATATATTACATAATAAAATGCTTGATGTTGGGAGGGACCCCTATTTGGATATGTTGAGCATGATAGCCACATAGACACAGTTCTGTATCTATATAGAAATCCAATCTATTTTAGAATTCAATCCAGCAGTTGAATAGCATAGTTCCTAGAATGTGGTACACTGGGTTTGATTCCCAGTCCATGACTACCATCACAACCCAATAAACTTCTCATGAGTTTATGCCACAATTTGCATGACTCAGCAGCAGACATAAGAAAGAAGAGCAACAAGAAGTAGTAATACTACAAAACTCAGGTGTCCAAGACAGAAACAAGTTCACCTGGAAGCTAAGACTGTAACTGAAGATATAGAATGAAGCGAGCAAGTAGACTAAGCTACAAAAGGGCAACACGACAAAGGAAGTGCAAAGGCATGTCCACAGCTGAGGTCCTGGACTCTGCTTAACAAAGACTAACTGCATTGGAAACTAGATTGCAGAGGCCAGAAGAATAAACAGCCTGTTCTCCAAAGAACCATCTAAACTGTTCTCAACTGTGAGAAAATTCATCTGTGTGCGGCAAGAATATCCACCCACAAGACTACATACTCTGCCTGTGACGTTGTCACACCATTACTCTCTGAGCTGTCAGAGCCTGACTTTCACATTCTCAAAATACTAAGTAACCTTTTTGTAGTTTAATGAACTTGACTACACCAAAACCTTAGTGTTAGAAGTACCTGTGTAAAAAACAAAGAGATTCAGCTTTTTGAGATAGTGTTAAATTGCAAAGTGGTCTCACCTAAGAGAACATAACTTAAAAGTTAGGTTAAAACATACATTTTAAAAATATTATACTCTGTTTAAACACTTCATTTAAAAAGCTATTAGCCAGGCCCCTGGTGTGTATGTGTGTGAGTGTCTTTTTTGTTTTACCAATCATGTGACAGCAGCTGATTCACAGTGTGTACCAGATGACATAGCTTGCTGTGGTTTTCTGAGGAACTGTGTTGATCAGCAGAGTGCTAACAGCATCCTATGACTTTTTCAGAGTGTATTAACACATAATAGTTTCTCACCTCAGTGGCAAAGCTGGAGTCAGGCGAAGTTTTCTTGGGTCTTGAGTAGACAGGACTAGGGACCCCACTAACCTCCTCACCAATGATACCTGCCATATCGCCATCACCCATACCCAGCAGTGGGGATGATGGGTTTGGAGAGCTTGGTGAGCCAGGAGGGGCTTTTTCATCAAACCATAAAACCTGTGACACAAATCATCTTAATTTCTTACTCTTGTAAATTTCTCTAAATAACATGATTAAGTAACATAAATAAACAAGAGAGTATGATATCATGAGAAGGACATGAAATTACGAATGAAACAAAAGTCAGTGCAAGACATTAAAGCTCAGGGAGGCAAATAAAATAATGGACAGATAAAAAGCCTCACCCTCAGTATTGCATTGATGTAGATGCGACTGGCTGTTCCTGAGCTTTCCAGCTGGAACCACTGGTCCATTGTGAGCTCAGGACTAGTAAGCAGGCGAGACAGAGGTATAGACAGACTGCCTAAAGACAGGGCCCGGTCATCATCTTTCACCTGAGAAGCAGGCAAACAGAAAGAGAGGAAACCGGAAGGAGAAATGGAGATCAAAGGAATGCAATGGGAGATCATGTTGTACACAGAGGAGACGAAAACCAAAAAGAAAAATGGAATGGCCGTCCACAGATCACAATGTCTATTAACCGTAAGAGGGAATAGCAGATTTAGTGACAACCACAAAGGGGCAGGAGAATCAACAACAGTATCTATGATATTGCGGCTGTAAGAATGCAAATATAGTAGCTGTGAACCATGATGTATAGAAGAAAGCACCTGAATGTCAATGTCCTGTTTGCGAGGGTCCTGGATGAAGAAGGTGAATGCTTCTCCCCACTGGGGGTTGTTGGTCCCATAACAAGTCTAAACAGGGGAACATCCCAAAGTGTGGCAGTACATCTGTGAGTTTGTTTCTTTGAAAAATACTTGACATGTTTCCTTATTTCTGCAATAATTCTGACATCAATGCTGAGATTATTTAGATTATGTTCAGTAGAACCAAGTGGAATAATTAAATCGGCAAAGTGACATTAAAGGTTTAAATGCAGTACAACAGAGGGGAATAACATGATTAAAACATACAACTTTCAGATAAGTAGTCAAAGTATTGAAATTTTACCCCACAGTGGAAAGCTTTATATTAAATTAACTTTTAGTCTCCTGGAACAGCTTAAAGTGATAGGACATATGTATTACAGTGATGGGACTGTATTGTGCAAGGAAGTAATAAAAAGATGTGATCTCAAGTGTTTATCCTATTGTGGCAGCCTGTTGATAAATGAACTTTGCCATGTCACCTTGCTCTCCTTTGTGGTGTCCTGTACTGACAGCTGTACCATGGGGCTAGGGTCCCTGTTGCCTTTCTTTAGCTGAAAGATCACACACAAGTAACTTTGCTGCTGCATAGGAAATTATTCACACAAAGCTATTTAAATGTAAGCTCTTCACCTTGCTGTTCTATCTTCACATTACAATAATGATTAATGCAACATTAAAATGAAATACAACATTAGATGTTTAATGGCATGTCAGTGGTGACAAGAGTTCAAACTGCACCTGCAGGAAGTAGCAAAATCTTACAGGAAGCGAAGCAAGTGTGACTCACAGGCAGTTCCTGAGCACGATCCAAATATATTGCCAATACAGCCGAAGAAGGAGGGTCTGTCTTACTAGAAATGGCCATTTTTGTATTTCTTTCTATAACCTGCAAAAAGGATAAGATTTTATGATATGCATAAAATTACACTGAACATTTTATAGGCAATGTTGTCTGGTGTAAACCTGTGTATCTGTGTTTTACCTTAAATACTGTTTTACAGTAGCAGTGATGGCTACTGTATGCAGCACTAGATAAGAGGTACAACTAAATTAACACATGGGAACACACCTGGTCTAGTTGCTCAGCACTGGGTTTCAGAGACAGCCACTCCAGCTTCAGATGAATGCGACCAGAAGTAGTATCCTTCAGAGTGAACCACTGAGGAGCAGAAAGAATGTCAAAGAGTGGATGTTACACCTAAAAGTTTTGACTAAACAAACCTGGATGACCTTAGGGTTAGGGTTAGGTTTACCTCATCCAAGAGACGGGCCTTCTTTACTAATCCCAGATCCAACTTCATCCTGAGAATGAGATAACAGATTTCTAATGAGGAGGCAAAATAATTTCAAGGCCATCCTTGTGGAATCCATGACATGTGACAGACTGCCTCATGGGTGGAATGGATAACAGCAACAGAAACAGTACAGGCAGTGATACCTCCCCAGGAAGTCATCCTGGTCGGGGTCTTTATCAAACACGTCCACCTCCAACTCCTGACCAGGTACTTCATGGACTATCACCTGACACACAAACACAGGCAGATGCCTCTTCAATACAGATGCGCAAACAGAGTGATCAGAATGCAAGGATTCCTGGATCAAAAGTGAATTATGGGCAAGGGATGAAAGGCTGAAACATTTAAAAATGACCAAACATAGAACAAACAGTGTATTGTCAACAGTACACACAAGTCACTCTCACCAACTCTCCTCCTCCTGTTACCAATTTCTTTAATCACTTTTTCCATGTTTTGCCTACATTCTGGTACTTCCAAAATACCAGAAACAAAACTGCAACCTCCCAGATTCTGATAATGACTTTCCTTGCTCTTATTAAGCTTTAAATGTAACACAAGGTAAGAGCACTGGTTAAGCACAGTAACAGTGATAATAGTGATTAATACTCACAGCCAAGACTTATGAGCAAATACTGTTTTTGTATAAGATACTGAGGATACATCTGCATAGACTGCATAAATTGTCCGTTCATAAACATATCATCATCATCAACAAGAATGGCAAACTGACAAAAAACGCAAAATTTTTTACCAGACCTTGACACAAAATAATTATACATTTACAACTGAAAAAGCTAGCAAAACTGCAATGATAACTAGCAAACCACAAGACCAGTCATAGTTTTGCCCAGTTTTTAGCCAAATAAAATTATCCAAATAATCAGAAACACTGACCTCATACATCTCTCTCCAGTGAGGATTAAGACTGTTCTCCACATGATGAGAGGTGAAGACTTGAGTGCCCACCCTCAGTACTGCGTAAGGGTCTGACTTGCCCGTAATCAGCCCGTAGTTATCCTTTGAGACAAGACTCTCGGCCTCCAGGAGATGGACGCGCACAATGCCCTGAGGCCGAGAAAAGCAGAGCTGAATAACAAGCACTATTTCATACATATAATATGTGGTTATTATGAGCACATTTTATAACCATTTTTCTGTTAATTTATCTGTGAAATTTTATTTAAACTATCTAGGAGATTCATCCATGGTACTGCTAAGTGAGTGTTTTGAAATTTTGCATGAACATGTATTATGCATGTTACCCTTGGCAAGGGGGATCGCAGCTGTGCCACATGTAGATTAGGCACGAGGGGGACTGTGAGGCGATTGGGCAACACCAAGAAGGAGGCAATTGCATCCATTATCATAGTATCCGACATTGTACTGTAAACGAGAACATAGGTAGCCTTTTCAAACAAGATGGTACACTTCAAGCCCAGTTATTACATATTAAGTGAGATCTTGACAAATAAACCATATATTCCCTTTAAAAGTTACTAGATCTTGATAGACTCACTTCAAGCCTGGGATGTCCAGCAGGTTGGTAAGTCCTGTCCAGTTGATGTCCAGTGTCTGTGTGGGCAGAATAGGAAGGTTTATTACATACTGCAAGAAGGCAAAGAGGTAGAAAATTCTGAAAGAACTACATTAACCAACACTCACAGGCCTACGAATGAAGAACATGGTGATAGCTCCCACTATAGGAATGTCTCCGATAAGTGGCTCCAAGATCACTCTCAGCTTCCCATGAAGCTAGAAAGAGGTGGAGAGAGTGTCAGGTCAAACACATTTAGGCAACACTGCATATAAACTACCTCAAAATTCACCATTCACCTGAATTCCTTTCACTCCAGCTTTGCAGAAGTACTTTTTCACCTCCACATTGATCTCCACATCTCCCGCATAGCTGTCCAGTGATTAAATGGACAAAAAAACAAGCTGACAATATGCTCATCGTGGTAGTGGTGCTAAGGCAACAGACTGCAGTTTGTGCAACCAACACAGATCCCCAAAAGAGAACTTCTTAATAGATAGGAAAAGAACGTAAGATGTCAGATTAGAGACATGGATATGAATTACCTGATGTAGAGGTCCAGTAACACTTGCCGCTTGTCATGTTCAGTGTAAGCCTTCACTCCCACCACCCGCAGCGGCTATTCATATATGTAAACACAAGACACCACTGCAAATATCAGATACACAAGACAAACCAGCAGCTATGCTGATCAACTCTGTATCTGTGACTGCAGAGTGCTGAACCATGCCATCCTTGGCATGCAATCATGTGCATTACAAGGGAGCTGCAGTATGACACCTGCATATACCTTAGTCCCCAAGTTAACTTTAGTGAAGCTGAAGGTCTGCAGGTGGTTGCTGGAACCCCGGATGGAGGGGCCTACGGTCTCAAGCAGAAGCTTCTCTAAGTACTGGCCGACAAATGGCCAGGCTTGCTGTAGTATCTGCAAAATGAGAGGGAGCACTACAATGAGGAAGTGTAACCATTACAACATTTCTTCAGAAGAGGACCTGAGATTATGTTTACCACGTAGGCACTACAAGAACTCCTCCAAAACATCTTATGCTACTAAGTGTTTATTTGAAATCACTGAATAAGGTTAACGAAAACTGTTCATTTTAAATGTGATAAACATTCAGAAATTCAAAAACGGAAGCACAAGTTTCATTTTTTTAAAAAGCTGTGCACATTGGGTTGGTGGTGAAGAGATAATGCACTGGTGACTGACAACTTTAAAGACACACTGAATAATTCAGTGTTTATTGCCCCTAAGCCTCTTTCAGTGGTTTCTGTGAACTAACAGCAGGCTGTATTCTGAGCGGTCTTCTTCGTATGCATATATAAAGTTTCTATATTAATACCTCCTTTATGTTACATGAACTACACATCAACAGAAAGACTGCCTACTACAACCTATCAGTGAAAGTAGGATAGCAACAACTGAAAGTTGTTGCTATATATATCACAGTGTGAAAGATGCAATAAAAATACAAATACACTGTAATAAATATACTGTATATACTAACAGCTGAGTGCATTCTCCTGTTTTTCACTCTTTTCATTCTTGTGAGACCCAGCACCTGTTGCACTACTTTTTCTTCCTTTTTTCCATTTGAAGAGAGCATGACTTATGTTTTCTAACTTATTTCTCAATACCATATGTAAATATAGCGTTATCTTGTAATCGGAGGCAAAATATGAGTTTAGTTGTAATTTAACTTTCCACAACAGAGGCTGCAGCAGAAGTTACAATGGAAAGGAGTGTAACCAGTTAGGTTAGTTTTCTGTACTGCATGTAGGTACAATTTAAAAGTTACTGAATGTGGTGTATTGAGGTTCCCATAATTTAAAGCTGCTATGCTCATGTAAGCAAAGAAACTAAGAGTGAAATTTTATGCTCATTTATCATTTGTGGAATCCACATGCTACACCTATTTACCAGAATCCTGAGTTACAGTGATTCCCTTCCCAAGCTGCACATAAAGCAAGAGAGCAGCATCTATGGACATTAATGCAATAACAATTTGTATAATAATGAACAATGAAAAGATCTGCTAATGAAGTATCAGTGGCAATAACTTGGCCAGTGGATTGTTATGCTTGGTTGTTTTAATCCCAATAAGGACGGCTTGTTGAACAGATGGTACACAAAATGTAAAAATTATGGCATATGCAAAATTATGCAAGAACGTGCATATTTAAAAGCGATTTATTAAAACTACTAATAAACCAATATAAACATGTTCAGTTGTAAGGCCTACATCATAACAGCCGGACATACAGCAACTATGCCTAGAAATGCATTTCGCAATCCAAATTGTATTTCTACCAATTCTTTAAAGATAAATATTGATGATGACTTTGTACATTTGTAAAACTTGTTTTAATTGTCAGATGCCACATTTAGCTACCCTGGTAACAGCCTCCTGAAACATTTGCAGTAATAAATTTTGTACCTAACTAATCACCTACCTGATTCAGGCAGAGACAGCTATAAGAAATTAAGGCTAACAGGATTCATTAAAAATATACTTTTATACTGACCTCTTAACTTCTATTTAAATCTGTATGCAGATGTGTTTTGTAAAAATCCCAAGAAAGCACTGGCGATACTGGACAAATTAACCATACTGTGAATATGTGTTTGACCTACGGACACCCTTCTTTTGTTTGAAGGGAACAAGTGAGTTTGGGGGAAAATTTCTTTAAATAAACAGTGTGAGATTTTCTTCAGTCAACTCTAGCTGCTCATTCCTTTTGACTTTTGAATGTAAGAGGCACATATGTAATAGGATATAGCAGGCAGTAGGCTAGGCTAGGTTTGAGCTATGTTTCACTTGTTGGACAATAACATTTACCAAGCAAACCTTGTGAAGAGGATGCTTCCCACCTACTGTCAGCAGCAAACAATTGATAGTTGAATGCTCTCAAACTGAGGGAACCCACCTAAAGAAGACAAGCCTTTCATATGCTTTTTTATCCAATCTTCCATTGCATTTGGCTCTGCTTTTCACTTTATTTCACTAATATTTGGCTTAAAAATTCAATGATAAAAGAACGAGCAAAGGGCTTGCTAAAAAGACAGACTCTCAGAAAATGGCTAAGGCTTCAAATACAACTAAAGCTTTGTTGAGGTCACCGATAGTTATCTGTAAATGGACATGAGAAAGTATTTAGGGGAAAGAACAGAACACCTTACTTAGTCATATTCCCTGAAAAACACATCATTCATCAGTGAACACAGTAATGAAATTCACAAATGCAGGTTCACCACAGACTGCCAGATGTGCACTAATATAAACAAACAAAGCACTGAGTAATTAAGAGCTGGAGTTTGAGAGAGACACCAGTGAAAAATGTCAATATTGGTTACCATGATGTTGCTGCAGCCTGGTCACAAGGCAGACAGACAGAAGAAACCGCTTGCATGAGATAAAAATTTTTTGGTCCACCCTTATGTGCACCCTGACACATCACACGAAACATGTCACCGAGTTTACTGAAGAAGGGATTTTTAGGTATTTTTTTAATATAAGAAATACCTCTGTGAGAAACAATCTGTGGTTTCTAGCAAGGTTAGGGGTTCTTTGTGTAAGGAGTAAACAGGGAAGAATCAAGCGCTCCACCTGGAACCCACTTGTATCCAGCCATGGCCAAAAGGGATATGTCACTGCGTATTCTCATTCTCTGGTCTCCTTCACGACACCAGTGTAGCTTAGAAATTGCACATGTGTGCATACACAAGTCTGCACAGCACTGCACATACCTTGTTCAGCCACTCAACTCTCTCCACATCTGGGAAATTAACCTGACAGGAAGGAAAAACATTCACGTGGTCAAACAACAGCAACTTCTAACACTGAAAGACTTTGTCAGTTAAAAGATATCATCATAGGAGATGGCCTCTTGTAGTGTGTCTGTGTGTATACATGCAACATTCCCAATGTAAAAAACCATTATGGTGGATTTTTCATGATTTTCCAATAGGGCCCAACCCCCATTATTCATAATAAAACCCAAAACCACAGAGAGGAAAGAAAAAAATGTCTAGTGTGAGACCACAACGATCAGCAAAGTTGCGGCATCCTGTTTACATGTTTAAAAACTGATCTGGAACATTGTGCATGCATATACATTTGCACATAATTATTGCAAACCATTTAATAAGAATGTACAGGAGAAAAGGTGTATTTAAATAAAACAACGCATTCTGGTATTTTGTATAATTAATTCTATACCGATAAATTGGTTACATGTTCTCATCTTTTCTATTAGGGCCCTTTAATAACCTTCCCAGTTGTGTCTGTTTTTTGTGTGTTTATGCTAGTAGTTGCATTTAAAACTTTGTTGACCTTTGCTTTTTAACAGAGCTTGTGTCTGTCAACAGGAGCAGGTGACTCCTATTTGCAGAAGTCTCAGTAACCTCTCTGCTGACAGAAGAGTCAGTAGAAAAGGCTGACATAAAACAGACACTCAAAGCAATAGTCAAAAACCCCCAAAAACTTGAGCATCTCAAATACATCTACCCTGAAGTGCATATTTTTTCTCTCGGAAATACTGGAGCAGTCTACCAAACCCTGTACTGTTAAGGTCTGACTACTACTCGGCTACCCTTCAACTTTCATACTGCATTCCTTTCAAATATGCGTCCATTACTCATCGCCCTCTCATCTGACTCAGTCCCCGGAGAAGAGCCATCAAGAGTTGCCTAATATAGCCAAGGCTGTGGACTGAAGAATGAGTGCAGGCAGCTGAGAAAACGAGAGAGGAAAAAAGACAGGCGATGGTGTCAAAGTGTGAGGGGGGGCAGTGAACAGCGACAGAGACCCTGACAAAAAACAAACTGTCAAAGACAGCGGAGGCAGTTCTGAGGGCTGAGAAGCAGAAAGAGAAGCTTGTGACATAAGACAGAGGACAAGAAGAAGATCAAGATTAAGAGTTAGTTCATGGACACACATGATCAGTTGTGAATAAGTGTTTTAACTGCTGCAGCCATTTTCTAGCCACGGCATCAGCAGGATTAAACTTGTTGACAGACTCAACACTAACATTTCAGCATCTCAGTAATCATTTAGCAGATGCCTTTTTTCTTTAAGTGACTTAAAATGTTGTTTGTATTGTAAGCTCCTTAAAATTATTTGACCATTTAGACAGATGGGTCATTTTTAAGGGATCAGTTTATGATAAGTACAGTAGGAAGGGGATTTGAACCCTCATCCTCTGAGTTCAACCCCCATTCTCTATGATAACTAATGTACTCATTGCATTTGATGTAATGCTCAATATATACATGTAAGGACAGCTATTTTGCAGTATGTTTACGAGGAAGGTTGCAGCAGGAAAGTAAGTTAGAGCTGCAGTGCTTTAAACAGACACCCAAATCGAGCTTAATATTTCACTTTTACTGGTGAAAAGGCAGCGCGATTATACAGCGCCGGTACACGTATAGTTACGACTGCGTATCATGAATTAAATCCGAATGTTGACTCAGAAAGTAAGACTGTAGCAGGAAAACACTGCGGAGCGCCGTGTGCCCAGCGGACGACGTTTGCGCACAGCCGTTAGCTAAAACATACAGACTTTTCACTCTCTCCGTATCGTGATCCGCTACTTTAGATCACCGGGTTCTCCTGGGTATAACTTTGACAGGACGCCGTTTTTACTGGCAAAAATTAGGGATACGGCCCACCTCCCTGCGTCCGAGGAGTGTGTGCAGATGTGGGGCAGATGTTTATTACGAAAGATACCGTGTTCATCGGTGTAGCTCCCTGTCAGGTCCAGGAGCGACGGTGAATTTCTGTGTGAAGGCCATTGAAACTGTGTGTGTGTGTGTGTGTGTGTGTGTGTGTGTGTGTGTGTGTGTGTGTGTGTGTGTGTGTGTGTGTGTGTGTCTCACCCAGGCCGGGACGCTGCGCTTGCTCCTGAAAGCGACGGTGGTGCTCAGCTCCTGTTCGTTCTCCTGCACGTATATGGCGGACTGCAAGCGGCTCTCTTTGCCTTTGCGGCTCTGCTTCCATCCCATATAGACCATGAGCCCGAACAGCACCAGTATGATGCTGAAGCCGAAGTATCCGGCCAGGTAGACGGGCAGCAGGGCGCCCAGGCACTTCCCGAACGACCATAGCACCGAGACGGCATCTGCGCCCCGCATCTCTCCGCGGTCCTCCATTGCGATGTCCGCAGGTTGGCCCGAATCCCCAGGCGTCGATCCGCCACTGCCGTCTCGTCCGGCGTCTCCCCCCGGCATCGCGGCGTCCTTCGTCCCGAAACCGCTACTTCGTGCTGGCGTCCAGGGTGACGTCGGTCGCACGCCTATGTAAAATAAGAAGGCCTGTGAAAAATATATATGTATTGCAGTGTGAAAGTCGTCATATAAAGTTTGTTAAAGACGCACCTGACACGCAACACTAAGGTGGCGAAGACACCTCAGCAGTGGCCGACAAGCTCCACGCGCTGCGTCTCACACCGCGGTTCCACAGACGGCTGCCGCCGTCGAGTTTCTTCTTTATAGTGGCAGCGCGCACACGCCCAGTAGCGGGCCGGACCCCGCAGCCTCGCGACCCGCCGCAGTCTGCGTCTTACGTCGTTCTCTTCGCACCGCAACACGAAACAGGATGGCGACGCAAAGCCGCCGCAGCCTTTTTACGTGCACTGTCAAACATTATCGCTATTAAAACAAAATTTAGTCCACTTCCAGTAAAAGAACTGAGGGCTTCTACTGAGGGTTTATTGTTAGGGCCTGAACAGTAACAGCATTTATTGAAGTTACTTTGGGAGAAAAAACAGCTGAAGTTGCGTGAAATTTCTGTGATTCATCGTCACACGTATTCATAGAACTGTTTTTGTTGCTGCAGCTCCTTAGCTGGACAATATAACTACAGCATTAGTAAGTTGCTGTAATTTAAGGTGGGAAATGGATTGTCAATGTTATGAGTAATTCACACAAGCGTGTAAGGTTTTGTGTGGTCTGCTGCTATCCTGGGGTCATCTTAATAAAAAAAAAATCAAATATAGGCTAATTGTATTTTTTTTCTAGTGCTCAGTACAATGAATGGACACTCATCTCAGACACTCATTTCCTCAGTTGTGGTCTATTTTATGGACACTCATGAAGTGAGCACCACTAAGGACAACAAGAGCTTCAAGTTTAACCTCAGAAAAGGCACATTCTTTGCAACTAAGGATTAAAATGGTAGAAATGGCATATACAGGAACTGAAGTGTCTTTGTTGACTTGGTTTTACTCTTGCCTTCACTGGGATTCCTCAGAGTAAATTCTTTAACAAAATAATACAAGATCAGAGGTATATTTCATATTGGTTGAAAATGTGGTCTTTTTTCGGAATGCTGCCCTGGATACAGACCTTATTACGATCAAAGTTACATGATGAAGCTCATCATGAGGTTTTTACCCTGTTGCCATGATACAATCAACTTATGTCTGTTTACAGAGTTGCTGGGCTGATATTCTTAGTAAAACGTGAAAATGTGGTATTTGTGTGACATCCTTCTCTTTCAGGGTTTTAGAGGAATGTCAAAACTTAAAATGCCTTTTGTTTACCTCCGTCTTTAAAGCACTAGCAAATTCCCTTTATCCTTCAAATTAGCAACAAAAATCAGTTTCAAAATTTTGAAATGGATACAAGGCTGGGAACAAAAGTAACAAAAACATTTTAAAACCACAAATTAACAAAAGTAAAGAAAAGGTTCCTCTTGTCTTTCAAGATTAGTTTAAATTTGTATGCACTGGCATTGTGAATTTGGCAGCAGAAAACTCCCTACATCCTTTCAGTTCATTTAAACACAATACCTATAAGACAAACGCAAGAAAAAATGTTCATGTTGGACTACTTCCATTGTGCCCATTACAGTAACACCTCTATACATTCAACTAGTTATATTCATTATATAGTCTCTAACAGAATATCTGAAGACTTTAGACAATGTAACATTGCCTGAAAAGATAGAGAATAATCGTACGTTAAGTTATGCAGCCATTTTTACATCTACACCATGCCTATAATGTCATACAACTGATGCCTGTTAAGATCAAGAGTCTTCTTAAAGCCTACACCAACAAACATTTAAAAAAAAAACTAGTTGGACATCACTCATTACTAGCTTTAAAAACTCATGATTAACCAACTCTAGTCACAGCATATGCATATATATAGATATATACACACTATATATATATATATAGATACAAGTAGTTCTGTACAAACCACCTACAACTGCACAGGCAGCTGAGTTGAAGAATGCCACTTCACTGCTCAATGCTTCACTAAAAATATTAAACATCTTCTACACCTTGATGTCAATGGATCTAACAGCTCAAGTTACTTATTTACATCACATCTCTGTACCCCATTTCTACTGGGGGGGGAAAAAAAAAAAAAAAAAAAAACACAACTTTCTAATTGCCCAAATCATTAGAAAATAAAAGTTTTGTCCAGAAGATGCTTCATAAACTAGCCTAACCATTATGTAGTCAGTCAACTGCCACGACAAGCAAAACATAAGCTAATGAGATCTGTTTAATCTGAATCTTAACCTCTGTTTAATTTTCTGGAAGTCTCAAAGCAAGACTTAAATAAAAGTCCTTTAAATGAAAACTGTTGTAGAAAAGTTTTATTGCAGTTTTACACAATTCAACAGCTGGGTAAGCAACCAGAGCCCAGAGACTCTCAAGGAAAGCCTCCATGTAGTCTCAGACATCAAGCAGGTGTGGGCTGGCATCACAGTTTCGCTGCTTGAGAGAACATGGGAGAAGATGGTCCATCTGCTGGGCTCCCCAGGTCAGTCTGGCTGTGTTACGAACCAAGGTGTATCATAGCTGTAGGTGATGAGGAAGGCTGTTTATTTGGACCTCTGCCTCATCTTTCTCCTTTTGCGCTTCAGTCTACAACAGAAAGGAACAGCATTTCAGGAAGTAGTTTCACTGTTTTCATTAAGTCTAACAACTTTACAAAGCAGTTAAAATAATGGAACATAGGGAAAAGCTTACCTGCGCATACGCTTCTTTCTCCACTGCAAAACAGAACACTTATTAATAAAACATTTGAAAAAATAAAATGCCAGTCTTGATAAAGATAAGGAAGACCTGTACACTTGCCAATGAGCAGGTCTGTTTCCCTTTACTATTATGATAAAATACTATGGCATAACTATTTACTATCGTGCTACAGTTCATTCATGGCAACAGTTAAAAGCTTTTACTCAACAAGCCAATTTAAAAACTGATACAGAACTGTATGCATGATACATAAACAGTGTAAAAATCATGGTAGAATCACTACCACGAGCAAGACAAGCAAACATGCAGTACTACGGGGTGGGTTGGTTGGTTGAACGGACACACACAGACCCGGACTCAAAAGCAATGTGTACGAAAGCTTCAGCCATAGAGATTTCCCAGACACGTTTCAGGACTCATGTACATATCAGGAAATTAACTATTAAGTAATTAATATTAAGGCTAATATCTCGTGTTTAGTGGGAGGTCCCCGCAGTTTAGTTCGCCATTAACGGCAGCGCGATAATTTGCTCCATGAAAAACCCATAACAATCAGAATCTTGGCTACTAATAAAGCTAAAAAACCAAAACAAAGTTTTACTTACCGTTAGTACAAAACTCCAGAATTTTTTTTATTACATTGTTAAATATATAAAACGCACAAACAAGCCATGATCCATCGGCTAGGTTAAAATTGTTAACCTTGGAACCAGTGCAGACAACAATGAAGAAAACCTACCTTCGCCCTCATGTCGTGAGTGTGTCTGCAAATATAAAAGCAGGTGTTAATAAAATCGTCGGATGGCTTGAAAATGAAAAGGATTTAGTTGGATGAATTTATAACTCCAGGCGAAATACACCCCATTCACCTTTTCAAGATGGACCCAACACAAAGAGGACGTGACGCAGTAGGGGGATGAACTTTATAGAGTCTTTACGTCATTAAAAAGGCGTTTTCTTAGAATTATGGGAATAGTAGTTTTAGCCGACAATGATGTGCGTGAAATGGAACCGTAGAAAGAGTTCTCTGCGACCTGGTTACTTAGGCTAATAAATGGTCAGCACCAAAATTCCACATCCATGCATCAGTAACTGCTTTATCCTGATCAGGGTCACAACGATCAGGTGCCAGAATTTCAGATTCATAGAGCACTAGGCTATGAAACAACCAGTTCATCGCAAGGTAGCAGTGAATTATGAGAAATAAATTTATCAGCTGTTCTGATGTATGTTTATACTAGAACTTTGTCTATAAACCATTGTCAGAAGGGATATTGTACTGTATATTGCAGAAAAACCTTTATTATTCACTACGGAAGACAAAGGCTCATGTTTTACTGGCCTCCACTTGTACAATACACTCATGTTTATATGTGTAAAGGTCAATCTCTGTATTTTTGTCTTTTTGTTTGTTCTTTATGTATGACTTTGTTTTTCAAACCACAGATCTGAAGTACTTCTTCCACCAAGTGAGGCTTTGCATAGTCAAGTTCATTAAATTCTTAAATAAAATTTTTTTGAAACTGTAAAAGACACCACCTCAATAACTTATGACAATATATACCTTTTAAAAAAAAGACTTACTATATAGTACAACACCTTTTTGCTTATTGTATGATTATTTTACTTCCCTATCAATTATTTCATTCTGTGTAACAGTATTGTTAATCAGTTTTGGCTTAATAGTGTATTAATCTTTACATTAGACTGAGAAAAGAAAGATTTATAAAACCTTAATCTAAACAAAATGATGATACTCATGTCAAGAAACATTTGGAAAGGCTGCAAAAGCAAAGGAAGATACTTTGAAATATGACATGTAAATATGTCATACTTGGTATCTGAAGATAATTTTTTTGTCATTACAAAATAATTGTAATTTCATCACCTCACACAGGAACTTACCAAATGGGGTGATTTAGTGTTAGCAATTAACCCCTTTTTGTTTACAGTATGTTAGACTGTCTGAAAGATGCCTGTTCACTGACAGATTTACTCTCACTTGAAAAACTGTAAAATGGTGAGGTTTATGTCTTTATCTGAAATTGTCCGTACATCATTATTTGTGACTCCTTGCATCAAGTGGTGAACTCAAACAGGGCATCTCACCAAGCTGCTCCAGAAACAATTTTACATGTCGGTAGTGTTAGGAAAGTGAATCCTTTTGATTGTATTTTTTTTCTGGTCTATAGGTTACAAGAAGCATCCTGGAACAAGTAAATACGAATGACACAACTATGATCAACAGCCCATAGCTCATTAGTGGCTTAAGCTTTATGTAAATAACAAAACACTTGCTTTAAATATAAATTTAGTATGACTTTATAACATGCACTTCCAGTTAAGCACTTTCTGTCAATTTTGCAGTGACACATAAAAATGCAAACGTGCTCAGGGAGCTGTTGTTTGTATCATTATAAAGTTTATTTCAGTTTGTTTAATGGATTTCCCAAAAGAACAAAAACAACCTAATAAAAACAAACCCGAAGCCCATAAAAAGCACTTTTTGCAGACAAATTGGAATATTTATTTTTATAAGGGGATAAGTAGTCAATCAATAGGCTGTAATTATACTAGTGATGGCCAGAGAAGAGTTGACAGTAGCATGACAGCAAAAGCGGTTTTCACACATGTAATTAAATCACATGACTGTGCTGTTGGCAATATTTTTGTATTAAGAGTTTGCAGATGAGAGGTCCTTGGCATGGATAATGGATACACTTCAATCCAGTGATCATTGTCAATGAACTGACTTCAAAAATTCCTATTGACTGACAAATTTATAAATTTGAAACAAAACTGTAGGAAAGAACAATTTCCCTGAAGAGAAATTTCACTCAGAAGCTCTAATATATCGCTTGGAAAAAACCATAAAATGCACTAAAATTCTACCCTTTTCACAGATAAAACTTAAAAGTATCTTTATTGCAAGGCTGAGATTGTTGATCCAGATGTCACATCAAATAAATAAATTCTGGCCACTGAAAAAGAGACCACAGAGTAATTCTCACACAACACACTGGATCATCATCAGTCCATCTTAAAGCCAACAAGCATGTACTGTCAGAATCCTCTGATTTAAAAATTAACCTGAGTGACCTGTGGAATTCAACCAGTTTATGAAGAAAATTGAATTTCAACATAAAAATAGCATGCCAAAAAATTTCCAGAAGATAGGCAGAATTTTTTTTGTATACAATTTTGAAGGCTTGTTTAAAATGGAAAATGCAGTACATTCTTCAAATAATGTCATTTAATGTGAGTGTGTTTGTCAGTATGTTATAGCCCTGAGGAGGAGCCACACAAGCTCCCCTTTGTGGTTACTCTGCATGAGAATTATCCGAGGTCCAACTTAATGCTACAGTACTGTATATAATTACATGCATTTATGCAGATTACTATAACCCAACTCTCACTGTAAGTGCACATTTGCAGGAATTCCATTACATTATTGCCAGTTATAAAACGTTTCCTGGGATTCAATCAATCTATTGTACTCATAAAATGCTAAACATTTAAGAGTTATTTGGTCGGTTAACCAAGCAAGTTTACAAAAGCTAATGCTTTTCTACAAAAAAAAGAAAAACAAAAAATGAGTGCTTTTCATATAAAAATACATTAAGATGCCAAAGAAATTCTGATTAATATTACTCCAGTATGTTTTTTCTCCCAACAAAACTGAGTCATGGTCAAACTAAAGATTTAATGACATTTCTTCCTATATAGATCTAGAATATCACAATGAAATGTTACACTTTTAATAAAACCCCAACAGATCTTGACACTAATAAGGGATTCAGGAACATTATCTAGACCACATCCCTGTAAGATTCCAGTCATGATAGGAAGGAGACGGTGAGTAAGAAAGGGGGCTTTGAAAGTCAGTGGGCTTGGGCACAGGGCATGTTACAAATTACTTCCACATTTCTGTTCTTTTGTGTGTGTGTGTGTGTGTGTGTGTGTGTGTGTGTGTGTGCGTGCGTGCGTGCGTGCGTGCGTGCGCGAGCATGTGAGCACGCGAATCCTACTCAGCAGCCTCATTCTCAGGCACTCCTGTAGCATTCTCTGCTGTCTTGGAAGCCTAAATAAAAAAGATAGATCTGATGTATCAGTCTGTATGGGGATAATACCTACTTAAACATAAGAATATCCACATGTATGAGAAGACCTACCTTCTTTTTCTTCTTCTTTTGTGTCTTGCGGCTGGCTGAGCTTTGTAGTAGTGCCTGAGAGACATGACACAGTTGAAACCAAGTTCACCAAATCACAATAAATGTTCAGTATTTGCCAAGAAATCATACATATAAATTTAAACTTTAAAATTAAAGTTAAAGAACTAATCTGCATTCAACAATTATTTTTTCTCCCCCTCAAGTTGTACAGCTTTTTTCCTGTATAAAGGCTATCTTAAACAATAGCTTGAACCAAATTCAAATATCAGATCTAGTCATGGCAGTAAGCACACTGCACAGCCACTAACAGTGGACTCAAAGAGAAACGTGAACTAAACTATGGAATTCCATACTGGAGAGCATTTTAATAACTGGAGCTACTCTGCTCCCTCGGATACACCTGTGCCTTACCTTGAGCTCCGGGTCCTGAACTTCATGTTCAGACACATAGAGCTCGGGCTGGAAAGGCCCGCTGGTAATTCGCAGGGGCCCATTAGCCATGAGCAGCACAGTGAACTTAAACTGGGCCACAAACTCTCCTGAACACAGTGAGAGAGGACAAATGTCACACAGGACAGGGTCAGCTGGTAGCATGTTCACTGTTCTTTCCTGTGCTGGCAGCTTTGTCAGAGACAATTTACATTACTAGATACAGGATTACATAGAGGGGAAGAGAATAGTATCTGAGAGCTGCCATGCCACATCTCAGACAGACCAGCTGAGGAGCAAGAACTCACCCTCCTTCTCATGGAGCACGCTGAAGGGCTGCAGCAGCTCGTGTTTTGCACACTCCACCACCCCCAGCCGGGCCTTGCCTTCATCCTCAAATGCCCTACGGCACAGCAACACACTGACATTGTAACAAAAGTACATAAAGACAGGACTGCAAGCACCTGTCAAACTGGAATAAAAAACCAGTAAACGTGCTGCCCAAAGTTTCAATTTCATTTGTATACAATGCTTTTCCTAACTGATAAAACAGTGTAGTTAGTAATCAACAAACCTGAAAAGATCAATGTCAGAAGAGAATTTTTCATGAAATTTTCTGCATGGCATAGAGGTAGAACTGACATCTTACAGTGCCTCGGCTATATGATTGGACATGGGTTTGATCCCCAGTCAGTCTAAGTGGCATTTTAATATTCTCCCTGTATCTGTATGGGTTTCCTCCTACAGTCTAAACATGTACATTTCAGGAAAATGAGTGATTCTGATTTGCTTTTAGTGTGCTTGCATGTATGTATGAGTGCTACATTGCGCTGCTGTATTAATGTGGAAAATGACTAAGTGAGGTTATCATTATGGGAGACTATCACCTGAGGAAATATTACAGTTAATGGGTTTTACAACTTTTTGAGGAATTTTTTCTAGGTAATGTGACCCTACAGAAGGAGAAAGACCCAAACAATGTGTAACTGAATATTTTTTTTGTTTTATAACAATCTTTTGGTCCTGCAAATAAAATGTACCATATTTTATGCACTACCAGTAAGGGTTCTTCCATCACTTCGTGCTTGTACGACGTACATAATAAAATAAAATCCGCATACAAGCTACTGCATTATATATGGAGTTGTCCATATGGGTAGTTTTGTTAAGTGATAAAAAAGACTTGCTGAAACATCTGAGAATGATATAGAGGGTAACACTGACAGACAGGAGGCACCATTGTGCCTCCTGCCAGAAAGTGCTGGAACTGTTTAAGTGATACTGAAGGTGAACATTTTGAAGATTTCAGAGATGTCTACTAGGACTTGGACCACATTGCTTGTAATTTATTACAAGGAATTTCAATAGTGTGCACTGTATGTTGATATTTAAACATTTGTTTGGGATCCTCTTTATATTTGCATTTATCGACTAGTTATGTCAATTATATAAACCTCTGCTGATTTGTTGTAATATTTCACTGTTAATAAAAACATGAAAATATTACTGAACGAAGTTACAGCTGGGTGTTTGCAGCAAGATTTGTTTATATTTGGAGAACAGAGAGTGGTTAGGAATGCAAATGCATGTGTGGCCTGTCATAGTCATTTATATTACATTTTCCTAAAGAAATTTGTTTTTCTGCTCTTATTGCTTTCCCAAGCTTCCCTCCAGGTGAATCTCCATTTTCTAAGTATCACTTCTTATATAATTCTACTGCTTCCATCAGTTACAAGTCCTTACAAATACCATCTCACCTAGCATGTTGCTATCAGCTGGGAACATATGGTTTAAAGGCATCATACCTGAGAGTAAAGGGCATGGTGTCAAAGCGTCTCTCCACTTCACTGAAGAACATTCGAGAGGTCTTCATTTTGAGCCCATACTGTTTGCTGGGGTCCCGTTTATAGATGGTGGTCCTCTGTCCCGAATCTCTTGCCTGCACAGCACAAAGGACACAATGCTGCACTGCAGCTCAAACGCAAACTGTAAAAACACTGGAGATGAGTGACCTGCTCCCAGTTTCCTCACCTTCCCCTCTCCAGTGCTGACCAGCACATCCACAGCATACACCTCGTGTACCTCAAACTCCGCTTTCTCATGGTCCTTCCTGTGGACAGACCCCAAACCAGACTAGTAACAAGGCCAATGCACAGCTGGAGGTTCAGACTAGTGCACTGCATGCAACTGGGACATAGATTCAGTCTCTGCACAGCAGGTGTGTTTGCATGTTGTCCTGGTGTTTTTATGGCTTTACTCCTAATGTCCAAAGACATGTGTTACAGCTGAACTGGTGACTCTGAGCTGCCTTTAATGCGTGTATGTATGTACCAGTAATACATTGGTCTGGTGTACTAATGGATGAATGACTAAGGAGTTTACTGTAGTGTCTGGCATTGTAAGTTACAATTGGTGAAGGTGTTGGCTAAATACTGCATAAAAACCATTCTACGTTATTTTGGAGAACAGCATTTGCTCAATTAGTAGATGTACACATAACTTACCTCTGCTGGTCAGTGGGGTTCTGAATGATGGTTTTCTCTCCATCAATAACATGCTGCTTCAGCTGATGAGACAGCATCCCTGAAGATGATGGAAGAATGCAGAAAGTGTGAGAGTCCTTCAGCTTGTACCCATCTCTGTTACTTGCAGCCATCCCTGGCATGTGACTGACTACTCACCTTCAATGGGGGTGCATTTAAATGACTGGGCGATCTTGTTCCAGGCTTCTGTCACTTGGGTATTCTGAGAGACAAAGTGTTCACCATAGCCATAAATCCAGCATGTTCTTACGATGAAACAGAAAAGGCAGCATCAGATCTTTCTGAGAAAAAAGGAAAACGCAGGCAATTGCTTTCCTGTCACTCCACATGGAAGCGAGCTGCAGTTACCTGGTTTCCTGGTTTGACCAAACGCAGGGCTGCTTCTGCACACAAGTGGGCCGCCTTGATCACATCAGCTTTGCGGCCTGTCACTGGTGCCTCCTGGGTGACACAGCAAGAGGCCGTTGAGAAAGACACCATGAGGAGGCCAGGTAGCAGGAGGAAAAGATGGAGAAACAGGCAAGAAGATGAAGCTAACACTCTGCAATGAAAGACACTAGAAGTGTTACTGAAGTTAAGATCATACAGAAGAGGATCATGGGATCCTACCTTAGTTGCACCAATAACAAAGCTGTGCGCAACATTAGCAATGAAGCCGTCCACGTGAACACCAAGATCACTGAAGAGAGACGATGACAGAAAGGAATCTGTTAGCAAAACATTAGCCTTAACGTGTCAATTATTAATAACTGCTTCTCCAGTTGAAAATCATGGTGGTCCAGAACCTATTTTGAAAGCACTAGGCATGGACATGACACAGTGTACAGCCTTTATAGAAAACCAGTGATAATCACTGTCTTTCTCTCTCTCTGTCACACGCACGCATGCACGCACACACACACAGTCAACTGAAAGTGACCTATCTACCTGAAATACATGTCTTTGGACTTTTGGAGGAACCCTAAAAGTACAAAAACACAAGGAAGGCATGCAAACTCCACACAGGCTGAGTTAGATTCAAACCCAACCAAACCATCCAAATCCTCAACTGAGCTGTAACTTAAAATGGCGCTTGAAGTCAATATTCTTTTTAAAGAATTAACAACAGATGGATTGGAAACGTTGGAAAAGTGATGTACGTCAAAGGACAACAGTGAAAAGAGAGACAGGGTGAAGACAGGCGGAGAGAGACAAGTGCCTACATTTTCACCAGATCTCCATCCTTCAGCATGTAGTCAGGGTCACTCTTCAGAGGAGAGAGGTGGCACACGCAGTTATTGACTGAGACGCTGGTGGGGAAGGCAATGCCTGCAAAACAATGACCAGGCAACCTTAACAACCTCAACCTGAAGCAGGTCTCGTTTTAACAGAGCACTTTGATATGCAAAATCCAAGTTTAACACCGTCACCTTTCTTCATGTCCTTCTCTTTCTTGAAGATTTTGCCTGTCTCTGCCATGATCATCGAGTCTCCTTTGTCACAGAGAGACAGGATAGACAGCCCTGGCTTTGCTGTCTCCATGACTGCCCGCAGAGCCTCTGTGTTGGGGCACACAAGGACACAGTAGTTAAGGGAACACTGCTGGCAGAGAGTGCAAAAGGTAGGTGATGCTGTCACTGACACAAATAAGAGGTATGCAGACAAGGAGGTACCCATCTCCTGGTAGCTTTTACAAGTTGAAAAGGGCACGAAGCCCACCTACTGCTAAGTGCTGTATTGAACAGGAGTTTTGTGGATAAAAACATTTTTTTCTTTATATAGAGCAGCTTGCCAACAAGACCATGTGTGAATAGACCTGTATTTGGTTCCAACACAAAATCACCCTCAACCCATTATTTTTTAATAATGGAAACAGACATTTGCTGCAAAATCTCCGGTACAATTAGTGCAGGATAATATGGTACCGAGGTCACACATTGTGGCCATACAACCACACTGTGGCCATTGCTGGAGCCACCAGGAAGCAGGAGACACCATCCTTTCTCAACATTACCTCAGGTGGCGGAATGTGTTCTCTGAACTGCTGAAACCCTTCTAGTATTGCAACACATCTGCTTCACACACGTGTCCAGATCTAACAGCACAGTGAATTTGCATCTCATCGTCTGTCACCATCACTGTATTTGCTACAAATTCTACAGGCAGCTATGTCAATTTGAAGAAAAGTTTCTGCTGCATATACAACTGTACGTGCAGGTGTTGCACTGATACTTGGCAACCTGGTCAGATTAGTGAAGAAGACAGTAGCCTTGTCAAGGTATGTAGTTTTAAAGCTAGTGTCTTACAACCTGAGGATTGCAGGTTCGAATCCGACTCCTGCTAGGGGGCGCTCGTTCAAAGCGCTAACCTTGAATTGATACAGAAAGAATACCCTCCTGTATAAAGGGATAAACCGTGGAGAAGTTGATTATCTAACACTGTAAGTCACCTTGGACAGGGGTGTCAGGTTAACACACATATACGTGTGCGACATGTCTTCTGGACCACTGCTTCACGCCACTAAACTCTTAACTTCGCGCCATTGAATTGTTCCAATAAGTTTAAAACACAACAAACAATATATAAATAAACATGTTTTCCAGCAACATGTCCATAATTCGTCAGCGACCCGCGTGTTTAAGTAGAAGGGTGCGTCGTTTTTAACATGTTCATCTTTTGTGACCAGTCACGCCGACGTGCTACACAAGGTGGACGTGGACGCGCCGCGCGTGCACAGCTTCGATCTGCGCGGCACCGCGGCTCCGCCGTCCAGCACATGGTCTCCGCCACGCCGCTGGCGAGGCCGGCGGACTCCCCTCAAGCCGCTCCGACATGGAAAGCACACAAACGCACGGCAAACCGCACAACACGCAGCGCCTCCACCTACGGTTGGCGATGTCCCCCGCCATTTTGTACTTGGTCACCACCAAGTCCTCGGCGATGGTCTGCTCCTGCTGCTCGTCGTCCCCCGACATCTTTCTCCGCGCCTCTCGTGCAACTTTCCGACCCCGTGCGCGTCAGCGGCTCGAGCGAGCGCGCGGCTCGCGGGATCCCGCGGCTCTGGGCCGGCCTCCTCCGGTCCCCGAGGCCACTCCCACAGCCGGAAGCCTGGTGCATTATGGACCACGTTGTAGTTTTTTAATAGCCTGCTGCACATAATTGCAATTTACACTGAGTTTCCCATATTGAACTGTGAAATATCTGTAGTTACAGTCAGTGTGTCGTCTCTTGCTGTATGCGGTGTATTTTGTTCTGCAATTTATGGTGCAAAAGAAATCATAGCAGTCTAAAAACCTCAAATATATTTCTCCTAGATTCAATCCAGAGACTTGAAATGGATGGGTGGAAATATGGGTTTTTTTATACTCCAGATGCTCTATACAGTGAAAATGCATGAATGTTTCATGAATGATGGTAACTTATTATGAGTCTGTGATTTCACTGGTCAAACCAAATGCCAACCAAAAGATGTAGTTAAGTTATTTTATGAAAAAGATGGCAACATGGGTATGAACATGGTTCTGGTGTGGTAGAAGTGGATAGCAGTCACTTTACTTTGCCTTAGTAAAACCACACATTTTTACTGTTTATTAAGTCTGAATATATAAAAAAGACCCAAAAAGAATATATAATGTTCAGCTGCAGTATTTGTCAGAATTTTAATAATATCAAAATAAAAACAGAGCTCAAAAATTATTCTGTAAACATTTAATATTGTGTGTAATTCATAGAAAACAAAACTGGATTTGAGAGAAGCAATGTCCTCAAAATATAGCAAAACAGAAAAAACTACATTGCAATCTTAATGTATAATAAAATAATTCTTTATTTCATGTTCACTTTTGGTGGATATTTTAGGGTTTTTTTTACAGCTGGCAATAGTAAAAATATATCTCATTACGTTCCAGACGAATAAGTACTAGTATATTGACCAATTTGTGACTCGTTTATCTGGTCACTCTGGATCCACCATATGGTTCCAAGGTCTCAGTCTATCTGCTTTCCTAGCCCTGTGATGTGTTTTGTCCCAGCCTGGCCTCCTATGTGCGCACGGCATCCACCTTAAGGAACAGTCTGCTGTGCCAGTAGTCTGGATTGTCAAAGGACCTGTCTGCACCAGGCTCCCCGACCCCAGAACACACTTTCACATAACCTGTCAGCCCGTTGTGCTTGCCCAGCCCTGTCTCTACCCTCATTCCACTGATGTCCTCGGTATTCTGATATTGTACTTGATCCTTGATCTGGGGGGTGACCTTTCCTATTGAATCCATCACCTCGTACTGGTTCTCCTCCCCTTCTACAACTCGAGAATCCAGGACTCTCAACCCACCATTGCTCATTTGGGTCTGACTGAGTCTTGGCTGGCTGTTATTGTACTGATAGCATTCTTCTTCTTGCAGTTCAGTTTTGTTCTCCTTTTCAGTCTTTTTCTCTCTCTCTACTGGGTCCAACACTTCCTTTGTCACTGTGTTCTGCTTTTTCCACACAGAACCATTGTTTGTGATGTCCACCTCCACGCACTGACTGTCCAAGTAATCATATTCCTCCTCCTTCAACCCTTGTTTTGGCAGCCCGTCTTCTCTGCTGCCACCATCACAGTCAGGATGCTGTGAATTCTTTGCTGGCCCATCTTTTTCTTCCTTGTCTGAGGACGACTTGCCATATAGTTTTTGTGTAAGTGGCTTTAAGCTGATTTTGGGAGACTTTGCAGGACTCTGGCCTGGAGATATCTTCGGTCTGAGGCCTGGTGTGTTTCTCCCTCCTAGTGAGCAGCACACGTTGGAGGTTGAAGAGGGCAAAGCAAAGGTTTGTTCTACACTAAACCTCAGCTCTTGTGATCTTTCTGATGTTTGAATAGACGAGCATTTTGATGGGAGTAATGGCTTGGAGCTTTGTTTGTTCATGTCTTCATAATAATCCTGTTTAGACTCCAAGTTTAGCCCAGGTAGAGACAGTGGACTCCTAGATATTCTGGGTTCCCTTCCAAAGTGCACACCATTTTGGGATGTAGGGTGTTCCAGAAAAACATCTAAAATAATAAGGGAAAGAAGAAAAAATAAACAATGATAAAGAAGTTGGTTTTAACCAATAGGAGTTTGCATTATAGACATGTTGAGTTCCCTATTCATAAAAAATAATTTATTTAACAAACCTTACTCTTTTCTGGAATGCTAACAAAACAAGGGACTTAAGATCATCTGAATGTGTGCTCCAGAGTGCTGGATCTATAAATCACCTTCACTTGTGCTCCCAAGTTCACTAGGGAGCATGTATCCATAGTAATCTTCTTCTTCCATTGGCATGGGACCGGGGGAACTGGTGGGATGTGATGGCACACAGGACCTGGTGCCATGGTATCGGGCACTATGCAGGCCGCAATTGAAAGGGATATCCCCACTCAGGTCTTCATCTTGAGCAGAGCTTCGGGCCTCAGAGCATGAGGTTGACAGCTTTGTAGAGTTATTGCGGGAGTGAGACACCCACAACTGCACGGCATGTGAACACATGAAGTGAAAAGGAGTAAAATGAACACCGATATACACATAGCAACATGTGCAAACTGAGCAATGTCAAAAGTTCAGCTAATCTTCACAGTCCCTGCTTATACAAATAATAAGTCATTGAACAGTCCTGACTTGACTGTGCTGTAGTCAGCTGCAAAGTAAAACAGAAAGCGTAGGTTTATATTTTAAGGTGTGCTGCAGTATCTCAGCAGTGTCAACACAAATAATGTTTCCACTGTCACATAGTACCTGTGGATGTATAACAGCACTTTTGCAGGGTGGAGTATAGCTCACCTGTTGGGCATGTTCTCCTGGGCCAGGCGTCATGGGTAGGTAACCAGCTGCACTAGTATGAGATCTTACACTCTGTGAGAATTATGGATACCATCAGAAGAAGAGCAGGACAAAGAGGTAGAGGATGGTGTAAATTTTTAAAATCATTAAAGAAAATCCACCAAAGAAACAAATATATCTACAGAAAAAATAAAAAAAACCCACTATGCTGCACACAACCAAGCAGATTCTCACACAGAGAGAGATTTATGGGGTTTCACCTTATGGGAATCAACACGCCTTCTGGACTGAGTCCTGGATGGAGAAAGGTAAAGTGGGGGTGAGGCCAAGCAGCCATCCAGTCCCTCCTCCTGGTCCTCAGGTCCCACCTCTAAATCTCCTAGCTGTGCTCGATTCTGATGATACTCATCAGCAGCTGCATCTTTCAGGCTACTCTCCATCTGGAGGAAGAAGCTTGGTCATAACAACCCACGTAACTGATGTTCAGACATTCCACAAGTGCTATCATAGTCCAGCTGCTTAACTATATCCTATAAAATTATAAAAACAGTACGGAGGACTGAGAAAAAATATAATTATTACATAAAGTGGAAATAAGTTGACCTCTTATAGCAAGGATGACCATCTACTGGGGATTTGAATAGTTGTTAATAGTTTTTAGTCTGGGGTTGTGAACCCAGTTATAGAGCACTAAGCTTCCTCAGACAGTAGTGATTGACATCTGTTCTGATTTTCACAGGTTATAGAACCCACTTCCTTACATTCATTACAAGGTACCGTGGGGGGTCCCTTGCCATTCGAGTGAATTCATTAGCAAGTTCTTTGAAGGTGGGCCGGACATTCTCATCAATCATCCAGCCTGGAAAAATAAGAGAAAGTGTTATTTCTGTGCCTGTGAGATATGTGGCACGGCACATGTTGTGTGTGTGTTTCTGTTTGTCTTTTTGTTGAGGCACAGGGGAAGAGACTCACACTTGACCATCACCATGTAGACATCGATGGTGCAGATGTGAGGCTGTGTCAGGCGCTCCCCCTTCTCCAGTAGGTCTGGCACCTCCTGAGGTCGCACAGCTGCATATGGTTCCACCCCAAACGACATCATCTCCCACACAGTTACTCCTTTGCAAGAAAAGTCCATGTACTGTGTTAGAACTAAACCAGAAAGAACACATTTCCACTTAAATTGCTCATACAAAGCAGCTCATGCCACAGACTTTGACAAACCTGCAAAAAGAATTTATAAACACAGTTTGACACTGAGACCTAAAACAGGAGAGGAACCTCACTGCTTGCTCACCACATGAACACAAAGGCTGCCTCACCATAACTCCAGACATCGCTCTGACTTGTGTATCTACGAAAGAGGATGCTCTCCAAGGCCATCCATTTGATTGGAGTCTTAAAGAAATAAATAGAGCAAAAAATTATTGGTGGTGAAAATGTATAGAATGCATATACATGTGCAGGCAACCGCAACTGGATACTGTTAGCTTTAACATTATTGTAGGGTATGTTTCTGCCCTTGCCTGCAGAAATGTTCCCTCAGGTTCCCCATGGCATGTGTTAGGAAAGATGCTGTACCTTGACCTCACTGTAGATGTATTTCTTGTCATCAGGGTAGAGCAGGTCTGCGATACCATAGTCAGAGATCTGAACTATGTAGTCACTCTTCAAGAGGATGTTTCGAGCAGCCAGGTTTCTGTGGACCATGCGGTGCTCCTCAAGGTAATACATCCCCTGCCGTGAGAGACTTGTGATTCTCTTTCTCTCTATATCTCTCTCTTTCAGTCACAGACACACACATGTATTCCTTCTATGGTGTGCTGTCAGACACTATCCTCCCAATCGTACAGACAGGTTAAGGACACAACCGAGTGACATAGGATTGCTCCAGGGGTATTACCATTTTATCTTCAAGAAAGGCACAGCACACAACCAACATTACTGATGTAAAATATCCAGCTGTATAAATGTATAAAATTGATAGAGCAAAACATCTCACCTTGGCAATTTGTACACACCAGTTGAGTAGCCGCTGGGGATCCAGGCTGTTCCTGTAATGTCTGATGTGCTCCAGTAAGGAGCCTTGAGTGCTGAGCTGTGTGACCAGCTGCAGGCATGTGCCGGGACAGATACCTAGCAGCCTCACTATGTATGGGTGGTCCAGGCTGCCCATCACCAGCATGTGCTGTCAAAAGTTGGCAAACACAGCAAGTGGTAAATAAATACAAATCATTCATAACAGACACCATTCCTGCATCTCTGCGTTTTGTTCTTTGGAGTACTGGGACTGTTTCTTATGCACAGTCACTTCTTCTCAGCTCCCAGTCCACTTTTCTGCCCCCGAACAAACAGATTGTCTGACTGAGCCACTCTACCAGCAAAGGACTGCTGTAGTATATGGTCACTGAATAGTCATCATAATAGTCTTCATAGCTACATTTCACTACCCAGAGTGCACTAGGTACGCGGCAAAGCTGCGTATGCACTGCTGTTATATCATCCAGTTGAAACTGTTACTGATATCAAAATGATATACTTCCCTTTATTAAAGAAATATTTACTGTGAACGTCAGCAATATCTCCTTGTATCTTTTATTTACTTCAGAAATTCTACATTTAATACTTAATAGCTTACTGATACCAACTAATGCTATCAAACCAGTAAAGGGAGTAGCAAATTATTTTTTTCCACTTCAAGCACTGGTTATGAGACACCATGAGTATGTAAAGGCGTGTTAGCCTCACATCTGTGATCTCTGTGAAGATCTGCCGGCCAGTGCGATCCTGGATGGTCTTGATGGCCACTGGGATCTTGACTGAGTCTCCTTCTGGGATCCATACCCCCTGAAAGAGACAACAGGATTCAATAGCATGGAGGAAATTGTGTCTAGACAGTGATCGAGACAGATATGTACACTGGTTCCACATTTTACACATGGTTAAATTACATATTTTCATCTTAAGACATGAACATCTTCTGGTTTATTTATTTAAATTGAATGCCATTTTCTTCAATTATTTGAGTATTGAAAATTGTGGAACAAATATGACCTGCATTTAGGTTGCCATCCAAAAAAATGACAGTAAAACATCTATACAGAACAGGAGTGCAAGACCACCTTAATTCAACTCACTTCCAGTGTTTACTGATGTTTGTGCTGGTGATCAGTTACGGGATAACAAACACTGAAGATGTACAGTATAAAGGATGACTCTGTCTATCATTGACATTTGTTAGAAGTTTTGTTGTAACAAGGTATCTTAATCCAGTTTTTTTTACAGTCACCTAAAAAGAAAAAAAATTTTGGGAAGTATATGTCTTGTATTCTACACAGGATTTATTGAAGAGTTCAGCTGTGTTAAGTGTTTTGTTTGAAACAAAGTTTTTGATTCAAGGCTTAAAAACACATACTTTTCATTGTTTTTTCTGTTCAAAATACCTTAAAAAGAAATAGGAAAGTACAATATAAAAAACTGGCAGCAAATTTTCTGTAAATTGATTTTAACTCCCCACCAGAATGCAATAAACATTATGAATACCACAGTTCTGGACAGCCATTAAAACTCAGAAAAAAACCAAACTAATCAAACACGCAAAAGAGAACATTCATATTGTCTGCAGCCTATAAAGCTCTATCCCAGCATAAAAACTGGTAAAATACCTTGTGCACCGTGCCAAAGACACCGGAACCCAAGACCTTGATCTTGCGCAGCTCTTGGGGCTTCAGGGTACGTGCATGGACTTTCACCCCCTTCTCCCCAGGTTCTAGTGGCTCAAAACTCTGCAAAGATAGAAAACAGGAATGGGACACAAGCTCACAACCACTGACACATATAGTTTACATATTACTGTTTTTCATCAAAAATCTGATTATCAATAATCGCAGAGCCTTACTTTATATCTACTCTGTAGCAGTACCCCTGTGCCTATCACCAAAACTCGTAAGGAGTAGTCTTCCAACTCACCTCCCCACTCTCCAGGTACCTCCTCATGACTCTCTTACGGCGGATGGCCAAGCTTCGCTGATACAGCATGCTGAGCACAAAGAGAAGGAAGCAGACCAGCAGAGCAGCTAAGATCCCTAAGACGATCCCTGTTGTAGGCAACCTGGTGGAAGAAAGGTGAGAGCATGTGGTGGAAGGAAAGAAGGAGAACGTCAGAGGAGCAGTACTTCATAAATAATATATTTTATAAATGGAAATTTGCTGGAATGGAATAAGAGTTAAGCTCATTTGGGAAAATAGGCAGAGTGAAATCCCATCCTATGACCAGCAGGGGGAGACACTTACCCAGAGATGTCTCTGGGCAAACAATCTTTCAGTTCGGGGCCTGAGCACCTGCAACATAAAGTACATAAAGCACAGTGTAAGACTTTTAACACTGCATTCATTCAGTTCACTGCTTTTCAATAGCACATCCACAGTGCCAAGGCTGAAAATTCAAGCCTGTCCTGGAATGAGCCCAGGATCCAAAACCTGAACTAGAAACTAAACCATGGTGCACATTTTTAGATTGTTATTTAGTTGGTTTTCACGAAAGGCAGCTTGCAATGACCATTATGATGAATTAGAGCTTTCTGAGATCCAGGGTAGCAATCTCCTACATAACCCAACTCAGTTTCGAAACCTCAGATTCATACCCTTCTCCTGTTTGTAGTATAAAATATTGTAGATCATGAATTCAATAATGTTTACTTTGTTCACAAAAATGCCTCTTCAAAATTAATTTTAAATATAAATGAAAGCCTAAACTGATTAGTTCTAACAGTTTCCAGTCAATAACTAGAACTTTACTGCCATAAGTTAACAACCAGAGTCAACTGAACACTCAGTCATGTGTTCTTCATGGCATACAGCCTATGGCAACGAATACAATTCTCTGTTCTGGTCACTGCGAAAAACCAGCCTGGTCCTGGATCATGTCCTGTTCTGCTGTAAAAGCTGTTCCTCTAAGCCACTGCTTAGAGGATAACCCCTCCTCCCAATGCGATGACCCTTCACCTCTGCGTGCAGTTGGGATGGCATGGCTCACACAGCTTCTGGCCATTAGGGTATTTAAAGATGAGGCCATCCTCCCCCATTACCCCACTGGGGCAGGAGGCAACACAGTTAGGACCATCCTGAAAGTTGGCACAGCTCATGCAGGCATCTTCTCCCTAAGAGAGAGCGAGGTTGGCAGACAGAGGCAGACAGTGTGTGTGTAAGTGATGAGCATCTGAGCGCTGGCTGTGGAGGAGAACTTACAGCACAGGAAGTAAAGAACAAGGAACATACAGTAAATACAGCATACTTCTTATTGGATTAAATATCTATGGAAGATAAAGGCACAGAGAAACTGTAAAGGAAAATAAAACATATGTGCCAGATAAATCATTTTTTAAATCAATGTTAATTAGCAATAACTTTATGAAAAATTAAAAACAGTGACAATGTAAGATTTTTTTTGGGAGTCAGAAAAAGATAGACAGGTGAGGCCAAGAACAGCTGTGACTGATTTGAGTGTGAGATCAACGCACCAGTCCAGAGCAACTGAGCCTCCCTTCCTGAAGCTGGCACTCTGAGTGGCAGGCCAGGCATTCATTTTTGGCCCCTGCAAATTCCCTTGGTTCCCTGGGAGACAAACAGACAGGAGAGGTGACAGTGTGTGACAGGGGTGCCATCAGCACTGTGTAGAGTCTGTGAGCTTCTTCTCAACCCCATAGGGGCAGCTTCACTGACCTCGTATAGAAGTTGCACTCGGGAACACAGATCCCTCCTCGGCTGTAGTTCCTGCAGGAGAGACACTGGTTGGGTCCTGGTCCCCAGCAGCCCGCTTCAGAGCAAAGGGGGTCACACACGTGCCCTGCCTCAACTGCACATGAGACATATCACAGGGAACATGTCAAGATGTTCAAATGCTTGTAGTTTTATGAGACATGATAATGATTAGACAAAAGGAAGTATGTGAGAATAAGGTGATCTAACAACATATCTGTTGACATTAATCTAAAATTAATTGAATTTAATGCAAAAATTTTAATTTATGGACAAAGAAATTTCTTTGGAATTACAGGTATCCTTCACTATCTGAACATTCACTATCTGAATACTTGCTGCAACGTGTCGCAAAAATATGTACCCAAAATATACCCAGAATAGAAAACTTGGTATAACAAATCTGGATCTGAAAAAGCATGTTAGCAAACGCATTTAAGTTGTGCATCTCGGGGGGGGGGGGGGGGGGG